>JARWLC010000017.1:40339081-41549081 GCA_033318265.1 Phyllotis vaccarum | reverse complement strand
CCCTGGAAATCAGTATGGCAGTTTGTCAGAAAATTGGGAATCAACCTACTTCAGGACCCAGCAATACTACTATTGGACATATACCCAAAAGATGTTCAGTCATACCACAAGGACACTTGCTCACCTATGTTCACAGCAGCATTATTCATATTAGCCAGAACCTGGAAGCAACCTAGATGTCCCTCAACCAAAAAACGGATGAAGAAAACGTGGTACATTTACATATTGGAGTATTACTCAGCTATTAAAAACAATGACATCCTGAAATTTGTAGGCAAATGGTAGAACCAGAAAAAGTTATCCTGAGTGAGGTAACCCAGACCCAGAAAGACAAATATGGTTATGTACATAAGTGAGTATTAGATGCCAAGCAAAAGATAACCAGGCTCCAGTCCACAACCCCAGCGAAGATAGGTAAAAAGGGGGACCCTGAGAGGAACACAAATGGAGGGCCCCAGGAAGGAGAAATACTTAAGATCTCCTGGATGAACTGGGAGGTGGGTAGAAGGGAGGCACAGGGGGTGGGAGCACGAGGAGTCAAGATGGCTGAGTTGGGGGAGGGATGGAGAGGCAGAACAAGGTAATAGATATCCTGACAGAGGGAGCCATTATGGGGTTAGGGGAAAATCCAGTGCTGGGGAAACGCCCAGGAACCCACAAGGATGATCCCAGATAAGACTCCTAACAATAGTGCCAGGGTGCCTGAGCCTTCCTCTGTAATCAGATTAGTGACTACCCTAATTGTCTTCATAGAACTTTAATCCAGTAACTGATGGAAGCAGATGCAGTGATCCACAGCCAAGCACCGAGCTGGGGAGAGAGAGGAGGGATTATATGAGCAAGCGGTTCAAGATCATGATGGGGGAACCACAGAGACAGCTGGTGGAAGCGCATGAACTCTGGACTGACAGCTGGGAACGCTCTTGGAACCAAACGAGGCCCTCTGAATGCAGGTGACAGTTGTGTGGCTTGATCTGTTTGTGGTGTTTTTGGAGTTCAGTCCCTAGAGCTGAATACCTTGCTCAGCCTAGCTACAGGGAGAGCAGCTTTGACTTGGTAGGGACTTCCCTAGGGAGGCCTTATCCCCCCTGATGAGTGAGTGGGGGCTGGGGTGGGGTGGAGGGAAAGGGAAGGAGAAGGAGAGGAAACTAGAGTTGGTGTGTAAAATGAAAAAAAAATTAATAAAATAAAAAAGTTTAAGTTTATAGGCAAGTTCCAGGCCTGCCTGAGCTCCATATATAAGTACATAAATGGGATACATATATACATAAATAAATGGAAAAGGTAATGTCTGTCTCATGGGCTGTCTCTCTAGTACTAAGGATCAGACATAGAGGGTCAAAGGTTAAGGTGAGCTTTTGGTAATCCAGACAAATAGGCTGGCAGGCTGTTCGAGTGGGTAAAAACCCTTAATATACCAGCCTAACAACCTGAATTTCAGCCCTAGAGTTCACTATGGTGAAAAGAAAAAAATCTTTCTCCTGAAGAATTGTCCTCTGACCTTCACAGATATACTATGGCACCATATTCACACACAGACACACACACACACACACACAGACACACACACAGTGCTGGGGTGGGCAGCCGAAAATACATTCTAAAAATAAACTAAGTAAATAACATCTAAGAACAAGGGTCCAACAGAATCATACCACTACTGGACCCAAAGCTCCCAAGCTTGGTCTGGGAAGTTGGCTCAGTGACCACAGTACTTGCTTTGCCAACTGGGGGACCAACGTTTGGATCCCTAGAAACCTACATAAATGCCAGGTGTCACAGTCAAGGTTGTATTGCTGTGACAAAAACCATGACCCAAATCAAGTTGGGGAGGAGAGGGTTTATTTGGTTTACACTTCCGTATCACTGTTCACCACTGAGGGAAGTCAGGTCAGGAACTCAAGCAGGGTAGGAACCTAGAGGCAGGAGCTGATGCAGAGGCCATGGAGGGGTGCTGCTTATTGGCTTGCTCTCCATGGCTTGCACAGCTTCCTTTATTAGCTAACCCAGGACCATCTGTCCAGGGACAGCCCCACCCACCATGGGCTGGGCTCTCACACATTAAGAAAATGCCTACAGTCCAATTTTAAGGAAGCATTTCCTTATTTGAGGTTTCTTCGTCTCAGATGACCCCAGATTGGGTCAAGTTGGCATAAAACTAGCCTGTACAACTGACCCCTTCCAGCTTGACACACAGCTACATCACTGTCAACCACAACCTTTCCTTTCTCATTCCTCACATAGAAAATATGAATAACTTTAAAAATCTCAGTCTTTACAAATTTAAACAAAATATTAGTTGTTCCTTTAAAAACATTCAGTCTCTTTTAAAATTAAAATTCTCTGTAAAACCCTCAAATTTCTCTCTCTCTCTCTCTCTCTCTCTCTCTCTCTCTCTCTCTCTCTCTCTCTCTCAGTTTAAAGTCTCTCAACTGTGGCCTCCTGTAAAATCAAAAATAAATTAAGTATATTCTTACTTCAAGAGGGAAAACTCAGGGCACAGTAACAATCTGAATAATGCAAAAACCCAGAAAGTGTAAATAATGTTTGGTATCTGGGATTCACTCACCATCTTCTCGGCTCCTCCAAAGGGTTTGGGCTACTTCTGTTCTCTGCAGCACACACAGCTTATTTCCTTGGGTTCCATTCCATACCGGCTGCTGTTCTTAGTGGTCATCCCATGGCATCTCCAAAATGCTGGAGTCTTCTGCTGCAACTGGGCTTCACTTTGACCAATAACCTCTCCTGGGTTCTCTTCATGGTGACAAGTCTCAACTTCTCAGCAAGATCTCTTAAATCAATACTGAGATGCACCCTCACCAATGGCCCTCTCCTGGCTTCTCACCGTGCCAAGCCTCAGCTGCTCTCCATGACTCCTTCATGCCTTCAAAACCGGTACCACCTGGGTGACACTCAAACATTACCAAGTTCAGCTGCTAGCGTGAGGTACAAACTTGGCTGCCTCTGGAAAACAGCTTCCATGTGCTGACTCTCAGGAAACATTTTCCAAGAGAGTTCACCTCAGTGATGCTGGTCTTTCCTTAGTCACCACTAATTTCTCAGCTCTAGCTGACTAGCATTGAATATCGCAGGAAAGCAAAGGTTTCACTTTAGTAGTAATATATCAGGCTAATCAAAACTGATTCCTCAGCACCAGCTGACCACAAACACAGAGTCTTAATTCATAATGACCAATGGCCAGACAGAGTCTTGGAAGTTCCCTCTGAAACTTCTGTAGCCAGGCCCCCACTGTCTGAACTTGTCTCAAGATGCTTATCTTCCAAGCTATTACAGAACAGCTCACCATGGAACACTAAATGGTTTTTCTTGCACGAAGTTCCAAAATCCTCCCATAATTCCCCCAAAATGATGTGGCCAGGTCGTTCACAGCAAAACCCCACTATCCCGGTACCAACTCATCACAGTAAGGGTTTCTGTTACTTGCAAAAAAAGCAAGTTGTGGGGGGAGTTGAGTTATTCAGCTTACACTTTCATTTTTGCTGTTCATCACTGAAGGAAGTCTGGACAGAACTCAGACAGGGCAGGAACCTGGAGGCAGGAGCTGATGCAGAGGCCATGGAGGGGTATTGTTACTGGCTTGCTCCCTGTGGTTTGCACAGCCTGTTTTCTGATAGAACCCAGGACCACCTGTCCAAAGATGACAACACCCACATTGTTCTGAGCCCTCCCCTGACCAGCAATCACTAATTAAGAAAATGCTCTACAGGCGTGCCCACAACCAATCTTACGGGGAATTTTCTTATTTGAGGTCTCCTCCCCTCAGATGACCCCAGCTTGTGTCAAGTTGGAATAAAGCTAGACAGGACACCAGGTTGAGTGTGAGGTGCCACGTGCAATTCTGATCTCAGAGAGTGGAGACAAGGGATGCCCAGACCACACTAGTATAAGTCAGCTCTGGGTTTGATTGAGAGACCCTGCCTTAATGAATAAGGTGGAAAATCGATGGAGGATAATTCCTGACATCACTCTTAGACCTTATGCATGCACAGATGAATGCAGATGAACACACACACACACACACACACACACACACACACACACACACACACACACACACACACACACGAAAAAGGGAGAAAAGTCCTCAGCCCATGAGGCTGGACCTTGTTGACAAAGTCATGACCCCTTGCTGCTTCTGAGCACAGACATGACGATATCCCTTGGCAACAATGAAACTTCCACCGTCCATTTTTACATCCCCATCTCTCAGAATCAAATGCAGAGTAAGCCCTGGGTGATGACCACGTAATCTGAAGGCAAGGCTATCAGCACTTCAATCAAAGAAAACAAAAATCACAGGGAGTTCCTCAGGTATGAGAAGGGAACTCAGATTCTGGGTAGCATTGAATGGTGGCCAATGGGAACCTCACTCACTGCTGTGGTTTGGCAATAGTTGAAATGGTCCTTGACTTTCCTAATTGCTGAGACCCTTTAATACAGTTCATGTTGTGGTGACCTCCCAACCATAAAATTATTTCACCGATACTTCATAACTGCAATTTTGCTACTGTTATGAATCATAATGTAAACATCTGGTGTGTAGTATATCTAATGTGTGACCATTAGAGGGTCAAGAATGACTGTGGAGGTGGAATTAGTGTCCTCACAGCTCACAGCCTAGTGGAACTGATGTGATGTATTCTGATGGAGGGAAACACGGTGAAAAGTGAGCCAGACCCAGCCTGGGGGAGGTTGGATCAGGGAAAGCGGTCTGAGGACATGGTCTTATCTTGAAGCCTTGGAAGGGACATAGAAGAGGTCAGAGCGGCAAGGGAGAGGAGAGAGACAGGGTAGGTGTATTCTTTGTCACCTGTCACAGTGATGAACCCAACTGAGGTTAAGTACTTTACAAAGAAGAGAAGTTTTTTTGACTGGCAGTTCTGGCAACTGAGGACCACAGCGTCAGGTTTCTGGATAGCTCACGTGGTGAGTGATGTGGGTGAAAGATCCCATGGTGAGAGACGAAATGAAAGCGACCTGGAGAGCCAGGCTTGCTCTATAGTAATAAACCATGGTGACGAGAACTAAACAGAGCCTCATGAGAAGAACTACGTTAATCCTTTCCAAAAGCCGTGTTCCCAGTGACCACTCGCAAGGTCCTACCACCTAACGGTCCAGCCATGTCCATCAACATCACCACACGGAGGATGAAGGACCCGGCACAAGAGCCTTTAAGGCAGTGGTTCCCTAACGTGTGAGGCCATGGCTCAGGAGAGGTTATGTAAGATGGGGAAGGAGTGAGGAAGGACCCACCTACTCATCAGAATCACTTTCCCCTAAAATGATTATCAGGTGAGGTGCTAGGGCTGGGGCGGGTGGGATGGTATGTTTAATCTCGGTTGTCAGCTCAGAAGAACCTAGAATCACTGAGGCAAAGAGCCTCTGCAAATGCCTGGGAGGCAGTTTCCAGATTGACTAACCCAGTGGGAAGACCCACCCTAAATGTGGACTGCACCATTCCCTGGGCTGGGATCCTGGACCCAATGAGAAAGGGGAAGAAGGTGGAGTTCCCACATCCATCTCTCTGCGCTTCCAGGCTGTGGATGCCGCTAGACCAGCAGCCTCCTGCTCCTGCCGCCATGATGGACCGCATCTTCAAAGTAAACCCTTCCTCCTCTAAGTGCTCCTTTTGCTGAGTATGTTGCCATAGCAACAACACAAGTAACTGATGCATAGGCCAAGGGGCAGATTAGGATGACAACTCGGAGCTGCCTGGCACACACCTGGTCGCATAATGGGGTTGATGGTCAATAGTCATCGTCCTTAATATAGTCTAAAAAGAGGAATTCACCCAGACAAAAGAGCCTGTGTGCTGGTTGGGTAGCGCGCATGCGCTGGGGCGGGTGGGGGGGGGTTGTTTATCTGTTTGTTTCTTCTGCTTTTATTTTTTTAACTTGACACAGCCATGGTTATCTGGGAAGAGGAAACTTCAACTGAGAGAATGATTCCAACAGATTGGCCTAGAGGCATGTCTGTGGAGCATTGTCTTGATCAATGACTGATGCGAAATAGCCCAGCCCATTGTGAATGGGACCACATCCTGGGCAGGTGGTGCTGGGCTGTCTAAGAAAGCAGTCCAAGTAAGGCAGGAAGAACAAATAAATACTGTTCCCTCATGGCCTCTGAATCAGTTCTACCTCCAGGTTCCTGCCTCCAAGCTCCTGCTTTGTGGTCCTGCTCTGATGCTCCTCCGTGCTGAACTGGTACCTAGAAATAGGAGACAAGAGAAATCCTTTCCTCCAAGGGATGCTCTCGGCCATGTTTGTCATAGCAACAGAAAGGGAACTAAGCCAGTCTGAACCATGGTGAAGACATGCCAGACTTGTCAAAAACACAAAATATATGCCGCCACATAAACTATGAACTATTCATAATCCGATTTAAAAAGTCTTAATTGCTCAGTAGATGGAACGCTAACATCTGTGGCTACAGTGTCTGAATTTCCCTTTCCAGCTGTTGCCACAGAATGATGGTTGGGGAGTTCCCAAAGATGAGAAAAGAGTAGACCACTACCCAAGTCTCGTAGTTAGAGTTATGTGGCTTTTACTCCTTGGACTGTTTGGCGGGGGGAGTGGGTGGGTTTTAGACCCTTGAGCTGGAAAAGTCACTGAGTAGTCAGTGAGTAACTAAGCTGTTGTGGAGACTCAGAACATAGTACTGACATGGAAGTAAAACATGAAGGCCTGGCTTATAAAGTTTCAATGTGAAAGGAGGACTCTGAGGATTGTTGTGGGGATTGAATAGAAACGACCCCCCTTTAGACTCTTACGTATAAATGCTTGGTCCATAGGGAGTGGCACCATTAGGAGGTGTAGCCTTGTTGGGGTAGGTGGAGCTTGTAGGAGTGGGTGTGGCTTTATTGGAGCCAGTGCAGTCTTGTTGGAGAAGGCACAGCCTTGTTGGAGGAGGTGTGTCACTACGGGGTGGCCTTTGAGGTCATAGATGCTCAAGCCAAGCCCTGGGTCACTCTTTCTTCCTGCTGCCTGCAGATCCAAATGGATCTCTCAGCTTTATCTCTAACACCAAATCTGCCTACACGCTACCATGATTCCCACCATAATGAACTCTGAACTGTAAGCCAGTTAAATGTTTTCCTTCATGAGAGTTGTCATGGTCACGGTGTCTCTTTACAGTAATAGAAACCCTAAGACAGTTGTTCCTGTCGATATATTTGAATTAAAAATCCATAAACACACAATATTGGGGAAATGGATGCTGGTTAGCTGGGCCTGAAGAATCAGCTGCAATACAGTAAGAGACCAGGATCACTGAAGCAAAAATCTCCTGGGAGTATTTCCTCGGGGTCAGCACACAGAAGTCGTGGTTCTGAGCTGGCCTTGGTTGCGCTTCAAAGTAGCAGCCAAATTTGGTAATAGTAAGTCTCCCATGGTGGTATTGTTCTGGCAGCGTGACAGCTTCAGAATTAGTGGTATGGAGAAAAGCTAAGGCTTGGTGCCATGAAAGGCCTACAGAGGATGATCAGGAAGGTGAAGCCTTATTTGAAGTGAAGGGGTCACGGAGAGAGGCCGAGACTTGGCACATGAGGCAGGGTTGAAGTTCCCGAAGGAAGGTCAGGAGGAAGCCGTTGGTGAAGGTGTAGTACAGCCCCAGGGGTATTACAGATTCAGGATATTGAAGAGTCCAGATCACGGGATGACGTCAGAGACAGCAGCCAATGTGGAGTGGACCAGCCTGAGCCTACGAGACAAGCTGTGCAGGGTTCCCCAAGTCTTTTGGAGCCTAGAAGATAGTGAGTCTAAGGTGTCAAGGCTGAGTAATTTACATATGGATTTTGCTTAAATGTGATTGTTTCTATGGCCCAGTTCTTCCCTTTCAGAGTAAAAATGAGTTTAACTTCTGATTTCATAAGACCCCAGCACTAAGAGACTTTGAACTTTCAAAGTATTTGGATTGTTTAAAGCCTAGAGGCAGGAAACGAAAAGAGTGTGGGTTAAATGATGTGTTTGTGAGTCAAAGTTGAAAGGGAGTGGAATGCTTGTCAGCTACACACACACACACACACACACACACACACACACACACACACACCTAAGAAGAAATCTCTCTTCATCAAGGAATTTCCTCTATCAGGTTGCCTTGCAGGGATTTCTGTGAGGGCATTTTCTTGATTCCTGACTCATGTGGGGGGCGGGGGGTTCAGCCTCCTGTGCCACCCCTGGGCTGGTGGGTCTGGGGTGTATAAGAAAGGTAACCTGGAGATGGAGAGATGGTTGAGCTGTTAAGAGCCCTGACTGCTCTTCCAGAGGACCCAGGTTCGATCCCCAGCACCCACATGGCAGCTCACAGTTGTCTGTGACTCCAGTTCCAGGGGGATCTGACACCTTTCATCCCAATGCACATAAAATAAAGTTAATTACATTATGTTCCAAAAAAACAAAGTTAGCTGAACAAGACAGCAGAGGAAGCCAGTACAATAAGCATCCCTTCTCAGTCATCTCTGTTCCCGGTCCTGCCTCTGGGATCCCGAGTTTCTGCCCTGACTTTCCCAGTGATGGACTTGAAGGTGAAATAAACCCTTTCCTCCCAAGCTGCTTTTGGCCATGGTGTGTTGATCACAGCCCAGAGATAAACTACAGCACCCGGGTTCCCAAGTTATCATCACCGTGAAAGGTGGAATTCAGAGGTGAAGTAACGGAGGCATGAATACCTTCCTAGAGGGCAAAAGTATATACTCCAGGGCTGAGTATGGGCTTCCAAGATAGTTGCATCATGGGAGATTTTTGGATAGTTCATTTTAGGGGGAAAACTTCAATAGAGAGAAAGGACATTCTAGAGTTTTTCGGAGGAAAGGTAAAGAATTCTAATAATGTCTCATGATAGTCCAGAAACAGGGTTTACACTCTTTCTCTATCCTGTGATTTTTTTTTTCTGAAGTATATAATAGCATCATCACATGCTTGATGGGAGCAACCGATTTGCAAAGCTGATAAGATGTAGATACCATTTTCAGGAAATGTTGGTCCTGGGAGATTCGGGTGATCTTGTGTCATTACGTATTAAGTGGCCGTGGGATGTTATATCTTAATAGAGCTCTGTAGCTGCATCAATTTCCTTCACCACCAACCCCCACATAGCCCACCCTCTACCATGTACAAAATAAAAGATATTCTCTCTTATATTCGGGAAGAATGGGGAACCATTTGGCCCAGCATCAGGCATGATGTAGTCTGTCTGGGATACTTGTCTAGAGTTGTTCCAGGCAGAGCTGAGTGGTCCAGAAAACTCTTAAGTGGTCCTAGAAGGGAGAGATGGACATGGGCCAGGCTGAGAGTCAGGCTAGGAGGAAATCCTCCCTCAGCATCGAGTACCAAGTGCTGTGTACTCATCCATGTGTGCTCAGCTGTCCAAAGTGTTTGCAAATCTTCTTGAAATGGAAACCAATACTCACCAGGTATGGAGGTGCCTATCTACTGGGGGACACTGTCCCATAACCTGCTTCAGGAAGACTAGCTCTCACCTAAATATGAAAGCCATATTGTACCTAAATCTCTTCTGACTGCCTTTTGAATAACAATGCATTCTTCTAAGCCAGGCTAATGGGAAAGTAATCTCTCTCCCCTTCAGAGCTATTGCTCTGTGAAGTGCTTACCAAATAGGATTTTTAAGTAGCGGGAGAGCCAAGTTCCATTTGGGAATTGATGCCTTTAAACCCCAGCTGGAAATGTTCCCTCTCCATTCCCAAAGCAGAGACTAGAATCAGAAATCCCCAACTGGCCCCAGCTTCAGTGGGAATTTGAGGAGAAGCCAGAAGTCATCGTGGTGGATACGAGCAAGCATTATGTCTGGCAAGGCTGTGCCATGGCCTCACCCCTGACACTGGCGCCACCAGAGTTTAAACACTTTTCTCAGCAGCCAGCCTAAAAGTTCCCAGACACAGGCTCTATCTCTCTGGACCAATGGACCAAACCAGAGGAATGGCTGGTTGGGATGCTTTCTTTGGTTTATAAAGATGAGCCTTAGGGACTCAGGTGATAAAGTGTTTGTGGTGCAAGCGTGTGGGCCTGAATTCAAACTCCAGAAGCCACACAAAAGCCAGGTATGGAAGTCCCTACCTGGAGAAGCAGAAACCAAAGGGACTCTAGGTCTTGTTCATCAGCCAACTTAGCCTATTTTGTGAGTTCTAGGCCAACAAGATACCTTGTCTCCAAAAACAAGGTAGACAGACACCTTAATGATAGCCAAGGTTGGCCTCTCATCTCCGTACTCTTGGGGTACACACACACATGTGGGCATGCAGGTATGCATGTGTGTGCCTGCGTGCGTGCATGCATGCATGCGTGCATGAGAGAGAGAGATCCAAGAACTGCTTAAGGGTACATACTTCTTGCCCCTGATCCAGTTCTCTCTCTACTTAGGGCTAAAGCCCAATGCTGGAACCCAAAGATCCAAAGATGGGGTTGGAGTCACGGACCATCTACAGCTTCCTCTTCCCCAGTGCACATTGCTAAACTCCTTTCACACACCTCTCTCTCTCCTCTTCCAACTTCTGCCTTGTTCCCCTGCCGAAGAAATGGCTCAGGGCCTAAGAGCACATATTGCTCTTGCGAGAAACCAAGTTTGGTTCTCAGTATCCATACTAGGCTGCTCATAGCTGTCTATAACTCCATCTCTAAGGGATATGACACCTTCTTCTGGCCTTCCCAGGCTCTGCACTCATATGTGAATGTGTGTGCACATGCGCATGTGCACACACACAATTTAAAATAAATATTTTTATTTTATCTCTGTGTGTGTGTGTGTGTGTCTGTCTGTCTGTCTGTCTCTGTTATCTTTCTCTTACCCACTACTCACCTATCTGCTTAGATTGCTGGGATGTTTGACTAAATCTAGACGTTAATTATATACCACCAAGCCCCAACAAACATCTCCACAACAGCAACAGCTTCCAGCTTAGTTCTTTTCTGTCAACATCTGTGAGTGTAGATTGTGTGTGTGTGTGTGTGTGTGTGTGTGTGTGTGTGTGTGTGTGTGCGCGCGCGTGCCTACACAATGTGGAGATTGAATCTCAGCCTCCTGCATTCTCAGCAAGAACTTTGTCAACTGCATGGCATCACCAGCTCCACTACAATCTTTCCTCCCCTCTTCCAGCCTCCTCTCCACCCTCCCAGAGGTCCAGACTAGACACTGGAATGCCTGAGCCTTCAGCATCCTACTGAGGGAAGAGCCAGACACTGCAGGAGTGCGGCATGGACAGTGAGGAGCGTTTATGTCCTCAAGGAGAGCAGAGATTTATCAGGCAGAAAAATGATTGAATTCTTTTGTGTGTGCCTTTTATAACGGGACAAAATCGCCTCGAAATTATGATGGCTGTCAGGAGCTGTAGGGAAAAAGAAATTGAATATGTGCTTTTCTGAGTTCTGAGGAATTGATTAGGGATTAATGGAGGGAAATGGATAAATAGGCTAATTGATCAGGTAATTTATATTCCCAAACAAATCGCTGGGTGAGGAAGCTCCCACCTGGCTGCAATTCATTTCTCTGTTCAACTGAGATGTAGGAAGTGAGAGACCCCGATCTTTGTATATTCTTTATCAAAGTTATTCCCACCCTCAGATTTAATGATTTTTTTTTTCTAGAATTCATGAAAGCTTTTGTGCCCACCGTTCTGGTTTATTAGAACAATATTTAAACTAAGGTTTATAATCTCAGCACCTGGGGGCTTGAGACAGGGGAATTGCTCTAAGATTGAGGTCAGCTTAGGCTGCGCAAAACAAAACAAAACAGAAAGGATTTGAATTTTAAAAACAGAAAAGGAGTTAGACATGGTGGAATGTGCCTGGAACCTGCAGAACACAGGTTGAGAAGGGACTAGGAGGTATGTGTGGGGAGGGGAGTGATGCATCAGTAAAGCATCTGCCATAGAAACATGAAACCCAGAGTCCAGTCACCAGAGCCCGTGTAAAACTGGGTGCTATGGCTCCAATTTCTGTAAGCCCAGTACACATATGGAGAGAGGTGGGGTGTGGACTGGGGGATAGGACTTAAAGACATAGAGATGGAAGAGTTCCTGTTGAGTATTCGTGCCTATGAGCATGTGTGGTGTAGAAGCTACATGTTGATTTTTTTTTTTTTTTTTTTTTTTGAGACGGGTCTCTCACTGAACCTGGAGGTTACCAACCCAGCATATTCATGGATAGTCTCCTGCCTCCAATTCCTCATTGCTGGGATTTCCAAGTACACACTGCTCTGCCTGGCTTTTATGTGAGTGCTGGAGATGGTAGTCAAGGTGCATGGAAGTGTCTTAGCAACTGAGCCATCTTTCCAGCCCCTCCTCCTTTTTAAAATTTTTGGTGTAGGGCCTTGTTATGTAACTTAAGCTGCGTTCAACCACCTGTTCCCCCAGCTGAGGACCTGGATTCCAGACATGCTCCTCCACACCCAGCCTCTGGCATCATCTTCATTTGCAGATGAAAAATGAAGAAGACTGAACTTCACTGTACAAAAAAGCAAGTAAGAATTACTTTAGGAAATACTTGGTTTAAAAAAAAACAAAAACAAAAACATAAACTTACTTCCAATGTGTTTCTCCCCTTTTCAAAAAGGTTAAGGACTCAGCTAAGATTCTGATCTGTCTGGACACCGAGGACGCCATCCCTGCTTGATTGACAGCTTGGTGGACGTCCTGAAGGCAGCATCCTTCTTCTTAGCTTAACTTAAAAAGATGCCATCTTTTAGCTATAAGCTTGGTTACATTTTCTTTTTATAAAACCAGTAAGTACTTGATGATCCACTGTTCCCATGGATACTGTAAATTCCACTTTCTTAGGAAAACACAACTTCCTACATCTTAATACTAGATTTTCTGCATAATTGATCTTAATTCTAAAGAATTTGAGGCCAAAACCAACAATGACAAAAATGAGACGTTCTGGGGCTGGGGAGATGGCTCTGGCTCTAATGGGCTTTTTGTGTGTGGGCGAGGATTTAAATGCAGATCCCCACCACCCACATGGAAAGCCAGGCACAGCAGCCTAGTGGTAGTCACATACCCGGGGACTGGGGCAGCCAGCCAGCCTAGCTGACTGGCTCAAGGTTTAGCGAGAGACTCTGCCTCAAAGAATAACACGTGGCCTGCCTCCGGAGCAGACCAGCTCCCAGTCACCATTTTTCTTTGGCAGTAAATGGTGGTTAATGCAGTGGCTCACAACTTAAGGTGCAGAGAACACATATCTATGGAGTGCTCAGCCCCAAATGGGACATCTCTACTCTACTCTCCCTAAGGCTCAGGAGACTTCTCAGAAGCGAGGGAAAGTTGTAAGAGCCAGAGGTCAGGGAAGACTGTTAGGAAGCAGTCTCCTGGGCCCAAGAGGGCTTCTGCACTTATGAACAAGATCAAACCAGTCAGAACCGCATTGTGCCCATAAAGCTGAGGAAACACAGGAAGTTGATAGCTGAGGGTTTAGGGTAGCCGATTTTCTTCAGGGGTATGAAGCTCCTTCAGCCACTTGAGTAAATTATAGAATCGAGCCAGTGTGGTGGGATGTAGCAGATACTTATATCCCATGGCCAGTTGTCAGGAGAATGAAACCTTTTCATGTTTACACACCAAGGAGCCAAGACTCAGGGAGCCAGGGTTCCTATGGGTGTGTCACCTGGAATCTTACACTTTTGATTACTTTTCTCAATCCTGGGGGGCTGACGGTGCTGCAGCAAATAGCCCCACATGTATTTTGAATTCAGTGAGTTATAAGATGATGATGATATTCATAATAACAAAGGATATAAAATTGGAAGGGGTACAGGTGGGGGTATCTGAGAGGAGTGGGTTGGACGTGATCAAAGTATATAACACACGTGTATACTAGGTACTTTTTACTCGTTCTCAAAAATTAAATTAAGGTGCTGGAGAGAGAGAGTAGAAAATTAAGAGGATACATAGCTCTTTCAGAGGACCTGGGTTCAGATCACAGAATCCAGGTTAAGAGGCTCACAATTGCCTCAAACTCCAGATCCAGGTGATCCACTGCCCTCTTCTGGCCTCCACAGGCTCTGCACTCACGTGCACAAACCCACACAGTGGCACGCGTGCATGCGCGCGCACACTCTCACACACACACACACACACACACACACACATAAATAAAATCTTTTTCAAAAAATTTAAGAGGAGAGCAATTGAGAAAAGCACCCATCTCCAGCCTCCACATGCACACACATGGACACACAGACAGCCCCCAATTCTCCCTCAAAATAAGATTTGGGGAGAATAGGCTTTCTTCCTCTTTGAGAATACTACAAGACAAGAAAAGATTCAAAGTCTGGAGAGGGAAGAAAATGTGAGGACTAACGGGCAGCCACAGGCGCTGAGCACTCTCCACAACCCAAAAGAATAAGATTCCAGGTGACACACCCATAGGAACCCTGGCTCCCTGAGTCTTGGCTCCTCGGTGTATAAACATGAAAAGGTTTCATTCTGATGACAACTGGCCATGGGATATAAGTATCCGCTACATCCCATCACACTGGCTCGATTCTATAATTTACTCAAGTGGCTGAAGGAGCTTCACTGCTCAGTTTCAGATATCAGTTTCATATTCCATTCAAAGTCTCAGGGTCCTATGCAACCTGTTCTTCCTGGTCCAGCCTCAGGCAAATGTGTGGCTCCTTTGTCACACCAGCCTGTTCTGTCCCCTCCTGCTGCCTGCTAAGCAAAGGATGTGGCAGCTAGACAGAGGTCTGTACAATGCGGTATTTGCCACTGCCCTGGCTGATTCTATGATATACAGAGGACTGTGATAGCCACGTCCTTTATTTCATTTCGCATTGTTGTGATGAAGTTCCTCACCATGAAAAGGAAGGAAAGATTATTTTGGTTCACAGATTAAGGCGTATCTTAGTCAGGGTTCCTACTGCTACAGTGAAACACCGTGGCCAAAGCAGGTGGGGAAGAAGGGGTTTATTTGGCTTACACTTTCATACCGCTGTTCATCACTGACGAAAGTCAGGACAGAAACTCAAACAGGGCAGGAACCTGGAGGCAGGAGCTGATGCAGAGGCCATGGAGGGGTGCTGCTTACTGGCTTACTCCTCATGGCTTGCTCAGCCTGTTTTTTTATAGAACCCAGGACCACCAGCCCAGGTATGGCACCAGCTTCAACGGGCTGGGCCCTCCACCGTCAACCACTAATTAAGAAAGTGCTCTGTAGCTGGATCTTAGAGAGGCACTTTCTCAATTGAGATCGCCTCCTTTTGGATAACTCTAGC
Source organism: Phyllotis vaccarum (assembly GCA_033318265.1). NCBI lineage: Eukaryota > Metazoa > Chordata > Mammalia > Rodentia > Cricetidae > Phyllotis > Phyllotis vaccarum. The sequence continues at coordinate 41,533,835 of JARWLC010000017.1, read as the reverse complement.
TTGTGTCAAACTGATGTAAGAATAGCCAGCCCCCCCTGCTCCCAGAGTCTACAGAAATGAACACAGGAGTGACCAGTAAGAGACCCTGTCTCAGATGAGATGAAAGGTAAAGAATAAAGCCTGATGTTCTCATCCAACCTTCAAACACCCACACACCCCCACTGTGGCCAGTGTATGCCCATACGCATACACACACAAACTCCACATACACACAACTATATTACATACACAGGCTTTAAAAGATAAACTTGAAATATCCAAATGTACAGAAATAAAACTATGCATAATGGTGTGTGATTATAATCCCAGAACTAGGGAAGCTGGAGGCTGAAGATTGCAAGTTCAAGACCAGCCTGGGCTACATACCATATCAAGATCTTGTCGCAAAAACAAACTGATGAGTGACCATCAAGTAGGCAGTAAGAAAATATATATATACCCCAGCATCCGCCAAATTAGTCTTTTCCTTAAAGAGCCCCGGAGGTGGTCTTTTTATAGTAATAATTCAGGTGTGTTATTAGTCGGTATTCTCTAGGAAGAGAATCAAAAACATAATTCACATTACAAGGGGATTCATAAAATTAACTTACATGATGTCTTCACATAAGAGAGGCTGAGAACCCATGAGGCTGTGTACCTCAATCCTGAGAGGACTCCTGGATTGCCTCAAGTCTGCAGTCCACACTGGAAAGCTGAAGAGATGGGTTCCAACATCAGAGAGAGAATCAGCGGCGGCAGCGGCAAGGCAGATGAACTTGCCAGCAAAAGTAATCATCAAGCAGGCAAAAAGTGAGGCCTTCCTTCCCCTGTGTCCTTCTGTCTCGGTGGCTACCAGAAGGTGCCAAGCACATTCAGGGAAGGTCCTCCCAGATCTATTAAGATTGTCAAGATCATCTCCTATAGACATGTCTACAGATATACCCACAGACCAACTTGATCTCCACAATCCTCACTGAGAGTCTTCTGGGGAAGTCTAGATGATGCCAAGTTGACATTTAATCTAATTATAGCTCTTTCCATTTCTTTTTGATTTTCTTTTTGAGACATCGCCTTGGTTAATGTAGGTTCACTACGTAACTGAAGATGACCTTGAACGTTCTTCTTGCCTCCACCCCATGAGTGCTGGAATTATAGTGACGACAACCATGTCTAATTTATTCTGTGGAACCCATGGTTTTGTGCAAGTCCAGCAAGCTTTACATCAACTAAGCCATGCCTGAAGCCAATGCCTCCCTTTCAAGAGCTGGGAAAAGGGTTGTCCCCGTATGTTAAAATGTCTTGGAATTACACAGCAGCCAACGTAGCCTAAAGCACCCAAAAGGATTTCATGTGTTTAGTTCACATCCCTTCATTTCCTCCCCATGTTCGTGCATTTCAAGGCTGTTTTCCTGGCTTTGAAAGACTCAAAATATGGCTTGATAAGAAGCAACGCAATTGTGTGATGTGAGCGGCAGCTTCCACAAACCTCAGACACTTCAGTGTGTAACAGCCCTGGGAGCCAGAGGCAACTGCAATGAACAGATGTGTCTTCACACAGAAGAGATTTCAAAGGGTCTGCAGCACTTTAGAGAGACTGTTTAATTTAATGGAAGAGGTCATAGCTGTTTTATGCTGGTGGCATATTCAATAGGTGATGGGGTTGGGGACACCTGTGTAGAATGCACAAGACTCTAGGCTCCGTTCCCAGCATTGCAGAAAAACAAGTTAAGTTACAATAAAAGGTGAGAAGCTGAGCATGGTGGCACTTGGGGAACTGAGGCAGAACTGCCATGAGACCCTGATGTTCCTGGCATTGTTAGGATCGTAGCTTGGGCCTGGGCAGATCTAGCAAGTCAAGTTCCATTGCCAGCCCTCAATAAGCCAATTAAACAGGAAAACAATGGGGGAAAATCCCAGAGGGAGGAGATTGATTCAGCATGGCCACATTGTAAAGAGGAACCAACACACACGCACACACACACACACACACACACACACACACACACACACACACACACACACACACACACCAGAGATGGCTGCGTCTATGAGAGTGGGGTGCTTACACAGGAAATTAGTGACTTTTTCATGCCAGCTCTGGAGCTGATTTCTCCTCCCAGTAACGGAGGACACAATTATTAGACTCCATTCCCGTGAATCATACTCAGTCTTTGACAGTCACCAAAAGACATATCTGGACCCTTATGGGAAGTGGCAACCGACAACTAGCTGCTTCCACCATTCCAGCCTCACAGCTAACTCACTCCACACCTTCTAACCTAAGACATCACATTGTCGTAATACAATTTTCCTCTAATGGTGTATGAGACAATGGAGCATGGAGACAAGCCCCTAGCTGTAGTCAGTGCATAGAGAGGCCTCTGTGACCACAAGGGACATGCACAGAGCCAGACATGGAACAACCCGCTGTGCCCACAGGGGTGAGAGGATGAGGAAGTTGAGGCACCAGAAGGTAACATAGTTTCAGTATAGTCTCATCTAAACAAAAATAAAACAGCCCCCCCCGGGGGGGGGGGCTGAGGAGAAAGAGGAGGAGGAGAAAGAGGAGGAGGAGGAGGAGGAGGAGGAGGAGGAGGAGGAGGAGGAGGGAACCCCTCAAACACACAGAGAAATTCACAAACTAAACACAGTACTTACTTCCTATGTAAACATTTCAGATGGGCTGGTGCAGGGCGCCCCCTGGTGGCCAGAGACATGATTTGCTTTATGTGCTCCGAAACTGGAACTGAACAGTGGGGCTTCACAGCTGAAAAGCCAGGCTGCTTTCCTTGGTTTCAATAGCTAATCTCTCTCTCTGTCTCTGTCTGTCTCTGTCTCTCTGTCTGTCTGTCTCTCCTCCCCCCCCCCCCCGTTTAAAATGTTCTCCCTTGGCTTCGTAAGAGCCCTGCCCTCCCCAGCTCACGGCCTGCCCCCCACCCCACGCTGGGATGACTATACCTATCTGTCAATTTGCCTATTAACTACACCTGTGACGGGGTTTCCTTCATTAAATCATTTAAAGTAGGAAGACCTGCCTTTTAATCACATGTTTCGAGCTAGGAAGATTCGCCCTCAGTGGCTAGAGCTTTCTCTACCCTATGAAAGGCATGGAAGGAAGGTCTTTCTCTGCCTGCTTGCGCTCACTGGCAAGCCCATCCCTTTACTGGCATTGGAGCATGCTTCTTTGGGATTCTGGCATACACTGAGGACCAGCTGAGACATTCAGCCTCCTCCTTCTTAAACCCACAATCCTGAACAACTATTGGGTTCTTGGGCTTTCTGTTGGTAGACAGCCACTACCTGGTTGCATTACAGTCTGCATTCTATTCTAATAGATCTGTTATTTGTATCCATTCCATCGGTTCTGATCTGCGGAGAACACTGGCTAACACACCCACCTGTTCCCTGGCCTCTATGCCAGGCAAGTTCTTCTGCTCTGCTCACTTCTAAACATTTGTGCCCTTTATGTTCCAACCTGCCTGTCATCATCTTAACAGAGTTGTCCCACCCTGAACAAGACTTTTGTGGGGATGGAAAGTGTGATTCAGCTATAGAGCACATATTTAGTATCCCCCAGTGAGGGCCTGGGGTGTGACTCAGTGGTAGAGGACCTACCTAGAATCCCCCAGTGAGGGGCTGGTGGTGTAGCTCAGTGTTGGAGTGCTTGCCGAGCACCTACACGACTCTGGATTCCAACAGCAGCACTGCATTGCAATAATAGCTAAATGTGCTGGGTGGTGATATTGTGCACCTTTAATCCCAGAACTCAGGAGGCAGAGGCAGGCAGATCTCTGTGACTTTGAGGCTAGCCTGGTCTACAGTGTGAGTTCCAGACAGTCAGGGCTGTTACACAGAGAAATCCTTTCTGTGTTGAAAAAACATAATAATAATAATAATAGCTAAATGTTCTGACACTTAATGAGACATTCTCTGTGAGTGGTAAGGGACAGCATAGAAATTTAAGGCTGATGGTTTGGGGAGCAGTGCTGTGGGGGATGGGGTGGAATGTGACTAAGCAGCTTGGCAGTAGCTCCCAGCACCCTCCTGGGATCATACAAAGCGACAGTTTCTCTTGGCCCAGTCCCTGAGGGTATACACGATAATCAATGATCTCCTATAGGGACACGCTGTACGGCAGTTTGAGAGATTGCAAGAGGGCCCTCTGGCTCAAGATGCCTCCGTGAGAGCCCCTGGATGTGAGGCGCTGGGAGAGAGTTTCCATGAATGACAGAGGTGATGCTTTGTGTGAAGACATCCTTCCTTCCGGACCTTTAAAGGCATCCTTATGGAAGCTACATATGCCAACAGCTCCGATTACAGGAAGCAAACAACTCAGAGCCTGAGTCTTCAAACTGGATAGTTAGAAGAAGGGGGGCAGAGCGACGAAGCAGGATACATCAGGGATTCTGTGAATGGGAGGTTCACACCAGCTGGCCTGACCTCTGAAGAGCTAGCTCAGAAGCATCCTCACCTTCAAAACAGTACCAGGGCCCTCGCACGGGCTCCACCGACCAGATTCAATGAAACTATGTTCTCGTGGCTCCCTCTGGTGTCCACCATACGCAATAGCAGGAGGCCAGGGGGCTTCCGGGCGAAGCTTGTTTGGAGGCAGGTCTCTGAATTAGCATCCACCCCCTTTGCTTTGGAGGATTTGGGATTTTTGATTACTTAATAAAAGAAATTTAAAACTGACTCAGAAGGATGTTTGATGAATTTTTAGAGTTTGAGAGGAAAAAAAAAAACCAACAAAAAACAGGATCCCAGTATGTGCTGGAAGGGATGAAGCTGGGCAGGGAACAGAAAGTCAAATGTTCTGAGATGGGCAGCCACAGAAGCCTACGAGCAAGAGAGTAAAGAGTCTTCAGAGAAACAAACAAGCCCAAAGATTATCACGCTTAGGATTTGGACTGGTATTGGGGTGGGGGACAGAAAGGGGGAAAAGAAAAGTTATTCTTTGAGGTAGAACTCAGGAATGTGGGCAGGCTTGGCAGTGGGGAAGCTCACTGAGAAAAGGGCTTCTAGGGATGCTGTCTAAGTATCTCATGTCTTTAAGGGACAATTATTCCATCTCCTTAGCATGTTTTCAAGTAACTTGGCTTTTTTCTGGGATAGTCTCTGAGCCAGATGATTGACAGCCCAGCTGGATTAACTCTTTAGGCAGGGGATTGGTCTTAATTTGGGGTTTAATGGCCGTGAAGAGACACCATAACCATGGCAACTATAGAAAGAAAACATTTCATTGAGGAAGCTCACTTACCGTTTCAGAGGTTCAGTCCGTTATGGTCATGAAGGGGAGCGTGGCAGCGTGCAGGCAGACATGATGCTGGAGCTGAGAGTCCCAAGTCTTGATTCAGAGGCAACAGAAGTCGACTGATGGTCATCCTGAGAGATGCTTGAGAAAAGAGACCCCCCCTCCAAAGCCCGCCCCCACAGCGACACACTTCCTCCAACAAGGCCACACCTCCTAAGAGTGCCACTCCCTTTGGGGGGCATTTTCTTTCAAACCACAACAGGATCAGAGCACACAAAGTTAGATCTGAGACAAAGTAGCTTTCCCTTGATGGGCCTCGACCCCTTATTGGCAGCTACTGTGCGGGTGGGTCGGAGAGTTTGCTGCAGGCAGCTTTCTTGCTCTGGCAACAAGTGGGGGGACACCTGTCAATCTTGTCAGCTTTCCAAGGCTTGTAAAATTTGTTACTTTGAGGAGTCTCACGAGCTTTCCTGGGGGGGGGGTGGCGGGGGTCCAAAGATGTTGCTACCCAGGAGTGAGACTGTGTCAAAAAGAAAGAAGATAGAAAGAGAAAGACATTACCTAGACTGTGCGTGAAGGTTTGGGGGCGTCCGCCATTGGGGGAGTGCTTGCCTGGGTTCAAGTGGGGAGAGACTGGAATTTTAAAAGTTACCAGCTGGAGATACAGGGGGAATCCTGAGCAGGAGGATGAGAATTGTGGGTTAGAGGCTGCCTTGGTTATATAGTAAAACTGATAGACAGACAGATGACTGATAGAGATAGATTGATAATTTTGATGCTAGATGGATGGATAAATGGAGAGAGAGAGAAGGTTCGCTGCTCACAACGAGGGTATCCATTGTTTCCTGACTCTGTACAGCTCTTCATCTACTGATCTTTTGTTTCTTGAAAGCCCCACTGAGGGACCATGCTGCCTCAGCTGGATGTTTGTTAAGCCCAGGCTTTGATGTCACCTGTCACCCTCTCTCCCCTCTTCTGCAGACCTCTCTGGAGGTGGCCAGCACGCGATGGTGTTTTGTATCTGTTTCCCTCTACTCGTGGTTAGGCTTTACTTTTGCTTGCTATATACTTGATAAATACACTCATTAAAACGCAAAGGCATAGCTACCATAGATTATTCTTTGGACCATAGAGAACAGAACAGAGCACATAAACCCTTTCAGCAAGGCCTTTCTTGTTCCTCAACTGCAACTTTGTGAAGTATTAGGAATATCACAGAAATATCCATGTTGAGGGAGACTTGTCTTAACCCCTGCAGTCCAGGGGTTAAGACAAGTAACCTTCCCTCCCCCTCCCTTCCTTCCTTCCTTCCTTCCCTCCTTCCTTACTTCTTTCTTTCCTTCCTTCCTTCCTAGACAGGGTTTCTCTGGAACTCACTCTGTAGACCAGGCTGGTCTCAAGTTCACAGAAACCCACCTACCTCTACCTCCCAACTGCTGGGATCAAAGGTGTGCACCACCACCGACCGCCTGGCTGTGAACCAGGTTCTTATCAGCTTGCAGTCCTATCCAGTGTACTTGTGGAGCCACTCTACAATTTCATTTATTCAAAGAGAAGAACGAATTTCTTAGCAACCTTTTGAAATGTACTTTTAGACGCAACCAAAATCCTACACGTAGATGGTTGCTTCCAAGTCACAGAAACGGTCTTCTCTTTGAGAAGCCTATTTTGCTTTTGGGTGTGCCCTTGTCCTTTAGAGCCTTTATGTTAACATGTGTGTGGAAAACCTGTGTCACAAGCTCTTCCTAATAAACTAACTCTGCTTGAAGCCCATTCTGAAATTATTTTCTGCAGACAAACTAAGAATCTTGGTTCTGCTTGCGTAGAGATCTCAGAAAAACACTTCTTGGCCGCATCAGTGGAGCTGCCTCTAGCCAACTGACCAAGTCTGTTGACAATCTACTTTAACAAATTGAGTTCACTGGACATGAGGGCCTCTAATCCCAGCATGTGGGAGGTAGAGGCAGAAGGATCAGCGGTCCAAAACGAGCCCCACAGAACTGTGTCTCAAAAGAACAATCTCCATGAAAACCAAACTGAGTTCCTGGGGCTAGGGAGCATCACACAGTGGTAGAGTGCTAGCCCAGAATCCCACAGTGAGGGGCTGGGGGGCATGGCTCATTTGTTTGGGGCATTTGCTTAGCACATTCCTGGCCCTAGGTCCCCATTACGGGCAGTTGGAGATGGGCAGGCAACAGAAAAACAGATCTAGAGAGATTCTGGCTTTTCTCGGGTTGTTAAAGTCATGGGGCAGGTAAAGCTAGGCTGTAGATGCTGTCTCAAGGGCTTCTTTCCACTGTACCTTTCATCAGGAGCTTCTAGCACTTTCTACCTGAGATACTACAACTTGGGCTTTGCATCTGTGATGACAGCCAAAGAAGACCGGTAGCTTCATACTGCAGAATAACAGCAAGGTTATTTTTCCTTTCCTTTCCTTTCTCTCTTTCCTCTTCCTCTTCCTCCTCCTCTTCCTCCTCCTCTTCCTCTTCCTCTTCCTCCTCCTCCTCTTCCTCTTCCTCCTCTTCCTCTTCCTCTTCCTCCTCTTCCTCTTCCTCTTCCTCCTCTTCCTCTTCCTCCTCCTCTTCCTCCTCTTCTTCTTCCTCTTCCTCCTCTTCCTCTTCCTCCTCCTCCTCTTCCTCTTCCTCCTCTTCCTCTTCCTCTTCCTCCTCCTCCTCCTCTTCCTCTTCTTCTTCAAGACAGAGTCTCATGTAACCCAGGCTGGAACAAACCTGAACTTCTAATCCTCCTGCCTCAGCCTCTGGAGTCCTGAGATCACTCATTGTGTATTGTGCTGAGGATGGAAGGCAGGGCTTCGTGCATGTTACACAATACTCCACCTTAGAGACGCATCCCAAACCCCCGACTTTGTCTTATCACCAACCAATAGTATTCTGGCAAATATACTTCATTTAATAATTTTTTCAGAAATGCACAAAGAATGTTAAGAATTTAAACACATACACATCCTGCTCATATGATCCGTTTTCTTCCAGTTTCATTATTGCCACAGAAGCCTAACTTGTTTCTCAATAGTAATTCAAACAGGAAAGAGGCCTTGGCTAATTGTATCACAGAATTCTGTTTTTCCCTTCTTTTTATGCACTGTACGTACAGACCGTCAACAATTGCATCTTATTTTCTTCCTCTGCCTTGATTGAGGCAGAAAAAGGATGCACGGTTACTGCCGTCACAAATATCCATCCAGAGCAGTAATTATCGCATCATTATATTCGCTACTTCACTTGTCATGTACCATTAGAAGGTAACAAGATCATTGTCAGTCAGAGATTGTGGAGATAATTAGAGCATCCATAGGTTAGCAGGAAATCAAATTGGTGCCGGTACCCATCAATGCTGAGGCGCCCAATATAATTAGAGGGGGAATATGCAAAGGTTGAGGTGAATCAAAGCCCACAGGGATCAGCCACCATGACTGACTGGAAAGTGACTCTTCCAGGATCTGAGTCTGCAGATGGTGATTCTGAAATAGGTGTACGGTGAAGAGGCAGTGAGGTCTGCCAGAAATAGCATGTCAAGATGTAGCTGTGACATTTGTGGCGAAGGATTCAGCAAAGCCCGGGATTTGATGTATTTTCCAACCCACGGGTTTTGTTTTTCACGTCCTCCTGTTTCTTTCTAGTCTGGCAGCTCATTCAGCTATAAAGTGATGCTAAGCCATGTGGCTTTTACTCAACTGTTGCTCTGACTATTTTAGGTTTAGGGGTTGTTGGATCTTTTGGTTTTTTTTCTCCTGCAATGTGCACTCTGCCACTAGGATACTTCTCCAGGCTGTTTATTTTAGATTCATCTTATTATTTATTTGTGAGGGAGGAGGGGTGGTCACACAGATGGACATGTGGGTACATTTGCTCTTGGAGGTCAGAAGAGCGTGTGAGATCCTTGGCAGCTGGAGTTACAAGTGGTTGTGTCCTACTCTGGAAACCAACTTCTAAGAATGTCAAGTGCTCTTCGAAGCTGAACCATCTCTCCAGTCTCCCAGCTCAGCTTCTTCTAAGCCCGAGAGCTCTGGTGCTCCTTCCGCAACTAGGAATCTAGTCACATGTCCCTAGACTTTTTCCTCAACTGTGCTGTGGCACCTGAGGTGTCCAGAGGACAGCAGCCCTTAAGCTATGGGTTGAGATCCCTTTGGGTATCACAGGGGTTTAATTTCAGATTAAATGTCCCACATACATAATCAGGTATTTATATTATGATTCATAAACAGTAGCAAGATTAGTTTGAAGTAGCAATGAAATAATTTTATGCTTAGGGGATCACCACAACATAAGGGACTGTATTAAAGGGTCACAGGACGAGGGAGGCTGAGGACCTCTGCCATACAGCATCCTTCATTTCTATTGTTTTGTGGCCAAAGCTTACCCAGCAGCCATCTTGTTCAAACTGGCCTTAATTAGTTTTTCTTTCTCCCGTGAGGTAGAAATCTTAATCCAGAGTGAACTGTGCAGTTTTTTTTTTTTAAAATTAACATTACATTTCCTTTTGTATGTGGGCACTCCTGTGGAGGTCAGAGGATTACTGAAGGAGTCTGTTCTCTCCTGCCTGGGAGATCTACCATATGAGGACAGAACTGAAGGAGTCTAGTTCAGCAGCAAGTGACTTTATCCTGCCCTCTGCGTATCTCACTAGCCCAATTTCATCAGCCTAAACAAGGAAATTTACCCTGCCCCTTTCTTTCAGACAGGGTCTCACGTAGGCTGGCCAGAATGACCTTGATCTGTAATGTGTGTGTGTGTGTGTGTGTGTGTGTGTGTGTGTGTGAGAGAGAGAGAGAGAGAGAGAGAGAGAGAGAGAGAGAGAGCGAGAGAGAGAGCTTTCAGGAGTCAATTATCTCCTTCCAACAAGTGAGTCCCCGTGATGAAACTCAGGTTGTTGGGGTTGGTGACAAAAGCTTTGAACTGCTGAACCACCTCACTGGCCATACTGGCCATGACCTTGGATTTCTAATCCTTCTGCCTCTACCTCCCAAATCCTAGGATCCCAGGTGTGCACCACATCTCATCTCTTCAGTGCTGGGGGTGGACCTCGGGGGGCTTTGTGCATGCTAGGTGAAGATTCTGCCAACTGAGCCACAACCAGCCCCTTCTGGATGTTTCTCTTCCCCAGAACATACGAAATGAAAACATGAACAAACACATCGTCACCAAAGGATGATGGACCAGATGCTGATCAATACTTGGCTTGGGAGAGTGACTTGTCACTGTGAAGAGGATCTTACTGTCCTGGCCCTGGGGGGACGCGAGGCCAGGGTTGTGTGTGTATTGGGGGGTGGGGTGTCTTTTCTAGAACTTGGTCTAGAGTGCTGGGGGCTTCTTTCCTAAGTATGAGTGGCACCTCACAGAAAGAAACTCTGGAAACTTAGTTCACATTTTTTAATAACATGGCACATTTACATTACACAAGAAGGTTCCTCCAATGAGACATGCTAAAGATTCCATTGCTTCCCTTCCTGTCTGAGTAGGATCTGGAAAGGACTTTTTTTTCTTCTTTTTTTTTTTTTTCCTTTTTTCTTTTTACATAGAAGAAAAACAGCAAAAAAGGCCTGTACAGAACAACCCCTTTACAATGCCGAGAGCTACCCACTACAATTCCAGTGCACAGAATCCTTGGGATATTTTTTTAGTTGTTATCTTAAAAAAACAAAACAAAAAAGAAAAAAAAAGAAAAAAAGAAAAAAAAAAAACACTGCACACGTTTGGTGTCCACAAAATCAGAATTCACAACTAAACGTTCAGTTGACTACTAAAATAGATCTCTCTGCTTTTAAAAACAATGGTCTGTAGTTTACATTTTTTTTTTCTTTTGGGAGGAAAAAAAACCAAGAGGATAACAATGTCAGGTAGCACTTTAATATACTAGAGAGGACCAAATGGGACTAATTTTTATTTCTTACATGTATTTTACAGGCCAGTAGACAAGATATATTGTATTTTCTTGGCTAGTAAAGTCATATTCTCACCAAATATGTCGACAAGAGGGTTAATGTCTTTATAAAAGTGTCATGAAGACATTAGACTGATGAAAATTCAACACGAGAACACACACTCACACGCACGCACGCACACTCACGCACGCACGCACGCACGCACGCGCACACACTTCTCACAGCCACCTTTCGCCCTCAGTAATTCCTAATGGCTCTTACATAATCTACTTGTTCAGGTCTTCCCAGGCTTCCATTTCTTATTGGAATATCAATGACTCCCACTGGGCTCCGGGTACCTTTGACTAGTCGGTTACCTTGGAAACATACCCATCCTCGGAGAAAACCCGGGCATCTTTTCTTTCAGGACCTATGTGAGTGTCCTTAAATCACATTATGGAACATGCTATGAGATAGAACTCGGGGGTGGGGGGCCGGGGGTGGGGAAGGCATGGTTCCCACTTGAAGTTGCCTGCAACACCACAGCATCAGAGGTGACCAGAAATTCTGGTGACCTGTCCATTACCTGTCTGACAGACAGGGCCCACCTGCCCCTGATTATCAAAGAACAATCCCATCTTCCCTGGGCAAAGCTGCTTCCGGTTCTTATTATACTTCCGGGGGAGGGGGGCAGGGACGCATCTTTCCCCATTTCTTCCCGGAAGACCCCAAGCAGCAACTTCAGACGAAAGTTCCAGCCTGGGTTCCAGATTTTAAAAGAAAAAAAAGGGGGGGAGGGAGTTCTTCCATTTGAAAAACAGAAACCAAACCCCAGAAAAAGGAAAACAGTTGTATAACGTCTCAGGAAAACGCTTGTTCAGGGAAAATATGACCTTAAGTATATTGTAAATGGATTTGAAAAGGCTCCTTTGAGTTATATGGGCTTTGGAGAAAAGCCCGCATTTTCATTGCATAGTTGAAGGGTTTAGCAGATGGGAACCCGGCCTCCTCGGAGGGCCAAGTTCACTGATATTAAACTTGTAAATAGCACATCTGAAGAAGTATTAATGTATTATGTTACTTAATCTTTACCTATTTACATCTGTACAAGTAAAGCTTTCGTCTTTATCTTTTGCATATATGAACCGTCAGCTCATGAAGCAATCTCTTTTTACACTCTATGTACATGCCTCCTCCTCTGAGACAGCTCCGGGTGATGGATAGATGCCCCCTACCCCCATTATCACCAGATCTCTGTGTATCATTACCTTCACTGTTTTGGTTCAAATCAAAATTTTATGCAAGGAAAAAACAAAAAGAGTAAGGAAATGTAAGAACAGGACCTGGCTAAAAGGTCTGAAAAATTCCAACGTTGATATACAAAAACATTTCAACATCCAAACGGAGTCTCTGTCCATATTTTTTTTCCCAGGGGAAGAGTTGGAACTCTGCACCTCTCAGTAGTGGGGGGGGGGGGGTTAGGAGTTGTTTCTTGAGTCTTGGGGGGGGGGGGTGTCCCTGGGGTTTCTCCCCAACTCTGAGGTCCGCCTCCTCCTCCTGTCTTATCGAGCTTCGATGTCCTTCAGTGTGTGGGACGGTGGCCTCTCTCGGATCTCAGCCGACAGAGGCGTAGTCCTCCGGGGGGATCCCGGGCGGCCCCCCAATGTGGAAATGAGTGGAGGTGGGGCACTGAGCGCCGCCGTGGGCGGGGTCTTGTTGAGCAGTCCATTCTGGTGGCCCGCGGTAGGGCTGATGCGAGGGTAGTGCATACTAGGCAGGCCTGGCGTGAGCAGGCTTGGGTGTGGGAGGTGTCCGTCCAGAGAAGCGGGGTGCACGGGGTGCAACCGTGGGTGCTCGTAGTCCTCTCGAAGCACGTGCAGCCGCTCACGCTCATCTAGGTGTCCGCCCCGTTCGTGCTCCCGTCGAGGGTCCACAGCTAGCGGGTGGTGGTGGTGGTGGTGGTGGTGGGTATAATCATGAGGCTCCCTGTCCCTGAAGGAGCGGTCGGCTTCGTACAACCGGGGTGTGGAGAGCCGGTGCAGGGGGTCATTCCTGAGCAGGAAGTCCCTGCCCAGAGGGTCCCTCCGGTGCATGTCCAAGTCACGGTAAGGATCCCTCAAGGGGTCCCGCATGGGGTCCCAATGGAAAGAGGGGTATGGGAAGCGCTCTCCCCCTGGTATCGGGCTGAGGCCCATAAATGGGGTCATCATGCGTGTCCTGTCCAGACTACCGATACTGTTCATGGCATGGATGCCAGTCACTCCCACGGTCATGGGCATGGATGCCAGAGGCCCTGGGTGCACGCTGGCACTGGCTGACGAACTGGGTGGAGGTGCCTCTGAGGTCCTATGGGCCTGTGGGGCCTCTGTAGGTAGGTCGTGGTCTTCCTTCCGTTCCTCTTTGACCTTGACCTCGGCACTCTTCTTGGGGTTCTCGTAGGCCGGCTCCCCCTTACGAGGCTCGGCCTCCCGGCTCGAGGTACTGTTAGGTCTGGTGCTATCCACACCTGGTGTCCTCACGTAGGGTGACGGCACCCGGGACAGCTGCTTGGGTTCGTCGCCTGCTACACGTCCCTCGTGGCTGTGCCCATCTCTCTCGGGCAGGTGACCTTCCTTGGCTTTCTGCTCTTCGGTGGTCAGGTCCTTTCGGGATCCCGAGTGGTCTCTCTCCCTCTCTTTTGGTTTATCTTTCTCACGAGCCTCAGTATTCAAATGACCCCTGGTGGTCTGATCGGTGGAGCTGCGGTTATGGCCCAGGGCGCTCACCGGGACGGGAGGTGCTGGGGAAGGATGGCTGGGGTGTCTTTTCTCAACGCTTTCCCTGTGAGGGGGAGAGGGGAGAAATGAAATGGGCCTGCCAGCCAGGCAAGGAGTGGTCGATGAGATGGTGGTGTGAGGACAATCACCCAGGTAGTGGGCACTACCCTGTGTCTGGGCAAAGCCAGCCACCTGCTCTAATCTGGATTCTAGAGGCAGCTTCACGAGTGAAGACCTACAGATGAGAGTGAATGGGGGTCCCAGGGACCTGCCTTGACCAAGGTCACCAAGGAAGTACATGGAGAGTCACTGTGGACCAGGAACACTGAGGAAGCATTGCAAGACAGCCCACCTGTTTAACATCTCAGGATAGCCTTGGGTTAAGAATACAGGCCAAACACAAATTAAAACTTTCCATCTGAATTTGGATATTAAGTTGAGGAAGGAGAGGGTTGTTTTTTAATATGGCTGGCTCACTACACCTCAGGTTGAAGAATGTAGACACACTATACAGGTAGGTGGAAAGGTAGCCCCACCCTCCAGACTACTGGAGTATTGGAGAGCGCCAAGCAGATGTACAGACAGACCAGGCGACAGCAGACGTGGGGGCCAGAACCCAAAAACCTTACTGACTCAAGATCCAGGAAAAGAATTTGAAGGAAACTTTTAGGGACCAGGCTTGGTCATGACCTGTCTACGGACTGGGGATAGAAGGCAGAGTAACAGAAGAGAAACAGCTCCAACTCAGACAGTTTGAAGGAAAAAAAAAGCTGGTGCATCTCAGGACACATCTCAGAGTGGATGTGTGATAGATAGATGAGGGGAGAAACCAGGGGCTGTGTGGACAGCGAGTGGGGGGTATGGGGAAGCTGCCTACAAATCCGGCTAACCGACGGAGGCTGACAAGAATTGCCTCAAAAGCGGGGGGGGGGGGGGGGGGGGGGGGGGGGAGGAAAAAAGAAAAAAGAAAAAAGAAAAAAGAAAAAAAAATCTTTCAAGTTTCCTGACTTCAATACAAGAGGCCATTTCTTCAACAAGAAAAACCAAAGAAACCCTGCTGAATACAGTCTACATTCTAATCAATAATAAGTGATTCAGAAACCCAGGCTCTATAGGTGTGGCCCCCTTTCCCACTCTAGAGCTCTGAAAGGTGATTTGTCTTTTTGTCCTATAAGAAACCAATCCATGTAGCATAATGGATTATGGAAAACATCCTCTCAGTCCATTTTTCTGAGACAGGGGTATTCTAGGTAGCCCTCGTTGGCCTATGTAGACCACGCTGACCTGGAACTCACAGAGATTCACCTGCCTCTACCTCTGCAGTGCTGGGACTAAAGGCGTGTACCAGTCATGTTTAGAATCTGAAAATTTGGTATCTTTTAAATTCCTAGGACATATGCATGCACAATACACAAAGGAAAGTCAAAGATCTGGACCAATTGTGAATTTTTCTATGTGTTTGCATGTGTACATGCCTGCAGGTGCACATCATCGACTAACTGTGTAAGTTAGAGGGCAGCCTAGGTGTTAACACACAAAGGAAAGGTGAGACAAGATCTCTGGGACACACACACACAGACACACTCACATACACACATGTAGACGAACACACACACAGACACGTGTACACATACACACACACTCACATACACACATGTAGACGAACACACATACACACACAGACACGTATACACATACACACACACACACACCCCTCTGCCCAGCTCTGTATAGATGTTGAGGATCTGAACTCAGGCCCTTACACTTGCAGGGTTGAGTGTATTACCTACTGAGCAGTCTTAAATCTCAATCCTAAATGCACAAAGAAATTACCAAGAGGGGTTGGAGTGTTCTGTTTATTTGTTAGCCAGGTGAATACTGACAGGATTTATCATTTTTTTCATTCCAAATGAAAAGACCCTAAAGAAAGAAGAGAACGCATTTTGTGAAGGATGCTTCATCCTTCACAAAAATATCGAGACACCACTTCTTTAAAGACAGACTTTTAGTAAAGGGTTAGTTAGTATGGAGACAACAATGATTAAAAATTAATAATTCCCTGGAAAACCGAATGCCAAGTAGAGCTGGTGCAGCTGTCTAAATTCAGATTAGTAAAAACCACGTCAAAATTGTACTGATCGTCTGTGAGCCCCCGGGGTTCTGAGTTTGGATGATGCTTGAGAAAAAAAAAGAGGGTGAGGTAATGTAAATATGACTCACTTGAAGCAAATGGAGATCTAAAGATCTAAAGAGAAAAGCAAAACCAAACCAAATAAACGAACAAGCAAACCTATGGGTGATTGGATGGACTTAACGACTCACAAGCGAACATGGCAGATTCATGCTGTGTGTGTCTGGCTCCAAGCTCCAACTGGTTGTCTACAGGAAGATACCTACTCGGACACACTAATGTTCCAGGGACTTTGGGGGGGCTTGTATGTGTCACTGTTTCTGAGACAGGCACCTTGCACCGTGTTCTAAGGATAGGTTACGGTCACCATCTGCTCGGTACCATAGAGTGCAAGGGAGGGCCACTTGGTATTGACTGCAAAGGAACTGGGCAGCTACAAAGGTCTAGAAGCACAAGGCTGGGACAGAGGCTGGGGCAAGGGAGAGGGGAGGTGACTGGATCTGGCTGGAGTGTGGCAGAGGGTGGCACAGGGCGGTTTCTTTTCGTACCTTTCCTTGTCATCTTTACTAACGGAGGAGTCTCGTTTATCTACATCTCTATCTCTGTCATGGGCTGCAGCGGACGCACTGCGCTCCAACTCTCCTGGCTTCAGCCAGGGCGGAGGGGTCGGGAACGACGGAGGCGTTCGGTGCAGCCGGTTCCAGGGTTCGTGAGGATTGCTAAAGTTCTGCACACTGGGGCTATCCTTGTGGCCGAACACTGAGTTGGGTGCTGAAATGGTGAAGTGGAAAACAAAAAAAAAAAAAAAGGTTTCAGAGAAATCTCAATAGAAACCTGTCGTAGTGAAGGTACTTACCAAAAAACTTTAACAGCATTCAGAGTTAAAATGAATACATGTTATTGGCAGCTGGAAAAGGAAAGGAGATTAACACACTCATTAGAGGAACTCTCGTCCTACACTGCAGAGGCAGCTCACAGCTTTAAAGAAAAAAAAAAAAATTCAATGAAGAGGAAAAAGTGAGAAAAAAAAATGGAGCAGGTATATGTGGATACCCTGTTGAACATATGTAGGCATGCAAAGTGCCAGGCATGCAGAGAAGTGCATTATGACCGTATGACGGATGAATAAGTCAGCCCAGCGGTATCCACTGATCCTCTCCTACCACACCCTGCCAAACGCACTAGTTACACCCAAGAAGACCATGCAGAACCGTTGTCCTGGACAATGCACGAATCTGCACACTGTGTTTTTGCTTGCTTCCTTCCTCTCTTTGCAAGACAAGGTCTTATGGATCCCTGGATGGCCTCAGACTCCCTAAGTAGCTAAAGATGAACCTAATGCTTCCCCCTTCCCAAGAGCTGGGATGACAGCTTGTGCCATTTCACTGTTTTATGTAATGCTGGGGATGGAGGGACTTCCTGCATTTGAGGCAAGTACCCTACCCTAGGAGCGTTATTCTCCACTGTACTCGGTTCAGTAAAGTGAAAATGATTTTTTTCTTTTTCAGCTGTAGCCAAAGTAAACTTCTTGTAACGGCTGAGCACACTACCATCCCCGATGCACAGAAACTGTATTAATGCTGTGTCCTTTCTGCTTACAATGCAGCTTGTGTGCTTAAACCCAAATTCACTATTAAACCTGTTTATAAAATGATCTGACCCAAATCTGTCTTAGACAAACACTCTATTAAAAACGCATACACATTTATTTATTTTTACCTTATGTGTATGGGTATTTGCCTACAGATATATATATGTGTGTGCTGTATGTGTGCCTGATGCCCAGCCTACAGAGGACAGAAGGCAGCTTCACATGCCCCGGAACTAGAGTTACAGATGGTTGTGAATTGTCATGCAGGTGCTGAAAATCAAGCCTGGGTCCTCTGTAAGAGCAGCAAGTACTCTTAACCACTGAGCTGCATCTCTACATCTCCAAATAATGCTATCCTTTTGTGGTACCTTCATCTCCATTTTATTTTCAATGGGGTCTTACTATGCAGCTCTGGAGCTCTCTCTGTAGACCAGGCTGGCCTCAAACTCAGAGCGGTCTGCCTGCCTCTGCCTCCTGAGTGCTTGGATTAAAGGAGTGTGCTACCGCACCTGTCCCTTCCCTCTGTTTCTAAATGATTTTTGGAGGTGCTGGGGAAGGAACTTTGGGCCCTGCCCGTGTTAGGCAAGGTCTCTATCACTGAACCATGCCCCTAGGCCCTTGCAGGGGGATTTTTAGGCAAGCGCTCTGTCACTGGCCGATATATGCAGCTTCGTTTTCCAGAAGTCAAATCTCCCTTTCCCTCCAAAGAACTGAAGCCATATATGGGTTGGAGAAATCTTGAAGGAGAGGTAGAAAAACCGAGAGGTACTCACTAACTGAAGGATTTCCAAGTCCCCCGAAGGCATTGCCACCGACTGCGGCAAGACCTGTGAACGTCGACGGCCGATTAAAAGGCTCTGTGAATGAGATGGGGGAAGAGTCAAGTCAGTGAGGAACACAGGTGTCCTGGGTGCTGGGAGCGTGACAGACCCTCTTTGCTGCACCCTGGCTCTCACTGGACTGTGGGAAGGCATTTCTCTGTGTGGATATAGGTACTGGGTTAGCAAGAGTCCCAAGGGGTTCATTTTCCGGTGTCACCCTTTCTATGATACAGCTTTGCACCCAACCCAGTGTTCTAAGCTGTCTTCCAGACTGCAAAAGGTTTCTGTCTGCCCCAGTCTCTGTTCTTCTCTCATTTAACTCAGGCTGCCTTCAGACGTGATATGTCAGAGCTGGACTTGAACAGATGCCCCTGCCTCATTTCTGTCTCCTGAGATCACAAGCATGATCAAAATAGATGATAGTGGCCCGGAGAGAGGGCTCAGTGGTCAAGCGTACCGCCGCTCTTCCAGAGGACCTGGGGCTTGAGTCCCAGCACCCACAGGGTCTGCAACTCCAGTTCCAGTGAGCCTGACACCCACTTCTGGCCTCTGAGGGCAATACAGGCACATGCACAGGCATTCATGTAGGCACAACGCCCACACAAGTAAAACAAACGTAATAAAAGCCAGGTGGTGATGGCGTATGCTTTTAATTTCGGCACTTGGGAGGCAGAGGAGGTGAATCTCTGTTGAGTTTGAGGCTAGCCTCATCTATGTAGTGAGTTCCAAGGAAGCCAAGGCTACATAGAGACCTTGTCTCAAAAAAAAAAAAAAAAACAACAAAAAACCACAAAACCAAAAAACCCTAAATAATAATGATAATAAAAAGAATATGATATATTACAATTCTTTATATTCCCTATAATTCTATATGTTTCCTACCAGGCACTGCTGCCTGGGACTAACTGCACACTTCCAGGAAAAGGCACAGGAAGTGTGTCTCTCCTAAGAAGAGACATGTTAATAAAGTGTGAAAAGCCTAAAGCAAAGAGTTTAGTCCTTCAGTGCAGCTCTCTTACAAAATCTGTTCAATCTCTCTAGCTCCTCAAGGGGCCCTTAGGTGTCCTCTATAGGCAGGGCGAGTCCACCCTAAACACACTTGTCCTGAGATGCCAAGGGATACTTCTCTGTTCCAAGCCCCTCGTGATGGTTAATACGGAGTACCAACTTAACTGAACAGACTCATCTCTGGGGCACCGTCTGGGAACAGATGTGAGGGACTGTCTAGATTAGGTCGAGATAGGTCAACCCACCCTCAGTGTGTGTGATACCAGCCCACTGGGAGGGGTACTGAACTGAATAAAAAGGAGACCGTGAGCTGAGCACTGGCATCCATCTCTCTCTGCTTCTTGAATATAGGTACAATGTGGCCAGCTGCCTCATGCTGCGGCTACCATGCCCCATCCCACCCTGCTCTGGGGTTGGAGATCCCAAGGTCCCCCCACAGAAGGCTTAGCAGGTGCCAAGACTAAGATGTCAGGAGGCTCCCTCCATCTTTCTATCTCACCTAGGTGAGCGGCAGGGTTGAGAAAGTTACTGTGATGAGGTGGCGGCCCAAAGGGGGTCCCAGTAGGGTGTGCAGCACCTGTAAACCCAAACAGAGCAAAGCCAGAGTTTAGAGGAAGCCCTTGCGAGAGGGACCAGAGAAAATGCATAGATGTCAAATTCCATTGCATCCACAGCTCCTGCAGATACAACTCGGTAACAGACAATATTCCTGTTAGGGGTAAAAGAAATCACTTCTCCCATCTTCCCCAGCTGGACTGGTGCCCCTCCCCCCACCACCACTTAGTTTTTGTCAACTTACAAGATGGAGTCATCTGGGAAGAGGGAACTTTATTTGAGAAGATGTCCCCCCGTCAGATCGGTCTGTGGGGACATTTTCTCCATTAATGACTGACGGGGCTGGTACTACCCTGGATCCGTGATCCTGGTGGTAAACGTGAGCCTGTAGAGCAAGGCAGGAACTAACGACCCTCCATGACTCTGCTTCAGTTCTTGCCACTCGGCTCAAGTCCTGACTTCTTTTTATGATAGACTGTAAGCTGAAATAATTTCTTTCCCAAGTTGCTTTGGGGTGTGGTATTTTATCAGAGCAAGAGAAAGCAAACTAAGGTGACTAGCCACCATGAGAGAGGCCATTTGCTGTGTGTGTGTGAATGTACATGTGTGCATATCTATCTAGGGGTTGGTGTGGCGTGTCTGCCTAAGTCACCCTGCACCTATTTTTTTGAGACAGGGTCTATCACTGAACCAGGAAATTCTTACTGATTTTGCTGCTCTGGCTTACCAGTGAACTCCAGGGATCCTCATGGCTTCACCTCCCCAGCTCTGAGATTATAACTGCAAGCCTAACAGTGTGGGTTCAGACCCTCATGCTACACAGTAATCACTTCATTGACTGAACCATTGTCCCCACAAGTATCTCTATATGAAGTTGATGGCACCAGCATTAGGCCCGGCTAGAGGGATGAGGTACATCCACAGCACAGGGATCTTCTATAATCAAGTCTGTGTGCAGAGATACAGGCTTCCAAACACTGACAGGAGTTGGTCTCTGTGGGGCTTCTCAGGTGCCTCTAAAGTAGAGTGGCAGGCCAAGGGCTACTTCTTCAGCACATCAGTTTTTCACTTTATAGGTGGTCCTGAGGCTGCAGCCAGGGCTGCACTGAGGAATCTTTTGCCAAGTTCCATTCTCATTACTGAGGAGTGTGTAGTCTTAGCATCCTTTGCAAAAGGTCTCACAAGGCTCACACCATGAAATGTGCCAGGAGTGGACACTGAATGACATGAGGCTAAGCCTCCTGATGCCTCTTGATTTCCAGTACCAGGAAAAGATACTTTTGAACCTCCAAATCCTCAGTGTGGCTCAGTTGGTAGGATGCTTCCCTAGTGTGCAGAAAGCCCTGGATCCCATCCCTAGCATTGCATACACTGGGTATGGCACTGTGTGCCAACAATACCAGCACTTCAAGAGGTAGAGGCAGGAGTTCAAGGTCAGCCTAAGCGATGAGACATCATCTCAGAACTAAACCACACTAACAGATCATCAAGGGTTGAGTAGGCAACTTTAATAGCCACTATTTGCCTGCCAGGGAACCCAGGTATAATTTACAGCTCCTTTATCTGACTACATTTTCTTCATTTTCTATTTGGTCAATTGGAATTTTTCCTGGTTCAGTGATTGACCCTGTCTCCAAAAAAAGGTACATGGTAACTTAGGAAGAAACCTCACATCAACCCCTAGATATCACATATGCACACAAGTATGTACGCACACACACATACACACATGAAGCAAATGACTTACATTTACTCTGTGTGTTTGTGGTGTGTGTGTGTGTGTGTGTGTGTGTGTGTGTGTGTGTGTGTGTGTGTGGTGCATGCATGCTTGTGTGCATGTGTGTGTGTGGGGGGGGGGGCAAAGGACAACTTTATGGGAACTGGTTCTCTCCTTCCACCATGTAGAACCCAGAGATTGAACTCAGTTGATAGGCTTGGTGACAGTGCCTTTATTCCCTGAACTATCTTATTGGCCTCACTTTTTTTTTTTGTAATTTATTTTTTAAAATTTGTATGTGTGAGTGCTTTGCCTGCATGTTCAAATATCTATCATCCACGTGGTTTGCTCTTGTAAAGGCCAGAAGGTATCAGATTTCCTGGAAGTAAAGTTACAGTTTTGTTTTTTTTTTTTTTTTTTTGAGCTCCATGAGGTGGACACACCCGAGTCTTCTACATTAGCACCAAGTGCTCTTAACTGTGGACCATCTCTCCAGCTCCTCAATTTATATTTCTTTAAAACACATCAGATCCCTTTCTCATAGAAAGCTGGAAAATAAGAAAGAGAATAGAAGTGTGTGTGTGTGTGTGTGTGTGTGTGTGTGTGTGTGTGAGAGAGAGAGAGAGAGAGAGAGAGAGAGAGAGAGAGAGAGAGAGAGAGAGAGAGAGAGAGAGAGAGAACACTATGGAAAAATAGTATTTCTATAAGCTTTCACTTGTTAATACCGCCTGGGAGCCATGAGGAGAGCTGGGAAAGCAGCCCTGGCTATGCTTCACCAAAGGCATCTGAAGGAGGCTTTGGGGCTTATTTCAGACAGGAGTCCCATACTCTGGGGGTTCAAACTTGGGTCTTCACAGTTGAATGGCAAACACTTTTACACTGAGCCATCTCTCCAGCCCTAGATTTCTCTTTTGCATCACTGATCCCTGGAGACAGCAAGGGTTGTGTGGGCCTGGGTTTGCAGAGTAAGGCTCAGCACATAAAGACAAACACTGGAATCTCTGGATTTGAAGGTACCAAAGGGGTTATCTACATGTACTGAGAAGTAAAATCCAACTTCTCATCTGCACAAAGTGAACATATTCATTAGTCATGACCAGTGTTGCCGGCCAAATAAAATTTGGGTCACGTACTGTGTAGTACATGCTAGTTAATGTTCTGACAAAGACCCAGACCCCTGGGGATGCCCACAGTTCCAGGATTATTGAAGCAAAAGAAGCCAATTCATCCATTTGGCTGCAATAAAGTCCTGGGAGAAATCTCTCTATTTCTCTCCCAAAATTGCTCTCCATGTATCCTTGCCTCAGAGCTAGGTGCCATGGTAACAGAGCCTTCAAATACAATCCCCAGGCAGAACTCGCAGGAGAAAAACCTGAGACTCTGGCAATTCCATCCATTTCCCAAGGGAGGTTTATTTGCTTTGACCACAGGGCTACTGCACTGATGTCCATACTTCTGTCTTGCTCAGTGCACTGAATCAATGGGTCTACTAAACATGAATCTTGGAACAGAGCCTAGGAAGGCAGCAGGCAGCATAGATTTGGAACATGTTCCCTAAGGGTCAGAAATGGTGAACTCCTTCTCTGTTATTGTTCCTAGGGATAAATTCAGATTCACACAGTGAGCACATGAAGCCACAGTGCCTGTTACTTCAGCTAATGGGGATCCACTGCTCTCAACTATTTACTGAGCTCTGAGTACAGAAACTGAGTACTAAAAGCTTGCTTTAAGAAATACTGAGTGGGCTGGAGACATAGCTCATTAAGTGCTTGCACAAAATGCATGAAGACTTGCTTTCAATCACTACATAAACTAGGTGTGGTAGCACATGGGCTGTGGTCCCAGCCCTCAGTAAGTAGACAGAGAAGGACCAGAAGTTCAAGGTTACCCTGGGCTACATAGAGAGTTCAAGGCCAGCTTAGACTCCATCAGACCCTGCCTCAAAAGAGGGGGTTGGGGAGGGAGAAAAGAGAAAATAAACCAGGTGTGGTGGTGCATGCTCCCAGTACTCAGGAGGCAGAGGCAGGCGTATCTCTGAGTTCAAGTCTAGCCTTATCTACAAAGTGAGATCTAGGGCAGCCAGAGCTACACAGAGACACTGTCTCAAAAAACCAAAAATACTCAACAGTAGCCAAGTGTGATAGACTTAGTGTGGTCATCTCAGTGCTCAGGAAGCTGAAACAGAGACTAAATTTAAAGTCAATTTGTTCTACATAGTAACTTCTAGACCAACCAGATTGCCCCACCCCCAAAAGATAAACACTGAATCACTAAAGACATTTGGTACCAAGAGGACCTATGCTGGTTGGTCGTGTGTGTGTGTGTGTGTGTGTGTGTGTGTGTGTGTGTGTGTGTGTTCATACCAGCTCATGTATAAAGGACAAAGAACAGCTTTCAAGAGTTAGCTCTCTCCTTTCCACCATGTTGGTCCTGGGGAATCACACTAAGGACATAAAAGTTACCAGTAAGTGAATTTACTCACTGAGCCACATTCTCAGTTCTACTATGGTTAGTTTTAACTGTCAACTTCCCTCAACCTCGAATTGCCAGCTAAGAGAATTTCAACTGAGGAATTACCTCAATCAGGTTGATCTGTGGATATGTCTGTGAGGGACTGTCTTGATTATTAATTGACCTGGCCCACTGTGGGCGACACCATTCCCTAGGCAAGGCCCAGAGTCTTGAGAGCAAGAAGCTAGGCTGTATTTGTTCTCTCTTTGCTCCTCACTGCCAGTGTAGCATGAATAATTGCTTTTTTTTGCCCTGACTTCTCACTGCAGCCTGGATGTGTATGTCAAACACACCCTTCTCCTCCTTTTTGGAAGAAAATTTTTTGTCACAGTATCTGCTATAAATATGTGAAATAGAAATGAAACTTTGACATTACCCAAATATTCCATAAGGCTACTACACTTGGTCCATGTGTACTTTAAGTGCAAAGGGACAGCTCTCCGATACCCTCTACCCTCTTCCCCAGCCTGCCCCCTTGCATCGCACAGACACTGAGGAGAGTGTGTATTCTCAGAGGTGAAGTTGCAGGGTCACAAGTCTCATGGGCAGAGAGCATTCTGGTTCCTACAAGTCCTCCACCTGCCAGAGTCAACCAAGCAACGACATTAAGTTCTGCAATAGAATAGCCAGCCGGGACCAAGTGGATTACGGATTACTTATTTATTTTCTGCGCTTATAGGGTAATTACCTTTTACATTGTTGTTTGCTTGCTTTATTTACAGAGGCTTGTATAACCCAGGCTGGCTTTGAACTCACCGATGACCTTGAACATGATTTACCTGTCTCAGTCTCCTACACACTGGGATTATGAGTGTGTGCCACCATGCCCAATTTATATAGTGCTGCAGATGGAACCCAGAGCCGTGTTTATAGCTATATCCCCTATCTATATATCTCTATCAACTAAGCTATATCCCCAACCCTGTTTGTTTTGAGAAACCATGGCCCTGGCTGGTGCTGACCCTCACCATGTAGCTCAGGCTTGCTCTGAATTTGAATTATTAGTGTTTTTTCTTATTCTGCTTCCCAAGTGATAGCATGAGACACCTAAGATAGCACCTATCTTAACTGTATGCCATCACCCTCGGACCCTCAAAAGGCAGGGTGAGGATCACAGTAAGAAAACAGTTCTGCAGCCCCAAACTGGTGAGGTCATTTGTCTGTTCATCCTTATAGAATCCCTGGATTTTTTTTTCCCTTCCAACCCATCCTGTCAAGCTGTGAGAAATAGCTGTTCACATGACTTTGAGTTATTACGTTTAACGTAAGAACAAATGGTAAGCCAAAGCAATCCAAGTGCTGTAAGAAAAAGGTGATCTCCTTACGCGTGTGTGCACACTCATGAGTGTGCAGGCACATGTGCACACATCTCCGCGAGCGCAAAGACAGGAGGTCAGCCTTAAGTGCTATTCCTTGGGTCTGTCCACCTTAGCCCTGGCTGCCCTTGAACTTGCTATGTAGACCAGACTAGCCTGAAACTCAGAAAAGATCTGCCTGCTTCTGCATCCCAAGTTCTGAGCCACCACACCCAATTCCACTTTGTTCTTTGAGACAGGATCCCTGGCTTGGAACTCACCAGTACAGCGAGGCTAGTGGCCAGGGAATCCCAGGGACTGAGCCTGCCCCTGCTTCCCCGCTGTTGTTATTAAGACCGTGTGCTACTGCACCTCACTTGATTATCTCTTGTTCTGTGTTGAATAAAAAGAGGGGGTACCGGTGAAGCAGGGCCTATCTCCCTAGCCATGTGGGGTGCTACCTCATAAACTGGTATAAGTTGTATTCTTTAGTTATTAAGAGACTGGGGACACGGAGCCCAAACAGCACTTGGAATTGTCAGCTTTCTGAGCAAACCCACCCTCTGAACTCACCAGCGGCAGAGAACAAAGTAGAAGGCCGAGCCAGATCGTGGGGATGATGGATGGCTCCAAAGAGACTTGGGCCTGGAGGGCGGCTCAGGAACTCGGGTTTCAGCCCAAAGTCCAGCTTGTGTGGGTCGGACTGCATCTGTTTCTAGAAGAGGAAGGAGAGAGGGTGAGACCAGAGGAACAACAGAGATACCATCCAGTAAATAACCCAAGACTGGTCAGGATGAGTGAACACTGTGAACTCTGAACCCATCAGGCTTAAGTGTACAGTGTGGGAGCAAAGCCTTAAATGCCAAGAAGCCAGCGGATTGGTGGTGGCTGCTATAAAGTGATACCTGCTTCTGACATCAGAAATGTCTAACGACAAAATTAGAGCCTGGCTTTTGACCCAGGGTCCTACTTATTCAAAGACTAGTGCCACTATCCACACAGATCATCACTTTGCTGTAAAGGCCTAGTTTTCAAGTTCTTCCCCTACCCGTTCACAGAATTCAGACTTGCCTGGCCCCAAGCCCACTGTGTAACCGAGGATGATGACCAAGCACTCTTTATCCCCCTAACAGGAGTAACCATCATGCCTTATATGGTACTAGGGATAAAACCCAGGGCTTCCTGCACTTTAACAACCAAGTCACATCCCTAGACCTGGGTCTTTCTGTTTGTTTTGAAGCACAGTTTCATGTAGCCTAGGCTACCTTCAAACTCATTACATACTTGAGGGTATCCTTAAACTCCTAATCCTTCTGCTTCCAGCTCCACGAGGCAGAGTATAGGTGTGCACAACCATGGTTGGATGCAAAGGCTACCCCCACCCCAGAAATATGCTTTACTTCTGTTTATTGTGTGTGTGGTGTGTGTGTGTGTGTGTGTGTGTGAGAGAGAGAGAGAGAGAGAGAGAGAGAGAGAGAGAGAGAGAGAGAGAGAGAGAGAGAGCCCACAGAGTCCAGAAAAGAGCAATTGATCCCCTGAAGCAGAGTGCTAAGGAGCTGGAGTTGCAAGCCGTGAGCCATCCATATGGGTTCCTGGAAGGAAACTCCATTCCTCTGGAAGAGCTGTGTGCTAGTCAGGGGCTTTGTTTGTTTGTTTGATTCTGTGGGGTTTTTGTCAACTTGACAGAGGCTAGGGTCATTTAGAAAGAGGTAACTTCAACTGAGAAAATGCCTTCAGCATTTTCTGTGGAGCTGTGGAGACAGATGGCATTTTCTTCTTTGCTGATGCATGTGGGATGGTCCAACCATGTTGTGTGGTGCCACCCCCGGGTATGTGGTCATTTCTCCATAGCCCCTGCTTGAGTTCCTGCCTCCAGGTTCCCGCCATGACTTCCCTCAGTCATGGGCTGTGACTTGGAAGTGTGACCCTTTCCTGCCCAAGCTGCTTTGGTTCACATGTGCATCACAGCCCTACAAAGCAAACAAAGGCAAACGGCACATGTTCTAATGTCTGGGCCATCTATCCAGGTCCTCTCCCTTCATGTTTTAAAATGATAGTATTTTAAAGATCATTACATTAGGAATTCTGCAAGGACAATCTAATGTATAAAATTAATTGCCTAATGGCTCTTTGTCATATTCTAATATATCACAACACACTCACTGAATCCCTGTTACATGTCACTGAGTAAAGTACTTGCCAAGCAAAAATAAAGATCTGAGTTTCATCCCTAGAATGCACCTTTAAAAAAGCTAAGCATAGTTGTACATGATTAGCCACCCTGGCTTAATGTGAACTGCAGGCCAATAAGAGACTTTATCTCAAAGAGCAAGGTGGGTGGCTACTGATATACAACATCTGAGGCTGACATTTGGTCTTACACAAGTACACATACCTGTACATATACAGCATATATGAACACTCATTTCACACATACACAACACACACACACATACATGCACACTCAGAGGGGGATGTTTTGAATTAACAGGCACCTTTTCCTTCCCAACTTCCATCAATTATTTGAGGAGGGTGAAGTCACGCCAGATGTGTGAACTGTTCAGAGGAACTGGGATGTGAAGTCTTTACTATTCATGGACTCCCTCCATCTTCTCCAGGAGCTAACATAGCTCCATTCCCACAATGACTATAGACTAACACCCCATCTTTTCCTCAGTTCCTACCTAGCATCAATCTGGAGGCTGGTACCCATCTGAACTGCAGGACATCAAATGTGCCCATCTTCCAGAGTGCTGACAGTCTTCCCTCTCAATCAGCTTCCTGTCTCTCCAGAGTGACATCTCCCCCTACCTCTAGCTGTACGTCCTGAAACCCTCTGGCTCATTCTCTGCCTGGATCCTACTTGTATCTGGCTCTTGCAATCTCCGGGGTTCCTTTAATGATCTCAGTCATCTTGGCCCTACTCTATCTAGTCCTGCTTCAAACTCTCTTCTGTTCCAGAGAACCCTGTTTCCTGCTCTGTAATGGTGGATTCCTGTGAAAAAGACTGTTCCCTACATTGACATGGGTATGAGAATTACAGAATTACAGTAGAGGGAAAATAAACCAATCCCCATTCACCCATCAACCCTCTTTGAAAGTGATCTCTAGTGCCTCATGTAACACAGAATCTTCACCATTGTATGCACATGTATGCATGTACCTTTGGAGGACACAGGACATCTTTAGGTGTGCTTGGCAGGCACTGTACACCTTCTATTGGAGACAGAGTCTATCAATGACCTAGAACTCACCAGGCTAGTAGCTAGGCTGGCTAGCAAGCACAGGGGGTGGGGGGGGAGGGTGGGTCCATCTGTTTTCTCTGCCTCAGCTCTGGAATTGTGACTGTAAGCTGCAGTAACCAGTTGTTTGGGGTTTTTTTTTTTGCTTCTTTTTTTTTTTTTTTTTTTTTTTTTTTTTTTTTTTTTTTTTTTTTTTTTTTTACTGAGCCATGTCCTCATCCCTTCTACTTAAATGTATACAACACACACACATACACACCACAGAGTGAGTCTCACCACTAAACACATATGATAACAGGAAGGTCAGTGCCCTAAGCCAGTCACAGGAAACATCCTGTATGCCTAAGGTCTCCACAAATAATTCGTGAGTGCCTAAGAGAATGATAAATGTATATTCGGGAGCGAGAGACAGAGAGATGCAATTTCTACTCCAGTCTACAGGGAATACCGTAATGAAAGCCTCACTTTCGAAGAACGGCCAAACCCCAAAGCCAGGCTTCTAATTCTCTGTCAATCTATAAAAACCTTCAGAGCACCTCCTTTAATTTAGTTGCCAAATTATTTAGCGCTAATATCGCACGGTAGACCGCGTGGACTCATTAAGTGGGAATCAGGTCCAACAGGCAGAATGGGGACTTGGGGATTAGAAAATGCTTGCTGGGAGAGAAAGACTAACTGAGTCATTCCGTGTTCGAGAGGCCTGGTTAATTGAATAGGGATAATGAAAGTCAAGTCACCAGGGGCGCTTTCATGGAACAGAAGCTGCTAAAAGAACGGCCTCACTGCCATCCTTCATCCCTTTAAACTCAGGGGGTTAAAGGAAGATGAGGCTCACCTGCTGTTCTCCTGTTCCGGTCGTCCAGAACTCAGAGTGAACCGAAGTCATCATGCAAACCTAGTTAGCTTTGTAAACTACACCCATTTTCTATGTATAAGGGTTCTAATTATGCCTTGCCTGGCAATAAGGTAAAAGTGAGCAAGACTCACTGATGGGCTGTGAGGGAGGGCAGGTGCCTGGGAAATGAGGAGATGCCTTCAAAGAGGAGGTGAATGCTTTCTTTTCATTAGCTCTTACTTATTTCTGTGTTGGTGCATGTTCATGCCATCGTGTGTGTGTGTGTGTGTGTGTGTGTGTGTGTGTGTGTGTGTGTGTGTGTGTGTGTGTGTAAGTCAGGGGACAATTTTCAAGGTTCAGGTCCTCTTTCCATCATGCTGGCCTGGGAATCGAACTCAGGTAGTCAGAGTTGACAGCAAGTGCCCTTATTACTGAGTCATATCACCCTCTTTTATCTTTGTTATATGTACACCTACATAGAAATATATAAATACAGCCTGCTGGGTCCATTTAGTATTGCTCGTATAGATGTGTTCAGGATTACACACTTGGTATTAAATAGCCAAATAGGGTGCCCAATCTAGACTGATTCTTCCTCTCTCACAATCATTAATTATTTAGAGCTCTTCACCTAGGGAGAGAACTTAGAGACTTCCTGCATTTATGCTGGCCTATCAGTTGGGGTGTCATTGTTCAGGTTCACCCCGATTTAAATCATGAACCCTTCGCATAGCGTTACGCTTACATGGGGTTCAACAATCCCCTTCTTCCTTCCTTCCCTCCCTCTCCCCCTGTCCTTCTCCCACTCCCTCTCTCTTTTTTTAAAAAACCTCATCTATCTGTCCATGTATCAATGCATGTGGAGGCTGGAGGGCAACCTGTAGCAGCTGGTCCTCTCCTTCCATAATGTAAGTGCTGGGCAAATCAAACTCAGGCCATCAGGCTTGGTGGCAAGCACCTTTACCCACTGAGCCATCGTGCTGGGCTCCCCTCTTTTGAAACTATAGATGGGCCAGAAAGTAGTCCTAGTGAGGACTCAGTGTGTTCTAGCCTCCAGGGGGCTGAAGGTGTAGGAAGAAGAGGAATATGATTCAAGACTACTAATTATTAATTATTATAGGCATAGCCAATGAGCACCCAGGACCTTCGACTTCTCATAGGTAGAGATTATCACTCTCCGAATGCATAGGAAGAAAAGGTATCTTTTAAAATATTTTAAATGTATGTGTATTTGTGTCCGAGTGTGTACATATGGGTATGTCGATGCAGGGGTGCCCCTGGAAACTGAAAGAGTGTATTAGAAATTACGGATGGTTATGAGGTGCCCAAGAGCAGCAAATACTCGTCTTCACTGCTGAGCCGTATCTCTAGCCCCTCAGTTTTTGTTAAAAAACAAACAAACAAACTTGCTAGGGAGATGAGATGATTCAGCTGGTAACAGCATCCAGCATCAAGCCCGAGGACCTGAGACTCCCATGGTAGAGAGAACTGACTCCTAAACGTTGTCCTGTAATCTACACACACACACACATTAAAACAATGAAAACATAAATAAGATGTAAAAGCAAAATCCGAACAATCCCAAGCCCTAAAATATTTGCTGTTGGCTCTTGAACCGTTGTCAAGATTTTAATTCTTGCTCTATAGTGCTTCTAGCTAGATTCCCAAAGCTTTACTTTATGAATTAATCAATTTTTACACCCTTTCCATTCATAAGACCAACTCGTCATAAAGGAAAAGTACATTAGGGAATGATACTTATTTCAGTGCTTATGATTCCCTCGGTGACAAAGAGACAGATTTCTGAGTACCAGTTTGAAGATGGACCCTGTCTTCACCATGTCTGTGAGGATCAGGAGTTCAAGGCCATCCTCAGCTACAAACTGAGTCCTCTTCCTGCCCGGATGGGCTGAGACCATCTCAAAGCAACAGGAGTAATAATAAAACAAAAGCCTTCCTGCCTTGGCTCTTTGGGCTCAGTTTTATACACCTCTCCATGAGGTCCCCATGCTCCCGAGCCCGGCTCCACCCCACTCTACACAGGGAGTCACACTGACCTTGACTTTCTGTTGGTGGTGGTAAATCTGCCAGGCGATGTGTACGTGCATGGCACACCACTTTCCTGGTTTCTGGAATAAGAAAGAATAGCCTGGTCAGAAGGGAGATGTGAGAAAGCCCTATTTCGTTTGCCCCTGGGTGCCTGCAGATCTGGGCTAGGGAGACTTTTCTTTCATGAGAACAGGAGAGTTCTGTGTCAATCAAATAGTTCCCTTAGCTGTTCTTCCAAGCTCAGACATGAGGGAGTCAAAACCTGCACCCCCTTATCCTATGTGGGTCTGAGACAATGGCTCCTTTACAAGGCAATTCTCTGCCAAGGACTAGATGGTGAAGACCCGGGTCTCTCTCTGTGTGGCTTGTCATCTCCAGTGCCAGCAGGCAGTCAAGTCCCACCTAATAAATGCTGTCAAGCTAACAGGCACATCAGCTGTCCAGAAGGGCTAATTAGGGGATGTCTGTGCATCGAATCAAAACAAGAGAGGGACAGGACCCTCAGAGTGTTACACAGAAATTTGTCACATTCTTATTGCAGTCTGGCAACTCAGATGCTTCATGGAGAGCCAGTAAGCCATGTGTGGGCGTGACTTTATTCACTTCCAGTGAAAGAAAAGATGAAATGAGGGACTGAGAAGGAATGGATGCCTTCCTTCCTGCAAGGTTCAAGCCTCTCCTGCCTTCTTAAAAGCATGTGTGTCAATGCATGGTGTAAGAGCGGGAGGGGTTAGTTCTTTCTGCTTCCCTTCTGCTTAGTTCCTCCACGTGCCCAAGCAGTAAATACAAGGAAGAGAAAGGCATGCCCTGCTCTGCAACTGCAAAGGATGGAAGCATCTGGTTTGTAGCAAGATGATGCTCCTGACTTAGATCCATGTCTGATACCCGGTCTGTGCTTTTCTAATAGAACTATGGGATGTTTGTGATCACAAATAACAGACCCACTTCTGGTAAGTGAAGAAGTGGGGTTGTGATGACTAACACTGCGTGGGCTTTGACAGGACCTAGAGTCACCCAAGAGACAAGAGGCCAGGCACACCCAGGAGTGATTATCTAGATGATGTTAGCCTCTGGAAATGCCAATGAGGGATTAGTTGATTAGATTAATTGAGATGAGAAGACCCACCCTAAATAAAGACAGCACTCTTCCCTGGGCTGGGGACCTAGACTGAATAAAAAGGAGAAAATGAGCTAAACACCAACGTTCATCTCTCTCTGCTTCTTAGACATGTTCAGCCACCTAGGCTTCCTGGCCATGATGTATTATGAGCCTGAATTGTGAGCCCAAAGACACCCTTCCATGGTCAGGCATGTACCACAGCAATGAGAATGATAAGCAAGACAGGGATCATTCGACAGACAACAGCAGGAACTCGGTCATTCAACCATTGTCTGTCATCTGTTTTCTGCCCCAGTTCTGTACCGTATAAGTCAGTCTGGACCCAGAGGTCCCCCTGCTGGCCAGAGTCCCACCTCAGGGACATTCTGCCAGTGCAAGGGGGAGGGCTCACACGTTCAAAGCCAATCCAGGATATGGAGCAAGAGCAAGACCTTGCCTCACAATAACAACAGCCTAACCTAGTCTATCTGTTACACATTTTTAAAGATTGATATTTCTTTAAATTTATGTGTGTGTGTGTGTTTGAGTGTTTGTGTGCGCACGTGTGTGTTTGTGTGTGTGTGTGCCTATGCATGTGTGCGGGTATATGTGTGGTGTGTGTGAGAGAGAGAGAGAAAAAACTGTGACCACAGAGGCCAGAAGAGGCGTTGGATCCTTGGAAGCTAGAGTCATTAGTCACCCAATATGGGTGGTGGGAACCAAACTTGGGTCTTACATAAGAACAGCAAATGCTCTTAATTTTAGGGCTATCTCTCTATCCCCTAGTCAGTTGAACTCAGGGAAAACACAATGGCCCAACTTCCTAGAGCCCTCAAAAGGGAAAAAAAAAAAAAAATTAGGCTGTTTCCCATCCCCCTGCTTGCACAAGGAGCCAGCATTAGCTCCCTCGGACATCCACTCTGGCATCTCTCCAGCTGGGTTCCTGCTACTGACTTGTATTTTTAACCCACAGAGTCAGAGGTTGTAGAAACAGTTCCAGAAGAAGCTTTCCTTACCCTTAACATAGGTCTGAAAGGATCTGTCAACTGTGAAGAGAAAATGACAAGTCGGTTACATGCCTGTCACTCAAACAATTGCCCTAATTAACAAATTTGTAGTGCTTCATTAGGAGGGGAAATTAAAATGTTAGAATTTTACTTTTAAATGAAGCCCTTTT
Source organism: Phyllotis vaccarum (assembly GCA_033318265.1). NCBI lineage: Eukaryota > Metazoa > Chordata > Mammalia > Rodentia > Cricetidae > Phyllotis > Phyllotis vaccarum. The sequence goes on along the minus strand of JARWLC010000017.1, from coordinate 41,499,937 downwards.
AGAGAATAATTAACCCATTTTCACACCATCAAAAGTACCAAGTGTCCCCTCCCCCCACCTCAGGAGTCCCAGAACACGCATGATGACAAGCCCCCCCCACCCCAAGTTTCACCACAGAGATGTTCCTTATGCCAACATGACTTGCATGTAACATATACCATGAGGGTCTCCATTTTGACTGGCTCTACCACAGGCCATTATGTGGGGCTCGGGGAGAGCAGTTCTCCGACCACAAAATGAAGGGCATGTCTGTTTGGTCCGGACCCTGTAAACCCAGGGTGTCTTTACAACATCCTGGCTTCAATGAGTATATACCACCTCTTGGGGGGGGGGCGGGGGTCCACTAAAATAAAAACTGCTTAGATGGTAGAGTTATAAATAATGGTCAACAGACAAGATCCCCTCTATGGTAAAGCTTTGCTTTCTGTTTTAGAGGCAAGCATAGCATCAATTATGAATAAATAACATAACTGGGACATAATGGGTATTTTATTTAGCTCTAGAGCATATGCTCCATCTGTAAGAGCAGAGTGGTCCAGTAACTTCCTGACCTCAAACAAGAAGGGGTATGTGTATGTGTGCCTGGGGGCAGGGTAAGTGGGTAGGGTAGGTATATGTGTGCCTGGGATGAGGTGGGGTAGGGGTGTGGGGGGGGGGGAGTGGGTAGGGTAGGTGTATGTGTGCCTGGGGTGGGGTGGGGTAGAGGTATGTGTATGTGGGGGGGGGGGGTGCCTAACTTCCAGGAAGAAAGTGCTTCGTGCTTTTCCATTCCGAAGATTCTATAACTATTTCTTTTGCGTCAGAGAGATGTAAACAGCTGTAGACAACTGAGCAGTCAGAGATATGGTAGATAGGTTGGCGGCATTCAATTTCTGGGCTCAGAATCTTTTCTCTCTCTCTCTCTTTTTTTTTTATCTGAGCCAAGCCCTTGCCCCATGTCATTCCTGCAGTTGGAGAAGACTGTGACTTCTAAGGGACAGGCATTTTTTGACATGAACCATCAGAGGTGGGAGCACCACGTGGGCCATCCTTTGCAAATGCCCCCCCTATGCACTCCCCCCATCCCCCATCCCCCGGTATTACCTGTGAGCAAGCCTGATTTTGCACGTACCCTTGGGTCCTTTTGAAGTAGAGTATGGGGGACTGTTCCAGGTCGAGCAGCCACATCGATAGGATTGGATGTCTACAAATTAATTAGAGCATAGCTTAGGATGCGCGAGAAAGCAAGTTTTACCCTCTTTTCACAACAGTAGAAATGAGACATTATCTCCCAATTTAGTTCTGAATAACAACTATTTATTTTGTTGTTAGTTGTATGTTTGTGTATTTGCAGGTGCACATGCACGCCTGTCGAAGCCAGAGATTGACATCTGGCATCATCCTCAATTGCTTCCCAACCTACTTTTTTTTTTTTGACAGTGTCTCTCTGAACTTGGAGAGATTTGGCTAGTTAGCCTGCAGCCAAGATCATTTTTTCTCTGTCTCCACAGAGTTGAGAGACTACAAAAGTACTCTAGTGGACTGGGAGTGAGGATGAGAGAGATCTGGAACAGAAGTCCCAAGAGCCGTTCATACAACTACTTATAGATGCTCTATACTTATAGAGGGCCATGTGTCTGAGCTCACAGGGGTAGGGCCTGTGTGTGAGTTTAACACATCAGTGAAGGCACCAGAGAGGTAGCTAGAGGGATGGCTCAGCAGTTAAGAGCGTTTGCTGCTCTTGTAGGTAAGCTAGGTTTAGTTCCCAGCACCCATATCAAGGTGTTCACCATTCCAGAAGAATCTGATGCCTTGGGCACTGCATTCCCATGCACATACACAGAGACACACTATTAAATTTTTCTTTTTAATCTTAAAAGAGCTGAAAGTTTGGACACTAAATCTATTGTGCCACTGTACCCAGGGATGTATAGGGAACTCAGCTTAGGGTACGTAAGACATCAGATGCAGCTGGTCCTCTTTAGGATCCAAGAAGCTATATAAGTAACTTTTGCCCTCAAACCCTCTCCCCTGCTGACCCACATTGCTAACTGCCACCTTTTCCCACATACCTCCCCCACACTTTACCACCAAACACTGAAGCACACATTCATTACAGTGTCCACAGGATGTGCATCTTTTGGAGGGCTGAAAGTATTGTACAGTAAGCTACCCAACTATCTTAACGGTAGGTAATAACAAGAAATTATGCTCAGTAACTACTCATTAACGTTGGTAGAAATGGGACAAGAGAACCTAATTTAGGGACAGCAGAAGATTTACTAGTAAATTCTGACGCTCTTCTTTCAATTCCCACCTCACCATTATTAAATGTCACTAATAATATTAATGGCATTGCTAGACATTTGTCTTCAGATTCAATAACGATAACAAGAAAGCCCAATTCAGAAGGAACTGTGACTAATGTCTTGTCGGGAGATTTTTAAGAACAGCAGTAGGTTTTGGGTTTTTTTGTTTGTTTCTTTGTTTGAATTTTGGCTTCTGGTTATTTCTCTTTTGAGATAGGGCTCTTATTATATAACCCTGGCTCGCCTGGAACTTGCTGTGTAGACCAGGCTGGCCTTGAATTCAAAGGATCTGTCTGCCTCTGCCTCTCAAAGACTGGGATTAAAGGTGCATGCCACCATGCTCAGCTGCAGAAACTGTTCTCTTTTTTAAAAGTCAGAAAAATATATATTATATGTGTTACATGTATATGTTTGTCTGTGTGCCTGTGGGTCTGTCTGTTGGCATGTGTGGAGGTCAGAGGCCAACTTGTAGAAATCAGTTTTCTACTACTGGTGGCTCATTAGGATCCAGTTCAGTTCCCCAGGCTTAGTGGTATGTACTCTAAACTGCTTACCCAGGCTCTTGAAACTTATTCACGTACATGTGTGTGTATGAGTGTGTATATGTATGTATGTGTGTGTGTATACATAAGCTGGGTCTCCCCTTCTACCATTTAGGTTCTGGGGATCGAACTCAGGGTTGGCGGCAAGTGCCCTTACCCACTGAGCCATACACTGCTCCTTATTTTCTTTAAGAAGTATGGATCCCCCACACTAGATGTTAACTAGTTGGGGACCAGGGAAAAAACTCAAGTTTAGGCATGAAGCTTGCCTACAAGAAGTGGGCAGAGGGAGACAGAAAGACAGACAGAGAGAGAAAGAAAGAACAGAAGAAAAGCAATCAGCTGCTGTACAACTAACAATTAAGCTGCAGTTGTTAACAGCCTGATTTGCATACATATGAAGAACTCCGATAATGAACAGCAATCTACATATTCAATCAGGAAGATGGCCTGGAAAGGCTTATTTCAACACCGAGAGACACGTTCTTGCCCAGATGTAGTTTGTGGTGTGATTGGATAATTGCAAGTGAGGGAAATAGTCTAATTTATTAAATGACCTACCAGTCTGTTTGGGGGACACACTGGAGATTTGTCACAACCTAGTGGGACAGACCAGGGTCTGAGGAATTACTGAAGGACAGAGAACGGGGTCTAAAACTTGTCACCACTTGCAGCGGTCACTGTAAAACCCCTGTATACATGGCATTCAAGCTGCAGTTCCCTCCACATAAGGGTGATTTCAAAGGCGCAGCATCTGACCCAGAATGCCTTTTTAATTTCTCTCCCTGTTTCTGATTTTTACGGCAACACACCTTTGAAAATCTATGTGTTCAATTCCAAGAGACTCTGGTCCAAAACAGATGTTTTGGCTTTAAGACTGGGAACGGGAAGTCGGGAAGCACTCAGTGTAACATGTCGACTAGATGTGGTTGGTGAGTGGAGATGCATATTTCATTTTAAAAGTTAGTATTTGGTAATATAAGGGATGTAAATATTTTGTATCCTTTGGATGCTGTGGTGATGGAACCCAGGGACTTGCATATGGAGACAAGTGGTCTATGTCTGAGACATGCCCCCAAGCCCCTCACTCAGGGAGTCTAAGGAGATGCTCTCCTGTTGAGCCACACCTCCAGTTCTACCACAGAACATTTTTTTTCTTAAAGGTAAAAGTCTTTGACCTTCTGAACATTGACCTTCATGGATAACTGAATCTGTGTTGATATGCACATTATTCACTAGGTAGCAAATAATTTAGTCCTTCCTAAAATAAAAGGACTAGTAAGATGGCTCCATGGTTAAGAGCACTTGTTACTCCTGCAGAGGGCCTGGGTTTGGTTCCTAGCACCCACACAATGGCTCACAACCGTCCATACATAATTCTAGTTTGGGAATTCCAACTCCTTCTTCGGACTAGCTTGACCACTAACCATGTAGGTGGTGCGCACACACAAACAGGCAAAATAATCATACATGTGAAGTAAGCCCTAAAAAATATTAAAAGTGTTATTTTCAAAGCATCACATCGGAAACAAAAACAGATCCTGACTTTGGCAAGTGTGAGAATGGGGGTGAGGTGGGGTGGGGTGGTATACAGACAAGTCTAAGAATTGGGGGTGGGGGCACACAAATAAGTACAGCTTTTGCCTCGCCACCTCCAGGCAGACCCCGTGCACAGATGCATGGCCAATAGAGGGAAAGACAGGCAGGAAACAGAACAATCTTTCTCAGACAAAAGAAAGTGTAAACAATTTTAGGCTAGGAACTTTTATCACCTTTTCCCATTAAAAACACTCAACTTTGCATGTGTGTTCATCACATACACCTTAAGGGCATCTTGGCATTTTCTACTAAATACGTAATGTGTAATAGTGTTCCCCTAAAGAAACAATTTACCTCAGTGGTGTAGCTACTGAAACACTGGGCTTTTCCTGCAAATAGACCCTCACTCATGTTCCTTTGTGACCTTAGTTAAAATCAATTGTGTGTGTGTGGGGGGGGAGACACAAGAGGAGAGATCAGTGTGAGAAAAGGGCAAGAGGTAAATATGCCAATGTATATTATATATATATTGTATTATATATATGGAAATGTCATCATGAAATCCATTATTGTTTATAGTTAATATATGCTAAAGGGAGAACTTATTAGAAAAAGAAACATTCAGAATTTGGGTAGAAAAATATATCCATGTGCCTATAATGTATATATTCTGCATATTTTTAACAGCTGGTTTTATTTTATTTATGTGTCTGTGTATGTGCGTGCCATGAGTGTTCATAGAGACCAGGAGAGGGTACTGGATTCCATGGAGCTGGAGTTACAGGCTGTAAGCTGCTTGATGTGGATGCTGGCAACCGAACTTATACCACTCAGCCATCCCTCCAGTCCCTTTCCTGCATATTTTGAAACTCAGCTCATCAGAGACTCCATGGGTCCTAGCAACATCAAGTTTAAAAGTAAATGAACTAGAGAAGAAAAGTCTCCTTCTACTCTCCACAGTCCCTTCGGGCGTACGAAGTCATCACTGCACACAAGCCTGGATACAACACACCTGCATGCCTAGCCTGACCCTCCACTAAGATAGGTGCCCATGTCTTCACGCTGACGCTCTTACCTTCGGCTGGAATGCTCCTTGAAGTGAACCAAAAGGGCCCGTGGGTGGGATCATGGGGGGTATACCCGAGACTGCAGGATAGGAGTGGAAGAGCTGTAGCCAAAGGTGAGGAGGGATTAAAAAAAAAAAATGGTTTTAGTAGGGGGGCATGTGATATGTCCCAATTCCCATAGAAAGACATCAACATTAGCAAGCCAACCAATCCCAGTGTGATGCTATTAGCCAAGCCATGATGAGACGAACACACAGATGCGCCATGAATGTTTAACGAAAAAAGTTAAAAAGTAGTCCAGAATCAATCGGCCAACAAATGATGTCCCCGATGAGAACATCATTAGAGAGAGAGCTTTGCTAATTATTAATCAAGAAATCACACAGAAGCCCTCCATGCATATCGAAAACAGGGGATGCTGAGCCCAATAAGATGCCTGGTAAATTACAAGTGAATTAGGGGGGGAAAGGAAAATTGAGAAAAAGAAGAGAAGGTCATTAGGAGGGTCAGTATTTTATATTGTTGAAACTTGATGAGTTTTAAATGAATTTAGATGTTTGGTGGTTTTCAGAAAGAGACAATTCACAATCCTTGCTTCATTAGGCTATTCTCGAAGTGGCATTAATCTTCTCATCTAAAATCATGATGAATATTTGCGGAGGGTTAAATGACTCGGTTTACATTTAAAATGGAATTGCCAATTTTCATAGGAAGTCTAAAAAGAATCATCTCGTTTTGTTTTCCCTCCCTGATCATGGGAATCCAGGATGCTGTATTTTAATTATAAGTCCCTCCCATACCAGATTTTTAAGTACTCAAGGCACCTGATATTTACACATAAAGCAGAAATTTTTCTAGCCACCTTTTGCTTCGTGGGCTGCTCAGGGACCAGGCTTGCTGGAGGCTATGGGAGGGTTGTTGAGCCCTGGTGCGATTCTGACCAACCAATGGCACAAAGATGGTTTCTAATGATGTGTGAACCTCCTGCACTACACAGCTTACAAATCACCAATATCGGGGGGGAAAACAAAAACAGCTAAACATATAGCGCAAGCCACGGTGGCAGAAACACGTCTCACTCCTCAAAACATCTTACTTCTCTGACTCTCTGATCAAACTACCATATGACACGTAAGCAACTCCCCAGCCCCACCGCTTTCTAGTACATTAAAAATACAATGGCATGCGTCCTTCAATAATGCTCTAGGCTAGCTGTTTTCAGTAACGACTACGGTTCACACTCTGAAACCCTACCTTCCGAGATACGATGTTTTCTGTTGCTCTCTATTTCATTTTGCTCTCTACAAAGATACCAAGAAGTTTTCCAGACTAATTGATATTGAACTAAATCCACTTAAACGGCGATTGCCAGCCAAGTACCCTCATTTAAAACTACTTTTAAGTCTAAAATTGTGTTTCAGCTGCTTGAGTACACTGCATCTTAATTTGCCTTATAACGTCCTAATCCCCAAAGCAGGGGAGACTACTTCATAGATTAGCCACTATCGTTAATATTATGAAATAACTCTCCCCCAGTACGCCGTAGAAAGCGGGGTAATTAAATACATGCTGTATTAAAACGCTCAAATTTCTATGACTTTGCCTCCGAGTGGTTCTTTCCTTTCTAATGGTTACAATTAAAAAAGAAAAAAAATGGGAGGCCCATTTCTCTCTCCTTCCCTCTGTTGCAGACCTCTTAGAATAGGACCAGAATTGACGCCTAACCCTTGTCTAAAAGCCTGAAGCATCTCGGTCATAAAACACAAACTTTGCAGACACTCAGGCCTCCAAACTCCTCTTCCAACTTTAAGCCAGCGACCTTCTGTGGCCCATCAGTAAGGAAGGCACTGATGCTTTGGTCTCAGGAAGCCAGCCTGGGCCACTTGGTGAGCATATGACACTTTTTGTTAGAATTACTTCATTAGCTGGTCTCTCATTTGTTTATTTTCAATGTTGTGTGTGTGTATGTGTGTGTGTGTGTGTGTGTGTATGTAGAGATATCCTGTCTATCATGGCTTTTGTAGACATTTTATTTATTATTCTTAGTGTGGGAGGCGTACTATGTTTGGGGGGTGGTGTCAGGATGTATATGTCTAAGTCAGAAGACAACTCTGATAAGCTGGTTCTCTTTCTACCCTTGCGTGAGCCCTAGGGATTGAACTGCGGTCTCCAGGCTTATGTGGCAAACATTTTTACTCACTGAGCCATCTCCTCCAGCCTTTCTGCCAGTTGAGACAGGGCCTCTCACCGGGATGTGCTCTCTCACAAGCCAATTGGCTGACCAGTGAGGCTCATGAATCCTTCTGTCCTCATCTCCCCAGTGATGGGATTACAAATGTGTACCATCAGGACAGGCTTTATCACTGGGCTTCTGGGGGTTGAACTCAAGTCCTCATGCTTGAAGGGTAAAAACTGAATGAATTAAGCCATCTGTGCAACTCGACATTTCATTTCCATCTACAGAGCACTGAGTAAGGACAGAATGTCCTGTGCATGAGCATACTCTAAAAGGAAGACCACCGATGTATTGAATTCTCACTGTCACTGCTAAAATGAGCTTGCACCCCAGTGCTCAGCAATCCAGGGTGGATCCCACAGGGACTGTGGAACCTAAATGCTAGTTTTCTCTCCCTCTTACTACTTAATAATATTTATTTAATTTTTTTCTCCGTGTCTATGTACATGTACATCCTTAAGTGTAGTGCCTGTAGAATCCAGAAGAGGGCTTGCATCTCCCCCTGGAGTTGGAGTTACAGACAGTTATGAGCCACCCTATCTGGGAGCTGGGAACAGAACTCAGGTCCTTTGCAAGAGCAGAAAGTACTTTTAACCAATCTGTCTGGGAGGGTCATGGCTGACTTCAGGTTCCCTATATAACTGAAGATGACCTTGAAAACTCGATCCTTTTGTCTCCACGTGCCCAATTTCTGAAGACATGGGTGTGCACTACCATGCCTGGTATTAAGTGTTGAGGATGGAGCCCAGGGCTTTCTGCATATTAGGAGACTGCTCTATATATACACCCAGCCTCTCAAATTCCAAGAGCCTTTCCTTGGGTCGGTTCCGAATGCATATAAAGAAGGAACAGTTCTAACTGAATTCTAGGATTTTCTAGTCTAGATACCTCAGCTATACTCTTGCACAGTAAGCACTACACACGCGTCTAGTCAAGGCCTGAATGAATCCAGCCTTGTAAGATGCGTTAAGCAGCATTACAACTAGGGTGTTAAGACAGTGCTGTCTAATAAAGCAACAAGACCTGTACTCTAGATAAACATGTCTACAATGACTAATCTTCCTTGGTTCTGCTTTTAAAAATACAAACTAACCACTAAACAAAGAAACTAGAGAAGTTTCAGATCAAAATGATGCAGTCGTCACCCCATAATCAAAATAATCAGATCTTTCTCTTGTCTCTTATATGGCTCAACAGACAACTCCAGTCAGTACCAATTTATATCCTGGGAATACATACTCAAAATTACACAAAGCAGAAGCGCTTTTCAATTAAATAACAATGAGTGTAAAGAGAAAAATAACAATTTTTCCCCTCTTAAGGCTTTTTGCTTTGTTTGTCTGTTTGGTCTCAGATAGCCCCAAGCTGGCCGTGAATTCTGGATCCTTTTGCTTCCATTCCCCAAGTGCTGGGGATAACAGGTATGTGCTAACATGTCTAGGTAAGACCTTTTTTTTAATTAACTGACCTTTTTTTTTTAATTATTGTTCAATTGAAGTAAGGTCTGGATAACAATCTAGCTATGTGAAAAGGGTGATGCATTTATTCTAGAAGGGACGAAAACTCCACTCTTTAAAGAGGCAACAAGTCTAAATAAAAGGGATGATTTCTTTATAGGAAGGAATTGAAATTTAGTTCCAGGAGTTCTGGGTTCCTAGTAGTTTTTGAATGGTAACTAAAATCGGCGATTTCAGACTCTCCTAAGACAGACAGTATGAGTTTTACTGACAGGCCACCCACTCTTTTGGATAGCCGTGTAGGTTCCGAAAGTTCCAAAATGGAGCAATGCCACTGATTTATTAATTATTGTCTGGCTTTTGTGAGACAGGGTCTCACATAGCTCAGGCTGTCTTTGAACTCTCTATGTAGCAAGGATAATGTTAACTCCTGACCCTCCCGCCTTCATTTCTTAAGCTCCAGGCTGACAGGCTAATCCACCGCAGTGGGCTTGCTGGTGATCTTTTGATATGATAGATGATACTGCATTGCCATCCAAAGCGGGGAGAGAAAAAAAAAAAAAGGCACACAAGCAAGCACCCCGAATGATAAAGGAGCGATGGGAAGACCCTTGCACAGGTGACAGAGAAGGCTGCCAGGTGCCTACTCATCTGTGGAGAGTACTGAAGATGGAAAAGGCATTACAGCGAATGTGTAGCACAGCAGTATGACTCACACTATGCCGGTAGAATGGGTCAACTTTGGTGGGGTATTTGTCAAACTGTAAAGGGATCAAAGTGAAAGCTAGTTACTTCGGCGGCATGCTTTGTTCACCTCTCCAATGGAGGAGACCCACTAGACATGCTTCTGCGTCCACCTCGAGGTGCACAGAAAGCAGGTCTCCCAACAGGAAGCATCTGGAATGTCAATGCAAATCGATAAGCCCACCCAGCATGGTCCCACTCCTCAGGACCTCTTGATGTTTGGGGACTGGCACAAGGCAAGCATCTAAAGTGAGGGAAACAGGCAGTTATCCAGATAAACCAGAAATGTGGACATCCCACCAGTGCTGGACAGCTCTATGCCAACTTGACCAGTGCTGGACAGCCGTATGCCAACCTGACTCAAGATAAAGTGTTCTGAGAGGAGGGACTATTGATTGAGAAAACACCTCCAAAAAATGGGCTGTAGAAAAGCCTTAGGGCATTTAAAAAAATCAGTTTAAATTTTTTAAATTAGTCAAATTACTTAAAAAAAAAATTTAAATTAGGGAGGGTCCAGCCCACTGTGGGTGAGGTCATCCCTGGGCTGGTGGCCCTGGATGATATAAGAACAGCATGAGCAAGCCATGAGGAACAAGCCAGTAAGTGTCACTCCTTTGTGGCTTCTGTATCGGCTCCTACCTCTAGGTTCCTGTTTAGTTTGAGTTCCTGCCTCAGTAGATGACGACTCTTAATATGTAAGTCAAATAAACCTTTCCCTTTTCCCAAACCGTTCTGATCACGGTGTGTCATCACAGCCATAAAAACCCCAAGACACCATCTAATTCATGCCAAGAACTAACTCTCTATATTTTCATCTTTTCTGTAGCAGGAAACATACCAATTCTGTTGTCTCAGGGAAACATGTTACAGTACAAGATGAGTGATTTGGGGGAGGTCCTGGAACCTTGTTTCTGTACAGAAAATGTCTACTCTTAAAAAAAAAAAAAAAAGTGTATGTCTGTGTGTGGGTATGTGCACAAGTAGCATTCAGATGCCCAAGGAGGCCAGAAGAGGGCGCTAGACCTCCTGCAGCTAAAGTCATAGGTGGTTGTAAGCTGTACAACATGGAGGCTGGGAACTGAACTCTGGTCTTCTAGAAAAACAGCAAGTGCCCTTAACCACGGAGCCATCTCTCCAGCCCCAAGTACTTCTTTAAATATTGAAGTCTGGCCATATACTATTGTAATAGCCATTGTTATGGGGAGTCCTCTCTCTTGGAATATATATCTGTAATTCTATTATGGCACCATTCATTGGTATTTCTGGTTTCTAAAACACATGTGCCAGTCCCCAGACAAGACATAGTCAGTCTCTGTCATTACTGAGTTATATCCCTGTGGGACACATCTGCCCCGGCTGCCTGCTTGCTATCAGACATAATGTAAGTGTAGGGCTCTGTGTCATATCATAGAATAACAAGAAGTATAACAGTTCTAGGAAAGCAGGCTTGGGGAAATACATGATCAAGGAAGAGGCAGTACCCAGACAGATATCCTCCCCACATACCCCTTGCTTCTCTCCTCTTCACTCCCAACCTTTCCTAAGTATTTCTACATTTGGTATTAAACATTTTTAGATCCGGGGACAATCATCCAGCATGCACAAGCAAACACAATAACCCTTAACAAGTTAAAAGGCTTCATCTGAGTGTTTTGAAGGCACCCAGGAGTAAATCTATCCATGGTGCCAATGATAGCCCTCTAGAAAAATGTCCCAACTCTGGTGCTCTAGAACCAGATTCATTAGCAAAGATGGACAAGCCCTGAGACATCCCCCCTCCCCCCCCGAGTCACCTCTTCCCATCCCCTCTCCAGCGTCTCCCAATGCCCATGCCAACCCCCAAGCCAAGCTGCATGCTCTACTTATCCTCACATTTCTGCCTGGGGTACGCACCATGGGAGGTGCTGGCGTCGGCATGATGGCAGTGGGTGGGATGGCGTGGGGGAACGGTGTGAAGGTATGCTGGTGCGTGTGTTGATGAGTGTGCTGGTGCTGGTGCTGATGCTGATGGAACTCAGTCCGCAGGTAGGGTGGAGGGCCCAGGGATGCCCCTCGGTCAGCGCTCTGAGAGGCCAGGAAACGTGTGTTCAGTTCCTGCCTCAAGATATCTTGTTCTGGAAAAGAAGATAAAGGAGATAGTGGCGGCGGCGTCTTTTCTTTTAGAACAGGACATCCTGGTTCTAGACACGTCCAGTGTGCATACAGCATGCCAATGCAGCATGGGATAGCTATGAACTCCGCCCCACACTGAATCGTGAACTTATTTAACAAACCATAAAGTTCTTGTTTTGTTTTAAAATAAAGGAGAGTCTTGTGAAACCCAGAATGACCTTGAACCCCTGATCCTCCTGCCTCTGCTTCCTGAGCTCTGGGGCGGCAGGCGTGCAACGCTATACATGGTTTTATGTAGTGGTAAGAATGGAACGCAGGGCTGTATGGGCAGATACTCTCCCAACGGAGCTACATTAGTAGCTGCCACAATGAAAGTGTGTGTGTGTGTGTGGTGTGTGTGTGTGTGTGTGTGTGTGTGTGTGTGTGTGTAAAACTTGTGTGGTTCTCCAGTGTGAACTCTATAGAATAACAACGTCATGTCCTAATGTCAAAAAGCTGGGCATAGTGTCTATAAGGACCTAGTGACATTCGATGGCTAGAGGATGCAGGGATAAGGGCAATTTACTTGGGCACACAGGAAAGGAGCCAGGCCCTGGGATAAAAGGAGACAACAGGTGGGGCAGATACACTGTACTAATGCTGGCTCTCAGTCTGTGTCAAGTTCACTACCTAGATTCTCAGCCCCAAGTCTAAAAGAAAGCTTAATCACCCCCAGCCTAGCCTGTTTGTGAGTTCCAGACTAATAGAAGATTGCCTCAAAACAACAACAGTAACAACAACACACACACACACTTACAAAAACTGGCTAAAAACAACAAAAACCAAGGTGGGTCACTGTGCCCTGAGGAATAATAATAGCCACAATTGACATTCTTGTTTCCAAGCTCAGATAAACACCCCCCCAACACACACACACACACACACACACAGACACACACACACACACACAGGCATATACACAAAAAATAATAATAAAAACAAATATGATACAAGACAGAATGGATCCTATTTGACAAAATAAACCCCTACACCAGGATACAACCTAAAGATCCTGAAGTGAAGCACAGAGGCCCATAATTGCTGTCATATTTAAAAGTGTGTCACAAAGTACACGCCATCTAATTTTCCCTCACTGGTGATGTCATACAGAAAAAGGGTGTGTGTGACCTGGGCACGCCATTTTCTTGTTCAGCATCAAATTCACCACAGCCTCTCCTGGCAATGTATAGAGGCTTTGGGATTCACCTTTGCTGAACCTCAGCCACAGACGATTTGAAGAGACACGCCCAAGAGAGGTGAAACATGTGACTATAGCCCAGTGGTGAGGTGACTAGTGGGGACACCAAGTGCCTGCCTTACCTGAGTAAGTGCTCCCTGCGGGATGCCCGGGCACCTGCAGACTTCCGGAGGTCAGCGGTGGGGGAGGAGGCAGGGCAGTGGGAGGGGCAAACATATTGGGGTGATGTGAGTGGGCAGGGGGCTGGAGGGTGGGTGTGAAGCTGTGCAGAGGGCTGTGGTTGGGCAGGGAGAGGGGGAAAGGTGAGGCGGAGGGGTGGTGGGAGATGTGAGGGGGGCCGGGTTGGGTCTTGGCTGGAGTACTGCTTCTGCTGTTAGGATAAAGGACAAGAAAGTCAGCGATGTCTTTTTGGTTGTTCAGTGTCTTTTCCTTTACTGCGGTAACAGCCTGTTTTTGAGACGGGGTTTCATGTAACTCATAGCCGGTCACCATCTTACTCTATAACAGAGAGTGACCTTGGACGTGGGATTCTCGTGCACCCATTTCCCCACTGTTGGAATTAAAGTTGTGCATCACCGTGTCCAGTTTATACAGTGCTGGGGATGGAAGGCAGGATTTCATGCCCACTAGGCGAGCTTCTACCAAATGAGCTATATCTCGGCTTTATTTTTAGGAAAGAAGGAAGGAAGGAGGGAGAGAGGGAAGGACAGAGGGAAAAAGAGAGTGAGGGGGAAAGAAGGGAGGGGAGAGAGGGAGAGAAGAAAAAAGGGAGGGATGAAGGAAGGGAGAGGGAAGGAGGGAGGGAAGGAGGGAAGGAAGGAGGGAGGGAGGGGAGGGAGGGCAGGTGGGAAGAGAGGGAGGGAGGGAGGGAAGGAGGGAGGGAGGGAAGGAGGGAGGGCAGGTGGGAAGGAAGGGAGGGAGGGAGGGAAGGAAGGAAGGAAGGAAGGAAGGAAGGAAGGAAGGAAGGAAGGAAGGAAGGAAGGAAGGAAGGAAGGAAGGAAGGAAGGAAGTCAGCCAGTCCTTGGCCAGCGAGACAGCTCAGTGGATAAAGGCTCTTGCCAACAGTCTGATGAGCCGAGTTTAATCTCTGAGAACCACATGGTAGACGAGAGAACTGAATTCTACAAGACACCCTCTGACCTCCATATCTGGCAAGTATGTGCCCATATATACAAACATACACTAATAAATAAATACATAAGTGTACTTTTAAGGATCCTATCGCCCTGCCTCTAGCCATTCCACATGCCTGCCTTACCGGCTTCCTCTGATCAATGCTCCCCGGCACCCAACTGCCTTGGGAAGCACAGATACCTGTTCCTAGCTGAATCTAGCTACTATTCCATTGTTGGATGCAACCCCATGCCCTGATCGGGTGGCTCCTCTTCTTAATTCTATTGTAAAAATTCCACCTCTACCCTACTATCCACAAGCCACACTATCAGCTGAGTTAAGAAAATAGATTAAAATGCTTTTCTGAGTTCTGCCACTGTTACTTTGGGAGTGAAGGCAGGACAGTGAGGGGTCAGGCTGGGTAGGGCTTCATCTCCTGTGAGTCTGAACATATCGGTTGAGAGTTTATCCCAGCCGAAGACCCACCCTGAATGTGCACAGCACCATCTCATGGAATAGGGTCCTGGATGACCAAAAAGGAAAAAAATCAGGCTGGGCCCCAGCATCCATCTCTCTCTGCTTCCTGATCGTGGATGCCAGGGGACCAGCTGCCTCCTGCTCCTGCCACCCGTGACTTCCCCACCATGATGGCTGTGGGTCACAATAAACCCTTCCCTTCTTTAAATTGCTTCTGCCAAGTACTTTGTCAGAGCAACAAGAGAAGCAACTAACATGTCACATTTGTGGTGCAGAGGACCAGGAAAAGGACCTGACCCTGAGTGGTGGGGAGGATACACAGAAAGCAAAGCCGTCCCTAGCCCACCAAAATCACCCGCGTTCCAAATGGAAGGTAGTAATAAAGGTAGGCAGTAGGAGAACTTGAATTAGGACCATAGGGGCTATAGTTGCTCCCTCCTCTTTGCGGACAATATTTGTGCAACTCTTGTCAACCTTCCTTTGCGAGGCTTCATTGAATCAAAAGGGAACTTGACTCTCCTGTGGGGATTCTCTTTCAACAGAGCTGAGTGACTCAAAACGGGAGGAAGAGCCCTCCTATCAAAAGAAACCCAAACTCCTAGGTTCCCAGGCCTCTGGAAATAACAGCAGGGCTTTCTTAAAATCCAGCCCCCACTAGAAGCACGGAACCTCCCTTCTCAGATTCTCCCCAGGAAAAATCTTCAAGTGTGCTTCAGCATGCCTGCCCTGTCCCCACCCCGCCTTCCATGACGGGTGCCCTGGTACAGCTTTTGTTTATTTTGAGACAAGGTTTCTCTGGCTGTCCTGGATTTCTATCTGTAGACAGAGTGGCCTTGAACTCAGAGATCCTCAAGACTGTGCCTCTGCCTAATCCCTTTAATGGGATTAAAGACATGTGCCTCCAGGCCTGGCTCCTCCAGCTTTTTTTGAAGCTAATTTTCCCCTCCTTCATCTGTTACCTCAGGTAATTTTTATGCCTCCCCCCTCATGTATTAGACACCCAACCTAGGAGACCCACACTTCACCAATACCCCCCCTCCCCCGGACTTTCGGCCTCACCTATTCAAAACCAGGGCAAGTTGCAAACATACAATACTAGTGCCTCCTACCTGGGAAGATCAGGGTCACTTACCTTAAGCTGTTGAGACTCAAGCTACTGCTGTTGTAGGCCGACAGTGGCTGAGAGAGGCTCTGGGAAGAGGGATGTGACTGCACAGGCGGAAGGGCCTGCTGGAGCAGATGGCTGGGGGACTGTGGCCGGGGTGGCCGCTGCACCTGAGGCTGTGGGGCAGGCTGCAGCTGGGCTTCTGGGGGTCCTTGGGCTGGTTGTGTACTTGGAGGAGGAAACTGGGGTGGAGCCTCCGTGCGCTGGACCAAGTCTGGGTCTGGAGATGGAACGTGGAGCTGGAGTTCAGCCTGGGGCTGGGATGGCAGCTGAGGGAGCTGAGGATGGGGGTCTTTAAGCACCACGGGTTCAAAGACGGGCTCTTTGCAACCGTCCTGGCTCTTCTCCTGGCTCCTCTCTAGACCCGAGATCTTGGGGACAATTGGCCCTGCATCTTGGTGGTGTTCAGGCAGCGGGCCAACACCTAAGTCTGGATCTGAATGGGAGAGAGAAGAGACAAAAATGGGGTGGGGGGCCTGTGAGAAGAGTACCAGCAACAAAGAACAAGCAGTCTTTACAAAGGATGTACCATTCCCAACAAGACTCTACACCTGCCACCCGGCCCCAATCACCAGTTTTGGGAACGTATAGCATTAATAACTTCAGTTCCCTGGAATACATCCTCCTATCCTGACGTCTGATGGCCCTGGGCACAAATGTGGTACACAGACATACACGCAGAGAAAACACCTGGATGTATTAATAAATAAAGTATACAAGTGAAAAACACTTTTAAAAATAACATAAAAGAGAGACGCCATGTAAGTAAGTACTTCTGTATGTGTCGGGAAATCAATGATAATAGTGTCTCCAATGAAGGCTAAGAAAGTAACTCAGGGGTGCAGCCCTCATCTAGAATGGCACATCCCCCCGCTAGGGGCCAGGGCTGTGGCTGATATAGAGCTCCTGCCTAGGATGCCCTACTGAAGGGCTCAGGATACAGCCTAGTGCATGAACGCCCACTCAAACCAAACAGGAGGCTCTAGGGAAAGAAGTGGTTTGCTTTAGTCATCCGACCAGTTGATAACTGTAAGTCCTGAGGTTGTAACTATGTTACCAGCCTAGAAGCTGTTCCACAGGGTAGGACTAAGGTCTCTGATAAGGACTCCATGACATGTGCACTCACCTGGCATGAACAAGGCCCTGAGTTCTATCCCAAGCAGAAACCAAAAGATCCAAGAGACAAAAAAAAAAAATAATAATAATAAAATAAAATAAAAACAAGCATCCTTTTTGCAGCAATAAATATCACGTAATACTTGGGAACAATCTGTTAGAAGAAATGGTAGGGCCTGTAAATTTTTAGCAATGTATCCTCATTTTTTAAAAAGTGCTTATTATGCAAAAGCTACAGATAAAATGAGAAAGAAGAGAGAGAGATTGAGAGAGAGAGAGAGATCAAATATCTAAGAAGCAGTTCTCATCAGATAATGCCACCTTCTAGAAGAGTTTAGAAATGTGTACTGTGCTACTTGGCTGTGACAGTAACTGTAGGGCATCACTGGTTCTTTTAAAACTGGATTTTATCTGTTTTTATTTACGTGTATGTCTGTGTGCCTGGAGCACAGGTGCCTAGAGAGGCGGGAAGGAGGTTGTCTCATCTCCTGGAGCTGGATGAACAAGCCTCCTGACATGGTTGCCTGTTGTTAGGCTCAGGCTCCTAAGTACTGAGTCACCATCTTTGGAGCCTTACTTCTGGTGTTTCAATCTATCATATGTACAATGATGATGGGAACAATGCTGTACACCACCTCAGTTAGCTTCCTAAACCTCACTGGATACTGTGCAGCCGTGAAGACTCAGACTGCGTGGTTTTATCTACACAAAATTTCCAGAAATCGTATCACTGTGTTTTGGGTTGTGTGCCCTTCCTCTAAACACACACAGGGGGGTTTTGTTTTCTAATATCATGTCCTTTCATACTCAGTTATGCCCCTGCCTCAGACTTAAGTGCGATAATTACAGGCATGTGCCTCCATGCCTGACCTTTGACTTTTATACTTGGAACTTTATCAGGAGCTGGTTCAGTACTTGAAGCAAATTATATTAAAAATCGGGAAAGCTGACCATGGTATCTACAATGATTAACCTTGATTACCAAGTCCACAGGATCTAGAACCTCCATGGACATGTCCAAGCACATCCTCAGATCCACCATCACTAGCGGCAAGAGCCATCTAATATTCAGAGGTTTCTGGGCTGAATAAAAGAAGAAAGGGGGCTGAGCATCTTCCTCTCTGCTTCTCCATTGCAGAGGCAACACGACCAGCTGTCTCACACTCCTACCTCGCCTTCCCCAGCTTGACTGACTGTATCGTTGAACTGCAAGCCAAATAAACTTTCTTTCTTAGGCTGCTTTAGTTGGGCATTTTGTCACAGCAATGAAAAGGAAGTCATACAGATGGTGCTTTTGTAAAGATTTATGGCATATAGCAGCTACTCAGTAAATGTGCTAGTCCAATAAACCAACATGGCTCCGGGTGAGATGAGAATTTCTGGCATGGAGCAGCCACGTGGTACACCCAACATGATGTGGCTTTGTAAATCCGTGCCCACCCATCTCTCAAAAGGAGACACCATGGAAAAGACGGTCTCTTTCTCATGTGCTTATCCCCCTCATACACGCCACTAACTTTCCTGAACAAACTCTAGTGTGGCATCTGGTAGTGTGTGTCTGATCTCACTCGCGAAACCAACAGGTTTAGAGTTCGGAACCTTGACAGAGAGAGTGGCGCACACCTTTACTCCCAGGGTTTGGGAGGCAGAGACAGGCAAATTTGAGGCCAGTGGGTTCTAGGACAGTCAGAGCTATGTAGAGAAACCCTGATCTCACCCCCTCAAGTCTGAGGCCAGCTAGGGCTACCTAGAGAGAAACTAAGTCTAAATAAACATAATCCAAACAAACCAACCCCCCCTGATGCACACAAAAGATCACCTTTGTCATGATCCACAGTTGTGTAGGTCAGAGAATAACCTCTAGGAGTTAGTTTGCCAGAGACTCACATGATTCTACCATGTGCATCTTGGGCATGAAATCCAAGCCATCAAGTTTCCTTAGCAAGCACCTATACCCACTGAGCCATCTGGCTGGCTCACATCTAACCATAACATCTTCACTGTAAGCAAGCATTTCTATGCCTCCAAGCCTGTTATGCCATTGTAAGAAACTTACTTCTCTCTAATTTCTTCTTTACTTTTGAGACAGGGTTTATCTGTGTATCCTTGGCCATTCTTGAACTCATTCTGTAGACCAGGTTGGCCTTAAACTTTGAAATCCAACTGCCTCTTGCCTCCCAACTGCTAGAATTAAAGATGTGCACCACTGGAGCCTGGCTACAAAATCTTTATGGATAGTACATAAAATGGGTATTGGGTTGGTAAGGTTGAGATTTGGTGTTTTCCCCTTGATGAACCACAGCACATCTTCAAATCCAGTCACTTACTTCTCAAAGACAGTAACTACCTGCAAGTGTCCTGTGGAAACTCAGGAAGTTCTGTGAGTGATTTCCGCAATGGACACCATGCAGTCAAGTGCTCAATGTTTCATAATAGCTGCAGGAAAATGGCAGAGCCAGATGTGGTGGTACACACCTATGATCCCAATACTTATGAGGCAAAAGCAAGAGGGTGAGGAATTAAGATCCAGCCTTGGCTATGTAGGGAGTTTGAGGCTAGCCTTTGCTGCATAAATCCTCTCTGGAAGATCAAACAAGGAAACAGAAACCACATGAACAAAATTCCACAAAGGAATTAAAATATATTGTCAGTCTGGTCTCAATGCAGAAAATGATCTGTATAAACATATATCTGTATGCAAAGGTTGACAAAACTATATAGCAGAACATGACTCTGAACCTATGATTATTATTTTCTTAACTTCTCAATGTTTCTATCATGAAAATATATGAACAGGCAAGAAACAAAGAGGAGTGTTACAGCTTAAAAATGAGTTCCTCCACCCTCAAAGAATTCACTACTCCAACTATTGGTTTCACACGTGAGATCAGATGCCGCACTAGAGTTTATTCAGGGGAGTTGCCAAGCAGGTACGAGGGAGAGAAGCCGAAGAGAAAGAGACAGACTTTCACACGGTGGCTCCTTTTAAGAGAGTGTGGGCACGGATTTATATGGCCACATCTAGGGGTGTGCCCTCTGCCAATACCCTGTTGGGTTTACCATGTGACCGCTATGTGTCGGGAATCCTTACACCAACTCTTTTAGAAATGTCACATAATAAATGGATTTTTTTTTTAAAGCAGGCCACCAAAAATGGCTCATTAGGTGCATGCCACCAAGCTCGAGTTTGACCCCTGGGGCCATGTGGTTGGTATAAAATGAGCAACACCTGCCAGGGCAAGGAGACGGTCGCTCTCTGACCACCACACACGTGGTGGCATACATGGACATGCACACAAATATGAAAAAATATAAAGAGTGGATGGGCTAATCCAGTAAGGAGCATAGCCTAAGATCCAGAATGATCATCCACTTTGCATTTCCTCCACCTGACCCCAATACTGATAAAGCATCCCTGCTCTAGCTCATACCCAATGTTTCTTATGCCTCACGGTAAATGATCTGCCACCAAGACGCATGTTAGACACCGGGTTGATGATGCCCATCTGGGATGTTGGATCTTTATTGTCAACTTAACAGCATATAGGATCACCATGGAAGCACATCTCTGGGTGTGTCCACAACAGATGGTTTCTCTATTGTTACACTGAGGTGGGTGGGGCACACCCAGGAAAAGGGCAGCACTGGCTACCCACAGGCCAGGGTCCTGCACTTCATGAAAAGAAAGCAAGCCAAGCACTAGCACTTATTTCTCTTACTTCCTGACTGTGGATGTCATGAGACAAAACACCCGCTGTACCTGCCACCATGCCTTCCCCACCCTGATGGGGCTGTCTTCCTTCCTTAAGCTGCTTCTGTCTCGTGTTTGTTCCCAGCAAACATAGAATAATTAATGCTCTGTCTGATGAGGTTTTGCTACAGAAAAAAGGGCCCTTCATGGCCAACCAGGGGTGCCAAGAATCACCTTTTCTTTGTAGCTTCTAGAAAATAGGAGTGAGAGGGCTAGTGAGATAGTCGGCGAGTAAAGGCGCTTGCTTCTAGGCCTGGCCATCTGACTTCGTTTCTCCAAACCCATATGGTGGACGAAGGCCAACTCCAGCAAACTGTCCTCTGACTTCTACGCAGGTGCTTGCACACACGTGCACAAGATTAAAAAATTAAAAATAACGAAGGAGGGCCAAGCAGACGGAAGACCAAACGTAGGATAACAGGAATAGCCTGGCTGGGGCTGGATACGGCACTTCCGATCGTGTTTAAGAACCCCGGAATCTCAACTTCACACCCAATCCTCAAGCTGTTCGGTAGGAACCAGGACAAGAGCGGGTACTTTTGAATCATATCCTATGTCCAGAACTGTGTGAGGACGTGAGAATATGCCACCTACGCATACGCACTGCAGACCTGGCTGAGTGCAGAGAAACTGCCAGAACACCTGTAAAACCTTCGTTGAAAGCAAGTGACCTGCATCATGCAATAACCATGTACTCACCTCTCCCGCCTTCCTGTTTCAACCTCCCCAGTGCTGAGACAGCACGTGTGTGTCACTAACTAAACTTAGTTCTGTTTGTCTGTTGGTTGGTTGGCGTGTCCCTTCTGGGACTTTGAACTCAGGTTTTCCCACATGCACAGCGAGCACTTGACCAGCTGAGCCAGAGCTCAGAGGGAGTTTTCAGCGTTCCCAGAGCTGTCATGTTGTGTGGTACAGGAGGAAACTATGCCTTCAGAGCTTTAACCAACACCCTAAAAACAGTGTCCTGTCCCCAGGGGTTTACTGTGAGAACTGGGCTACTCCTCAGGAGAGAAGTTCTCTATTTTGGCAAACGCATCCTGCATATACTCTTGGGGGCCAGGGATAAAACTGCTCCCCAGTCTGTTTCATACTATGGCCCACATAGGGACTGACTAGAGATAACTCAGTGAGTTAACTGTCTGAGTGGCTTATGTGTGAGCACCACAGAAACTTCTAGAATGAATTCACAAGTTGTTCTAATGGTGATAGAGATGGAAGGGACTAAGCCTTTGAATAGTTAAAGACCAGGAAAAGAAGAATTTCAATGCTTCCCCCCCCCCCTCAGTTAAGCTTTGAATTCCATCATCTTCCAGTTTATCCAACAACCTCAATATTCCAATGTTGTCACATGAACACCCGTGGGAGCTCGGGAAGAGTCCACATCCTTCTGTGCCATCCTTGTGTGACACTAGGCCCAGTGTTTCTTTTCCTCTTTATTTTTGAGACGGAGTAACATATGCCCCAGACTGGCTTTGAATTCCATATGCAGCCAAGGAAGACCTTGAACTTCAGATCCCCCACTACCAATAATACTGTCTTCACCAGGAGAGTACAGGTGTGCACCACAGTGCCTGGTTTAGTAGTGCTGGGGATCAAATCTAGGGCTTCATGAATGTCAGACAAACACACGGCTACAACCGCAGTTTTCTTGGTTAAGGGTCCAGGTTGTTCATCATTATTACGTTGACATTTGGTGTGTATAAAGATGGGTGGTTTGTGCACATGGATATGTGGGGGGTATGTGTGCCTGTACATGCACATGGAGGCCAGTGGACATCCAGTACACCTTCTATCATGCTCCACCCTTTTTTTTTTTTTTGGAGACAGGTTCTCTTTCTGAACCTAGAGCTGGATGGTGGTCCAGAAAAGCTCCAATGTCCTCTTGTCCCCATATCCTTCTCAGTGATGGGGGTCATGGATGCACACCATGGAGTGCTAGGGATTTGAACTGAGGTCCTCAGGCTTGCACACTAAACACTTTTACCTACTGAGCCCGACCACCGGTCCCCTCAAGTTGATTTTTACAATCCATCTATGTGACACACTCTTTGTAGAAAAATAACATCTCTTGCCTTTGTCATCTACCTTTGTTTTCTTGTTCTCAGAGTAACATAAAGAGGAGAATACATTCAAACACAAACTTGAAGTTACAAGTTTAGGGTGTGGTAAAGATGGCTGACTTCAGCCATCAGAAATAACCCCACTGATAAAATACTACAAATCACTGTCTAGAGCCAAGGAATGGACATGTTACCTTACACACAGATGGTTCAGTAGAAGCATATTTGAGACTTGGGAACTACTCTGTTTTGGCAGATGAGGACTCCTTCAGAGAAGCTTGTGCAGACTAGTGCGGCAGAGGGGAGCCATTTGTCTGCTTCTTTAAAAACTGAAGGCTGTGTCTTGCTTCGCTTGCCTGCTGTGTGCTGCAGCCCAACATGGCCATTGTCTCGTCCCCTTTTACTTCAGTTCTGACTGGACTATCCTCACCCTAAACACCCTGCTATGTCACCAATCTGTCTGCCAACCTACGCTCTTCAGTGGTGCCTTTCCAGGAAGCTACTGTTATGACAAGCCACACTCCAGCCCCTCACTGGAGAATTTCAGGCATGCGTTCTATGGCTAAACTAAATCCCAGCACTTGTAAGAATATTTAAATTGGGGGGCAAGTTCTTGGTAAGCTGTCCCGTGTGGCTTCGAACTCATTCTGCAGCCAGGAAAAGTCCTGAACTTGTCATTTTTCTACCTCAGCTTCCTACGTAGCTGGGATTTCAGGTCTGAGCCACCATACTTGACTCTGCTACTTACATAAAACTAGCCACTGTCAATGACCCTCTAATGACCTGCTATGCCACACTTGCTGCTTGTGGGGTTTAGGCACTAATTTCTAAACCAACACAGAACACATTATGGCACATAATGATGTATTATATTTTCTCCCCAAAATATAAGAAACTAAACTGGATACCAATACAGCTTATTGCTGTTGGAATTTTAATACAACTTTAGCTGTTTAAAGACTTATTTTTTTATTTAAGTGTATATGCATATGTGTGTAGGTGCCCACAGAGGCCAGAAGAGGGCGCCAAGTCAGGTAAGATCCCTTGGAGGTGGAGCTACCGATGGTTTAGAGCTGCCAGATGTTGAGAACGATCTTCTGCAAGAGCAGCAAGTGTTCTTAAGGACAGAGCCATCTCTCCATCCCTTCAGCTGCATGCTTTTTAAGACAGAAGGGTCTCTTTAAATCTTACACTTCCTTCAGTTCTGAACACAGTGTCACCCATAGCCTGAATGCATTTCTTTAACTACATAATAATCAATTTACAAAAATCTAAGCAAGTTTCTTTATAAACGCAATTCTAAAAGGAAAAAAAATCACCATAATGAGAAAAACACTCAATAAACAATTACACATTAAGCCAGAAAAATTATGCCTCTTTGGAGTCGTTTCTGTAATTGGACAGTATACTGCAATAAAATAATAGCATGTAATACAAGCCAATGGGAAATAATTAGATGTCATTTTGATGTTTAAGGAGCCATTTTCCATACATAATAAAACTAATGTTCTGCTTTGAATCATAAAGGATTCTAATAGCTTAGTTATTTTTGTATTACAAGAAAAAAAGTAGGGCAATCAAAAGCATAGAGCTTTTTAATAACTAGAGGTGGGTGGTGCCACGCTGGTATCTGCCTATGGTGTGCATGCATGTGGACGCCACCACAGCCTACAGACTTCATGAACACAAACACACAGAAGGAAAAGTAAATAAGAAAATATAAACAATCTTACAC
This sequence comes from Phyllotis vaccarum, assembly GCA_033318265.1. Lineage (NCBI taxonomy): Eukaryota > Metazoa > Chordata > Mammalia > Rodentia > Cricetidae > Phyllotis > Phyllotis vaccarum. The sequence continues at coordinate 41,475,298 of JARWLC010000017.1, read as the reverse complement.
CAGGGAATGGCTATGTAGAAGTGTCACAGGATTTCTAATGCCTATATGCTTTATATATTTATTTGTAGCTATGTATTGTGTGTGGGGGGAAGGGAGGTGCATGTGTATATACATAAATGTAGGGGTATGGGAGAATGTACACATGCATGAAGAACAGAGGTGTCTTTTTCAATTCCTACTTTTTCAAAGATTGATTTGTAGTCAGATGTGGTGGCTCATGCCTTTGTTCACAGCACAGGTGGAGCTCTGTGAGTTCAAGCTCAGCTTCGTCTACATAGAGAGTTCTAGGCTAGCATGGTTCTACAGTATGACCCTATCTCAAATTTGCTTTTTGAATTTATTCTTACGTGTGTGTGTGTCTGTGTGTGTGTATGTGTGTGTGTGTGTCTGTGTGTGTAAATGCCTGGATTCCAGAAGCGAGTGTTGGATCCACTGGAACTGGAGTTACAGGCAGTTTCAAGCTACCGAATAAAGGTGGCTCCCTGGGTACAGGATCCTTCAAATCCAATGATGGAAAAAGACCAGCTTCTTTGTAAGCTTTGCCCTAACATCCATCCAAATAAACTTACCCACGTTCTACCCCCCAAATAAACAAATGTAAAAAATAAAATAAACTGAAGAGGCTGTACGTAGATGTGGTCATAGACTTCCGTGACAGCTTCCCCACCTCCAGCCCCAGCACACGGAGAACTGAGACAGGTAGATCCCTCTAGTCCCCAGTCTCACCAACCTGATTAAGAGAAAGGCACTGCTTGAAAAAATAAGGTTGCTGGGCATAGCGGGGCATGCTTTAACTTCAGTATCCAGGGGGCAAAGGCAGGTAGATCTCCGTGAGTTTTAGGCCAGTCAGGGCTACAAAATGAGACTCTATGCAAAAACAAACAAAAAAGGATGATATGGACCAATGATCAAAGAAGACGCCAGAAAAACAACACACACACACACACACACACACACACAAATAAAACACATAAAAAGAAGGCTTGAGATGTTCGTCAGCAGTGGGGTGTGTGCATACAATCCCCAGTGAGGGGCCGGGAGTATGGCTTAGTGGTAGAGTACTTGTTGAACATACACAAGGCCCTATGTTCAATCCCCAGAACTGAAAAGGAATTAAATAAACAACCAGGAAATGGTAAGGGACCATGAACTACATACAGAAGGCTTACACAAAGATAAAGCTAATGTACCTCACTTTCATGAGACAGAAATAGGCTTTGTTCATCTAGCACGGAAGTCAGTGGCATGGCTCAGGGGTAAAGGTGCTTGCTGCCAAGCCTGATGACTTAAACTTGATCCCTGGGAAAGGAGAGAAGTAACTCCAGCAAGCTGCCCTTTGACCTCCACACATGATAGTAATAAATAAAAATGTACTGGTTAGATAGTTAATGGTCTCATCTCCAATTTTGGTTTTTAGTTTATGTATTATGTGTCTATCAGGGTGTACACCTCATGTGCTTAGACATTTGCAGAGGCCGGACTTCTGGAGTTGGAACTGCAGTCAGTGTGAACCACTCAACACAGGTACTGGGAACTGAACTTGGATCTGATAAGCTATCTTCCCCAGATCCTGGGGCTCCCCATCTGGTCAGCTTGACCTAAATGGTGAAAGACCCTGTCTCAGAGAGTGAATAGCTTCTGAGCAATGTCGCTATGTTGCTAAGCCCCACTAGAATGACCATAAGTGTGTATGCCCACCTACACTACACCTCTGTACACACGTACACACATACACACACACATTTCTTTAGTACCTCAACAAACAACAGATGCATGTCTATTAAATCACTCTCTCCTTTTTTAAACAGGATGTCATGTAACCCAGGCCAACCTTTAACTTCCTATGTAACTGAGGATGGTCCTAAACTTTTGATCCCTCTACCTACACTTCCTTGGGGCTAGGATTATAGGTGTGCACCACCTTACCAGGTTCACGAAATGTTGGGATGCAACCCAGTATTCTATGCATGCTAGCGCATGCTCTCTACTAGCTAGGCATCACCCCAGCCTTTGATGGGATTAAAAATCCTGTGCTTTTTAATCTGTCATTGATGAAATATGTCTTGTCCCAAACAAGTCTTCTAAGCCCATGGTTTGCATTATATCCCTGTGTATAGAATGTACATGCACCAGAAGCACCCACAAATCAGGTGAGTTCATGATGGAGAGAGTCTAAGGTTAGAGACTCCGAGGAATGGTCAGTATGTGGGAAAGCCTCCAATGTGTTATAAAAGGCATCTGTGCATTGTCCTCCTCCGCACAGTAATTAACTTATTAGTATGCTGCACCGAGGTGACCTAATGTTCCTTACTCACTTTTTCCACAATATGTAACAAGCTATGTGTAATAGAGCTCAGTTTCTCAGGAAAGCTGCTGGGATCTTTATCAGTTGTGCATCAACTAGGGTCTGTCCTGTAGAAGGTCAACACTCCCTCCCAGAAGGGGATAAGGAAGGTCATTAGACCTCTCTGGAGATTCCAGCCACCCAGTCTTCCCAGCTATGTGTACAAAATTCTGTCCTAACTGCACTTGGCTGGCGCTGGAATATATAGACTTGGAAAGGTTAACTGAGGGCCTCCATCCATGTGGCTCTGGGGAAGCCATCCATCATTCATGTTAGGAGACCACTATCCAGTGACGCTTCTCTGGGGTCTCTCACACTCCTGTCAGCCATCACCCACCCTCTGAGAGCAAAGCCAACAAACTCATTCATTGGTTCCCCAGCGTGAACTTTGGTAGAATCAAACCTTGGTGTGTTGTTGGGGCCCTAATGAGGAGTGGGTGATGTTATTTATAAAATTTACAAAACACACACACACACACCCCCCACAAATAGGAGCCTTCAACAGTGGGCTCTGTCAATTCCCAGTGCCAGAATTTCTTAATCTAATTAATTTGCATACTAAAATGTTTATTGCTAATTGGCTACAACCTAATAATGAATATATATTGTAGTTCATTGCTCATTAAAACGTCAATAAAAACTGTTCTATGTCAAGGTGAAGTCCGAGGCTTTAGGGCTTTGAAACACATCTCTCTCCCTCCTGGTGACTTCATATGCTCCTTGAGGATGCTAGCGGTACATAGGGCAGAGCTGTGTGAGGATGCATGTTGGGAACTGAACCCAGAACTTACTGCAGGCTAGAAGAGACTTTATCCACAGAGCCTCAGACAGAGCTAGATTTCCTTGCATCACACAGACCAGAAAGGTAAATCCCTCTTCAGCAGATCCCAGTTCCTGTAGAATTAGCGCTTGGCTCACTTAAATATAACAATTTTAAGTAGCTGGGAATATAGTTTAGCCATTTGTGACACTAAGATTTGGACAGCTTTACACAATGTCGACTCACCTGGAAAGAGTCTCAATGAGAAACTGTGGCCTATGAGCCATATCCATGATAAATTTTCTTTACAAAATGCTTTTCATTTTGTTTTTACTTATGTGTATGTTTGTCTGAATATATGCCACGTGTACATGGAGGCTAGAAAAGGGCAGAGAATTCCCTGGAACTGGAGTTACAGTCTCTCGACGTAAGTATTGGGAATTGAACTTGGGTTCACTGCTAGAGAAGCTAGCACTATTAAGCCTTGAGCCATTTTTCCAGCCTCCTGTGAGTGGTTTTCTTAACTGGGTCAACTGAAGTAGTAATGCCTACCCTGAATATGAGTGGTGACGATTCCCTTGGTTTGTGTCCTAGACTAGTAGAGAAGAACTAAGCAGAAGAACATTAATTTCTCTCTGCTCTTGACACTCACTATGCTGTGAATAACTGTTTTAGGGTGATACTGCCTTGACTTTACTGAACCATCCCCCAGCCCCTCACTGGGGGATTCTAGGCAGGTGCTCTACCACTGAGCTGCACCCCAGCCCCTCACTGGGGGATTCTAGGCAGGTGCTCTATCACTGAGCCACACCCCAGCCCCTCACTAGATGATTCTAGGCAGGGGCTCTACCACTGAGCCCCACCCCAGCCCCTCACTGGGGGATTCTAGGCAGGTGCTCTACCACTGAGCCCCACCCCAGCCCCTCACTGGGGGATTCTAGGCAGGGGCTCTACCACTGAGCCCCATCCCAGGCCCTCACTGGAGGATTCTAGGCAGGGGCTCTACCACTGAGCCCCACCCCAGCCCCTCACTGGGGGATTCTAGGCAGGTGCTCTACCACTGAGCCCCACCCCAGCCCCTCACTGGGGGATTCTAGGCAGGGGCTCTATCACTGAGCCACACCCCAGCCCCTCACTGGGGGATTCTAGGCAGGTGCTCTACACCTGTGCTACACCCCCCACACTATTTACCACTGAGCTTCATCCCAAATTGCAAGCTGTGATCATTAAGATTATTAAGTACTGCCTGTTCTCAGTCTCTGAGAGTCTGGGATGGATCCCAGCTAGGACAAGATACTGCTGAGCAGCTGGTCTCTCTGCAGACAGGCTCCCTCTTTTGTAGAGCCTATTGCTCAAGAGGAAAACCTTTTTATACAATCCTCCACCACCCCAGATCATTAAAGAGCCTAGGATGTGGATGTTTATTACTCTTGAATGGTACATAAAGTGAGTCTACCAAAGAGGCAGAGCTGAGTTCTAATGAGCCAGCTGATCAGAATTAGTGGGCCTGGGGAAGGTGAGTAACATACAAAATTGGAGGGGCCAGGTGTGTGCTTCTGTGAGCACAATCTCATCCATGCCACAGTTTCCCCATGGACAGAAGGGCGACCTCCCAAGTCATGCGCACTCAAGTGTTGGTTAAAAAAGCAGATAACTACAATTACAATTAGCAATAAAAGAGAGAGAGAGAGAGAACACTTTGAAAATTACAGCGTACAACACCGTGAATGCTTTGACTCATTTTTCTTGTTTTAAAAATTAGTGCATGCGTAGAAGGTCGGTATTGCAGCTCTAGGTCCTGGAACCAAGATGTGAGATACCTTGAGCAACCGGGTCTTAACATCTAAAACTGGAGGCCATTGGGAGCAATGGTCATAGTTTACACCGTTTTGGAAACCTCTGGGGCCTCAGCCACAGAAACACTCATAGGGAGGTAACTCCATTCTTGGAATAAGTGACTGTGAGGCTCAGCCATACATGGGACATCCGCGTCATTTCCAACCTCCAGGGCCCAGGGAACATCATAGGTGAGAGAATGGGAGAAGGGTGGTCAAACACTGTCATTTGGACATGACATGGCTGTTGCAAGAGCTCATCACAGTTGTGGTTACCTGCAGGAGATTCGCACAAAGTCAAGCCGGTTACAAATTCCAGCATGGAGTGGGGAACGGGGTCTGGCTGAGAGCTGTTGGCAGTTGGTGGCTGCTGGAGGGAGGCAGAGTCATTTTTCATTGGGGGAATGGCTACAGGTAGGTTGTCCTTGTCATACACACATATGAGTATGACTCCACACTCAAAACATACTTGGACTTAGCAGGTTATTTAAAAAACGAAACAAAACAGAAACATGAGGTTGGGATATTGTTTGGAGGAAGCCCAGGGAGCTGATGAGAGGAAGAAGAGGTGAATGTAGTCAAGATACGTGTGTACATAAATGAATGGCTCAAAGAATACATTTTAAGAATGCACTTAAGAAACTGGTACCTGCTCCCGGGATATGGTGAATCCATAGCTAGCCCTTAGGAGGCAGAGACAGGAAGGCTCCAAGTTTGAGCCCCGAATAAGCTATAAAGGAAAATATATTCCTCCAAAAAAGTAAGGAAACTTCATAGAATAAGAGACTATATTTGCACATCCTATAGAATAATGGTCTGGGATCCAACGTATGAGGGCTGAGGGATTAAGAACACAGGCTGCTTTTCCAGGGGACCCAGGTTCAATTCCAAGCACCCATACGGTAGCTCACAACTTTCTATAACTCAAAGTATATAAAGAACCACTCCAAATCCACAATAAGAACAAATAACCTATTTGAAAATGGTCAAAGGGGCTGCTGAGATATCTCAGATGATATAGGCACTTGCCACCAAGTCTGGTGGTCTGAGCTCAATTCCCTGAACTCATGTGGAAGAAGAAGAGAACAGATGCCCACCAAGTTGTTCTCTGACCTCCACAGCAAAGCTGTGGCATGCATGTGCATGTGGACACACAAATAAACAGAAACTAAATTTTTTAGATGGGCAAAGGATTTGAATAGGCAGCACTTCAAAGAACACATTCAAGCATCTCAGGAGCAAATGGTAAGATGTTCAACATCATTTGTCATCAGGGAGACAAAAGACCAAACCACCAGAAGCAACCACGCCCTCTGTAATGAGAAACAGAAGCCGAGAGAGAAGCGGAGCCCTCCCAACCGCCCACAGTCTGTCTGTCCTTCAAAAAAGACTTCTCTCCCTTCTGCTCCATTCATCACCCAGTCAATACTCCTTTTACTTCTCTTGAAGGGCCTTGATTTGGGTGAGATAGGGTCTCAAGTAGTCCATACTCTCAACAGGTCCTCCTGCTTTCCCTCCTAAGTGCCAGGGAAAAACCAGTTCAAAAACATTGTTACCTATATAGTGAGTTCAAAAGCAGCCTGGGCTATGTGAGACCCTGCCTTAAAAGAACCGGATCCTGCCCTGAAGGAGCCTACCACTTACACAAGGAGCAGGGAGATGGCTCAGCAGGTAAAGCACTTGCTACACATGTATGAAGCCATGCCTGTGATTCCCAGCATCCAACATGCCTGCTGTGATTGGACCATGTTTGTTATCCCAGAGTAGGGGAGGTGGAGACGGAAAGATTCTTGGTTCTCCCTGACAGCACATGAACTAATCAACCAGCTGCAGGGCTGACTCAACCTCAAAAAAACAAGATGGGGGCTGACTGACTGGCTCATCAGGTAAAGTGCTTGCTGCTCAAGCCTGAAGAGCCGAGTTCAATCCCCAGATGGCACATAAGGTGCAAAAAGAAACAACTTTCCCTCATCTATAATGTTCATGCATACGTATTTACAAACAATAATTAATTTCAATAAAGACAGGTGGATAGCTCCTGGGGACACTTTAGGTTGTCATCCAAGTGGTCCACATAGACATTCAAGCATAACACAGGGGGTTGGGTTGGGGTGGACAGAACAGTGTAATTCAATGATAAGCGCCCTGATAGAATATGAACACTCGCATTTCCCCCAGGATCCTGGGCAGGGGCTGTTCCCTGGAAGACAAGAACAGGAGAGGAGCCATTCCCAGGGGAAGTAGGGAGTCATCAGAACCAGGAGGGAACCATGCCTGCAGAGGCAGGGCAGGAAACCTATGATACACTGGTGTAAGAATTGCAGCAGGCACATGCACTCGGTAGCCGGAGCCCACCTTAGAGGTGGGAAGGGCAGGCTGTTTGTCACCAAGCATGTTTGGCCTTGCCCTTTCACAGAAAGTGGTTACTCCCTCCCTGGTGGCTGGTGCTGCCCGAGGCTGGATGCAGGATTTCCTCTTAGGAAAGCTCCTTGGGAAAAAGTGGGAGAAGGCTCCGAAGTACTGTGTCAGGCAATGGGTTCCAAAGAAAGAATGATGAGGGTCACATAAAGATACAGACTACCCCAACAGTCTTCATTGCAGACACACAAAAAATAATAAAAATTTCTATTTCAGGTGAAAAGGTTACATGGGGAATGGTTAGAGACAGCACTGTGGGGATGCCAGGTGAGCCCTGAAATTTTTGGAATAGACCTCGGCTCCACCAGCTACTCAGGGTCTTTCCCAGCTGGCTTCCTACCTAGATGGTGTCACAGTACAGAAATGGCAGTGATTTGGCACCTAAAACGAGAATCCAAGAGGCTGGTGAGGTGGCTCGGCAGTTGTGAGCACTCACAGCTTTTGAAAAGGTTTGGTCCCCAGCACCATGGTCACATGCTGGAGCAACACTCATTTGTATAACTCTACTTCTAGGGGATCTGGTACCCTCTTCTGGCCTCTGAGGGTACCACACGTGTACATACATGCAGACACTCTTACATATAAAATAAATCTTAAAAATGAAACATCCTGTAGGTGTGACAGTCTATACTCTTTAAAACCAGAACTCTGGAGACTGACACAGGAAGACGGCTGTGAGTTTTAGGCTAGCCTGGGCTACACAGTAATTTCCAGGCTAGTCTGGGCTGCAGAGACCTGTTCCAAAACAGTAACAACAGCAATAACTTTAACCTGGGCTCTCGCTGTAGTTCTATAGGTAGAATGCTTGTCTAGCACACACTAAGCCCTGGATTCCATCCTCGGCAAACAAGCCATACATAGTGGATATTGGTTCCTGCCTGTAATCTCAGCACTCAGATGGAGGAGGCAGGAGGATCAGAAGCTGGAAAGCATCCTCAGCTATGTAGTGAGTTCAAGGTCAACCTTGGCTACATGAGATGCCGTCTTTAAAAAAACAAAGGAGGGAATCATCTAATTCCTCCTCAAAGATGAAATGAATTTGCAGACAGGTACACAATACTCTGGAATGTTCTTCCCCAGTCAGGTCCTTTCCCTTTGTACCAAGCTGTTTTCAGGGGCTGAGTTTTCCAAACGAGAGCGAGTGAACGTAGTAGGCACTCTCGTTTCCTACGGCGACCTCTGGTACAATTGTGATTGACCTCATTTTTCTCTCACTCTGTCGCTTTGTATTAGGGACCAGCTCCCGTCTCTGGAAGAGATTGACGTGTCCCTCCCTCAAGTTACGGGTTACAGAATGACTGATGCATCTCTGCTACCTAAATCTTCCCAGATGGTCCCAGGCTTCCTCTCAGCACTACGTCAGCCTGCTTCCATCTCTTACTTTCCCTCCCTAAGCCAGCAAGAGGCAAGGTGCAGGATATCTATTCCAATTTGCCTTACAAAACCAAACATATCTTGGGATAATCCTTCTAACACGATTAAAGGGGAAAATCCTTATCTTTTGGCTTGTTTCATTCTTTAATTTCCTTTTACTGTTTGAAACACTCACCACGGCAGGATGTGGATGGAGGTCAGGGAACAATTTTCAGGAGTCAGTTCTCCCCTTACTCCATGTGAGAGTTCCAGGGATTGAACTCAGGTCATCAGGCTTGGCAGCAAGTGCCTTTACCCACTGAGCCATGTCAAAGACCGGGCTTCCACCTTGTGAGGAAGGGGCTGTTTGGTACTGTGGGGTGATATTTTGTTTGTGCTTTAACAAATAAAGCTTGCCTGAAGATCAGAGGGCAGAGCTAGCCCATAGTCCACCATAGAGGTCAGGCAGTGGTGGGACACACCTTTAATCCCAGTACTTGAGAGGAAAAAGTAGAAAGATCAGGAATTCAGTGAAACCTTGGGCTACAAGAGATTGATCTTGTCTAAAAGAGAAACAGAGTCAGACAGGAGATTCATGCCTTTGATCCCAGTACCTGGGAGGCAGGGACAGAAAGTGAGATGGCTGGGCAGAGAGAGGAGTATAAGGCGGGGGAGATAGGAGCTCGCCCATTCGGTGTGAAGTCATAAGGGTAAGGGGTGGCTGTGGCTTGATCCTTTACTGACCTTTTAGCACTTACCCCGGTATCTGACTCTTGAGTTTTTATTATTAGAACCAATTAGGGTTGTTGGTACAACACCACACTGAGATGCCAGGCTACCTGGCCTTCGCCATCCCAGGGCTTTCTCCTGTATTTGCCTCCCACTGGCTGAAACAGTGTTAGAATTATAGACATCCATCCCAGCATCAGGCCTTTGCTTGGTGTCCAGGCATCCAGACTCAGGTCCTCTGGATGCACAACTAGCTTTCTAGTCTATGAGTCATCTCCCCAGATGTTATTGCTTCTAATATTTCTCATACAGCTCCTGTGGACCCCAAACTAACATGTAGCTAAGGACAGCCCTACAGGTCTGGCCCTCTGCACCTACTTCCCAATGGCTTGGACAAGAATGCACCAACATGACCAGCTTTTTTTACTTAGTTTCAGAAGAAGGTCTTCCTATATAACCATTGCTGGTCTGGTACTTGCAACAACCCTCTTGCCTTAGCTTCCACAGCACTAGGATTAAAAGCATGCGCCACCAAGTCCAAACAACTCCAGTCTTGACACACAATTTTTTAAATCTCTGAGACTCAAATTGTATAAACAGCCCTGTAATGAACCAGATTGGCTTGCTTTGACAGAAATTTGAAATTTAAATACCCACCTGGGCACAATTACTGCTGCAGGACCCATATGCTGGTCCCACTGGGATCTGTCTAATCTCTTCAGAGTCAGAACGGTACTTCAGCATTCCCCAGAGGTGGGGTGGAAATAACCTTCCTCCCTGGGGGGGGGGGGGCGCGCAGGTCATCACTAGGCCTCTCAAAATTCTCTGCTTCGTTAATGCTAACTGAAGGGGGATGGTGATGAGATGAACCTGGTACAGAAATCAAATGTCTACCTAGCCTTCCTAGGAGCTTGACTTCACGGTGCACCTGATGGGAAACGTCAGAAGAGGGATGGGGACTGGCTATGAGATGCTATACAAGATGCTATATATAAGATGGTCTCCTTCTCATCATCTATACTGGCCTCTCAAGAGAACGGATATTCAAGATCTATTCCAGTGAGGGTCACCTGGCTGCAGAGGATGTCGGTGTACATGTAAAGCTTTCCACCTTGACAATAACATTGTCTAACCTTACATGTATACACCAATTGAATATAGACCTAGGCATGTAACAATAATAATAAGAAAAAAGAAGCCGTTGACTGGAGAGGGAACAGGTGGAATGGTGTAGAAGCGGCAGAAGAGTTTGGGGGATGAGATATGAGGTACTGGAGGGAAGAGACGAGGAGGGGAGATGAGGTAACTACATTTTAATGTTAGAAAATCCTCTAATCTAAAGCTCAAGAGGGTAAGTACTTGCCTTACATGCATGAGGACCCGAGTTTGATCCTTGGGACTCATGTTTAACTGCATCTATCTGTAAGCCCAGTGCTGGGGAGGATTTCCGGGACTCATGAGGTGGATGAAGCCTCAGGAAAATACCCAAGGTTGTCCTCTGACCTCCATAGGCACCTGTGCACATGCGTGGACACACACACACCAAGCATGCACTTAAAAAAAATCCTCAGTGGTTAACAGCATGAACTATGCTTGCAGAGTTCCCAGCACATAACCAGCTCCAGAGTCCCTGACTTCTTCTGGTCTCTTTGGCACCTACATTCACACACGAGAATAGCCAAAAATGGACATATGTACATAAATAAATATAAGTAAAATTTTAATAAGATTTTGGCACCAAAAAAAATCTCAACTAGGGAACTAAAGGGTCTTGGGGCTTTTGGTACTTACAGTTTTTCCCTCTGCTTTAAAAATCGGAGACTTGGAATTCAACAAGGCTCCGTTTGTATGGCAGAATTTTCACTTAGAATTGAGTTCCTGAGCTTTTTGTGTGGATCTGTTTATGTTCCTCCTACTGTTAGTCGGCAAGTCATAGAAATTTAAGAAGGCCAGGGGCAGACACCACATTGACAGGAACCACCAACATACGTAAAAGCTAATTATATGTGGCGTGATGGAATGTTTAACAGTGGCCTAGTGTATTCCCACACAGCAATTCAGCAACTCCTATGTGGGGGATGAGTCAACGATAGAGTCATTTCTCCAACTCACCCCCACTCTGTGTCTCTTGAGTGTGTATGTGTGCATCAAAATGTTCCTTTACCAATAAACAAATATTTCTAACTAATACGTAGCAATTGTCTTTATAATATCTTCTGAAAGTTCAAAGTGTTGAGTGATGGCATTTTAGGTGTTAAATACTCTCTAATAGCTTTTCTGCTACGTAGTTACAGTGTCAGGGGTGGGGAGGCTGGAGAAAGAGGAAGAGAGGGAGGCCTGGGGAGAGGACTTAGTCCCTAAAGTGCTTGAGAAGCAAAGATGAGAACCTGGGCTCAGTGCCCAGTGCCCATGTTAAGGGGGAGGTGTGGGCAAATTCTAACTAGTCCTAATAATAAAAGCCTGGAGTCAGACATTTGGGGAAATACTGAAAAGTCACAGAAGTCAAGGAACTAGCCACAGTTACCCCGTACCTCTGCGACTCCTCAGCTGCAAAGCGGCCAAGCTCCTGTCTCCACCCACCTTATATTCCTCTCTCTGCCCAGCCCTATCACTTTCTGCTTCCTCTTCCTAAGTGCTAGGATTAAAGGTGTGTGCCGCCACTGCCTGGCCTCTATGGTTAACTAGGAGCTGGCTCTGCCCTCTGAGCTCCAGGCAAGCTTTATTTGTCAGAGCACAAACAAAATTTCACCACAGGGAGGGGTGGTGGGGTGGTGGGTGGGTTAGTGTGCAAGCATAACCCCTGCACTGGAGACAGGTAAGTGCTAGCACACTTGGTAAGTTCCCAACCAATGAGAGACCCTATCTCAAATAAAGAAAATGATTTCTGGCCTCTATATACAAGTGTCCCCCCTCCACACCCAGACATGTGCATGGCTGGGCATTGTGAAACACTCAGAGGCAAGAGAAATGAAGCAATTGTGTAGCCTTTGCTACACAGCTGAGTTTCAGTCTAGCCTGGGCTACATAGAGAGACCCAGTCACAAATATCCCCCAAAGTGAAAATAACTCTAAATTCACACAGATACTAACTCCTGTTAAAATATAAAATAAAATAAAAAAGCAACCTTCTTTCCACCTCCAGATGCCGTATTATAATCAACTTCATGCTGATTAGACTAAGCTGTGTATCTACAATGGGGGAGGGGGATGAAGGTACATCTGAGCTTTCCGGATTCTCTATCATGACATTAAACTGAAAGGCATTCATTTTAAATTTGGGCCCGCCTCTCAAAACTTTTCAGTCAGATAGAGGAGCCAGATCAGGAGGTATGAGCCTGTGATTCACAGCTACTCTAGAGGCTGAAGCAAGGGCTTCCCTAGTTTAAGGCCTTCCTGGCTGAAGAGTGATTTCAAAGCCAGTCTGGGTAACTTAGTGAGATCCTGCCTCAAAATATAAGAAATAAGAAGATAGCTGGGAATATAGTCCAAAGGTAGAATTCTTGCGCAGAATCTTCTAGTGAGGAACTAGTGACATGGCTAAGCAGTATAACTGCATGAAATCTCCCAGTGAGAAGATAGGAGTACGGTCAAGTGGTTAGAGCACTTGCCTAGAATCCCCCAGTGAGGGGCTGGGGCGTGGCTCAGTGGTAGAGCACCTGCCTAGAATCCCCCAGTGAGGGACTGAAGGTATGGTTCAGACGTGAAGCTCTTGCCTATAATCCCTCAGGGAGCAGTAAGTTGTATGATACAAGACTCTAGGTTACATCCCCAGCATCCCAAGGTGGGGAGGATCAGATCTATCAATCACTACTGGCAAATTTTCCAAAAGAGATCAAACCAGATTTGGAACATTACAGAATGTCGCAGATTTCTTTATGTCAGGTAAATTTGTTAAACAGAAGATCCTGGGGCATAGGCACAAAGAACAGGCATTTGGTGTGGACCGTCACAGGACAGGGGCTTCAGAGTCACCTTAGATCTCATTAATTCTCACTATATAATTCTCTTTTACAGTTGCCCTTATCATAAAGAATTAAGGGCCTGCCATTTATTTCTATCTGACCCAAGGCTTTCTTTTAAATGGGCTGTTGATAGTCTTTGGTGATGGACGGTTCTCAGCTGATGACATTTCAAATGAGCCTGTAGGGTACTGACAAAGGACCTTCCCTGTGTTCAGCTGGGGCACTCACTTCCAAGATCTACCCCAGAGGACATGAATAAGACATTCTTTAGAGTCCAATTTAATTTATCAGCATCTTGAAAGGAAGGTCATTTCTTTGTCTCACTGGAAAACCTAAATTCTCTGCACTGGCCTTAAAAAGGTCTATGTACCTCTGTTTAAGTAGATAGGATTATAAAATGTGAGGTGCTATGCCACACAAAGAGCCATAATGTCGGGGTTGTGTTAGGGGCCGCACCCCCACCTTGCCTCAAATTGTGGCTTCTCATCCTTGGGGAAGGGAGGACAGATGATGTGAGGTGAATGTGTCTATCCACAGCTGAAGACCACCGTCTTTGTGGCTCAAGCAGGGCCACAATAGTACCATGTTTAACCCAGAACTGATTCTTTAGCACTCTGTTGGTGGCCTCAACATAAAGATTGATGAAGAGGAGGGATAAAGTTCAACTGGCCTTTCTGGGAGTATCCCTATTCATAAAGCTCAGCTTGTCAACCAAGTGGCAGGGAGAGTGTATGTCTACAAATTAAAATCTTAGAGAAAACTTTTTGTCATCTCATGCCTCTGTGTAAGATACAGAAGGGAAAACATAGAAAACCAGACATCGCCCTCTTCAGGCCTCTTCAGGAACTGCAACCACAAGCATATACCCATATACAGACAAATACACACATAATTTAAAATATTTTTTTAAGAAGTAAAGCATGAGTACTATTTAGATCTTTCAACCTGGTAAATGCAAGGGTTTTCTGGTATTTAAAAGGCTAACCAATAAAGATAAAACAAAGTACATAGGGCTGTTGAGGTGGATTAATGGGTAAATGCACTTACTGCCAAGACTCAAGCCCTGAGTTAGGTCACTGGTACTCACATGGTGGGAAAGAACTGACTCCTCTAAGTTGTCTTCTGGCCTCCACATGCCCACCATGACACACACAAATATATAAATATAATACAATATAAAAATTATCACCATTAAAGATAATAGTCTCCATAGCCCACAGAATCAACTAAGCAGGACTTACTTACAGGGGGCTTAGTGACGGATGTGGCAATAATGGAGCCTGCATAGTTCTGTGATAGGTCCTCTGCATATATTCTGTGGTTGCTTAGCTTGGGGTTTTTGTGGGGCTCCTAACAGTGGGAGAGAGGTGTCTCTAACTCTTTTGCCTGCTCTTGGGACCCATCTCCTCCTACTAGGCTGTCTCATCCATCCAGCCTCATATGTGGGTTTGTGCATAGTGGTACAGCATCTCATTATGTCAGAGGAAATGTTAGTATCACTGGGAAGCCTGTTCTTTCTGAAAGGAGAATCAGTGGATCTGGGTGGGGGGTTGAGGGGTGGGGAAGGACTGTAAGGTGTGAGGGGATGGGCAGCTGCATTGGGATGTATCATATGAAAGAATAAATTTTTTAATTGAAACAAATAAATAATTAATTTAAAATTTTTTAAAAAGAATAATGACCTCATAGACATAACAAGATTTCAATTTCTTGGGTACTCACATCTTAAGGGGACTGAGCCCCATTTCTCTTACCAATTAACCTTTCAACCTGTTAGTCCAATCTAATTAAACAACAGTGCTGTAGACAGTGTGCCAGTTCCAGGACTACTGGCACACCACACGGTAGTCATGACGGGAAGGGGCTTCTTAACTGCTAATCAAACTCAGAACTCTTGAGACCCTGGAACCTGCATTTATCCAATATTTTATATCATATAAGGTTAAGTGTTGGGGGTGGAGAGATGGCTCAGTCGATACGTAGAAGTTCTTCCCAGATAGACATGAAAGTCTATGTTTGGATTCCCAACACCCACATTAAAAGCCAGATGCGGTGGTATGTGTTTGTAATCTCAGTGAGGGGCGGTAGAGACAGGGGGATCCTAGAGTTCCCTGGCCATCCTATCTAGCTGGTCTAGTAAAGAAGCTCCAGGTTCAGTGAGGTATTATCCTAAGAGTTAAGTAGAATGCTGTAAAAAACCTAGACATTGACCTCTGACCTCCACAAGCAATGCCCCTTGTCGCACGAAATAGTGAGACTCAGGGATAGATCTCTTAAGAAGTTGGAGATACTAGAGGGAATAAACATCACAGTCAAATCTTACCCAGCTGTCTTCTAGCTTCCTCAGCCTCGATTCCCTTGGAATGGTTTTCTCTGTGTTCGAATCCCGATTTAAGTATTCTTTTGGTAATTAAGGCGTGGCCCCACCACACCTGCTTGGGAGCCTGGAATTCCTTCTATAATCTGAAGTGACCTTGACTCAGTTAGGATTAAGGGTGTAGGTCACCACTCCCAGGATACTCCCTGTGCTGGGATTAAAGGTTCGAATCACCACTCTGATTTTCCTAGACTGACTGTGGTTAGAGCTCTGGGACTTCTGGAGCTTTTACTAACCCCCCCCCCCCACATAGACTGTGGGTAGATCCCTTCTGATACCTCCAAAACTTCTGAAACTTTATTAAATCCCCACAGCCCCTCCCCACATACACAGGAATGTGGCTAGATGAAGTACCTAATGTATATAATCCTAGCACTCAGGGAGGCTGCTTCAAATGTGAGACTATCTTGTGTGGGAGATTATGTTGTTACATTGTAAATAATTGTCCCACCTACTGGTTTAATAAAAAGCGCTGATTGGCCAAAGGCAGGCAGGAAGTGTGGGTGGGGCTACCAGACTAAGAAAACTCTGAGAACAGGAAGCATAGAGCAGAATGCCAGAGAGAAGCCAGAAGATGCAGAGGACAACCATGCTGCTGTGAGAAAAGGTACCAAGCCGCTTGGCTGAACAAGATAAGAGTAATGGGTTAGATGAAGGGTAAAGAGTTAGCAAGCTATATGCCTAGGCCTTAGGTGGATCAGCCTGAAATTATTGTAAGCTCTGCGGGTATGCGGGCCTAAACCTTAAGGCTAGGCCCAAAAGTCCGGGTCAGAAACCTCCTACTACAATCTTGGTCTACATTGTGAGACCCAAACTTGTAAAAAATTCTTAAATTCTAAATGAGACACTGTGCCCTTCTCTTTGGCTATCATATTATTGCAACAATGGGCCCCAAGGAATTGGAATGTCCCCAGGAGTGGAGAAGAAAGGGGATCATGTCTGCCACCAGCCAGAGGAAGACAAACTCCTGGGAAAGGATTTCACATCGTCCTAATAACTTATCAGACTATCATCACCTTGACAGAGAGACTGGAGCCCAGACAATTAATGGCCTAGTGTTGACCAGGTGGGTCAACACCTTGATCAGGACTACTTATCTCTGTATACTCTTGCCTCTATTTAAACCTAAACCTCTGTATCTAGACACTTCAGATGGACTTGGAGTGAGGATGGGATCACTGGGTATTTCTTTCTCTCTTTCCAGTGTGGCCATGTAGAACGCAGGTCCTTTCTCTGCTTTTTAGTACAACTCATCTCTTTAATTGGCCTTTTGAGGATGAGCGGCTGAGCCTGGCTTGTTATCGCTGCCAAGGCTGCGGTCCTAAAAGCTCCATTAGCAGTTATGGACTGGCAGACAGCACATCAGAACTAGGTATAGTGACACACACCTATAACCTAGTAATTGGTGGATGGAGACAGGAAGGGCAGGGGTTCCAGACCATCCTCTGCTACACAGCAAATCCGAGTCTCTATCTCAAAAAAAAAAGGGGGGGGGGGGAAGCTGGAGAGATGAAGAACGTTCTTCCAGACTTGAGCACCCACATCAGGCAGTTGACAAATGCCTCAGACTCCAGGTCCAGGGAGACTCAATGCTCTTCAGAGCCATTGCAGACATCTGCATTCATGTACACATGTGTGCGTACACACACACACACACACACACTAATTAAAAATAAGAATAATATATTTTATAAAACCAACCACCCCAAAAGCAACCAAACAAGATAAAAGGTGTTTGTGTGTGTTCCACGGTCCTTTTCACTAGGTATTTTGTTTGAGGTGGCTTGAGTGAACAACAGGCTAAACAATGAACCAAGCAGAAAATGGGCGATTAGAGGATCCCTGCAGAGCACTTTCCTTTCAAGGGCAGAGCTACTTGCCAGGAGGGGTGGGAGTGAGAAGCTCCCAGCCAGGTCTCTCTGTTGACAGCTACTTCTCCCTCCCCATGTAAGGCCCACAGAGGGACTCTTCCCTGGCCTGTGACTTCACAGAAGACTGTGAATGGCTTGAAGTTCCGGACCTCACAGTATTCACCTGGAGAGCAGAAGTGGCTCTCCAGAGGCTGGAGACCCTCAGGGCAAACAAAGTTTAGGTCTGAGCCGGTCCCTCCCTCGATCCCTTGGTCAATCTGATGGGGATGGCAGGGTTTCATCTCTGTGTGGGCATTTGAGTTTAAATGCAGTGTCTCCAGAGGTGGGCATCAGATGCCCTGGAGCCAGAGTTCCAGACAGTTGTAAGCGGCCTGATGCAGATGCTGGGAACTGAACTCGTGTCCTTTCAAGAGAAGCGATGTCATAACTGAATCATTTATCCAGCTCCTCAGGTGTATTTTACGTGAAGAGAAAAAGACCACCCTAGCAAAGGCCACGGGGAAGCAGAACAATATGCAAGGTCCTTGGAGCGGGTTGAGCTCTTAAGAGATATATGTGAGCTTCCAAGATACACATCCCATTTTCTAGGAAGACCAGGGACTTTATGACTTAAACATGTGCAGGAAAGGGGACAGAGGTGTAAACGGAGGGACAAGTCATGTATGTTTCCTTTCCTATGCAGAACATAGATTTACAATAGGTAAATTATTTAAGTTAAGATCCCCGTGGGGGGGGGGGGGGCAGGAGAAAAGGAAGGTGACAGGTAACTGGGACTGCACAAGAACAGGTACAATGTAAAAAGGTCATAATAAAGCCCACCATTTTCTGTGCTAACTGAAGAGGCCATACAAAAAGGACACAATGATATGTACTTGCCTACTGCATTAGCTTGAAGTCTCTGGAAACACCACCTCCAAACACTTCTTGGATAAGAAAACAGTGGGGTGATGAAAATCAGTAGTAAGACAAGGAGGGGCCTGGGAGGTAGCTGGTTGGCTTGGCTGGTGGAGCGTTCAGTGTTGCCTAGCAAGCCTGAAGCCCAGCCTTAACTGCCCAGCATCACATAAACCACGCTCTGCAGTCCCAGCACTTGGAGGCAGAGGCAGGGGGATCTTCACAGGCCTGAAACCAAGGCTGGTCTGTGAGGTGACTTCTAGGCCAGTCAGGATGATATGTGAGACCCTTTGCAAATCAAAAAAGCACGGAGCAAGCAAACAAATTCAGCAGAAACAAAATAGGAGAAGGAGGAGGAGAGGAGGAGGGGAGGAGGAGGGAAGGAGGAGGGGAGAGAAAGAAGAGGCAGTGTGGGAGGAGGGAGAGTGGGGAAGGAGAAAAAGAACAGAGTCTCCATTTTTCTATTTGTTAGGTTTGGAACACTGTGTTTAAGAGGAAATTCCTTGATGGTGCTTTCATCTGTGCCCTCTTTGCTATTTGAAGAAAGGAGGAAGGATTTTACCCACGCACGAGGCCTTTATAACATAAACCTCACCACTTGAAAGGTGACACTCAGGTTCACAGTGTACATGCTTTAATTGGGCTGACATTTGGAATACCTGCTCACAACTCAGGACTCAGAAATGCTGACCTCAGGAGACTGGTGTCCCCAGGGGTAAGAACCAAACACTTAAAGAGCTGCCTAACGTGGGCCACTCATGGACCTCTGTGGGCAAGCTCCTCAGTGTCAATGTGCTGCTCGTACTAGTATCATATACCTTCAAAGCCTGCTGGAAGGGCTATGAGCTAATTCAAAGTGGCTAAAACACTACAGGAAGTGTCCATAGAGGTCAGCGACCATCACCATTGTCTGAGAAACTTTAACAAAAAGAAAGCATGGAGATGTGGCTCAACATGAGCACACCTGCCTACACTCTCCCAGTGAGGGGCTGGGTTGTGGCTCAGTGGTAGAGCCCCTGCCTAGAATCCCCCAGTGAGGAGCTGAGAAGATAATGGAGTGGTACACTGGCCTAGACCCATATCTCAGTGAAAGGCTGGCTGGAGGTGTTGCTCAGTGGTAGAACACTGGTCTAGCCTTCCTGACTGAGGTTCTGGGATCCATCTTTAGTATCACACACAGGCACGCATAAATGCGGGGGGTGGTGCAGAGGGGCAGTTCACCTAAGGTTGGTGCAATCCTTAGCTCAGTGATCCCTTTTCTATTGGAACATTCAACAACCAGAGGGGCAAAGAGGAGATAAACCAGATGAATGCGTCTTTATAACAGTTGGTACTTGACAAGTAGACCGAGTAGAATACTGGAGAAGGCGCTGTGGTAAGAGCACCTGCCATCTAATGTTTGAAAATCCCTAGGTAGCTCTTCTTTAAAGATTATAACTGGCTCAACACTGACGTCCCATCAAACAAACAAACAAAAACCAAGCAGAGCCAACCAGGAAGCTCAATCTCATATGGGACTAAAGACCCTGAACAAGCTGGGTAGTCCCCACAAAGACAGACAAACAATGAACAGACGGATGGATGGATAGGTGGAGACTCATTTGATGCTCTCCCTCCAAAAGCGCTCCAATTTTTAAAACTTGTTTTGTCCCTTAGCTTGAGAAACCAAAGTTCGCATGGTGGTACACATCTGTGGCTCCAGCACTTGGGAGGAAGAGGCATGGGTATCAGGGGTTCATGGCTAGCCTAGGCTACATAAGACCCAATCCCAAAAAAAGAAAAAGGAAAGAAAGAAAAAAGGAAGGAAGGAATGGAAAAAATGAGAGGCTAGAGAGAAGGCGCAGCACTGTGGATTAGGGCTGACAGCATGTGTTTCTTGTTCATATCCAGATGAGAACAGATCAAGTCACATGAACCTGTGAGAAGGCCAGGGGTAAGGGCCTAAAGCCGGGGGTAAGGGCCTAAAGCCAGGGGTAAGGGGCCTAAAGCCGGGGGTAAGGGCCTAAAGCCAGGGGTAAGGGCCTAAAGCCGGGGGTAAGGAGCTAAAGCCGGGGGTAAGGGCCTAAAGCCGGGGGTAAGGAGCTAAAGCCCGGGGGTAAAGGGCCTAAAGCCGGGGGTAAGGGCCTAAAGCCGGGGGTAAGGGGCCTAAAGCCGGGGGTAAGGGGCCTAAAGCCGGGGCTAAGGGGCCTAAAGCCAGGGGTAAGGAGCTAAAGCCCGGGGGTAAGGGGCCTAAAGCCGGGGGTAAGGGCCTAAAGCCGGGGGTAAGGGCCTAAAGCCGGGGGTAAGGGGCCTAAAGCCGGGGGTAAGGGGCCTAAAGCCGGGGGTAAGGGCCTAAAGCCGGGGCTAAGGGCCTAAAGCCGGGGGTAAGGGCCTAAAGCCGGGGGTAAGGGGCCTAAAGCCGGGGGTAAGGGCCTAAAGCCGGGGGTAAGGGGCCTAAAGCCGGGGGTAAGGGGGCTAAAGCCGGGGCTAAGGGGCCTAAAGCCGGGGCTAAGGGGCCTAAAGCCTGGGCTAAGGGGCCTAAAGCCAAGGGGTAAGGGGCTAAAGCCAGGGGTAAGGGGCTAAAGCCAGGGGTAAGGGGCTAAAGCTAAGGGGTAAGGGGCTAAAGCCAGGGGTAAGGGCCTAAAGCCGGGGCTAAGGGGCCTAAAGCCAAGGGGTAAGGGGCTAAAGCCAGGGGTAAGGGGCTAAAGCCAGGGGTAAGGGGCTAAAGCTAAGGGGTAAGGGGCTAAAGCCAGGGGTAAGGGCCTAAAGCCGGGGCTAAGGGGCCTAAAGCCAAGGGGTAAGGGGCTAAAGCCAGGGGTAAGGGGCTAAAGCCAGGGGTAAGGGGCTTAGAGGGAAGACAGAAGTTACTATAAATAGCTGTTATTTGCTGGTGCAGTAACAGCATATCACCATGCGAGGAAAGGCTCTTAAAAGCAGTTGTACATGGAAAACACAGCAATGAAATGGCAGCCATCTACCAAGCTTCTTTCTTTATTCTCTTCCTTGCCGCCTTTCCCCTCCTTCTCTCCGTATCACTAATGTGTGTATGTGAGAGACAGAGAGAAAGAGAGTCAGGGAGGGAGGGAGGGAGGGAGGGAGGGAGGGAGGGAGGGAGGGAGAGAGGTAGGTATATGTGTGTGAGAGTGCTCCTGGGTAGAGGTCAAAGGACAACACTGAAGAGTTAGCTGCCCCTCAACCATGGCTTGCAAGGATCAAACTAAGATCCCTAGACCTGTGGCAATCTCTCTCACCCACTGAGCCACTGGAGGCCATCTAACTTTTGCTATCACCTAAAGATAACAGAACCAAAATCCTGATATGTAACAATGTGGCTAGCTGTGGGGGCAAAAACCTGTGAAATGCCAGCACATGGGAGGTAGAGGCAATGGGAACAGGAGTTTGAAAGTCTGCCTTCTTGGGAAGTTTCTGTGGCTTTTAAAACTGAATTTGCTATCTATTTGCTGTCTTTAGTCATCACACACAAACACACATTTTATATATTTTTAGCTGATAATCCATTCAGATAGTCCCTGTAAGGAGAACATATCTGAATTGTAAAAGATAGGACATGAGAGTCTCAGGATACTCTCAGGGGACCAGAAATATCACTACTACCTGGTAATTGACTAGCTTTCCAACTTGGTGAATTCTCCTTTAGACTGGGTCAGACATAGCAGATACATGGCCATCTGGGTCCCAGCAAGATATTTCAATACAGCCTGTGTCTGAAACTTACCATTTTAACTTTTTGTTACTCAACTAAAAATATTCTGTTTTTATTTTACGTATGAGTTATTTTTAATTGAATATATGGTTGTGCACTATGTGCATGCAGGGTCCAGAAGAGGGCACTGGATTCCCTGTAACTAGAATGACAGAGACGTTGTAAATTGCAATGAAGGTGCTGGGGTTTAAACACAAGTCAGTGGCAGCAGCAAGAACAGCCGGTGCTCTAAACCACTGAGCCATCACTCCAGCCTCTCCATTATTTAATTTTTGGAATGGGAGTCTCATATAGCTCTGGCTGGACTCTGAATGTTAGGTAGACAAAGCTAACCTGAACTTCTTTCTTCCTGCCTCCACTTCCCGTGTATTGTGTCCATCAGTCCTTCTGGTTTCATGGAATGCTGGGGATCGAACCCGGGACTCACTGCAAGCATTCTACCAACTGATCCATATGTCCAGATCTGCTTTTAACAAAATGAGCCTTGGATGAAGTTTAATCTTGAAGAACATCTGAAAGCTTTGCCTATTAGTGCTATGCAGTGGTCCGCATCTGTAAGCCCAGTACACAGGATGGATACTGTAGCAGAACTGTGACTTCCAGGCCAGCTTGAACTATGAAGTGAGACTCTGAATCAGATCGCTTGATGACCTGCTGAAATGTCTTTGTGTATTATTTACATATTGGGAGAAAAACTCAGCCTCTACTTTTCCAGCCTTAAACTTGATAAAATATTGCGTGGAAGGCGCAATTATCTATAGCCACTGCTGTGCACTTGCTAGTTCAATGTGCATGGTAGATGCTAACAAAGAATTAGTACAGAGCAGTGTTTTGTTTGCAAGACAGCTACTGGTCATCATAGCCCATTTGCTCAGGGTGTTGGTGCCGTGTTGTGTTAACCTTTCACGCAACACAGCATCTGCCAATAGGGAAATGAGCAGAATGGCCTGTTCCTGAAGAGCCCTCCAGAGAGTAAGGAAAGTGTAACACTGTCCCAAGGTCACACACCTAAGCCCTGCTTAGGTTGGCACAGCTCTCACAGTGGACTCAGCACAGCAACTACCTTGCATTTGAGGCCTCTTCATAAGGCTAGATAGAACTATCTGGAAACATCTGGTGTCCTTGGTGTATGAGAGACCTATGTATGTATATGTTCGTAGGTGAGTACAGGTGTATGCATGCCATGGCACACGGGATGTAAGGATAACTTTGCGTGTGTTTCACCACCTTCTTCTACCCTGTTAGAGACAGTCTCTTACTGTTCCTACCACCTATGCCAGGCAAGCTGGTCTGTGAGCTTCTGGAGGCTTCTCCGGCACTTCTTCCCATCTCACTGTAGAAAAGCTGGGGTTACAGATGTGTCCAAGTGCACCTGGCTTTACATGGTTCTAGAGATGCAAACTCAAGTCCTTACACAGGTGAGCATTTTGCTCATGGAACCACCTCCCTGGCCCCAGAGTTTAGCAAGCAAACAATTGCAGGTGCTGGGGAGGTAACTGAATTAGTGGAGTGCTTGGCTGAAGCACTGTGTTCCATCCCCGGCCAGCCCATAGTCTCAGGTGCTCTGGAGGTGAAGGTGGGGCAGCCAGCGAGTCAAAGCCATCTTCGGATACACAATGAGTTCCTTTGAATGATGAGGTCCTCATTGGCAGGAAACTGTGCCTTGGCTGCATTCTAATCCACTGTTATTATTACTGTGTGATTTGTCGAAGAGCACATGCCACAGATGTGTCAAGGACAAAGGACGATTTATGGAGTCAATTCTTTCCTTCCCACCTTTAATTTAGTTCCAGGGATGGAGCTTAGGCCGCTAGGATTGCCCAGGAGACACTTGGATCAGCTGGACAGTCTTACGGCTTTCTTGTATTCTGAGACCAAGTATTTTAACTAGGAAATAGGGGACACAAGCTTGAATGACAGCCTGTATTCTATAAGCACGCTGAGAGGATTTGTCATCCCTAAATTCTTAACTGATCTGACCTCAAGATAGTCACAATGGTTGATAATGATCAACAACTGGACGGCACCTATAATCACAGGGGACAAACCTCTGAGCCTATCTGTGAGCGAGTTTCTATACTGGGTCAACTGAGGTGAGAATACCCACCCTCCATCCGGGCAGCCCCATCCGCCTGTGGGGGCACGGCTGAATGAAAAGGAGAGAGTGAACTGAGCCCTGGCATTCATCTCTCTCCGCTTCCTGACTGTGAGTGCAACATGACCAGCAGCCTCCTGCTCCTGCGGCCTTGACTTCTTGCCATGTGTGGACAGTACCCTTGAACTGTGAGCCAAAGTAACCTTCCTCACGCTGTTCTTGTCACAGTTCAAACGCCTAATTGTTCATAGCTGTGAGGTTAGTAATATGAATGAGGAAAGAGAATAATGCATGTGTGGAAGTGTGTGTGGAAGGATGGCTTCTGTCACAAATGCAATAATCACCAGTATTTGGGACCCCTCTCCGGCAGTCCCACCTCACCTGCTGTCAAACACAGCCGCCCACAGCCTCCCTCCTTCCTCATCTTGGAATGTCAATTGTTCACCTGTGTGGAAATGACAGCCGCTTGTCATACCCTACATGAGAGGGCTCCCTCACTGTGGTAACTAGCAAGCCATTTCTAAAGCTGTCATTCTCCAGTGTCAGGGCAACCCACTGTTCAAAGATATGCTCTGACATGAGCCAGGCAGCACCGTGACTGTTATTGCCACGGACTCTTCCATGCTGTGCGACACCAGTGGCAGCTGCTCAGCACCCGGGGTTTGTTTCACCCAATTATTTGTTTGTCATTTGGAAGCCTGGGATGTTGAGCAGGTATCAGGGAGGTATTTTTGGCCCAATGCACAGGCATCAAGTATAATGAGGCCCTCAGGTAAAGGTCTGTTCTGTCAGTGAGGTGCTGGGGTGATGTGCTGGGAAAAGCTTGAGTATCAATTAGAATATTTGAATAAGATAAGGGAACCAGGCAGGATGCTGAGAAGGCTCAAGAAGTTGCCCTTAACTTTTCAAAAGCCTCAAAACCCTAAGCATAGGCAGTTTTCAAGTTGGTCTGGCAGCTGATGCAGATGGAGCTGGTATGAGGGGCTGGCTGTCTTGCCTCAGCTAAGGGTTGTCAGAGACCTTGCTGAACAGGGCAACAGGTCACTGACTGTTTAGGGGAGGAGGCCATGAAATAGGGCCATCCTCTCATCTAGGCCCTCAGATGTTTGCTCAGAGTTGCTTCTTTCTTGGTGAATACAAACCAAATCACATTACAGGTATCCAGGGATGAGGCTATAATACAAGGACATTTAGACTCTCCATGTGGCTCACTACAAGAAACAAACCCACAAAACTTAGCAGATAGGCTGGTGAGATGGGGATCAGAGGGTAAAGGCACTTGCTTCCAAGCCTGAAGACCTGAGTTCAAACTCTGGGATCCACAGGGTGAACGTAAAGAATTGACCCATTCAAGTTGTCCTCTGATCTCCACATGCATGCCGTGGTACACATGCACCGGCATACATACACACACAAATAAATAAACGTAATAAAGCATAAAAAATGTTTATACTGTAGTGTAGCATCATTATAATGTAGAGCAGCACTGGCCTAGCTCCTTGCACAGAAATTTGTCTCCCAGGGTTCTCACCATCTCACATCCATGATAGTTTTTCTTCCCATGTTCTTAGGAAAACACAAAAAAATAAGACGGTCAGGGGTTGGGGAGATGATTCAGTGGTTAACTGTTTGCCAGGCAACCATTTTCTAATACTACATAAATGACAGATGGGTACAGCAGCTGGCCTGTAATTCTAGCCCTCAAAAGGGGAGATGGAATCCCCAGAGCAAGCTGGCTAATAAGACTAGCCACATAGGCGAGCTCTGGTTTTAAATGAGAACCAGGCTTGACTTATAAAATACAGAATGACTGAGAATAATTCTTCACATCACCATCAGGCCTCCACATGAAAGCTAGTATACATGTGCCCCCCTCCCCGGAAACATGAATATCCACACATGCACACTCTACACATAAGAAAAGGGATAAAAGAAATTAAAGAAAAAGAAAAATAGGCCAGGAAGAGGGTGCTCCTACACAGCGACCTCTTAGACGGGGCACAGAGAAAGCTAGCTCAGGGCCTCCTTCATTCAGTCATGACGCGTCATCTACAGGAAACTATCAAAAAAATTCAAAGAGGTTAATTAGGCTTAATGACATCTGCCTGTGATCCCAGCAGCTGGGGGGTTGAAGCAGGAAAGGAAGGAGCTCAGTATGCATGTGTGAGAGGACAGCTTGCTGGGGTCAATTCCTGGCTACACAGAGAGTTGAGGGCCAACCTGGGCTACATTAGAACCTCTTTCAAGACAACCAAAACCAAGCAATAACAGCAAACAACGGAAATTCAAAGTAACCTGGTGTGGAGCCACTTATGCCTAAAAATCCCAGCACTGAGAAACTGAACAGCTTAGGCTGTTCATGAGGGAGACTCTATCTTGATATGAAACAGGAGAGAACTGGTTCAATGCGTAAGAGCATTTGTTGTTCATCCACAGGATCCGAGTTGTCTTTCCAGCATCAAGATGGACAGCTCAAAACCACCTGTAACTCGAGCTCCAGAACTCATGTACATGAGGTACCCAAACATATGTGTGCCCCCATACATGGAAACATACACACCAAACATTAAAAATGGGAAAAGGAGAAGGGGGGATGCCCTCTTCTGGCTTTCAAGAGCACCCACACACACACACACACACACACACACACACACACACACACTTTAAAGAGTATTAAAAATAAATACTTAGCTGGGTGTGGTGGCACACACCTTTAATCCCAGCAATCAGGAGGCAGAGGGAGGTGAATCTCTGAGTTTGAGGCTAGCCTAGTCTATATATCAAGTTCCAGGCTAGCCAAGGCTATACAGTGAGATCTTGTCTGGACCACAACAACAAACTTCTTTCAAACAAACAAACAAACAAACAAACAAAAAACCTCAGAGCAGAATTTCTTCTATATCCTTTAATCGATTCATGGATTTATTTTTGTAGTGCTGGGGTGTGAACTTGACATCTTGAACATGTCAGATAAAATGCCCTACCACTCTGTAGCCCGGTATTTTTTTTCTTAAAACTTTTCCCTAATAGAGTAGATAAGAGTAGGCCAGGAATGAGACTGAACATCTAACACACAGTGGATGCAGCATGGAAAGAATGAGCAACAGGATAGTAGGATTATTCAGCCATCAGACCTGGATTAACTCTGGAAGAATCGGGGCTCTGAGGTTGGACTGGTGCCTGAGGTGTGCTGCCAGCTCTTGATGGATGGAGGTGGTGACATTCTTTCCCTGATCCTGAACAGCCCCTACCGGCCTCATTTCAATTCTCAGTGGTATCATGAGTCACCTCCTGGAAACAGAAGCTGCCTAGCCATGGCCCCTGGGGTACTCTTAGGCAGGACTTTCTCGCCGGTCTAATCCCCCGCTGTTCCCCCACCCTTTCCTAGTGTAAAAGGGAGGGAGCCCAGCCCAGGAAAAGGTCTTAGGCAGGACAGTCCCACTTGTGAACTCAAACACAAAAGGAAGACTGCACCTAAGCACTTCTATATACAGAGGGGTTCTGTAAATATTTATAAGCCGATAAAATGCTTCCTTTAACACCATCCAACAAAGAGACAGACACTGCAGTGTTCTTTCTATCCAAATGGCCATGGCCACAAACAGCTGAGATTTTTATGGAAAATCTCAGTCCCCACCTCCACCCTCCAGTGTGTGTTTATGTGTCATGTACACATGTGAGCATAGATAGGTGTGGAAGCCAAAGAA
Source organism: Phyllotis vaccarum (assembly GCA_033318265.1). Taxonomy (NCBI): domain Eukaryota; kingdom Metazoa; phylum Chordata; class Mammalia; order Rodentia; family Cricetidae; genus Phyllotis; species Phyllotis vaccarum. The sequence goes on along the minus strand of JARWLC010000017.1, from coordinate 41,447,250 downwards.
CAGTCTCAGCTACCATTCTCCTGGCACCATCCACTTTTTTTAATTTTTAGAAATTATGTTTCTTGGGGGCGGGTGAGGTGAGAGATGCATGATATGGTACAAGTGTGGAGGTCAAAGGACTCATGGGAATTGGATCACTCCTTCCATCGTGTGAGTCTGGGGGAATCAAGTCTCCAGACTTGGCAACAAATGCTGGACCATTTCATCCACACCACCTTGGTTCTTCATTCTGACAGAATCTGACTTGCGAAGCAAGCTAGACCGACTGGCCAGGGAATCCCGAGGATCCAACTGTCTAAAAAAAACTTTTCAAATGGGTTCTCGGGAATCAAACTTGGGTCCACCACGCACTTTATTAACTAAGCCTTTTTCCAGACTCCTCTTTCCTTCCCCGCTCAGGCTCAACGAATCTCCCTTCACCTGTAAGTTATTAAGATGGGGTCCTCACCTTTAAGATCTTTCTTATAAAGATGGGGTCCACAATAGTAATCCCAGAACCAGGGAGTCTAAATCAGAACTGCCACAATTCAGGGCAAGTCTGGTCTCTGTAAGCCTTCAAAATGAGACCCTGTCTCCAAAACTCCCAGGTGTAATCTCTCCTTGGGAGAGGTGGAATTTTCTGTGTAAGTCTTCATAAACTCAAGATGGAAGACACATAGGGGTGGTTACCAGGGTCCAGTTCTTTCTAGTTCAGGCTACTGACAATGTCACTCACACATCTCAGGTTTTAAAATGTTTACTGTTCTCTGTATACGCTTAAAACTCTGAGAACCTAGAATCTTCCATCACAAAGTCTGGCCTTTAGAGGAATCTTAGTTTGTGACCTTTGGATGTGGGGTTTGTAACTGGTTCTCACATAGCCCAAACTGGCCTCAAATACTATGTTACAGTTGAAGGTTGTCCTGAGCTTTGAATCTTTCTGCTTCCAACTTCCTAGTGCTGAGTTCAAAAGTGTGCCGCTTCACCCAGTTTATGTGATTCTTGGGACCCAAACCACGGCTTTGTGCATGACAGGCAGGCACACTGCACTCACTGAGGCACATCCACATACCTAGCATGAGTCCCTTACCTCACCGCGACTATGCTATGCAGCTTGTTAGCTTGGAATACTGGTGATTATTTAATTAACAATTTAACATTGCCACTGATTATGTGTACATGTATGCATGTGTGTGCTTATGTGTGGGGAGGACCAGAGGTCAAAACAGAGTATCATCTTCTATATCTATCCAGCGTACTTGGTGGCACACACCTTGAATCTCAGCATTAGGAAGGCAGAGGCAGGCAGATCTCTGTAAGTCCAGCCTGGTCAACAGAGTGAGTTCCAGGACAGTCAAGGGTACACAGAGAAACCCTGCTTTGAAAAACAAAACAAATGGGGGTGGGGGGGCGCTAAAGAGAAGGTATAGGAGATTAAGTGCACTGGCTGCTCTTCCAGAGGACCTGGTTCAATTCCCAGCACCCACACAGCAGTTTACAACTGTCTGGAACTCTAGTTCCAGGTGATTTGACACCTTACACAGACATATATACAAACAAAACACCAATGCACATAAAATAAAGTAAAATTTAAAAAAAAACTATCCATATTACTTATGAGTCATTGTGTGTGTATATGTGTTTGTGTGTGTGTGTGTGTATGTGTGTGTGTGTGTGTGTGTGTGTGTGTGTGTGTGTGTATGTGTGAGAGAGGGGGGTAGAGAGAGAGAGAGAGCATGTGCCTTGGAGCACATGGAGGCCAGAAGCATGTTGGTGTGGCAGTTACAGGCATATGCTAGAGACCTGGCTTGTTGCAGAGGAACAATTCAAATTCTGGCCATCAAGACTGCACAGCCAAGTGTTCCTAATCACGGAACCATCCCTCCAGCCCCTCTTTAAAATCACCAAACCTGAAGCTCACAGATTCATCCAGGCCACAAACCCTAGGGATCTGCTTGCCTTACCTTCCAGCACTGGGATTACAAGTAAACACAATCATTCCTGATTCTGATTCTGATAATCATGATGATGATTATTATTATTGCCATTTTTGAAAGGGGGTGCTTTGTTTTTCAATGTGGGTCCTGAAGATCTAACTTAAGTCCTCGTGCGTGTGTGGCGAGCACTTTATTAAACAGGGTCTATCCTTGGTCCTCACCCACTGACATCCTTTGTTTGATAGTTGACAGATCTGGCTGCAGAGGACTACATGTCAAACATTTTTCCGGATGGACTTTATGGATAAAGACATGGGCTCAAGCTGCCCAGCAAGAGTAGGGCTCTCAGGGCTGGGAGATTTCCTCTGGGAAACCCTTTCTCTGCTCCAGGCAGATAATGAGAAAATGATGTCATCAAGACTAAAATTAGGTTTTAGTGTTACTCTGTTGAGAGATGTGAAAGGTGACAGATAAGAGGGCGAAAATGTTTTCCAAGTGGCTTTTAAAGGCAGCCAAATATAACCACTTCGCACATCAGTCTATTAAGACATCTTGAGACATCTCCCTCTTCAAAAGGGCTCTCAGAAAAAGCAATAGTGTGCTCCCAGCCTCCTCCGTTGTAAGAGGTTCTCACATAGCCCACATGTATGGACAGAATACTACCACCTCCTCCTGCTTGCAAAGAACTGGGAGTTGAGCTTAATGCTTTTATCATTGGCTGCTATGGAAATGCTCTTGTTTGGAAAATACTACCTCATTACTAATAAAACTGGGCTGGAAAGGAGACCAGGGCACAAGTAGCAAAGGAATGTCCATGAGCAGAAGACATGAAGATGCTAGGTCACTGTGCTGGTTGACTTTTAACTGTCAACTCACCACGACTAGAATCACCCAAGAAGGGAGTATCAATGGAGGAATTGACTAGATCAGGTTGGCCTGTGGGACTGCCTTACTTGTACATATGACTCAGCCCACTGTGGGCAGCGCCATTCTCTATAATAGCAGAGGAACCAGGCTGCAAGCAGGCAGGCAGCATGCATGCATTTGTTTCTCTCTGCTCTGGATTGTGGATATGGTGTGAACAATGACCTCTACGATTTTCTTACAATGATGAACTGTAACCTGGAATTATATCTCAGCTAAGCCCCTTCATCTTAAACTCCACCTTCTCAGGGTACTTTTTATCAAAGGCACAAAAATAAAACAGGACAGTAGTTTAGAAAATGAGGCCAGCTATGATGAGGCTCCCTGTAAGCACACTTGGGATGCTGAGCCAGGAGGATCAGTGGTTTAAAGCCTACCTTTACTAAATATCAGGTTCAAGAGCAGCCTAGGCTACAAGAGACCCTATCTCAGCCCATCTTCCTAAGGCTGAGGCAACTGGAGATGACTTACGTTGAACCCTGAAACAATAGCTTGAAAGGATAATCAGGGTTACCCTTGATCAGATAATAATTAGGCACTTAGGGGTGTTGGGAAATCCCAAGAGCATCTCCATCAGGTTCAGGGGGTCTAGTAACCCTGGGGAACATCAAATATCTTGGAAAGGTGTGGAAGGAAAATAAAAATGGTTAACTTCTTCTGGGTGGGATCCTGACCATTGTCCTCCAGATTAGGCAGTTTTCCCAGGCTTTTCAAGGCTGGTCATTCTGTTCTGTACCCCTAAGGGGAGATACCCACCTTTCCTTTTCTATTTTCTACAACAATGCCAGGGCCGACTACAACCCAAGTCTGGGAAGCATATGCCTTGGAGCCAAGTGGACCCATTTATTAACAGCTGTCACTTTGAGTGAGTCACTTTGCTCTTCTGAATCTCGGTGTCCTCATTTGACAAATGAGTGACTTTCACAGAGCTTAGAACGTTGAAGACAAAAAAAGCAACTCCTCAGGGCCAGCAAGATGGCACGGTGGGCAAAGGTACCCGCCACCAAGCCTGACGACCTCAGTTCAGAGGACTAACTCCCTCAAGTGTGCTCACATATACAAGCATACCAAACAAATTAAATTTAATAATAAAAAAATAAGTCCTTAATAAATGGCATCTATGCCTGCTGTACTGAACTTCTTTCATCTCTAAGTTAGAGCTCCCTCCTTCCCTCCCTCCCTCCCTCCTTCCCTCCCTCCCTCCGTCTGCTCTCCCTTTTTCTTTTCATACTTTTCCCTTGTTTTTGTTCTTTTGAGACAGGCTGGCCTAGAACTTGCATCAATCCTTCTGCCTTAGTTTCCCAAGTGTTGAGATGTGCCACTATGCCCAGGTTTTCTGAGCTAGAACTTTATTATGTAGCCCTGGTATCATGTGGCTCAACTGTCTCTAAACTCACAGCAGTCCCCCTGCCTACAGGCAAGCATCACCATTATCTTCGTACAGGAAGTCTAAATGATGCTGTGCACATAATGCTTTTGCCAGTATATAATTAGATCAAGGTACATGTGGGTTGGGCACTTTAATATCTACTTACTTCATTGAAGTACCACAATATTTCTATGAGACGTGTTTGATTATTCCCATTTTATAGAAAGAAAATAAAAATGGTGATGCCCCAGATCCCTCTTCCGGTAAGTGATAGAGTTGGGAGTCTCCAATACAAACCCACATTTCAAGCTGGCCAGGGCACCACCACACCTACTACCCTGCTGCCAACTACCTCGGGGTTCAGCCACCCTGGACTCTAGCTACTCTGCATCCAAATTTGCCTGTTTGACCTTCCTCAGATTAATACTGTATAGCCTGCCTGTCTACCAACAGTTAGTTCTCTGAAAATCCTAGAGGTCATTATCCTAAACGCCTCTTCCGTTAGTCCTTCAAAGGGTAGAGGCATAAAGAAAATAGGGGACAACGGGAGCAGAGGAAAGAACAGGAGAGTCATATGAAATACACGGGATACAAAAGCAGAATGGGGGACTATTTGGAGAAGGGGGGGGGGAAGAGCTGCAACAGGAGAGGTGGATGAAGTAAAATATTATTCGTGCATCCAAAAAAATCCACAGCGGAGAGTCTGAGGATGCAGCTCAGTGGATAATGCTCATTGAGCATGCACCAAACCCTGAGTTCAGTGTAATCCCAGCATCTGGGAAGCTGAGGCAGGAGGATCAGGAGCTCATAATCATCCTTGATACAGATCATGTTTAAAGTCACCTTGGTCTGTGTGAGACTGTATCTCAAAAAGCAAGCCAATGACGGATAAGGAGAAGGCTCAGCAGGTGAGGATGCTTACTACCCAGCCTGACCACCAGAGATTGATGCCCTGGTCTTTCCACATAGTAGGAAAGACCCAACTCCTGTAAACTGTCCTCTGATATTTTCACTAGTATCCTGGTGCAAGTGCATGCATACTAAGAAATAAACACAATTTTTAAAATGGTAAGTAAACAAGAAAATTTAGGAAAATTTCTCTGCCAACTAAAAAACTGACTTAAAAGGATATAAAAAACATTTGATAAACCTGCAGTGGTGGCACATGTCTTTAATCCCAACACTTGGGAGGCAAAGGCAGGTGAATCTCAGTGAGTCTGAGGGCAGGCTGGTCTACAGAACTAGTTTCAGGACAGTCAGGGCTACACAGAGAAGCCCCGTCTCCAAAGACAGAATAAAATAAAATTAAATACCAGGAGGAAAGAAACCGGCAGTAAATGGATCTGGGTAAATATAAGGAAGCAGTTAATTTTATGAGGACTGAATGGACTTAAACTTAATAGGGATTAAGCAAGTGGCTACAAGGAAACAGATTTACAGAAGAGCCTGCTGGCTTTATCCCCAGGCTATGCGAACCACGCCCATTCTATTTGCAGACACCCAAAAGCCAGCCAGAGAGATGACCCAGTCAGAGGGTGAGACAAGTGACAACTATTTAGCTCATAACTACCTGTAACTTCAGTAACTTTTTTCTGTTCCTGTGACACTGTACTGCGCGCACCACACACACACACACACACACACACACACACACACACACACACACACACACACACACACACACACACACATGCATGCACCAGCTTCCTCCGCTGGCTGGCTGTGCCACCAAGTCAATGTTTACTTTTCCTTTCTTCTAAATCCCTTCTCTATGCTCCCTCCCACCTGCCCCTCCCTTCCTCCAGGCTGGGCAGGCCAGGTAGCCACCTGTTTGGGCCAGTGAAGTATGTACAAGGGCAAAACACCCCCACATAAACTGAGACTTGAGGATGTGCCCAGAAATGTTCTAGGGTGTGTCCCTGTTCCTTCCTGTCTCCAAAGACAAGTGTCACAAAAGGGCTTGCTACTCAGCCAGGTCTCTGAATGACAGGAGGGTATCAGCTTGACAGATGGGCCACACCTGTCCACCTCTGACCTGCTTTGTTACCAAAGCTCCCAGAACTGATGTGAAGGGGCAGGGGCCGATATAGTACAGCTGCTGTGTCCTAGTGAACAAATCAGAAGCCTGGCTGTCATGGAGGCCTTCTGCTGTAATCTTACCAATAACAAGGATATCTCTATTTTCCAACTCCTGGGTTCAGTCTATACTGGTGTTCTGTGGTGTGAGTGTAAATATTGCTTGTCAACTTGGGATGATCTAGGCTCACCTGGGAAACAAACTTCTCTGTACATGGCTGTGATCAAGTTTCCAGATTAGGTACTGAGAGGTTCAAGATAAAATTCAAAGAAGAAAAAAGGGCTGACAAAATGGGTAGAGGTGCTTGTTGCTAACCCTGAGAACCTGAGTTTGATCCCTGGGACCCACATGGTAGAAGGAGAGAACCAACTCCTGTAGGTTGTCTACTGAGCTCCACACACAGGTTGAGGCACTCATAAGCTCGCAGGTACACACAAGCACATAAAATATAAGCAAAAAAATAAATGCAATATTTTTTAAAGAGAGAAAGCACGCTGAACACCAGCATTCATCTCTCTCAGCTTCCTGATTGTGAGTACCGTGTATCCAGCTGTCTTACGCTCCTGTCCAATGCTGTCTGGAACCACCATGGTGGACTGTACTCTTAAATTGAGAGCCTAAATAAACCCTCTTTAAGCTGCTTTTATCAGGTGTGTCCTGGCTAGTTGTTTTATCAACTTGACACACTTGAAGGGCGGGAACTTCAATTAGGAAAATGTCTCCAGAAGATCTGGTTGTAAGGCATTTTCTTAGTTAGTGATTGATGGGGAAGGATCTAGTCCATTTAGGTGGTGCCATGCCAGGGTTGGTGGTTTGAGTTCTTTGCCTGACTTCCCTCCTCAGTGAGGGACTGTCACCTGGAATGTAAGGGTTTATTTATTTTTCTTTGTACTGCCACGATGTTGGTGGTCATGATGTTTCATCACAGCAATGATAACCCTACCTAAGACAGGGTCTTCTGTTGTCCGCAACAAGAAAGTAGGTAATATAGATTGCTACACAGGTAGCAGCAGCATTAGAGAACAAGCAGGCTGAATTGCTGGCTCTCTGATAACCAAGAGCCTGTAAAACCGAGATCTGGAACTACATACAGCACTCATAGATTAGACCAAGGGGATCTGCATCGTATTTTGGGTCCTGGAAGAAAAGGCTGTTAGGTATCTAAACCTCGTTTCAGAAGGCCTAACCATTTAAGGCTAGCTAATAACCATTATTAGCTAGATAGCTCTTAATGTTAAAGAGCCGTAGTGTCCCATTGCTCACTACTGCAAGAGACGGTCCACAAAGGACTGTCAAGAAAAAAAAAAAAAAAAAAAAAAAAACCATCAAGAAAACTAGCTATCCGGAGACTTTAGAAATCATAGGGAAGCTGCCTGCAGTGTATATCTAGACAAGAGTCTCACTGCTTACAAGCCACTCTCACCCCCTAAAGAGCCTGTATTCCATTACTCTACAATGAACTCTGTGTGTCTTCTGTATTATGGTTCAATGAGTCCCCACTGGATTCTTTCTACAAAGCACAAAGACGGAGGAGCCAAGGGGAGTTCAGAACAAGATCTGGGTGGCATTGGGAGGTTTGCCCAAATGGAAAGTTTTGTTACATTAGACCCACAGAGACCCAGAAAAGTGGCCCACAGGGGACTAGCTTCTTCCATCTTATCTGCAGGCTTCGGGAGTTTGTGGAAAATCATTTCCAGAAGGAGAGGCAGACACACAGCCTCTTAATATCTCCAAACACCGAGCTCTGGGCAGCGGGGCCTTGGAATGCTATCTCCTGGGTATTCTGGCAAAACTGAGCCAACCCTTGTCAAGTCACCTCAATGTAAATGGAGGAGACAGAGGGGTCTTGATATAGAAAAAGTGGAGGCGGACTGGGGAGATGGCTCAGTTGGTCAAGTGCTTGTCTAAACATCAAGAACTGAGTTTGATCTCCTGAACCCTTAAAAAAAAAAAAAAAAGAAAAAGAAAAAAAGAAAAAAAAAAAAAGCCAAGCATGAGCATCTTGGCATAGAAACTACCCATAGAACTGGAGAGATAGAGACAATTGGATCCCTGGGGCCACCTGACTAGACCAGACTAATCCGCTATAAACCTGGAGTACCAGTGAAGGACCAGGACTCCAAAAACAGAAACAAACAAACAACAAAACTAGGTGAGGCTGGGGATATTCTTTAAGTATAAAGACCTGATTTTGGATCCTCAGAACCCATGGAAAGCTGGATGTGTCTCTTAATCCCAGAGCCCCTATGATGAGATGGGAGACAGAGACAGGAGAATCCCTGACAGCTCAGAAGCAACTAGCCTGATATCCAAAAAATGACAAACAGGAGACCCTGCCTCAAAAAAATTGGGAGGTAAAGACTGACATCTGATACTGTTCTCCTAATGCCTACCCCACACAGGATATGACACTCTTGAAGATATGATACCCATCCCCGCGCCACTCCCATACACAGTGGCATACACAATTTGCAGGCACATACACATTGAAAAAAGTGAGAATGTAGGACCAGGTTCTCCCTGGTGGATTTAAGAATTAAATTTTCTTCAAACAAGAACTGTTCCTACTTTTTAAAGCATAGACTGGGACAAGCAGGTAAAAATAGTTTGATGTTCGCTCCGGGCTAAATAAAAGACAGCTGAGTGAGGGTTCAGGCACCATGAAATTAATAAGATCACCGTTGCACCCTCTCTATTGCAGATTCAGGAATAAATCGGGAGAAATCTGTGATGCACAGAGCAGCCTATTCAAGTGTGAATCAATCATTTTCTCCACTGAATGTCTTCTACCATTTTCCTTCACAGTATATTTACTGGATTCCTAGGTCACCCAAGTTGCTTCCTAAGGCTGAGCAGTACTGGGGTGTTAGGAGTCATCGAGACCAATTTTGTTTGCTAAATACATTCCAGGGGAGAATGCTTTGACTTAGGCCCAGGCAAGGCAAGGATTCTTATATAAGCTGTAAAACAATTGTTTTCATCTCATGAGGAACTCACTGTGTGTTGTATGTATGAGTGTATGTGTGACTGTGTGTGTGTGGAGGGAATGTGTGTGGGAGAGAATGTGTAGGAGGAGCATGTGTATGTGTGTGTGTGTGTGTGTGTGTGCGTGTTTGTGTCTGAGTGTATGTGCCTGTGTATGAATGTGTGTGTGTGTACGTGTGTATGTGTGTGTCTGAGTTTGTGCCTGTGTGTGAATATGTGTATACGTGTGTGGATATGTGTGTGTGTGCATGCATGTGTATGTGTGGGAATGTGGGCATGGGCCTCTATGTGTTTTACTGCCAAAATAAAATAAATGGAATCAGTGCACACATGATAACGCGCTCTTTGCTAACTCATACTAATTGCTGGGCTAATTGATGTTTGTTGAACTTTCTCCGTTTCATTGAGTGATTAGGTACAAGGCTAACAGTTGACATCTGTAGGCGCTTAACTGGCGTCTGTAATTACTGTTAATGTTAAATAATTGTTAGTTAATTGGAGTGGTAACTGACTGAATGGAATCCAGATTGTGAAGCAGAAAAGAAATCTAGTTAAATAAACATACATTTTGGGGGAGAAAACAACGTTTTGGTCCCCACCCCGCCTGTAGCTGTCAGAAACTAGAAATAACCCAGGAGCATGGGATAGCCCGAAGGCTTCCTGTAGGAGGGAAACCATGCCTGGGGCTGGATGATGTGTTAAAGGCTTTACTAAAGAGGAAGGAGGCTTTGGTTGTCAACACCTTTCATTATAGGTCTGCAGTTCAGGCTTGATGTTTTCATAGCAATAATTGTTACCACAATAGTCTGCTGTGATTGCATCTCTCTCCCAGACAACCAGACACTAGACCAGTGTCTAAAGGAAACACTACATAGCCATACTCATGAAAGGGCTGAAAGGGGCTGAGGAGCATTCAAGCCTTTCTGGCAAAACTGTTGGGTGTAAGGAAAACTATTTCAGAGGGTGAAGGAATCTCCCAATAAAGGAAGTGAAGGACTTTCCAGTGGGCTCAGAAACAAAGCGGAGTGAGTATCTGAACATTCGTGAAAAGAATGTGTTAGGGGCTGGAGAGATGAAGGCTCAGGCAGTACAACGTTTGCCGCACGAGCAAATGCAGATGAGGGGTCAGATCCCCAGCACCTACATGAAGCTCTTTGTAGTTAGCACTGGGGAGATGGAGGCTGGTGGATCCCTGGGACTTACAGGCCAGTTGATGGCACAAGGCTCAGTGAGAGAGAGAGACCTTGTCTCAAAAACGTAAGGTGGAGAGCAACAGAGAATAATACTGAATATCAACTTCTGGCCTCTACACTCAGGTGTACATAGGCTTTGTATACATTCACAGACACACATATACTACACAGTAATGGGTTCCCAAGTGGTCACAAGGACACTCGGGATTTGAGGAGCTGGCCTTCTTCCTTCGGGAAAGTGACAAGGTGGCCAATGCTGGACTTTCAAATACCACTAAGATCATCTTAGATGTTCTCAACAACTTAAAACTAAATGCTTGTGATGGGATCCGACTCTTGCCTCTATTTCCTCATCCTGTCCACTCTCGCCTCTATTTCCTCATCCTGTCCACCCACAAGTCCTTCAGAAGGCCAGGTGGCAATGATTGGACAACTGTATAGATCAAGGATGCTGAGGAGACGGCTGTAAGCTAAAGTGCTTACCACCCAAGTATGAAGACTTGAGTTTGATCCCCTGCACCCGAATAAAAGCTATTCATGGTACTTGTAATCCCAGCATTAGGAAGATAAGACAAGAGAGGGGACCCAGCCAGCTAAACTAACCTAGAAGCTCCAGGGCTAGTGAGGTCACACAATAAGGTGGAGAATAGTCCAGAAAGACACCCAGCAAGGACATCTGGTTGACTTCCACACGTGCGCACATACTTGTGTATCCAGAGAGAAGCACTTTCTCTCCACATGGAATATTTCTGGTCTCCTGCCAGTAATTTTACACACTCGGGACGAGGCATCTGTTTCCCAGAATTCTCCAGAAATAATTCTATACAACAGCTTCTGTATGTAAGAGTCAGACTTCCACAAGGAGGCCAATTTCCATGACAAAGGGGCCTGATTGGGTGCTATTTGTGGTATGGGTGGGAGAAGAAGAAACTGCTTCTAACTCCTTTGTCTCATATCAAGCACCAATTACCCTTCAACACTATTTAATTCTCCACAAGTAAGACACTTCTATCTCGCAAAAACTCAAGAAAGCCAGTTCTTAGGAGACACCTACCCACCCACACCCACATATCCTGAGGGAGAAATTTATTTATTTATTTTAAAAAGAAGGAACAATATTCTACTTTCTCCTTATCTGGGATTTCAGAACAGAACTAATCTGCAGACACCAAAACTGGCACAATTTACTGTGACACCATGCATCAGGTTTGGGCTTGACATAACAGTCTTCCTTACTCTAAACCCAAGACACCACAAGGTGTTGTAACATGGGTTCATAATAAAGGGGTATTAAGTCTAAACCCCATTTCCCTCCTTAAGATATTCCACAGTCAGCGGTTTTGTTTTAAAGCATATAAACTACTTTAGGGGAGGGACTCTTCTCAAGGCATTTCCCCTTCAAAGCTAACACACACAATTAACATTACTATTATTAACATGGTTCAATTCCCAGCACCCACATGGCAGCTCAAACTATCTGTAATTCCAAAATCTGATGCTTGTAATACCTTAGCTTTTCTGTTTTTGAGACAGGACCTCTGGCTAGCTGGTTTTGGTCTCATTATACAACTCATTATATTGCAGAGGGTAATCTTGAATTTCTGATCCTCCTGCCTCTACCACCGAGTACTGCTGGGATTGCAGGTATGAGCCACCACATCTGGTTTATGTAGAACCATGCATGGAAACCAGGGCTTCCCTCATGCTACGTAAGCACTGCACCCACCAAGCCACATCTCCAGCCCCAGCACTATGTTTGAATAAGGGGTTTCTCATCTCATCTCCTCAGATCTCAATGTAATAGCCAGGTTGTCTCTATGAGATGTTGATAAAAAGCACACTGCCAAATCACTCAGCAAACCTGTATCAGTCACTTTTCTGTTGCTATGATAAAACACCTTGACCATGGCAATTTATAGAAGGGTTTAATTGGGCTTAGAGTTCTAGGTGATGAGAACCAGCTTGGAGAGGAACAGCTGTAAGCAACAGGCAAGGTGGCTGGAGACGGATGCTAAGAGGCCATATCCTTTATCATATGCTTGAAACAAGACAGCTGGAACTAGATGTGGCACTAGGCTTTTAATCTTGGAGCGCCCCCCCCCCCCCCAGTGACATATTTCCTGTAACAAGGCCACACCCCCATACCTCTTCAAACATTGCCCCCAACTGGGGACCAAGTTTTAAAGTTGGGGGTTCTTCTTATTGAAACCACTACAGGACCAGCCTTGACAGTGTCCCACCAGAAATCCTGTTTCCAGCAACCCAACAAAAGCCCAAGTGTGTCCCTCTGATGGGTATGGTGATGCCTTGAATAGGTCACCAGAAGCTCAGGGTGGCCAAGCATTTTACCCGTTACTTCTCAAGGTGACACAATGTTCTCATAGTTGGTGTTGGAGATGAAGCAGGATTCTGCCTAGCTGGTAGGTGATGGCTCATTGCTCCTTCACTTTCCTCAAGATTAGCTACACTCACCACAGGATTTGGAGGCTTCTACCCACCCTAGATTATTCCCTACCACCACACTCAGAGATACCCTTAGAGAGCAGAAGCTTCTCTTCTAACTCACTCAGAACATATTCTCTAGTGGGATCTAAGTTTACATTGTGGGACTCTTGTATTATGGCTTTCAAAACAAAACAGAACACCTCCAGGCATAACAGGATCATCCCACATCTAGTTTGGAGTAGAGATTACCTTGCCTGGTAGTCATGGCAACTTACAGAGAGGAACAACATACAGTGGTAGCTAGGTCTTATGGTAATTGTAACAGAGCTATTAGTGGTTTTAGGAGATTGAAAGGACCTCATCCAGGAGGTTAGCCATCACTCCCTCATTCCCTCCCCTCAGCTGCAAAGGATCATGGAGGACTCTAGAGTAAACAGGAAGCAGAAAATAAACCAAAGGGGGACTTTGTGATGTAGCTTCCACAAAGCTGTCATCTATAGCCAGGTGGGATTTTTGTGGTGATGTAGCTGTTTTGGGGTCAAAGACACTCCTGTAAACAACCCCTCATTTACGCTTCGTAAGTAAGGCCAATAAATTAATTAGTTCACCAAGAGGGACCTCGGTGAAATCATTCATTGCTTTGTTCAACTGTTGTCCTATCCCGTGTAGGCCTGTATTTACTTCAACCCAGGAGAAGTTAATAAAGCAGGGACCATGGTGGAAACGAGGGCGAGAAAGTCACCAGGTCAAACACACCTCCTGATCCTCTCCCTATAGCTTGTCTTGGCTTCAGGAGGGATCCTGGGAAAGGGACACAGAGGCTGAATGAGGTGGCAATCCTCTCTTAGCTGAGACAGAACCCACAGTTTTCCTTCCTTGCTGCCTGCAGGGCCTCCTTCCCTCCTCAGGGAGCTCTGTTCTATAGCAACCTAAGGGTTCTTGAAGAGATGACTTGTGTTGGCACGATGGATGCATGTGCGCTTGCCTACACATGCAAGTGGCCAAACTGTCAAGGAGGAACGGCCTACCGAGAAGTGAGAAAAAATAACAGGGAAACAGCTCAACAGTTAAGAGTGCATCCTGACTGGGAGTGGTGGCACAGGCCTTTAATCCCAGCACTCGGGAGGAAGAGGCGAGCGGAGCTCTGTGAGTTCAAAGCCAACCTGATCCAGTGAGTTCCAGGACAGCCAGGGCTGTCACACAGAGAAACCCCATCTCAACCAACCAACAAAAAAGAGCTCATCCTGCTCTCTACAGGGCCATGATTTGATTCCCAGAACCTACCTCAGGCAGACCAAAATCACCTGTAACTAACTCCAGCTACAAGTGATTTTATACCCTCTTCTGGCCTCTTTGGGCACTGCATCCATATGCATAAACCCACAGAGAAATAATTAAAAACAATAAAAAGTCAATCTTTAAAGAAAAAAAAAGGGGGAGGTGAGGGGAATGGGAGTTCCAGGTCAGTCAGAGCTGTTGCATAAGAAACCATGCCTTGAGAAACCAAATAATAATCATAACCATAATCATAAATAAACAATTGTCAGGAAGTGGTGGTAATGCCTTTAATTCCAGCACTGGGAAAGCAGAGGCAGGCAGATCTCTGTGAATCCAAGGCCACCCTGGTCTACAGAGCAAGTTCTAGGTCAGCCAGGGCTACACAGAGAAACTGTGTCTCCAAAAAAAAAAAAAAAGTTAATAAATATTGGCCATGCTGAATCAACCAGAAAATTCCTGCGTGTATGTGTGTGTGTGTGTGTGTGTGTGTGTGTGTGTGTATGTCTGTGTGAGTGTCTGCCTAGTATATTGTGTGTACATGTCTGTATATGAGTGAAAATTTAAAAGCCGGTATCAGATGTCTTCTGTGATCTCTATTCACCTTATTATTGTTAGTGTGTGAGCACATGTGGGTGCGCCATGGCCAATGTGTGATGGTCAGAGGATGGCCTCATGGAACTAGTTCCCTACTCTCAGCTTTACGTGGGCTTAAGGAATGCTTCAGGTTGCTTCACCTGAGAGAAAAGCTCCTTTGGCCACTGAATCATCTCACCTCTACCTTGGGTTTGTTGTGTTTTTGAGAGACAGAATCTCTGCCAAATAGGCTGGGCTGGCTAGCCTGCAAGCCCAAGGATCTTCCTGCCTCTGCCTCCCCACTGCAGGGACTGCAGGAGTTGGCCACCATATCTGGATTTAATGAAGGTTCTGGGGGTTCAAATTCAGGTCTTCAAATTTGAAAGGCAAGAGCCTGACCTAGGGAGGCACCTTCCCGGCTCTTAGATGCTTCCTTTTTAAGCACAACATGCTCCAGAAGTTGTGAGTTACAGAGCCTATTGCCTCCATAACTGTTCAGCTGGCAAAAGGGGACAATAAGTCCAGTCAGTCTTTCTCTGCTTCTGTCTCAGTGGGAAAACTAATTTTTTTCCTTTGGCAGATGGTTGAATCACAAAGACAGAAGGATTCATAAAATTGACATGAACATCCTGTAAACATTTAAACACATCCAGATTAGATAAGGCAACCATGACCTTGATTAAAGTTGAGCTATTTTTTTTTTTTAAGTCTACAGCAATAATCCTGCCAATTTGCAAACTCAGCCTCTCTTGAAAGGCCACCTCTCTCATTGGGTAGGCTGTGTATATAAGTAAGCACATGCCACCTGATTAACTTGTTGTAAAACTGGAAATAAAAGGAACACCTATGTCTTACTCCACTGAATTGGATTGAGTCTACAACACAGGAACACTTAAACAAAAATCAATTGGTAAATTACAGAAAACATATTCATCATACCCTTGTCTGTTTCAACCCATGCCCCTTGCCAATTAACTGTTTTATCTCAACTGGAGATGCTGGCTCAGAACTAGATTTACGTAGGATTGAAAATTCTGACCTGCAGAGGCTAAATGGCTTGTTCAAGCTCACCAGCAGAGGGATGGACTTGAGCCACAGCCCCTTGCTGTTACAGCCTTGGGCTCTGTCTCCAAGCTGAGCAGGCCAACATCAAAGCTGCCAACTCCCTAGTCCCTGGCCCAATCAGCTTGTGAGCTTACCACTGCCCTCCAACACTGAAATTTTATGAGCCAAATCTGCACACCCACTAGACCACCAGGCTTGGAGGCATAACCTTGTCAGCTAAGCCTGCTACTCTGAGACCAAGAAGACTGCCAGGCTTCTGCAAAGGAAGGGGGGGGGGTGATATGTGGCTTTGAACATCTGGCTCTGGAGGGTGCCGGTATAACGCTCTGGTTAAAATTGTTCAATAAGAGAAGGCATTTAAAATTTTCCCATCTGTGTGTCTATTACCTGGTATAAACCTGTTCTTTCTTGCAAAGCTTTAAAACCGTGTGCGTGCGTGCATGCGTGCGTGCGTGCGTGCATGCGTGTGCGTGCACATACATATATGCACACAGAGACCTATCTGACTTTTAAGCAAGCAAGCCAGCTTTACAGATTTACTTGAATCAGATGTGAGAAGACAACAGCTGAAGGACCTGTCAATCACTTATCCAGTCAGCACCTACCAGGAGTGAGGACCGTCACAGAACTACACTAGCCTAGTGAGGCTCACTGCGCCTGTCTCCCAGGAGTTGACATGGATGCTACACAATGATATTTTTTTTTCTTTTTGGTAGTTGTTTTTCTGATATTTAGCACTTGTGAAAACTATGCCGATGCTGCTTGAGATCCCCAGCATCCCTCAATCTCTTTCTCCAGGGAGGAAGGGCTGTGGGTACCAGGTAGTCTACTTTGGCAACACCTGTACTTACACACTGATTCAGGCGCTTGTCATTCATGTCAGCAACAGGAATTAGCATAAGGCATTAAGGGGAAACTCCAGGGGAGGAAAAAAAGGCCATTTTGATGGAAATAAGGGGGCGAAGGAATAATCCGTCATCAACTAAAATGCTTATTTGTGTATGTTTCCCAAGCAAAGCTTAGGAGAAAAGCCTGTGTTGATTTTAGTATACACAAAGAAACCTTAATCCTTTCAAGGCAACTGAAATCACCCCTCACTACTCTCAGAAAAGCAGCTCAGAAGAAAGGCACCCGGTCAGGGGCATGGCGGTTCACTGCCAAATAGATGCCACACATCACCCCAGGGTAAGTAAACAAAAATAAGAATATGGGAAGTGTTGGACTGGAAACTCAAGGGTGGGGGTGGGATGGGAAATGAAAAGAGACAAGAAAGAGAGAGAGAAGGGGCTCTTTTAGCCATCGGTCTGTCCTCCTCCTCTTCCTCCTCCTCCATTTGAGTTCGAGCCAAATCCAGAGCAAGCTTAGAAAGGGCCAAAGCAACTTAGCACAAGAAAGTCAGCATCCCAGGTGACTGGAGGGGTAGGGAAAGTCAAAGAGGCCTAGAAACTGCTTTGGAAAGTGACCTGGCCTGCCTCAATTTCCTCTCCTGTTACATTTTACCAAGGACACCTCCAAAGAAGGCCCAATGATTCATTCCTCTCTCGATAGCAGGACCAGAAAATAATCATATCATCCCTCCCCTTGAGGGAGATGTACCGTCAAGCACCCACATCAGCTTTTATTGGGCTTTTAGTATTATGGATAACAAATTTATAAGAACTTCTCAGGCCATTAAAAAATACGATAAAATATAAAGCTGGAATCGTATCATGCAATTAAAATACAAGATCATATTCAATATGACATTAATTCTGACAGTCCCAGCAAACTTATTCTGACAGTCCTTAGCAAACACAGACCCCAGGACAACTTTAAAAATAATGTGCTATTTAAAATCAAGGTAGGTTCAATTTCAGAATAATCGGAGAGCACAAAATAACTCTACATAGAAATGTCTGCCTTAATAACTAGTAAGCAAAAAGAATTAAAAAAATTAAAATGAAATAAACTGTCTGCTGAAATGGTCTCCCATTTCATCCCATGGGCACCTAACTCCTAACAAGATGCTGGTCCAGTGCTTCCAAGCATCCTTAATGGAAGAGAGGTTACCACAGGCCAGCACATCTTTATTTAGCAATTCTCCTGGATCCCCCTAAGTCACGTTCTATAGTGGAAAGGAGACAGTGGGTTGGTGTAATTGTATCTTTCACATTACACACACCTTTTGAAGGCAGTGCATGGAGACCCCCTAAATTTCATTGTGTCTAATGACACTCCAGCAAATGAAGACACTGGGAAACCTACAGACCATTACTTAGGGTGGGCCTTCCCCGAATGTACCTCAGCATCATTAGCCTTGCTTACTCTATAGACTGAGATTTGGAAGAGATATGGAGACGTGTATATTTAAATTCTGCCCTTTTGCACATTTATTAACTTTACAGACAGCCCAGAGCAGAGAAAGGATTGGTTGGCTTAAGGCTATAATGCTGTAAATACTAAACACCCCACGGGTTGTTACAATCTGAGGTACACGTATACTATATGTATAGTGCTCCGATTGCCGGGAAGCTGATGACCAACAACCAAGACATAGTAAAAACATTCTTCTCTATTACACCACCGATCAGTTTAAACAGAAAATCAGTAAACGCCTTCAAAGTGGACTTTTTCTCTCAAATCCCCAAAACATCCAGATTCCATAGTAAACAAAAGCACAAAATGTGAAGACAAAAAGACCACGTGGATTTTCCTTTTCTCTTTCTTCTCCTCCAATGACAGTGAGATGCACATTTACTTTAAAGCCATCATTTAGAATGATAAAGGGGAGGGGTCTTACCTTTGTTTACAAGAACAGTGTTGAAGAGTTTCTCAGAGCTAGCATCTGATGCCTGAAAAACAAGAAGGCATTAAGACTGTCAGTGAAGGCCATCACCCACAGCATCATCCGCATTATGATTTTAAATCAATTGACAATATTTTAGGAAAATATAAGAGTCAGTAATTTTCCCAAATCCTCCATAAGGTGGTGCTGGTTGACTGTCGGAAAAAGGCAAGCAGTGCTGCTATTTAGTGGGGGAAAGAAAAAAAATCTGATTTTCAAAATGTGTTCTTATTAAACATATTATCTGTGCAAACCATATTTCTACGAAATGGTCCACCAGGCAATTTAGTTCATTCGCAAATGATTTTCCAATTCCGTTGACAGATCATTATTTTGGAAATGGCTTCTTTCTAAAGCCACCAGATTTTCTGTTTCTCAATTTTCTTCCACAAATCAAAAAATGTGTATATTTTTTAAATATTAAGCTTTCCCTCACGAAAGTGTCAACCAGTATACCCATAAATTAATTCCTTTTTAAAGATATAATTGATGATCCCCGATGTTCAGGGTTCTCACAGTAACCAGGCCAACCTCAGTGTTTCAGATAAGGACTTACCCTGCTTAGATCCTGGCCCCTATGCTACCAAGGTTACCTCTTTTGCATGTTTTTCAGAGATCATGTCTGCTAATTATTACACTGGTATGAGGGAAGTCGATAGCCTGTTTAAACAGCAGGACTAAAGTCAATTTAAATCATATACTAATGTTCCGGGAAATAAACAGTGAGTCAGCTTCGTAAAAGAGACAGTAATGTTTAAGATTTACTGCTCATTTGTAGGACCTTCTAAAGAGGTAAAATTAAGCAAGCTCACTGTTCTGTTTTGAAGACACCTCTTTGAAACGTCAACGGTCAACCTACATTCACACTGTGTTCGATCTGTAACCTTAATGAGAAAACTCTCATCTTTCGCGTTTTATACAGAAATGCATAAATTTGACAAAGCAAGGTACAGAATGTTCAATCACTACGGGGAATTTCTTTATGGGGATGAAGCAAGGGAACTCGGACTGGCTTTGGGGGACAAAGAAGATATTCTATGTAGTTTTTCAATGCTACATTGATGGAGATGAAATATTTCTGTGTATAGCTGAGGGAAATGTTCCAGTTCACAAGGCCAAGGATATAAAAAGACGACCTATTTTTATTATGGCTGGTTCTCATTTATTTTAATTCTGATCCTCCTTCTACAGGGGTGGGTTCAGAGGATTGATAGGATCAAGGGCAAAAATGTACAAAATAAGTATTCAGTTGCATTCTCTTGTGAAAAACCGTACAGAGATTTCACCCTCTACTTTTGTGGGAATGATAAAATGCACATATAGCTTTCCTGACATCATAAGAAACACTAAGCGAAATTATGTTATAGTAGCATTTCATAAAAATGAGCCACAAAGAAAGTCTTGGGGAGGGGATTCAGCATCACACAGTCCAAGAATAGGAAGTTACAAAGCCCTAGCGATCTGCAGGACATACAGAGATGTTTGAATCTGACAAAGCAAACGGTGTTACGGCTGCACGAGAGGTTTCACTATATCCAGATACCGACGAGATTTCTACACTTGGGAGTTTTACGGTTTAAAATTTAGCAATTCGAAGAGTTTTCATGTTCCTCTTAAAACAGTCATTAACAAGTTATGGCTTCAAGACTAAACTGGAGCTAATATTTTTGAAAGAAAAAAAACTACACACATGCACACACAAGTAACACCCTCTTTGTGATTATTTTACAGAACTAAAATAACACTTGAAAAATTGAGTTTTCTATTACAGTGAGTCTAATGGGCATTTTTAAAATGTGGGGGTTTTCTTTGTGGTTTGTTTTGCTTTGTTTTTTTAAATTACTGCTCTTTCAAAAAGGCAAAAGCATAGGTAGGGGGAAGCAACTGGTTATGGCTGAGTTTTTCGGTTTTTTTTTTTTTTTTTTTTTTTTCCCCAGTTGCTCTAGGTAAGGGAACAGATTAGGCTTAGGCTGTGATTCTGTCCCCTTGGTGAATACCAGTGGGTATACTCAAGTAGATATCGAAGTGACCCTGAGGATCTGATGATATGACCAACAGTCATCAAGGAAACATGTCCGACGGTTATTCAGGGCGCTCAGAGCAATGCCATCTAATGGAAGCTTTTTTGAGCCCTTCAATCTACTGATATCCCTCACAGTGTTGAATTGTCTCTCCTGTGTTGGTGCCTTGGGGTAAGGAGGGGTCTTGGGGTAAGGAGGGGTCTAAAAAAGGCCTCCTTTGGAAAAGCAAAAACAACCAAAGGTACACATGCCTCGGTGGCTTGGAGAAAAAGAGTCCTCTGGTCCCACGTCCTTCCATCTGGCCTCGTGGATCACCTTCATCCAAATTCCTCGAGAGTCTCCCAGGCAGAGTCTTGATTAGTGCACATTCCACATATTCCACATAGATCCTTCGACTCTCTCCAAGGAACTTTCCTTCACTTAACACTTTTAAAAATCATTTGTATAGGGTGGGTGTGACGGCTCAGCAGGTAAACGTGTTTGTTGCCAAGGCTGACGATCTCAGTTCGACCCCCCACACACATAAAGGTGGAGGGAGATAACGGATTCCTGAAAGTTGTCCTCTGACCTCCTCAAACACCGTCCACATACACATTTTTTAATAATTGTTTGCACAAAGCGCTGGGCTCCTTCGCTCCTTAATCGTGGAGACGTTTTCATTTTGTTACTTTTTAAAAGGAAAAAAAAATTCCCCTCTATTACTTGGATCATTTCTCTAGCCAATTTTTCTTTCTCTCTCTCTCTCTTTTTTAATTAGCATTGACTAATGCAAGTGAGGTGATTCTAACGGCAGACGCACCGGGTGTCTTTCCTCGTGTCTCCCGCACCCTGTACCTTTAGCGCACAGATTTTAATGTATCGGTTGCCATTTCGTTTCCTTGTCTTGACTGACTTTGATGGGCTTTATCCACTTAGAGGCTGTGTCTAGAATTCGCGGAGAAACAAGCTCTTTGGGGCATTTTACGGGAGGATGGATGGGTGTTACTTGCCTTTTATATCAATACTTTCTATGCACTAGAAGCTGTCGCTGGCGTTGAAAGAGAAGTTAAATCAGGCAGACTGGCTAATTAAAAAAACCCGAATAAAAATAAATAAATAAAATCTGCCCTGCTCACGGGCGGGTCCCACACATCTAGAGCGGCACCCGGATGCCCTTAAAACTAGGAATGCCGAGGTGGCCCTCTGAAGCTGTACCAGTAGAAAGGACTTCGGGAACAGCAAAGAATCCTCTTGGAAACTTAAGCGGGTGAGTTCCTGCACCAGCCAGCTCTCCTTTCGCTTCCCTGGGCTCCGCGTGCGCACAAGCGGGAGGGCGGGGACCAGGAGATCAGTGCAGGGACAGTGACCCGTCAGCAGGCAGCACCGTGCCAAGGAGTCCTTCCTAACCCAAGCAGGCGCGGGAATCCCAACTTGGGGTCGTGTGGATCTCCTCGGGGAACCATGGGTCCCCCTCCTGGAGGTGGGATAGTCTATCCACCAGGGCTTCCCAGGCAGGCGCTCGTGGCTCACCGGCCGAGCACAGCGGGTGCAGGGAGCCAGGAAAGTACAAAGAGGAGCGGGGGAGGGGTGGGGGAGGGAGGCCGGGCCCGCCAGACGCCAGCAGCCCGCCCCTGTTACCACCCTGGCCCGGCTGCGGCCGCAACAAAAGACCCCTCGACCCCTGCCTCCTCCCCCGCAACCGCGGGCAGCAGGCGATTAAGCCACCCTACCTCACCTCCCAGGGGTGGGGGGACAACGTTACCTGGTCGCCAGGGGTTTCGCGGTCTTGTCAACCCCAAGTTCATGGTTTGGGTCCTCCTCCGGGTTCCCTCCGGGTGGACCACCACACACTACCCGGAGAGAACAACCAAAACCCACAGCAGAGAAAACGCCCAACTCCAGCCGGCCCCGGCTGGGTCCGCAAGTCTGTGTGTTTTGCTAATTCCTCTCCAAAGTCTCAAAACCGAAGCACGCGAACCAAATCCGAACCGAAGCCGTAACAGCAGCGGCGGCCGCAGCAGCACCCGGCTCCTCCGTGGCAGCCGGGAGTCCGCGCCGCGCGCGCACATCCAACACAGCCAAGTCCAGGGCGGGTGGCGGGGAGATGGGGAGGGGGCCCGGCCCGCGCGCTCTCCCCGTGGCTTCTGTGGGGCGCGCGGGGGGGACCGGCTGGCTCAGATCAAGGGCTCAACTTGGTGCGCCTTAGGGACCTGGCAGAGCTGAAGAGCAGCGGCCCGGGAGCCGCCGCCGCGGCGCGCGTAGCTAAGATCGAGGCGGCTGCGGCGGCGACAGGACAAAGGAGACCATGTGCGGAGGGAGGGAGGAGGGAGAGGGAGGAGGAGGGCGTACGGCGGCAACGGCGAAAGCCGCTCCCGGGCGGCTGCTTCGGGCTCCCCGACAGCGGGTGCCGCCTATACGGCAGAGCCGCGGGCTGATCGGATGGGTCCTGGGCCTCGCCGCGGCGTGGCACCGAGACGCTCCAGGAGTGGTGATCGGCCGCGGGTGTCGCCCGCGTGCGGTGCGGAGAGCTGTAGTTGAAGCTGCTGCGGGGCGCGGGACTAGCTCCGCTCCGGCCTGCCTCTCCCGCTTGTTCCCGGCTCAAGTGAACTCCATCGGCTGCACGCCGCCAGCGCCACCGGCTACCCGGGGCTGGATCGTAGCAGAGAAAAGGGTCCCTGATGGAGACGCGGGGACACCCTTTTCTCCCGCCCTTGTTCTGGCGCTCTGGACTTCGCTCCCCGGATTGTACCGAGTGCGCCTTATTCCAGGCGCTCGCGGCTCTCGGAGCGGGACTTCTCGGCGCGCCCAGCCGGAGCCGCCAGCCGGTGCCACCGCCCCTCCTCCGTCCCGCCCCGCGCGCCCCGCCCCTCGCCGCCCCTCCTCTCCGCCCTGGCGCCCAGTCGGCCCCGCGGGGGCGCAGTCTCTAGGTGCGACACTGACAGCTGTGGCTCCCACTACATCCCGCTTCTGGTAGCAGATCGGGCCCCTGGTCCCCATGGCGCCTTTCCCCGCGGGCTGGAACCATGAAGTACAGCTCCCTTTGCAGTTACCGCTTCCGAGATTTGTGCTAAGCCAAGGAAAGGCTACTAGGCCCGCAGCCTGGGGTTGAATTGCATCTAGGCCAGTCGCAAATGCAGAGCAGGTTCTGAAAGGGGAAATGGACGTCCAGGTAGGGGGGCGGGTAGATCTTAGGTACAACACAGTGGGGCACATAGTAGGTGCCCAAAACAAAATAATCATTTCATTGTTAGACGCGGAGGGTATCAGTCTCGAACAAAAAGGTCTTGATCTAACCTCCAAGCCATGCATCAGAGATCCAACAGTATTAGGTTTCACAAAGTGGCCACTTAAGACACCATTCAGGGACACACAATTTCTCAAACTATCCTATTTGTATACACATTCACATCCACCAAGTGGTTTCTGATGTGTCTTTCGTCCAACAAACGTAAGACAGTAGAGCCGCTAAAGTTCCATTCTATGGGTAGTAACTGTGTCACCCATCACCAGAATGTCCCCTGGAGCCCAGCTAAACGCCTTGGAAGGGAGATGGATGGATGGTCATTATTAATGCCGCCCTCAGCCCTTTGAGTCACTTACCTTCTATCAGAACACAGCCCTTCTCTTCATTTTTAATTGTGTATCTCTCCCCCACACACACACATCCCCACATCCCCACTGTTGTGTGTGTGTCATGCACACGCATATAACACATGTGCTACACTTGTGTTCCAGTCCCCCTGGAGCTTCAACTGACTTGCTTTGGGAGCTGGGAACCAAACCCCAGCCCTCAGCAAGAAAAGCAAGCGCTCCTAACTACTGAGCCAACTCTCCAGACCCTCAGTTCCTCCTAAGGCATTTCTACCTCCTTTACTCCCTGACTGACATTAGTGACCCAGTGGAGGAAAGGAGCCATGCCAGGGGGACAAATGGACGAACGCATTTGTAGCTTTGATTCTAACCCTGTAGTTTGGTTCGGTCTCTCCTTGGACCAGAATCCAAGGAGACAGACCAAAGAGTGCAGTCAAGAGCCTGGACTGCAGCATGCACAGTGGGAGTTCACCAAGAGAGAAGGTCCGATTCCCTCCCTCAAATGCCACTGTGACCCCGGAAAAGTGGCTACAGAAGAAAAAGGACAAAAAACAGGGCTCTTCCAGAGAGGCCTGTTCCACAGAGATGTCACTGAAAGAGCTATAAGAATAATGCCCATGTTCCTAGATCACAGCACTGGATGTTTGTAATCCCAGTAGTTGGAAGGCGCACGTGGAAGATAGTTAATTCTACAATGGTCTAGGGCACAGGTGGAAAACCTATGTTAGTAAAAAAACGAATCAATAAAATAAGATGTTCATGTTTCGTCTTTTTAACGCTACGTCACCATCACTGATGCCACAAAACTCATATAGATATATAGAGAGAAAGATAGAGACATTTTCAAAGGGGCCAGCATGATGGCTCAGCATTGTAAAGGTGGTAGCCACCAAGCCTGACAACTAGAATTTGATCCCAGAAGAAAACTGATTCCTGCTAGTTGGCTTCTAACCTCCACATGTACACATTAAATATCTTAATAAAATAAAATAAAAATTTTTAAAATCCTTTAAAAGAAGAAATAGGGGTGGGTGCTTGTTGCACAGGAATATAGTCTGTCCCTTTAATATAATTAATTTTGGAAATAAGAGGTCTTTTTTTAAGCTTTACCTTTCTGGGAAATGACAGCAATATGAAGTTTGTGGAAAATGGTCTTTCAATACCAAGTTTGAGGAAAGGTGGCCTGTAGCTCTGTGTAGCTTAAGGTGACCTTGAACTCAAGTCCTAAACTTCAGTTCCTTCCCAATCTTCCTAACTGGGCACTTCATTTCCTTTTATCGAGACAGTATCTCACTATGTAGCCCAGGCAGATCTCTGCTCCAGCTGACTATCTCTCTTCCTCCTTCTCAATGCTGGGATTACAGACACCTATCACTACACCAGACCCTATTTGGGAAGATTTCTGGTCCAAGATTGGGAGCTATCATGCTTTTTACATTTCTGTGGCTTAATATACTAAATATTTCTGGCTTCTTGACATCGATTTCAGACTCTGTACTAGATCTAAAGACAGTAAGTCTTGGAAGGAGGTGATACTACTTACTAACCACCAATGAGCAAAAATATGAACTCAAGCTGAGGCAGAAGGATTATGAGTTCCGGGCTAGCCTAGGCTACATAAGACCTAATTGATCAAACAAACACAATCAAGCATGGACTCATACATCTTTCTACTGCTAAATTATTTCAGGAGTGCTTGTGAGATGGGACCAAAGGGGAAGAGCAGTTACTTTTAGGGATGTGGCCTGTGGTAAAATACTGCTGATCCAGTACATCATCAAAGATTTTAGTCAACGTTTTCCAAACTAAATGAAAAGTGATTTCCTTCAAGTTTTAGTATGTATCTAAAGTCAATTTTAAAAAAAATGTAGAAAGCTGAGGCAGAAGGATTATGAGTTTGAGGCTAGCCTGGGCTATACAATGAGACCCTTGGTCAAAACAGCAACAGCAGGAACAACACAAATCCAGTAATTCTAAATTCATCTAAAGGGTTAATTACTGACAATTTGAAATTCAAGATGATATTCAGTGGGTGTTATAAGTTACCAGACTTAACTTGGCCATATTTATAGAAAATATTTCTTTAAAATTCTGGCCTCGGGCTGAATGTTTTGCACAGAGAAAGTTCCATTAATCTATTTGTATTTAGCCTTGGAAACATAATGAGCTTGAAGCACTGCCCCAGCAGAGTAATACCAGGAGAAAAGAAAAAGGAAGCCTTTACAGAAATCTATTCAAGCCTTTAGTTTTAAATCACTTAAGCAGTTTGAAAAGAGCATTGGAGGGAAGTAATAAGGCCTGAATTCCTTCTCCAAAGAGCCTTGGGTAGATGCCACTTCGTCTAGCTTTTCTTTCTTAATCTTTTTTTTTTTTTTTTTTTTTTTTGGAGGAGGTGCGAGATTTCATGTATTCCAGGCTGGCCCTGAACTTGCTATATAGCTGAGGATGACCTTAAACTGGCAAGGGCTGGGATCACAGGCTTGCCGCTATACCAGCTTTCGGTGGCACTGAGGACCCAATCCAGGACTTCATGCACGTTGGCAAGCATCGTACGATTTGAGGTAAATCTCCCTCCCAGGACCTACTTTTTGAACCTGGAGCCTCCTGCTCTTTAGGGTAGTCGACCAGGAGCCCTGGTATGGGGAATAGAAGTAAAGAAGCTACTGGATGCTAGGAGGCAGGGGTATACCCCTCTTGTCACACTCTACCTTTTGTCCCTGCCAGTGTCTTCCTTTCAACTTTCTTAGGCGACTTTCACTCTTCCTGGGTTCCGAGGACTTTGTTTTGTAAGCCAATATTTTTAAACCACAGACCAGAAC
Organism: Phyllotis vaccarum; assembly: GCA_033318265.1. Classification (NCBI taxonomy): domain Eukaryota; kingdom Metazoa; phylum Chordata; class Mammalia; order Rodentia; family Cricetidae; genus Phyllotis; species Phyllotis vaccarum. Next base: position 41,420,191 of record JARWLC010000017.1, on the reverse strand, counting down.
ATCTTCCTTTCTTATGCATGCCTAGTCAGCTTCACCTGGTTCCTAGCCCTTCTGCTTGCACAGCATCCATCCTTTCTGAAGGGATGAATTTTGAAATGAAAGTGTCATTACTGGTCAGGCAGAAAGGAGGCTATCCTGGCTCACATTCCCATTGCTGTAAAGCAAAAGCCCTCCACTACTGTACATACACCTCTGTCCCTACCATCGATCACGGCTGTAACAAGAGGGAGGTAAATAAATAGAACTGTGTTAGTTTATGGTGCATACTATTGAGATGCAGCGGGAATAAATATTTTCCAAGTGTGGAAGTCAAGGAAAAGAATTTTACTTTCAAACTTCAGAGCTGACTATAAACTACTAAGGGGGAAAAGTATAAGAAAGAATATAAAATATATCTTACTTACCTACCAAATCTACATTAAAATATTAACATTCAGAGGCTGACACCAGAGAAAAAGGCAGTGAAAACTAAAAATAAATTTCACCTATACTCACGTTACCCAGGTGTCAACAGATACTTCATCTGATTCGTTTTTCTTTTATGTGTTGCTAGGGATGAGATCCTGGATCTTGCATATACATATCAGGCAAGCACTCTCCACAAAGACACATTCCCAGACTCTCACTGACAGGTAGGTGCTTTACCACTGAGCCATGCCAGGCCCCTCACTGGGGGATTCCAGACAAGAAAATAGGGTAGGCCAAGCAATAAACTATACATGACAGCCTCATCTACTGCTTTCAAGATTGAGCCTCCACTAAAGATACGGACATTCATACATGTGGTAGCACGTTCCTCAAAAACGTTTACCATGACAACATCACTTACATCACTGTTGAAAGAAAAATATACAAATTGGGAAATTTCCCAATTCTAGAGGAGAAAAATGATGGACGTATAAGAAAGACCTTGGCACAGAGCTGAGGTGACAGTGTGATTCTTCAAAGTGTGACTGTTGCCTTCTACATTCATTCCTGCTATATCAAACACTTGTATAGTCAGTCTTAGGGTCTCGATCCCTGGCCAAACCAAGAAGTAAAAAATAAATTCTGGGACTGGAAAAACAGCTCAGCAGTCAAAAATAACTGCTACTTTTGGAGTGGATGGGAGAGGTTTTCAGAACTGTTAACTCTTAGGGGATGACACGCCCTCTTGTGGCCTCTAAAGGTACCTGCACTTGCATGCACAGACCCAAACACAGATACATAAACACACACAAGAAAGAAAAAAACAAATCTAGAAAAAAAAGTGTATTTATTTTTTTTAGCCAAGGTGGCCTCAAACACTCTATTATAGGCAGAGTGTCATTCACCTCCTGATCCTCCGGCCTCTGCTTTCTGAGTGCTGGGATTACAGGTGTGCACCACACTCACCTCAAAATGAATTCTGACGTCTATAATTTAGAGAAGTTTCCAGATCTGAGAAGTTACGATAAGCATATGACCACTGTATGAATATCTGAGTGCTTCGCTGTCCTTACTAGCTTTAGTTGTTAACGTGACACAGTCTAGAGTTGCTTGAGAAGAAAGCCGTCATTGAGGATTTGCCTAGATCAGATTGAAGCTATGGATGTATTTATTGGGAACTGTCTTCAGTACTGGTTGATGAGAGTGAGCAGAGAGCCCTGAAGATGCACTCACTCTAGGCAGGTGATTCTGGGCTGTATACAGAATTCACTGACATAAGCTTGCGGGCCAGCCTGAAAGAAAGCAAGCCAGAAAGTAGCATCCCTGTATGGTTCCTGCCTTGAGTTACTGCCTGGATTCCTCTCAGACTGATTATGACCTGGGAGGGTAAGATGAAATAAACCCTCTCCCCTCTACCTTGACGTTGGTCAGACAGTTTCATCACAGCAACAGAAAACACAAGAGAACTTTTGCTTGCCCTGGCTTTACAGACCGAAGAATGATTGATATCCTGAGAAATGGTTGCTGACTGAACACTGGCCCATCTTCACTACCACCTTCCCTTGAAAACAAATTATCCAGAAGTATTAATGATCCCCAGGGTGCTTGGAATTCTACTCTTCTATCAGTTTGAATAAATGAAGCTTTTGTTTGAAGCTTCATGACTGAACACTTACAGAAGTCCTAGCTAGGCAAGAACAATATAATTGCTTCCACTGTTTTGGTGAATTATACAATTTCTAGAGTGTGTGTGTGGGGGGGGTTAAAACATCACTAAATCCCGTTAGTGAAGATTTCCTAAAAACATTCTCATTTCTGACTTCTCACTTTATTCTGGTTTTAGCTTTTATCTAGTGGGGGACTCTTGAACAGTCTTCTATATGTCTTCCATCTCTACCTTTGATGCGTGCATGCGTGCATGCGTGCGTGCGTCCACTGGGCCCATCTCTAGTCTGTCCAGTCAATCATATGAGCATCAGTGCTACAATACATACATGCACAAAGAGTCACCACCAGCATTTCCTTATCTTCTGATGTATTCTATCTAAGAGAGTCCATGAAGTATATTCACATCAACATGCTAATAGAGAAATGATAACACCTCTCAGAGAACTAGAATCTGAAAGAGTGAATATATTATCCCAGACATAAACCACACTGTGAAGTCCTTTCTGTAGTTGGCCACCCACTTGGAATTCACAAACTATAAAACAGATGAGTCTAAAAACAGAACACAGGGAAGTTTTTCTGAAAACGATTACTAAGTAAAATCAGATATCTAGAACCTTAACCTTACCATAAATAATTCCCAACTAGCTAGCCACTTTCTGCATGGGAAGGGAGTCCTAGCTTCTGAGCTAGACTTCTTTGTTTTGCCCAACAGAACACAGAACCGTGTGTAGAATCCCTAGTCTTGGTATTAAAAGGGCCTGCTGTATCTGTTTTTATTCTTTTAACCTAGTCACCATACTGTAAGGAAGTCCTAGCAGACCCACAGCAAAGAATACTGGGGCCTCAGGATCAGACGACGTGTTTAGGTCACAAACTTATATGCCTGGTTGTTTCTTTAAGGCATTTTGGGAATCAGTCCCTGGTCCTCATACTCATCTGTCAATTACTTTAGGAACAGAGATGTATCTACCAGCCCTTGCCAGTTATCTCAGAATCTGGGTGTGGCTCCTCCACCTCTGGTTGGATTCACCTCCCCTGACATCAGGTAGAACTCAGAAGAGCTTTGTCTTCACAGCTTGCAACATTTGATGCAAATAAATAACTGTTGTGCTTTAAGTTATTACATTTCTGTCTTGTTACAAAGCAATCAGCCACTGAAGTAGCAGTCTGGGTATCTGCCAGCTGAAAGGAAAAAAAAAGTGAACAAAAGTAGCCTTGGCCATCATTTTTGTGATCCATATTCTCAGCCCCTCACTGGGGGATTCTAGGCAGGGGCTCTACCACTGAGCCACACCCCAGCCCCTCCCTGGGGGATTCTAGGCAGGGGCTCTACCACTGAGCCACACCCCAACCCCTCCCTGGGGGATTCTAGGCAGGGGCTCTACCACTGAGCCACACCCCAGCCCCTCCCTGGGGGATTCTAGGCAGGTGCTCTACCACTGAGCCACACCCCAGCCCCTCACTGGGGGGATTCTAGGCAGGTGCTCTAACCACTGAGCAACACTCCAGCCCCTCACTGGGGGATTCTAGGCAGGTGCTCTACCACTGAGCCACACCCTAGCCCCTCACTGGGGGATTATAGGCAGGGGCTCTAACCACTGAGCAACACTCCAGCCCCTTACTGGGGGATTCTAGGCAGGTGCTCTACCACTGAGCCACACCCCAGCCCCTCACTGGGAGATTTTAGGTGGCTGCTTTACCACTGAATCAGACTCTCAGTACCAACACGAAGAAAAGAAAGAAGACAGATATACAGGGAAGAGACCCAGTATTCCCCTGTAATAAAGTCACGGAAATGTAACATGTCAATATTAATGAAAGAATAAATCTGCCCCGTCCCTTTCTTTTTGAGAGTAGGGATGTTTGCAAAACTAAGAAGTCCTCAGTAATCCCTTCTTTTATCTGAAACAGATTGCAGTTTTAAGCATAGCCCCATAAAACTGTGGGTTCAAAGGAACCTGAAACCAAATTAGCATAAAATCTGGAATTCTCATTGCCACCAAATGTACATCTGCCATCTGACAGCTCTGCTGAGATTTTTTTTTTTTTCCCAAATAGAAACTGAAAGTAGCTGAGGTGTCATGGGCCACGTCTCCAACCTTTCATGCTTTACTGCTTTTCTCCCATCAACAGTAGCACAAGGAAACAAGGTCTAACCAACCTTGGGAGTCTGGGGCCATGGGTCAGTTGGCAAGACACTTGCTTTGCACACACAACATGCTGGTTCCAACTCAGCATTGTATAAACCAAGAATGTTAGTTCAGGCTTGAAATATTAGTATTCAGTAGGTTGGGGCAGGAAGGTCAGATGTTCAAGGTCATCCTCCCCTGCATAATGAGTTTCTCACCAACCTAGGCTCCCATTGAAGGTTGTCTGAACAACTAAATAATCATGGGGTTGAAGAGATGGCTCAGTAGTTAAGAGTACTTGCTGCTCCTGCAGAGGACACAGATTCACTTCCCAGCACCTGTGTTGAGTGGTTACAACAGCCTGAAGTGCAGCCCCAGGGATCTAACACCCTCTTGTGCCCTTCTTACCCTCCCTATATATGTAAATTAAAAACAAATGGTATCCACCCTTTTCCAGATGAACCACTAATATGTTAATTTTGTCACTGGAAATCTGGGACCCCAACTCTGAGGCAGGGAGAACAGATATTCAGGGACACCCTGGTAGTCAGTTCCAGGAGTAGCCTGTGCTACATCAGACTCCATCCAAAGAAAAAGAATATCCATGGGGCAGCCTGTCCAGCAAGACTGGTTGAGGAATGCCGGCTAAAGTTAGTGACAATTTATCAGCCAAGAGATTGAAGATTACCCCACTCAGAGAGGAGTGGTTTCAGGCCTGCTGGGTGTTTTAAGGTAAAGCCAGAGGAACTTGGAATCACCCTTTTCCTACGCTTGCAATACAAATGGCAGAGAATATACTAACAAGTCACCACCCCAGTCTTTTTACTTATAGGTCATCACAGATCTACACTGACTTCTGCACATACACAGGAGGGATGATTGTTTGCACTGTGGCTGAAACATCACTTTGGGGATCAAAAGTGAACCTTCCAAGGCAGACATAGCTATGGTCAAGGCTTGATGATCAGAGTTTGATTTCAGAAAAGCACGTGGTGGAGAGAGTCTACTCCTGCAAATTACCCTCTGCCCTAGAGCAACTATACTATACCCACGTACACATGATAGATACACGATTTTAAAGGTTACTCCCTCCCCCGACCCACACAGGTCAGAACCAACTCCATAATATCGCAGGCCCTCCCCCCACACTGGAAACCTTTTCTCACTCTCAGGAGGAAAGGTGGATTTACCCAGCACCATCCCAAACCTCCTCTGATTCCCCATATGATGCACTGAATAAATCCAAGTGACAGCTGGCAGGGGCCGCCTCAACAGCACATGAAAAGCAGGCTGCAGCCCCGCAGGGAGAGAGGGGCCAGCTCTCTCCTCTCCCCTCACAAGCTTCCCCCAGGCTTGCTGGATTCTCTCATCCACTACGCTCCAGTCCTGGCCATCTGCTGCTGAACTAGGCACTGATGTTAAGTTAACATCAACCACTCAGGCTAGAGATTGGAGGGGCCTACACTGTGGGTGGGTCTGGGGTGGGATGACTCAATTGGAAAACTTCCAAAAATTCACAAAGAAGCCAGCATAACGAATGAGGGCTTCATTCACCTGCACCCTTTGAAATTTGTGTTCTTGTTGTTTAAAATTGCATCTCCTGTAACTGAGGGTAGCCTCGAACTCCCTATAGCGCTGAGGACAGCCCTGAATTTCTGATGTTCCTGTCTCCATCTCCTAGGGTTGAGATTACAGGCATGTACCACTATATCTGATTTATGTAGTGCTGAGTATGGAAGGCAGGGCTTTGTGCTTAGTACATGCTAGGCAGGTACTCTGCCAAGGGAACTACATTCCCAGCCTCCTGCTGCATTCTCTCTCTCTCTCTCTCTCTCTCTCTCTCTCTCTCTCTCTCTCTCTCTCTCTCTCTCTCTCTCTCTCTCTCTCTCTCTCTCTCTCTCCTCCCTCCCTCCTTCTAACCCCCACCACTCTTTCTCAGCCTTCCTCCCCCATACCTCTTTCAGAAACACCTAATGCAGTCCAGGCTAGCCTTGAACTCATGTGCTCACTGTGTTGCCAACAATAACCTTAGACTCCACCCTCTGAGTCCTGGGATCACATGAATACAGTGCCCTGGCATGCTCAGCTTCTACTGTTACTATGTAACTTTCACGTTCTTTAGAAGAATAAAAAAAAAAAAAAAAAAAATGAGCATCTGGTATTTACACAAGAATCTTGGAGTTGACGGATTTAATTACAAGTGTTAGTCAAACAGGAAACTTGTAGCCAGGCTTTCAAATAGCCACTTGCCTATAACGAACACAGTTTTACTTGGGGCTGCTTGTAAAGGATGCTACTTATTATTTGGCAATGAGTGTTCTTAGAGAAGAAGAGGTTGGTTAGAAAACAAAGCAGTTGTTGGCTGGCAGCTTTTGTTTCAATTTAGGACGGTGTCCTTCTTATACAAAGATCAAGTGGTAGACAGCATTCTCTGGGAGGCAGTGTGCTCTGACTTGTTTTTCATTAGTACCAGTGGTGATGGATTTTTTCTGGGTTACCAGAGCTCACTTACAGCTGACAACATGCATTTGTGAGATGATTGGCTGACTGTGAGGGCCAGTACAAGGCCAGAAAAATACCTACAAATAACTGACCTATGCAGGGCTTAGAGGCTGGCTTCATCTCAGTGGGTGACACTCGTGTGTTTCAGAAGTAACGGCACCTGGGAAGTGGAGGCCTCAGCTATGTAGTGAGTTCCAGGATAGACTGTGCTACATGAAACTCTAAAAAATAAAGTGTGTGTGTGTGTGTGTGTGTGTGTGTGTGTGTGTGTGTGTGTGTGTAGCTGAGTGTACAGCACTTATATGGCGGTCAGAGGAAACATCAGTTCTTCCCCTTTACCATGAAGTCCTAGGAATAAAACTCAGGTCAAACTTACCAGGCAATACCTGTACTTGGTGAGACACTATGTACCGCTCCCCCCCCCCTTTTTATTTATTTTTGAGACAGGGTCCTACTATGTTGCTGAGACTAATGTCTCTGGCCTCTGGACTCCTGATCATCCTGCCTTAGCCTCTTGAGTGCCGGGGTTGCAGGAAGGTCCCTCCCTCCTGCCTTTCTCCTGGTTCCTTCCAACCCAATAATCACTTTATAGACAGACTCTGGCTGGGACACTGGAAAACACCTTGACTCCCAGCATTCAGGTGGCAGAAAGATATGGGTTTCTGTGAGTTTTAAGGCCAGCCTGGTGTCCACAAGTGGGTTCCCAGTCAGGCAGGACTACAAAGTGACTGTTTCAAAATGAAGCAAAACAAACAAGTAAACAAACAAAGAAAAAAACTCACATTTTTCTCTTTTGTGGTATTTACACAATAACTGTTGCAGGGCACCCTACTGGGACTACCTTTCCTGCTCCCCCCCCCAAGAGTTTCCTGGTAAATCACCAAGGTGTCAGAAGCTGAGGTGAATGTGTTCAATTCTTCCATCTGGGGAGCACAACTGCACTTCCTTATCCAAACAGTCAAGGTGCCACTGAGCCCTGGCAGCAGGTAGCCAGTACTAGGAGTTAAGTACATTTGTTTTTAAAAATAAAACGAAAAGTGTAAACGTGTTATCACATACTCTTTAATCTGAAAACCAACAGAGATGTACTTCAGAAAGAAAGCATGCTAGTACACGTACACACACACACACACATACACTTATATATACACCCACATATATACGCACACACACATACACACACACATACATACACACACACATACATACACACACACACACCAGTTCGATTTTAAACAATGCTTCCTTGTTTTTTTTCTTTCTAAAGATTTGTTTTATTATTGAAAGAGTACGTGTGTGTGTGTGTGTGTGTGTGTGTGTGTGTGTGTGTGTGTTCCTGAGCATACACGAGTGTACATGCACTTAAGTCCAATGCCTGCAGAAGCCATAAAAGGAACTGGATCCCCTGGAGCTAGAGTTCAGGCCCTTGTGAGCTGCCCTGTGTGGGAGCCGAACTCTCTTCTAAAGCCCAACACCTGCTCTTAACTGTATAGTTCTCTCCAGCCTCCCCTGGCATTCTTTTCATGGAAGCATTCCTAAGGGAAAGTTCAGGTCACAGGGAGAAGGGATTGAGCCCTATCTGGCTACTCAACAATTAAACCAAATAACAAACAGCCCGAGGGGAGAGAGAGCCTTTCTTCCCAAGATCTTTTATTATTTTATTATTATTTGAAATTTTGGCTTGCAAAAGACCGTATGGCACAGCCACACTTGGCTTGGGTAGCACAGATCTTCAAGTGATGAAGCGGCTTCCAGATGCTAGCCTAAGATATCAGGATTCAAATCCTTAGAATTTGGTAATGGAAAGTCTGGGTCACAGAAACAGGCACTGAGATCCAGGGAAAAGCTTTGGTTTTAAATTAGCCTCTTGGGCCTGTTGAACTCAGCCCTAAGAAGTACCACATGTCTCAAATTGTACTTCTTCCCTTCTCTCCTGGATCATCTTCATGTGTCAAGAAAGTCCCTAGCTTCAGATCCTTCTCCTTTGTACATACTGTTGACTTTCTTTGTTAGAGTAGTTTTGAAAAGTTTCGTTGAAACAGAGTCTCACAGAACCCAGGTTGGATCTCAACTCGCTATGTAGCTGAGGATGACTTTGAACACCTGATCCTCCTGCCACCACTCCTGGTTTATGCAGTACTTGGAATGGAAACCTATGCTTTCACATAGACTAAGCAAGCACTCTGCCAACTGAGCTACATACCAAACCGCAAGATGTTGTCTTACCTATACTACTATGTCTAGAGTAGAAAGCTGGAACAGCCATTTCCTACATAGAGCCTTTCTGTTCTGCTGAGAATTCTCCATAATAACGCTGTTCATTTTAGAAGCGGTGTCCAGGACTAAGGGTGGGAGAGGTTAATTGGAAATATTTCCGTTGCATAAATCACATTTGGGGTGCAATAAAGAGACCAGCACTGGGGGCTGGGCTCAGTGACATTATAAGGTTTGCTTTATACTGCAAACTGCTAAAAGGCTTGTTATGCAAACATGAGGATCTGGGTTTGATTCTCAGAACCCAAATAAAAAGATGGGTGTGGTAATGCCAGGGAGGTAGAGACTTGAGAATCCCTGGGGTTTGCTAGCCAGCAGCCTACCCTAGTAGGTGAGCTCTAGGGCAGTAAGCAATCCAGTCTCAAAAGATAAGGTGTGTGTGTTGAAGGGAGACAGAGGGATTCTTCCACAGGTCAAAGTATTTGTCGTCCTGCCTGACTAGCTGAGTTTCCATACACTGGAATGAGGGCCCTGACCTCTGGGGCAGAGACCTCCATCAGAATTCTGTTTGAGGCATGCAATGTATTATAAGTCCCACGCTAGGAGGATTTTTAGCATGTCATGGTTAAGGAAATCAACACACGCCAAAGAACCTAATAAATACTTCCCATAACAAAACACAAGTGGCCGCAACAGGATTCGATGCTGTCTCTCATTAGTCAACTTTCCACCCGTCACGCAAAGTCCCAGACCTTATTGAAACTGGGGTTGTAAGAGTAGGGTGGGGGTGGAGCTGTCCCGTCCTACGTGCTGCGAAGGGCTACTATGGTTTCCTTTATGCCACAGCTTTCTTGAGCCTGCTTTGAAATCCAGAGTACATACCTAGTTCTCTCTTCCCACAGGAGAAAGCTCTCTGGATTCCAAGGAGAGGCAAAGACAGCTGTTTTTGAAGTGGTTCTACATAGAGGAGGTGGGGAAGGACAGGCGGCCATTATCAGTGGCTACCAGGTGCTCTGGGATTGAGGATTGGTGATTAAACCCTTGGTTGACGCTGCCAGAGAAGATCAGCAGTCCTCTCTCCTTCCCAGCCCTTACTCCCTCTTCTTCTTTCTTCCTTTTTAAAAAGGAGGCTTTTTACCCTCATTAAATGAAACCTTATCTCTGAAAGACCCGCAATCCTCTGCCAACGACAAGTGTGCCTAATCTCATTTTCTGACAAGTGATTCTGACAGCACCTTCCTTTGATTTCTGAGACACGTAGTTAGACATATATTAATCTGTCAGTCACCATCCCTAGCAAGAATGAAGGAGAGGGAGAGAAAGAAATGAACATTTGTGCATATGAAGGGGAGACAAGAGGCTCCGATACCTATTTTAGCTGATGCCTGAGCAATTCTTTTCCAGGACGCCCCTCCTCCTCTTCTGGTCCAGAGCCCGTGGGACAGGCATCTGGGATGCTCCGGTATGCGGGTCAGTGTTCTGAAGCAAGGCATCCCAGTTTCAAACCATCAATCCTCTCTTGTAATACAAAATTGATTATACATTCATTCACATATACTGCAGCAACGTGGTATGTGTCTATATGGGAGGGTCACCGTCTTGATTTTAAACGGTGTCCTGGGCTGTTGAGATGGCTTGGTCATTAAAGTGCCTGCCTATCTTGTGAGCATGAGGACCTGAGTTATGGCCCCAGAATCACTAGTTGACAAAAATAAGTTGGGTGCAGTGACTGCTGAATGCCCACAATCCTAGTGTGCGTCCCTCAAGTTCGCTGTGGAGCCAGCCTAGTCTACTTGGTGTGTGTGAGAGCCTGTCTCAAGAATAAATGCTGCCCGAGGAACAACCATACTGGAGGTTGACTGCTGGCCTCCATATGCAAGTGCACACACCTAAGTGTGTACGCCCCCATGAATACATATATAGGATGTACGTACATAACTAAATAAATCAAACAAAGAATCATCGTACTTTTCTGTTAAGTCCTTGGGGGTGGGGAGCTATTGGTACAGCTCTTGTTGTACCCTAGAGTTCTGATCCCCAGAACCTACATAATGCTAGGCAGCCATGCTGGCAGTCACCTATAACCCCGGCTTTTAATAAGCATACACAGCAGTTCCCTAGTAAGCCTAGCTGAGCTGCAGGCTCAGAAGGAGACTCTGTCTCAATAATATAAAGTGGAGAGTAGTCAAGGAAGGCCAACTTTGAACACACACATGTGTACCCTCACACACAAATGCAGCCACAAGCATGAATATTCAAACATGCACATGCATACCACACACACATACATACATACATGCAAAATAGTCTCTGATATTTATCTCCACACTTTGTAATACCTCATAAAAAGTAAGAAAAAAGGGTCAGGCTAGATATACTGGTCTTCAAATTTCTCCCTAGCTAGAGACTTAGCTAGAAAGCACTTGCCTAGAATCCTCCAGTGAGGGGCTGGGGTGTGGCTCAGTGGTAGAGCACCTGCCTAGAATCCCCCAGTGAGGGGCTGAGGGTGTGGCTCAGTAGTAGAGCATCTGCCCATAATTCTTTAACTTCTGGTGATTCTGTGATCTCCCTGCCTCTGCCTTCTTAGGGCTGGCATAACAGGTGTGCACCACCAACATTTGGCTTAATTACTACATTTTTAATAGGACATAGAGGCACAGAGACAGAGAGGGGCAGGCATGTAGGTTTATCTGCTTATCCTTCAGTGTCTTTGGGAATCTGGAATGCTATGAAAGCAGTCCCCTTCTTTATGATATACCAAATGTGCTTCACAAACTTTCCTGGGTTGTGACGCGCCTCAGGGGAGGGATCCCGCGCCTCTTTCAGGTTACTTCTAGCTCTATCATGCAGAGCACCTTGTCCCCTGGGGCGGTATAGGCCAGAATCAAGTCCTCAGTACTTCTTTCTGCTTCTATGAGTCAATTTCCCATCAAGAACATAGTCCTGGTTTCCACCCACTTCAATCTATACTTACAGAGACATCGTTTATTCTGCTCTGATTCAAATCTTCAGGCTTTGTATTTAACATGTGCCATTTCCTAGATACACACCGAGGACCAAGGCTCATACGTGGACGTAAGCGACTGTAAATTGATGAAGACAGGAGAAAGGAAGCAACACCATTGGCCATCTCATTTATAAAGCCTTTCTTCTCCACCCAAGGCCATCAGTGTGCAGAGAAGACAATTAATACGGGGTTCAGTTTAAAATGCTGTGAAACAGAAACCAAATTAAATATTAAAACACTCAAGTGTCATTATTAAAGGTCCTCAGACATATGGTCCATAGAGGCCAGGAAGCCTCCAGCAGAGGGGGAAGGACATATACTTATCCAGCATCTGTGGTCAACTGTGGTCAACACTATTTGGTTGTTTTAACACCTGCCTCTGTTGTGTTAAAAGTGAAATTTTTTTTTTTTTTTTCAGACAGGGTCTCATGTAGTCCAGGCTGCCCTCAAACTCATTATGTAGCAAAGGATGGCCACAGACTCTCCATCCTCCTGTCTCCACCTTTCCAACTGTGATTGCAAGTGTGGAGGTTTTTTTGGTGCTGGAGGTGGAATCTAGGGCTTTGATTCACGAATATGAGGGAAGTGCTTTGCCAACTGAGCCACATTTCCATCGCCTCTATTTCCCAGTGTCCTGTTCTCCTGGATGCTTTGCCAGAACAAGCCACATCCCCCATTAGCCTGGACAAGCTGTGTTGTATATTGATTTGAATCTGAAAACTGTGTCCTTTCCTGCTCTGGACTATCCTGAAACATCTTCAGCACTCTTTCCAAAGAAAAGCCATGGAAATAACACATAGAAAATAATTTAATTATGACTATTCACACAACAATCTCTACCCTCAAAAGATAGCCAAGGAATTGTTTAATTAAAATTGTGTCTACTAAAAATCTAACACGGGGTGGTGGTGGTACATGTTTTCAGACCCAGCATTCTAGAGGCAGAGGCAGGCACATCTCCATGTGTTCATAGTTAGCCTGGTCTACAGAGGGAATTCTGGGACAGTCACTGTCATTATATAGAGAGACCCTGTCTCAAAAAACCAAGTAAATCTAACACAAAAAGGTATTATCTGTTGATAAAATCACAACACATATTTTTGGTTGTTTCAGCATGTAAATGCTTGTGTTTATGGGTACGTGTGTGTGCACCTTTGTATTCATCTGTTTTGAGGGCAAAGAAGGCATAAGCTTAAGTATAATTTCTCGGGTACTACCCACCTTTTCTGGTGGCGTGATCTCTTACTGAACCTGGGCTCACCCATAAGACTAAGGTAACTAGCACGTGAGAACAAGGACTGATGTCTTGCTCCACCACTTTCCATCCCACATGGAAGCTCCTTAAGCAGAAGAGTCAACAACACAATAGCTTCAGGAAGTCCCTGAAAATCCTTCTCAGGGAAAAAAAAAAAAAAAAAACAACAAAAACCAAACAGCTGAGCTTCAGGCTGTGCAATGTTCTCCAGGTTCCCAGCTCTGTGAACTGTCACCCATGCTGGGCTTTGGTCATCTAGCTGTCTTTGAGTAATTTCTCTTCATGTAACTAATCCCCCACTCATATTCCTATAAGTAACCCCAATAAAAACTATTGATTCACCAAGTTGGATTTTAGAGGTGCCTCTACTTGGGTCTGTCATGCGTTCCCTAACTGTGGTGGGTAGACCTGTGTGTTGCATCACCCCAGGAGAAGTTTTGTCACATACCACCATCACACTGTTTTTTTTTTTTTTTTTTGGCGTGTGTTCTTTGGACTGTACTTATTATGTCTTCACATTTGCAAGGCAAGCACCTTATCAACTAAATCACCTCTCCAGCCTACTGCCCTCTTTGTTCTAAAATGGAGTCTCACACCATATCTCTGGCCTGGAACTCTTTGTAGACCAGGCTGGCCTGGAACTCATAGAGATCGGCCCGCCTCTGCCTCCTAATATTGGTGCTAAAGATGTGTGTGCCACCACAATTATCCCCTTCTCCTCCCCCTCCTCCTTCTCCCCCCTCCCTCTTCCTCCTCCTTTTTTGAGTCAGGGTTTCATGTAAGCCAGGTTGTCCTTAAAATTTATCATGTTGCAAAAGATGACCTAGAATCCATGATCCCCCTGTCTCCAGCTTGCTAGTGTTGATGACATGCATGTTTCACTATGACTGGTTTGCACAGTGCTGGGAGCGGAAACCAGGGCTTCATGTATGCTAGTCAAGCATTCTACCACCTGAGTCACATTCCAGCCACAAAACTTGAGTTTTAATCCTAAACGGTATAATCCTGATGAGTCTCTTTAATCTTTCTAAGCTTCAATTCCTACTAAATAAGTAGACCTGGCTGGACTAGAATACAGCTAGATCCCTTCCACCTCTGAAGATAAGATCCTTTGTGTAAACACGGCCCAGGCATTTTCTTTTTCTGTTGAACCCTGCGTACATCATAAGGTAGGTGAATGCCAGAGAAACAAGATCCTTGGGAAGTGCATAATCTGAATAACCAGAAGGGATGTAATTAAAATCTGGGTTCTGTTCCCACAAACACACCCAAGGATCTTCCCATACAAACAACACAGTAATTAACCAACCTGCAAACCACACGTTACTGCCCTCCAGGCCCTGCTGGGCTCGGGTTTGCAGTCTGACTCAGGAATCCAGGTTGTCCTCACCTCCCAGACAGCAAGCCTGGCTCCTGACAGCATTCAAGCGTGTTTTGCCAGTGGCTTTTTGTGAGACAGGAACATTTTTTAAAGTCATGCAGGGGCATGAATACATTTTTGGAATTTTCAAAATCATTACAACGATGAAAAGAAATGACAAGGAGCCAGCTTGCATCTGAATAGCCTCGTATCTGTACTAAACCCCCTTTCTCTTCCCTTTGCCTGCAAGAGGTTTACCACAGAGTAGCTGCCAAATTGGTTTCTTAGGAAGCTGGCTCCAGCAGGACCCTCTCCAGGGACATGGGCCTCACCACCACAGTTCTCCAGGGCTAGGGCATTCCACTAGCTGGAACAGTCCTTGGCACCATCGGACCAGAGTGAAGTCTATTTTCAACCTTCTCTGTTTTTAACAACCTTATGTCATATGTTCACCCAGACTGGCCTTGTGGCCCAGAAATTATATTTGCTCTGTCATCTGGCTAACCTGATAAACTTATAGTACCCAGCTGGGGTACACAAGGACAGCTAGGGACAGCTGGGGAAGTCTGTTTTAAGTCCCTAGATAAAACATCAGGGAGAGATATCCTCAATCACACATTACAAATGAGGTCCTGGAGGACCTGCCTGAGAAAGATAATGTGTTCTCAGACATTTCTGGAGTCGATTCATTGGGCAGGAATCTTGGCTATCTTCATAATCTCGATGGGTTCACCCCGGGGACTCAGCACTCTGAAGGCACCATGCATCTGATGATCTGAATTCAACAGCTGCAGAGTGATGAACGGCTTCTACATAATCTGGCCAGTCAACACACCAGCAGCTGCTGTCTTGCCTGAAAGTGTGTTCCAAAGTGCAGAGTTCGGGGCAGGTGAGATGGCTCATCATGTAAGGTGCTTGCTGTCAAGTCTAATGACCTGAGCTTGATCCCTGGAACCCACAAGCGTGAAAGGTGAGACATTACTCCCACAAGTTCTTCTTTGAAAAAAGTATTGCTATTTGTTTTTGTTGTTAGAATTTCATCTGTGTTTCACTTGTATGTATGTCTGTATATCGTGGTCATGCAGTATCCATGGTGATGAGAAGAGCGTGTAGGGTCCCCTGGGACTATAGTTATGATGCTTGTGATCTGCCATGTAGGGGCTGGGAATTGAACCTGTGTCCTCTGAAAGAGTAGCCTGTACTCTTAACCACAGGCAGTCCTTTGACTTCCACTTATACATTGTGACATGTGTGTTTTCCTCTTCCCCCTAATATATAATTTTTTTTTAAAGTACAGAGTTGGTTAGAGAAGACAGGGCAGTCAATGAAGTGCTTACCTTGCAAACATGAGGACCTGAGTTTGATCCCTGGCAGCAGTATATACCTGGCAGCAAAAAATACCAGGTATGGTGGTATATGCATGTAATCCTGGAACTGGAGGGTGGCAGGGGTGGTGGGGGAGGGAGGAGTGTGAGACAGGGAATCCCTGAGGCTTGCTGTCCTAACCTACTCAGGTGAGCTCTAAGCCAATTAGAGACCATGTCCCAAAAAACAGGTGTTGGGGTCATCAAGATCAAAAACTATAAAGGCATGCTACATGTTGCTTGATGGCCTGAGTTCTAACCCCAAAACACAGAATGGAGGGACAGAACCAGCTCCCTAAAGTTATCCTCTGATCTCCACAAGAGTACAAAGGCAGGCATGTGTCCTTCTCACCAACAATACAAATAAAATAAAAATTAAGAAACACCAAGATGATTGACATGTGAGGAACAGGGTTCAAAGCTGTCCCCTACACTACATGCATATATATACACATAACTCATATGCTATGTACACACACACCTCAGTCCTCACTGTGACTCCTTTTCAGTCACTCTCTCTGTTAGCAGACCCATCTAGGACTGGTGTGCACAGTGATAATGGAGCTACTGCCCAAGAAACCAAGAGTGGGCAGGAAAAGTCTGTCCCAATTCCCAGCCGGTGCAGCAGGTTCAAAAGCAATGCTCAAGAAGACAGTCAGAGCAGATCTGCACTCCATTCCAGGCTTACAACTGTGCCTGTGAGGTAGACAGAACCCTGCATTTGAGCAGGAGCCCAAAGGTGTCATAAACAGGTGTCCTCATTAACAGATTCAGCCATCTGTGTTAATTCAGAGGAATTTCACTTTAAATGAGAAAACTGGATCCCAGTCTGAGCAATAAAATAAATTAATTAGGAAACATTTTTGAGCCCAAGCTGACTCTGATTTCAGATGAACCTGAGAATGAACCAGAATTACAGCTCCTCCTGCCTCTCTACATCCTGAGTGCCGGGATTACAGGTGTGCACCAACCACGCCCACTTTACGCAGCGTTGGAGGTAGAAGCCAGGGTTCTGTGCATGCTGAGCAACTGTTCTATCAGCTGAGCTCCAGCCCCAAACCAAAGTTTGGAAGGAAGACCCGGCAATGAGCTAACGAGTTATTTCCCTCTTCCTTATGGTAACTTATTTGATTTACAAAGCAAGTCATGCCTGGCCTAAGTTTACACGGATTTTCCTCCGAGTGCTTGCCAGTGAAAGACAGGCAGGGGGAGGGGGAGGGTGTGAAGGTGATTTCTTTGGGGACCTGGTGTCAATCTTCCAAAGGAGTTATTTGAAGACCTCCTATGACCCAGTGAGTGGTTAGCTTCTTGCTTCTGATTTTCAGCCTGGATTCACAAACCCACCGTCTTTCTTAGTACAGGTATATTCTTCGGTTGCCAAGGATGGTGGAAAGCCTCCTGCTCACAACTGTATTATAATAAATGCATTATAAATGAGTAAGTAGGAGACAGTAAGGAAATGATGTTTTACTTTTAAATGCTAATTACGAAGCCCTGGTACTGTTAATGTGCGGGGTGTTCTGTCAATTTTTAATGTTTATGCCAAGTGTAGTCTTCAATTTAACATGAGCTTTTAATCCTTTGAGTACTAAATTGCCTTTTAATGCTTACAGAACAACATTGTGTTTGTACAGAGTCAGACCTGAAAAATGTATTTAGTACAAGGTATGTTGTGGGAAGGCAGAGAGAGGAGAGGGGGTGAAGGTATGCCCCCCACCCCTCCGGCTAGTAAGAACAAAAATCAACAGGGTCTGGGTCTCCTCTACATCATTTCTCATTCTTTCTGAGGCTGCTTCGAGTACTTCTCTCTTGTTGCAGATTTAACCCTGCAGTGATGCTCTTGGCTCCCAGGAACACAATCAGCCCCAGGGTACACCTTGCCCCATCAAAGGGATGCCTGCAGAAACAGATGCAAGGGAAGATTCTGACCACCCTCCTGCATGTGCCAAGCTGGCGGGGAAAGAGGCGCTCAGGGCATGCTCAAGGGTGTTGACACATTTCCTGCTGCTGCACAGAGGGAAAGTGTGGGAGGGAAAACTTGTACATTTCCTATAATGACAGAAGTGGAGAGGCAGGGGATGTGGCTCATTTTGTAGAGTACTTGCCTAGCATGCATGGAGCCCTGGGTTCAATCCCCAACACCACATAAAGTGGGCGTGGTTAGTGTATATCTGTAACGCCACGAGGGAGAATGATCAGGAATTTAAGGCTATCCTCAGCTATATACTGAATTCAAGGCTAGCTCAAGCTACATGAGACCCTGTTTGAAAAACCCGGCAGGCTCATTCATGGGAAAGACAGAATGAGGTAAGAAGACAGGGCAATGTTTGGAGTCCTTTTTCTTTTCTTTTTTTCTATTTCTGGGCACTACTGTTGCTTAGACCTACACCCAAACCTCAATCTGATTTACATCTCCATTCTAGAATTTTCTTTTGAAATTTGCCAAGTATGTACCTGCTTTGGAGCTTTATATAACAGCAAATACCACACACACACACACACACACACACACACACACACACACACACACACACACACACACATTGAGCACCATTCAGGCTGTGGCAAGAACTCTGTGGTACTGGGTTCAGTCTGAAACACCAATGATAAAATAAGTCCTGGCTTTGGGGCTCAGTGGAGAGAATGCTTACCTAGGATGCAGGGAGCCCTTGTTTTTATCACCGACACTGTATACACTGACCTGCCGATTCATACCTGTGATCCCATCACTCAGTGGGTGAAGGTGGGATCATCAGGCCATCGAGATGGTTCACCTGGTACAAACACTTTCTTTTCTCTTTAGCCAGATACCCTAACTTGTTTTTCTCAAGATCACATGTCTGCTTGGTGGTAAAGTTGATCCACTGGCTCCCAGATCTTAAGTAAGGCATTTGCAGGGTGAGTGAGATGGTTCAGCAGATAAAGGGCTGCCAAGCCTGGTGACCTAGCTCAATCCTCCTGCTTCATGGTAGGATCAGAGACATGGCTTTCTCAAGTTGTCTTCTGGACTCCACACACAGAGCATGCAGCATGAGCCTACTTTCCACAGAAAAAATTTTTTTATAAATTGTAAGTAAAACTAAAAACAAGGAATGTCAAGGT
The DNA here is from genome assembly GCA_033318265.1 of Phyllotis vaccarum. NCBI lineage: Eukaryota > Metazoa > Chordata > Mammalia > Rodentia > Cricetidae > Phyllotis > Phyllotis vaccarum. The sequence goes on along the minus strand of JARWLC010000017.1, from coordinate 41,401,179 downwards.
CACCCTAGGCTATATAGGAAGTCTCAGGTCAGCCTGGGTTATAAGATACTGTCATAAAAATAAAAAAAATAAAGTAAAAAAAACTAGTCTTTTTTTTTCTTTTTCTTTCTCCCTCCTCCCTCCTTCTCTCTCTCTTTCTTTCAAGACAAGAGTTTTTATGTATAGCTCTGGCTGTCCTGGAACTCACTCTGTAGACCAGGCTGGTCTTGAACTCACAGAGATCTGCCTGCCATGAGCTACCACCACCTGGCTTCTTTAAGACACTGTATTGCATTTGTTTGTTTGTATTTGGGAAGGAGGAGGCACATGCCATGGTGCATGTATACGAAGGTCAGTGGACCACTTGAAGTAATCAGTGGAGGAATCTATCGTCCCCAAGTTATCTCTCCATCCTAACGCCTAATTCTTATTACCTTGAATTTGCTGAGACTGTTCTTGGAAGGGACAAAACTAGTTAGGCATACGCTATTTATAGAGTTTGGGTGTCTGGGCTTAGGGCAGGGTCAGCAGGGATGTCATTCTCATCTTCTAGCTCAGGCTCCTGGACACTCCTGCTGTCCTTCCTTACGGGTGCAGGAAAAGGGAAAATAAAAGGTGGTCTGAAAGTCTACAGGAAAGTAGAGTTTCTGGAAGAAAGCATTTGCTTCCAGTGTTTAGTGAGCAGGCATTCCCAAGGAACAATGGCCCACATACATGTTTGGTAAACTGCCTAATGATTAAATAGTACGCTACCAACATTTGAATACCAAAAAGCTTTATCTTCCCATTGGAGAGCCAATTGTCTGCCCAGTGAACTTCAGTACAGCTAGTTAGAGCAGAGGGAGCGGCAAGTGCACAGAAATTACGAGGTTCCCTCACCCCAGAGCTTTGTCAACAACATGACATACCGCTGGAGTCCAGCAGCTGCCACTTACAGCTGGGGCAAGTGGCCACTCTAAATATGGGCTTTTCTGAATCTGCTTATTATGTGGTTGCCTGTATTATAATTTGATTCAAAACCCTGTATTAGCCTTAGAGGCATAAGTGGAAGGGACAGGCAGGGCTGGAATTAATCCGCAAGTGTGAAGGGATCTTTGTCCTCTGACATGTTAAACAGATCTTTTAAAAAAAAAAAAAATATTTGTTTTAATTATGTGTGTGTGCATGTGTGTGAGTATATGCATGTGATTTCAGGTGCCCAGGGAGGTTCAGATTGCCTGGAGCTGGAATTCCAGGTGCTTGTGAGCCACATGGGTGCTGGGAACTGAACTCCAGTCCTCTGCAAAAGTCATGCTTGGTCTTAACCTCTGAAACATGTCTCCGGTCCTTGACAACAGATTTTTAAGACGCTCATCCATTTCATTAGCCCTCCCTGAAAACATCAGTATGAACAGAAGAACGTCAGTCTGTCCACCCTGCCTTGACTAAACCCAGCCACCCACTCTCAATGCCAACCAATTCATTTCCATGTTTGTGTGGTCAGAAAACATTGACACTAGGGAGGCACACGCAGAAGCACCCAGGCCAGGCTGGGCTATTTATTGGGACACTGGATAAAATACAGAAACGCCTCGGTGCCTGGGTTCCATTCAGTACGACTTAAGGACCGACCAAACTTCTGCTGGTAAGCAAGTCAAACAAATGAACACAGGATAGCCTGGGTATCCTGTTTGGTTCAGTAAGCCTTAAGGAAAAAGCACATTTCTATTAAAGCTAGTGAGAATTGAATGAATGAATGAATGAATGAATGAATGAATGAACAAATGGATGAAAACACAATATAGCCCCAGTAGCTGCTTTTGATTAAACATGATGTAAGGAAAGATAGTATCTCTGTGAGTAAGCTGCTAAAATAGCAATTCTTGACCTTAGGGTTGCCTATCAGATATCTCACATATCAGGTATTCACACAACAATTCACAATAGTAGCAAAATTACAGTTAGGAAAGAGCAACAGAATAGTTTTATGGTGGGGGGGGGGGGTCAGCACAGCATGAGGAACTGTGTTAAAGGGCTACAGCATTAGGAAGGTGGAGCACCACTGTACTCAAAGTCCAATTTAGCTTGGGTATCTGCGTTTGACTGAGTATGACTTAAGGCAAAAATCATGCCTCTCAATGAGCTATGAAAGTAACACTGATGTGCGGTTCCTGTACCCCAAAGATCTGCCAAACTCATGATTCTCTCCCCATATTGCTAACTTCCCTGTAGAAGGAGTCCATTTCCTGGCCTTTCGCAACTCGTTAGGGCTACAAGACTAGTAGTTCTTGGCTGTGACCATGGCAGAGGGTATGTGGGTCCATTTCCAGGTTCCTTTTTTCAGGTTGTGTGGACACATAAGATTAGGAGGCAAAGCTACTATCAAGAGAAAGAGAGTTGGATTCCCACAGTTCTTTGCCACCCACGGATATTAACATTGAGACTCTCACAACAACAGCCAAGAGATCTCTTATTTTTAAGATTTTTACTCATGTTGGTGTTGCATTTGACACGGGAACTATTTCATGGGACCTTCGAAGTCTCTCAGACCAACCGACAAACAACCCTTCAGTTGTTCCACAGAGCTTCCAACTATAAAATGGAGATGGTTGCTTAGAAACAACAATAACAACAATGAACTTCTAGATACATGCAGCGGAAAACAATCATAATGAGTAACAGCAAAATCCAGCAAGTCTTCTTCAACTATCCCAACACTTGCCATTAGTATACAACTCTATAGCACCCACTTACTTTACACAGAACGAAGTAGAAAAGAGGGGGAAAATGGTCTCTGCTTGCCTACTCCACCCAGTTTGGCAGGGGCATAGGCTGAAAAGAGAACCCATGTACACTGACCTCGCTGTGAGGCATGGCCCCGAAAGGGCTCCCCTACGTACCTCCCTACCCTCCATTATGGAGCATTCTCCTAGGAAAAGCCTCAAAGAACGTGACATTATTATTTCCTCATTTGGGATGGATTGCTACAGGCCTGGGCATGCAGGCAACGGTGCCAGTGGAGTGATTTATGAAGCCTTGTTCCTGTCCTGGCCCCATGATACAGTTATAACTCTCCTTTTCACAGCAAGGATTATGGCGTTCTAATGACTCACTGCCCACACGCTATCTTCCAGTAACCTGCTGGCTTTAGAGCGGGTGGTTGTTTTCTAGGTGGTAATTAGGATTTTCCCCTTCGTGTCTTTAAGACTTTTCAGCTTCTCGAGACTCCTTGTTCATAGCTTAGCTCTGGGAAAGCTGGGCAGAAGTACCTGATCCAATATAAAGCTCTGTGCTCTTAGCATATACCCACATGCATGTGTAAACATATCCAGGCTAGTGTGCACACATATACGCATAGAAACTAGAGATGTCTTCCTTGACCCTTCAAAGTATTATTATTTGTGACAGGCTCTCACTATGTATCCCTGGCTAGCCCTGAATTCACTCTGTAGACTAGACTAACCTCCAATGAGCTTGAAGGATCCAACTGTCTTTGCTTCTCCAGCAACAATGCTTCTGACTTTCATGTGGGTTCTGGGGGGTCTGACCTCAGGCCATTATGCATGTATGGCAGGCACTCTACTGAGTCATCTTCCTGCTCCATCCCTATAATGTAACCTTACTCTAAGTCACTTTGAATACCTCCATGTAATCCAGGCTAGTCTGGATTTGAGATTCTCCTGTCTACCTCTTGGATGCTAGAATAACATATGCATGTCATGATGCACAAGAATTGAACCCAGGGTAGAGTGCTAGGCAAGCAACCTACCAATAAGCTGCATGCCCTGGCCCCTTGGCTTCCTGATTTTTCTGGAGGAGGGAATCTTACTATATTGCTCAGGCTAACCTTGGATTCATTATGCATTTCATGACAGCCCTAGATTTGAGATCTTCTTCCTACCTACCAAATGCTAGGATTACAGGCATGTGCCACCATGCATTATGGCTGTCTACCAGCTTTCTGACTGAGGCTCTACATGCTTCCCAAACACATAGCTGTGCCAACCCTGCCACCGCTGTGCAAGGGATGACAAGCATGTTGTAGTGGGCTGAGACAACAATGTGACCCATCCCACTCAGAGCCAGCTTTCAAAGGGACAGCTCTGTTCAGGGAGCTGCCTGGATATGGAGGAAGGATGTGTGCTCCTCCACCTAGCCCAGCCTTCCTGCTCAGGTGTCCACCTGCCTGCTATGTGCTGTCACTCAAATTGGCCAGCACGCAAAGGAACCTTGGGTGGACACTGGTAGCTTGGCAACGATTCTGCTCATTCACAAATGAGAAAGCTAAAGTGGGCGAACATGCCCAAGATCACATTAACATCTTGAGGCAGGGAATAGCCATGGTACAGGATATTAGGTGGAAATGGGAAATTAAAAATCCACAATGCATGAGTCTGGGGAGATAACTTGGTATATATAGTGCTTGCTTTTGCAAGCATGAGGATCTAAATTCAATCCCCAGAATCAATGCAAAAAAAAAAAAAAAAAATCTGGGTGTAGCGGTGTGCATTTCTAATTTTGATGTCAGGGAGGTGGAGACAAGAAAATCTTTGGCATTCACTGAACAACATACTTGGTAAGCCCTAGGCTAGGGAGAGACCTGACTCAAAAAAACAGGGTGGATAGCACCCCAAGAAATGACATTTGAAGTTGTTTTCCGGCCTGTACATGCAGTTGCAAGTAGGAACACATTACTTGGGACCACACTGAACAAGAAAACCAGAATAGGCGAGGAGCTAGGTTTGTGTGTGTGTGGGTGCAGGGACAAACCAGGACGGTGGTTCTTTACCTTGTTTCTGTTGTTGTTTTGTGGGATTTTTAAGATTTATTTTGTGTTTGTGTGTGTCTGTGCGCATGCTAGAAGTTGCTTAAGAAGGCCAGAAGATGGTATCTGGTCTCCTAGAACTGGGGTTAGAAGCAGTTATGATTGCTGGAAACCAAACTCTGGTCCTCTGGAAGAACAGCAAAGACTCTTAACTGCTGAGTCATCTCTCTGCAACCTTGTTTTTTTTAGACTGAGTCTTTCACCTAACCTAACGTGTACTGACTGGCCGGCCAGCAGGCTCCAGGAATCCTCCTGCCCGCCTAGTGCTAGGATTATAAACACAGGCTGCAGGTTGTATGTGGCTGCAGGTTTTCATGCAGTTACCAACTGGGCAACCTTATCAAAACATCCGAGGCTCTGAGCTCTGAGCTCCTAAGCAAGTTGGATAGCAGTTGGCCTGGAAACCAGTGCACAGTGACCCTCCCTCTCCCTTTCCAGTCCCCTGTGCAGAACTGAGGGAAGTTTCCCAGCTAGGCTCCTTGTCCCCACCCCCAGCAAAAGGCAGCCCCGAGTCCTGCAGTGGCTCAGAGCTAGGGGAGCACTATCCCAACAAGCCTCACGGCCCACCAGAGAGCAGACTGGAAAACCAGCTTAGATTCGCAAGGAAGCTGGTATTAAACTCACCGGTGTCCCGGCTCAGGCAGCCATGCATGTTAGGGCATGTGAATAATAAAAGAAGAACTTGTAATTCTACTAAAAATGAAATTCCGCCATTTCTGCAGAATAAACAAAACCAAAATATCACATTAGCTCTGCAATATGTCTGGCTTCAGGGCTTCGGACTCTCATTACTGTTGGATTTTCTCCATGAAGGATCCCTCCATACTCCCCCTTCACCCTGAATAACAAAACATACACACAGCCTTATGACAGATTCTCTTTCCTTTCTATCTTCTGCCTTCCTGTGGTTTGTCTGTATCAAAAAACTAATAGCGGAAAGTCACCAAGACAATGAGCACCTGTCTGCAGTCCTTTTGCCTGGTGCACATGTTCTCAACTGCTTTCCAGAAGAGTTCTTAGGCCCCCATAGGGTGAGAGAGAAAGAAGCGACCCTCACGATTTAGGAAAGATGAAAAAAGCCACCCCCAGAAGCCTGTGCTTTTGCTTGTGTGAGGTAACTTGGAGATCATCGGAGAAGGGCTACTGGCTCTGGGTTCAAAGCAAATCTGCCCCCGAGAGGGGCTGGATTCAGATGGTGAGGAATCAAAGGCTCTCATAGGTGGCAGCAGCTAGCGCCTCAGTGGCAGCCAGCTCTGACGCCCTTCTTTGAAGACATCTGGCACCTCAGATCTCTGTGCAGGAGTGTGTGGCAATGTCTGTGGATTGGGGCTCCCAGTACACCACCTAGGACCCCCCAGGATCAACTAAGATATTCAGGCAGGGTCTCATATAGCTTTGGAAGGTCTTGGTATGTAGCCAAGGATACGTTTGGATTTCTGATCCTCCTGTCTCCACCTCCTAAGAACTAGGATTATAGGCCACCTAACCCATCCTGACCAATTTTAAGTAATTTAAAATTTTATATTATTACCATGTATGTACATACCATGTGTGGGGCGTATCCATGCTATAGCATGCCTGCCAAGGGCAGAGGAAAACTCTGTGTCCATCTTTGTGTGGGTTCTGGAATCAAATGGGTTATTAGGAATGTGTCAAAAACCATCTCACTGGTCTATTTACATATTTTTTTGGAAACAGGATCTCACATAGTCCAGTCTGGCTTGGCACTTAGTGTGTAGCCTGGGGCAAACTTGATCTTCTGATACTCTTCTCTTTTTTCCGAGTACTCAGATTAAAGACAGGTACCACCACACCTGCCTATGTGGTGACCAAATCCAGGGCTTTGAGAATGCTAGGCAAGCATTCTACTAAGCAAACCACATGTCTAGCATTTGGCTATTTAAAAAAATAGAGCTCAATCAAGCACATGGTCTATCAGCTTAGACTCAACTGTTCTGCACTGATAAAATGGCAGGATGGCTGAGGCCTGTGGCAGACCCTCGTGAAAATGCTTTGGAAAAAACTCATTGCTTTCCATGCCCCAATGCCTCTCTCAGGCAGAGAAATTACGGCCACCACATTGGAATCCCTGCAAATGAGGAAAACACACACACACACACACACACACATGCATGCACGCACGCACAAGCACACATACACACAACTGGAGAGGTTTGGATGGGCAAGGGATCTGGAAAAGCAATCACTTGCTAGATCCGGAGCTGAGTGGAGCAATCCTCTAGGGCCTACAAGAGACAAGTTCCTCAGGCTTCTCCCTGCCAGTTCCAAGAAACAGTCACTTTACAAATGTTCAAGTGCTATCTGGAGGCTGCTGTGCCAACTGGCCAACTCCAAGCTGGTCCTTAGCATGGCATGAGGGAGAGGCCTAATGACAGGTATAGATTTGGTTACAGCTCAGATCCCTTCATGAAATGCTATGGGGATGGATGATATCAAATTAAGACACTCAGCAATACTCTAGGTCCTGGCAGTGGTCTGAGGAGAAAGGAACCTCAGGATATCTAGCTTTCATGTCTTCAGAAAGCTCTCTCTCTGAGAGAGAGAGAGAGGGGGAGGGAGGGAGAGAGAAAGAGAGAGAGAGAGAGGTGTCTCATGTAGTCCAGGCCAACCTGGAACTGGTTATATAGCTAAAGATGACCTTGCGTTTCTTATCTTCCAGCCTTCACCTCTTGGTACTGGGATTATCAAAGTGTGCCATCAACCATGCTAACAAATAAAAGAACCCACAGAGCATGTATCCAGCCCAAGGGTAGTACCCCCTCCACCTTTTCCTGTGATCAGGGAGATGTTAAAACAAAAGCGCAATGCCAAGTGGGGGACATTTCCTTATGAGCTATTTATTGGTCAGGAATTCTCCAGGGACTGTTCCCCCTTCCCCGAAAACTATAGGAACTCTTGCCATTGCCCTTGGTTGCCCATGAGACCTCGATGATTAGATCTCGTTGCTAAAACTACTACAGACTTTGATTGTCAGACACAGTGAAATGAAGGCAGAACAGGCCTGGAAGCTTCCTCCCCAAGTCTCCTGGGCAGGATAAGCTGGTGTACCCACACTGCAGCAAATAATAAGAGGTGCAAGTCTCAAAGTGAAAGAATGGCTTTAACCTCCACATGGCTGTACCTACTAACACACAAGCATGCACACACACACACATACACATGCATGCACGCACGCACGCATGCACGCATATACATACCATACATACTCAAAGAACAAAAACAAATATACAAACGAAAGCCCGAGTATCCCAGAACAAACTAGAGTCATCTACTTTTTGTTTTTAGTAATAGAAATCCAAGCAATGCAAACCATTATTGAACTTTAGGGCATTCCCATTTTTCCACTGTGTTTATTTCTCTGAGACTAGTTACTTGGGCACTGGACCTTTAGGGGAAATGATGCCCCAAGCCCTTACATCTGTGAGCTTCTTTTATTTACAGTGTGAACAGCACCCTCCCCTCTATTGTATTCTTGGACATGAACTTATGGATTCCATCCAAGGCTTTTGCAGTGCAGCTACAGATATCCAGGAGCTGTAGACCCACAGCACACACTCCAGTGATGACAGTTGGGGGTGTGACATCAGATCTAGCCCAGTTCCCCACCCCCTGATAGTGCACAGGAGGACCCTGACAGGCAAAAAATGAATGCAAAGAAAGCTGGGGAGATAAAGCCCTGGTTGTGCAACTGCTAGAGTTCAAATTCGAAGTGCCCATGCTAATGTCAGGGGGCATGGTGGTCTGCCTGTGATCCTCAGAAGACCAAAGCAAGATTTCCAGAGCACAAGGGCCGGTTAAGCTATCTGAATCAGTAAGCTCTGGGTTCAAGTGAGGGGCTGTGCCTCAGTGGATAAGGCAGAGAATGACTGAGGTAGACAACTGATGTCAACCTCGGGCTCCACACACACTAAGATATGCACACACTCCTCAGTGTGCTCACACAGGCACCCTTCACACGTGTGAGCATGCATACACACTACCCAAAGGAAGGAGGGAGGGAGGGAGGGAAGGAAGAAGTCAGTCAGTCTAGGAACTGGTCTAAGGCTGCTAGTGCTGACACATGATTTCTAGTCATTTAGCAGTTTCTTGTCCTTAATACATCCCCCAGGCAATGGGTGGCACTTCCCTGATGGTTATCCTCTGTGAGTCAGTAAGCTTGAATTGGGATAAGTACACTGGATTTCTTAGATCCTAGATTTCCCCATATTTCTACAGCTAAGAAATTTAGGGTGATTATGTTCCAGGCAGAGGTCTGTGTTTGCTCCTAAATGTATATGAACACAATTCTAACCCCGCTGTGCTAGCTTGCATGCTACTAAATGGTAGTAGTTATGGTGGTGAAAGGGGTGTGGCAATACGATGACGCAAAGAAACATGGTTCTCTCCAAATTACTATTCACCCTGACTACCAACATGAGAGACCCAGCAAGTACACCGCAGAAAAGAAAAGAAGTATGGAACTCCAGTTGTCTTCTTTTTAATTTGTGAAACGATTGAGGCAGACATTACCAAAGCCAGAATCATTTGAGTGTGTGTGCAAAGGTTGTATCGGGGTGGGGTTACATGTGTGCATGTGTGTGGAGATCAGAAGACGACATTAGCTTTTCTTCCTCAGGATCCATGCCGTGGGATTATGTTCTGGTACACTGTAAATATTTGTCCCTCCTACTGGTTTAATAAAATGCTGATTGGTCAGAAGGCAGACAGGAAGTGTGGGTGGAGCTACCAGACTAAGAAAATTCTAGAAAGAGGAAGAGTCAGGGTAGAGATGTCAGCAGACACAGAGGAAAGAAGTTGAAATGCCGCTCTGAGAAAAGATACCAGGCCACCACATGGCTAAACGGGATAAAAATCAGAGGTTAGTTTAAAAGCAAGAGCTAGCTAGCAATATATTTGAGCCATAGGCCTATTGGCATGAAATTAATATAAGCTTCTGTGTGATTATTTGGGACTAAGTGGCAGAAGGGCTATGAGCGGGTCTGAACCTTGGGACTAGGCTGGAAAGGCCGGGCCAGAAACTTCTTACTACAGATCTACCCACATTATTTACTTTTGAAATAGTCACTTACTGAACCATAACTCCCCAAGTAGTCTAGACCGCTTTCCTAGCAAGCTCCAGGGACTCTTCTGTCTCTACCTCCCCAGTCCTTAAATGTCAAGAATACAACATCGCAACTGACCTGACCATCATTTTTTTAAAAAAAAACATTTATTTTATTTTATGCATATGCATTTTCTTGCATGTTTCTATGCACACCACATGTATGCTTGGTCCCCACAGTGGTCAGAAGATGGTCTTGAATCCCCTAGAAATTAATGGCTGCAAGCCGTTGTATGGGTACTGAAAGCTGAACCAGTGTCCCCTAAAGAGAATCAATGCTCTAAATCACTGAGTTATCTCTCCAGCCCCAACTATCATTTTAAAAATAATTCCTTGATGGCGGAGGTGGCCATGTTTTCTGGGCTATGTCATCTTTCACAGAGATTGATGCCTGAGCAGAGGGAGAACCAGAATGGTTTCTGGTGGTTGCCTTCACTGGGCTATTTGAATGATCTAAGGAGCACTTCAGTTTGCCGTCCCAGTTTGACACCTCCAGACCACAGGGCCATCAAGTACTTCTACACATCACTACTGCATGGATGCTGTTCTCTGTCCTCAAGTAAAGAGGATATTTGGGGGACAGTGATTTGACTTGAGACTTCTTTTACACATGCTTAGTCAACACATGTCAAATAAGAAGGGGCTAGTCAGTTGCCCTGTAAATAAACCTGTCAGCACGTAGAGCCTGACTCAGGATGCCTGGACAGGGCTAGGCCTGGCTAAGGGGCTGCTGTTCAGGCTGACACAGAAGGGGCTGGATCATCAGTTCTTGTGAACCACACAGCAGCTTGGTTGGTGGTCTGATGAAGCCAATGCAGGCCACAGCCAAAATGGGCAAAGATAGGGGGCCTGGCAAAGTCCTGGTCTGATCAGATTTAGTCAACTGCCTCTGAGCTGGCTGGCCTGGCCCTGGCCCCGGCTCCAGCCCTTAAACAGCAGAGACCTCCTGGCACTACAGTGAAGTCAATCTTGCCTCCAGCTGTCTGTGGCACAGTCTGCTTGCTGCCGCACAAATTGTGGTGATTCAGCCTTTGGGGGATGCTTCTGGGGCAGTGTTCCGAATGTGGAAAAGGGATCCCTGGGGCTAGCAGCAAGATGGCTCTTTCTCATTTACACTCTACACATCATTACAACCCAGCCAGGGGCTTTCCCATAAAATCTGGCCATCGGATTATGCCTCCTGACGTTTGACTCAGGGCTATCCAGATGACCTAGGAAGCAAGATGCCCTCTCTTACAAGCCAACATCAGGACATGTGAAAGCCAGCTTAGGGGTATTCTCAACAAACTTTACCCCATGAGATTTTTTGTTGGGGGAGCCTTTTTGGTAGACCCTTATAGGCTTTTCCATCTTTACCCCTCTCTTTAAGTAACAACCATCGCCCAGGCTAGGATCCGACCCCCACCCCGACCCTCACCACAACTATTAGTGACCATTTAGGAACTTGGAAGATTGGTCATTTAGGAGTGGTGCTGAGCTCTGACTTGAAGCTCCACTGTGGGGTCTACGGCACCAGGAAAAATCAGGTTTGTAGGTCTATGGCTGCATTTTTTTCAGTTTCCAACAATTCAATCACCTAATAGTAAGAAAGGCAAGCCGGTGCTCTGCTCTGCTCCGAGAGAAGCAGTGCCTGCATTTCCTCCTGCAGGTTCATTATCGCCTCGCCAAAGCATGACGGTGGTGTGAAATGGGTTAGACTCACGCACGGATGCCTCCGTTAACAGCCAAAGGAGGAGAGAAAGAGAGAGAGAGAGAGAGAGAGAGAGAGAGAGAGAGAGAGAGAGAGAGAGAGAGAGAGAGAGAGGAAAAAAGTCGCACATCATTAGGAATGGAATAAACGATATCGAGGCACAGAGCAGAAATGATTTGATTAGTAATTTCCAGTTTTGAAAAGATCTGGAAAACTACCAAATGACTATACAGAAGGTATGATGGAGTTCTTAATTGCTATAACTGCTCTGGGAGAATTGATGACTTGTGACATAGAATACAGCGCAGTACGCTAACACTAATAACTGTTAATTAAATGCTGCAATGATATACTCTCAAAATGCACATACAGCTTACCATAATTTCTAGATTAAAAGCTGCACCGTCAGAAGCCAAAGGCAAAGGGAAATAGGGGGAGAGGAGGCAGCTCTCATGCCTGAAGTCTGCCCTGAACACGGCAGCCCAAAGACACAGCAGGGAGGGGAAACACACTTAGCTGGAGAAATATAAAGGCTGGCTGGCTCGAGCTGGCCCTCGAGAGGGCGAGTTATTAATTCTGAAAGAAGGCTTGCTGTACCAGGCCATCTGGCAGAGTGGGGAGGGTTGGGTTGAGGGACCAGCTTCCGGTTAGGTCTGCTTGGCTCCTCTTAGTGATGTTTCACCTTTGGACAGAGGGTGATGCCAGGTCAGAGATGCCAGGGGAGGGGATGAGGGTCCTGGAGGGATGTTGTGGCTCTACAGAAATAGAGGCGGGGGGGGGGGGGGGGAGTCTCTTCATGGCAGGTTCAGCTCCTAATGAGTGTGGGGAGGTTAGGAGAGCTGATGGGGCTGGGAGGGTGGGAGCAATTCGCCTCATCTGAATGGAAGATAAAAGACCTCAATTAATCTCTCTCCCTTTGGGTGAGGAACGCATGTGAGCCTAAAGGAAGATGAAGAAACACTGATGCTGCTTCCAACTCAATTATCCCGGTCACAGTGCAGGGAATAAGTGGGTGGATGGAAACACAGAGGGGGGATGCCTACTCCTTTTCTCATTTGTTTTGGTTTTATTGAGATAAGGTTTCACTTAGCACAGGCTAGCCTCACACTCCCTATGTAGCCAAGGACCTTGAACTTTGGGTCCTCTGGACTCTATTTCCCCAGTGAGTGCTGGGATTACAGGTATTAGTCATCACGTCTGGTTTAGGAGGTGCTGGGGATGGTACCTGAGGCTTCATGGATGCTAGACAAGCATTCTAGTAGTTGAGCCATACCCCCAGTTTCATATGCTGCAGGCTAGCCTCAAATCATAGGTTCCATTTTGGTCCCTGTCTTCCTGCTTCCATCAGTTATTACCAAAGCCTCCAGCAGAGGGTCTCAGAGAGGACCATGGAGCAAGAGAAATACTTTTCTGCTCTGGTCTAAGGAGCACTCGCTGGTGTGCAGATCTGCGCAAGGAGGGAGAAACACAAGGGAGATGGGCCTCAAAGGTTATGCAATGCTTTTACAATGAGGAACAGGAGGTTTTATATTTTAATCTTTTTCTTTTCCTTCTTGACAGTGTCTCTTGCAGGGCATGCCAGGCTCAAACTCTCTATATATCCGAGGATGACCTTGAACACTCAGTCTCCTGCTTGAGTGCTGGGATCACAGGTGGGAGACAGCATCCCAGGTTGAGGCAGGTTTTGATAAAGGAAGGGATTCTGAGCCCACCTTTATAGGGAGCCTTGGGAGTTTCCTGACATTGCAAATAGCTGCTGTTTTACTTAGTTTGGTCTAATGGCCACTGTGGCTGTAGGAAAACAGGAAAGGGGTTGTGCAGGACTAGGGAAGCCAGGGAGTCGAGATGATACATCCTGTTAAGTCTTTATAATTGGCTTCCTTAGGTTTCTGCTGGGCAGCCGAGAATAATCCCTACTCTTCTGTCTTAGGACACCGGTGGTTGTACTGGAAAAAAAAGGAAGCCCAGGACTGGAAATTGGCTCAGTTGGTATAACACTTGCCTAACACACTGGAAGCTTTGGGTTTGATCTCTTGCATGGCATAGAGGAGTGGTACACAACTGTGATCCTAACACTACAGCGAAAAAGGCAGGGGGGCCAGAAGGGCCAAGAGTTCAAAATCATCTTCAGCGGCATAATGAATTCTAGTTCAAAGTTAGCCTGGGCCACATGAACACATGTCAAATAAACAAGCATGACAACAGAAATGAAGAGAAAATGTATGTTTTATAGTAGCAAAATTCTGGCTCTCTTAACAAAGGTCATAAGAGACATCAGTAGGTTAATAGATTTGAAGATGTTAGTATCTAAAAATAGCCAATGACCTGCTTGTTCATTATTCCAAACCAAGTATCAAGTAACCAAACAGTGCACAAATTAGAAACCAGAAACTCAGTGAATATTACTTTTGCAGAAGACGTAAATTCAGTTGAGTCCCCATGTCAGATGGTTCACAATCTCCTGTAACTCCAATTCTGCGGCATCCTACACCCTCTTCTAGCCTCCATGACAACTACACTCATGTGCTGACTCACTCACCCTCATAAACATATATGATTAAAAATAAAGATAAACCTCTTTTTTTTTTAAATCACTAAAACCAGAAAGATGGGTCAAAGCAAGTGTTGGCAGGAACATGTAAAGATAAGCTCTGTAGTGCATGGCAGTTTGGTGATAAAATTTTTAACAATTAAAAGCAACCCACAATATTTACTAAAACCAATTTGTATCTATCTTACAGTTCAACAATATCTCCTAGGATAGTCTTTAGAGAGACTATACAGGTGTATAACCTGCCCACTGCAAGGATGCTGCTGCAAGCCTGTTTGCCTGGCAGAGAGAGTTGAGAATAACCTTATATTGTGGTTTGAGTAGAATGTGTGTGTGAACACTTGACCCTCAGCTGATGGTGCTGTTTGTGGAGCTGTGAGACCTTGGGGGGAATGGACCCTTGTAGGAGAAAAGGGTCACTATAGGTGGGCCTGGCCCTATTTCCTTTGCTCCCTTACTGGGACTACAACACAACCAACTAGCCTCCTGCTCCGGATGCTCTGAGTCCTTACTACAAATATCCCGAGCTTCAAGCCAAAATATACCCTTTCCTCCTTCAGTTGCAAAGTGCAGTGCCAAAGTAGCTCAGTTGGGAGAGGGCTAGGCTACAAACCAAAACAAAATACTCCCCCTATTTTTATGTGGGAATGTGTGTGCCAGAGCGTGTATGTGAAGGGCAAAGAACAGTCTTGGAGAACAGTTCTCTCCTACTTTGTGGGTTCCATGGATCAAACTTAGGTTTACAGCCTGTGGCCATGCTGAGGCGTGTCCCATAAATTAAGCAAGGTCCAGCCTGGTTAGCATTTAGATGGAAGAATGCATGGGATGCTATGTATCATATAGTCAGTGGCAAGGAGAAGCAACGTTTCTGGGAACTTCCTGGTGGACAAGCATTCAAGAAGTAGTAAGATTTTCATGGAGGAGAGGAACTCTAAGCATAGAGTTGATAAATATCCAGGAACTGCTGAGGTTCAAATTGCATCTTGTAGGGCAAGGGGGAGTCTTGTAAGTTTGGGAGCTAAATAGCATCTAGTATCATGGAAGCAGATTCATGGAGAGGGAAGACTTCTGGGCTGGCTAAAGAATGTCCTGGGGTAGACCAGAAAGCCAGGGGGCTGGAAGCAGAGACTACAAGCTACAATAAGACCATAACCAGATGAGCTGGTAAGGTGGCTCATCAGGCAAAGGAGCTTGCAGCTAATCCTTATAGCCAGAGTCTGATCCTCAGGACCCACATATTTGAGTTCGAGAACCATCACATGCCAGCTGTTCTCTGATCTCTATTCATGCACCCAGGGACAAAAACTCCTGCCCTCTCCCAAACAAATAAAATAAATGTGTTTTTTTTGGTTTTGTTTTGTTTTGTTTTGTTTTATAAAAAGGAGTATGTTGAGAATCCGCAGCAAAACCTGGACTCCAGAATTAGACCCCAGGCTTTTGGAAGGCCCAGCTTGGGGGACACCAACCGAAAGTCAAGCTTACAGTGAGGCAGCCCACACTAGAGTTTAATGGCAACTTTCTCCCAAAACAAACTGTCATTGTAACTAGTGGAAAAATGTCCCACTGTTCCAGGCCCACAGTCCTCTCAGAGGGAAGTAAGGCTTCTTTCAATCCTCACCCACGAGCAGCACTGGTTACAATGAAAGCCCCTGTGTCTAGGTTGGTTGGTATCACACATACAAATACACACGCACACACACACACACACACACACACACACACACACACACACACACACACACACACACACAACATACTCTTTATAAGTAAACAGTGTTCTACCATAGTGCATCATGGGACTCCTGAGTTGACTTCCAACTTTTGTTGGCTTGGCATGCAGATCCTCTACCTTATACAGGGTGGTTAGGGCAATGTTCTTCCCCTTCCTGTAAGTTTGTTTTTCAGAAGTTGGTTCAACTCAGACTAAATGAGTCAAGTAGCTGGAGCGCTCACACTTTCTCCCCTTGGGACAATTGTAAGTGCTAGGAAAAATTTCCTGCCTCATGCTCAGCTTGCCTTCTACCATTCGGGTTGCCATCAGCCAGTTTTTCATTTTAAACAAGCACTATAAAACTGCTTTTAAAGTATATATTTTTTGCATGCATATGTATCTGTGTGTGTATGTGTGCATATATATGTGTGTATGTATGTGTGTATGTTTGTATTTGTGTGTGTGTATGTCTACGTGTGCATCTGTGTATGTGTGTGTATGTCTATTTGTGTATATATGTGTATGCGTGAGTGTATGTGTGTATGTGTGTATGTATATTTGTGTATGTGACTGTGTGTGTATGTATGTGTGTGCATGTGTGTATGTGAGTGTGTGTATGTATATTTGTGTATGTGACTGTATGTGTGTATATATGTGTGTGTAAGTGTATGCATGTGTGTATGTGTATATGTGAGTGTGTGTATGTATGAATGTATATTTGTGTATGTGACTGTGTGTGTGTGAGTGTGTGTATACAAGAAATCGAAGTCACTGTCAGGTGTCCTGCATTGCCATGCCTAGCTGTTTATATGAGCTCTGGGAATCTAAACGCGTGCTTTACCCATCGAGCCATCTCCCAGCCCTGCATTTTATTTAAAGAGATGAATGTCATGGAGAAATACACCCATTAACTATTTGCATCTTAGTCTCCACAAGAAAGAGACCACAGTGCTCCCCTGGACACCCCCATATGCCCCAGAGAATGCAATCTGTCCCTTCCATTACAACTACAAATCTGCTTTTTCTTGCCTGTCTGACAGCCTTGATCCCTTAAAACGCCTTGCCTTCATCACAGAAAATGATCTGCTATAATGTTTTCATTTTTTTTCCTCTAAAAACCTATGAGATGGGGACAGAGTGGATGGCTCAGTGGGCAAAATGCCTTCAGTGCAAGGAGGACCCGAGTTTGGATCCCCAGCATCCCTGTAAAAAGCCAAGTATGGCACGCCTTTCACTTCAGTGCTAGGAAGGGAAGGGTGTAGGGGACCAGCCAAACTGGTAAGCTCCTTGCAGTTTGGGTGAGAGACTCTGTCTCAAAAAGTCAACTGGAAAGCTACTGAGGAAGATACTTGGTGTTGATTTCTGGCCTGCGTGTGCATGTGTAGACAAACATACATACACATACTCGTGAACACCATGCATCACAGACACATACACACCCAACAGTAGGAAGAGTTGTCAGAAGAGCAGAAAGGCCCCTGCTGACTAGGATGTCCCACGTGGGGCTGAAGTGAAACCATCAGGAAGGGGGTGGAGGCTTCCTTCCTCCTGGAAATAGATCATTTCAAGAAGCCCAGGCTAACTCTGTGGCCTGTGTGAAAAGCAGAATTGAGAGAGCTGACTTCCGGCTCCTTCAGAGCTAGTCTTGGACCCAGAACCATCTACCAGGCTAGGTGAAAGCTAGCACTCAAGACTGGAAGCATGAGGATTGGAAATTTAAGGTCAGCCTGGGTTACATACTAAGCTTGAGGCTAGCCCCACATGGTGGACAGAACTGACTCCCTACGATTGTCTTTTAGGCAAAATACATAAATAAAATATAACACTATTTTTTAACTTTTCTATTTTCCTTTAAAAAACTAAACAACAAAAACAAAGGGGCTGTAGGGATAGCTCAGTGGTCAGAATGACTGCCCAGTATGCACAAAGACCAGGGTTCTGTCTCCAACACCACATAAACTACATGTGGAAGTGTATGCTTCTTATTCTAGAACTGTGTGTGAGTGTGTGCGTGTGTGTGTGAAGGCAGAAAGCTCAGGAGTTCAAGGTCATTCTTAACTGCTTTGTGAATTTGAGGCCAGCCCAGGCAATGAAAAAAGCTTTCTTTAAAAAAAAAAAAAAAAAAAAAAAAAAAAAAAAAAAAAAAAAAAGAAAGAAAGAAAAAAAAAAAGGAGAAAAATTACTATCCCCTTACTCAGGTCATGAACATGATATTTCATCTGGTTTTATCCGAAACCTGGGCATTTTATATTTTCTTTCCTTTAGTGTGAGGACTATATATAAAAGGAGGGAGGGCTTTGGCATGGCTGCGGCGCAGTGATGGCGGTGGCAGCGGGGAGTGTTGGTTGGTGGTGGAGAAAAGGCATGAAAAAAATTATACTTTGACATATATTATGCGCTTAATCTTTCGTGGCAACTTTTTTACATTTGTAAGAGTTATGGATTTTAAAAGTCAGGGCTAAGATGTCTTAATGAGCATTCACCTCCCCCGCCCCCCAGAAGGAGAAGTAGGGCTGATGTGTGTTAGTCAGCTGTTAGCTTTACGGCTTCTTTTCTGCACTAAAAGTGACAGGCTGAACGCATTATGGAGAGCTCAGATGTGTTATGCAGATGAAGCCGGCAGCAATATCTGCCTTCTCTCCATTATTTATGATGTCTATATAATACAATGGACTGAGATTTAAGCCATTGTGATGCAGTTTGTTTTCCAGGGTGCTAACGTACAGCACATTTTACCGAGAATTGCATCTCTGTTACATATTAATCAAATCCATCTTACACAGAGCTCTTACACTGTAAACTAAAGGGGGAGAGGGGGGAAAAAAGATTAAAGTGCTTGGCTTTTCCTCAGCTGTCAAGGACTAGCAATAAAATAATAATAAGGGCTTCTAAATAACGTGTGTGTGACAGGCCTGGGCTCGCTCGCGCAGTCCTTTATGGAGGTTAACTACAAAATAAGTTCCAGTGAGTGATCGGGAACGGGCGTGCGTGTAATACTGTAATGCCAACGGCGGCATAATTCTTGAAAAGTTCATTTGCACAGAATTCTCCGACTTGATGAGGCAAAGTTTGGAGCCTCTTGAATCATTGTGCCGTGGTGGGCGGCACTGGTGAGGCCTGCTCTGAAGTTTACAGTCCTCCTACTTTTAACTTTGCCTCAGCTGTGCTTCATTAAAGAGCCAGAGCTGTGTCCCTCAGCGCCCAAGCTGGGGTTTACTGCTTGAGGAAGTCATGGGAAGCTGCTTTTATGATGCAGTACATTCAAAAGGCATGGTGTTATGAGGTTGGTGGGTCATTTTGCAGTGTGTGTATGTACACATCCATGCTTACGGATATCAGAAGTCAACAGGGGCTTTTTCCTGGTTCATCTTGTCTTTATTTGTTTAGATGCCATCTCTCACTGACCTGAAACACTCCCATTTGGGTAGACTGATGTAAGCCCTAAGGACTCTCCTGTCTCTGTCTCCCCAACACTGATATTTTAAGTGTGTACTGACCCCCACTCCTCCCAGCTTTACATATGGATGCTGGAGATCTGTACACAGGTCCTCAAGCTTGTGTAATAGGCACTTTACTGATAGAGGCTTCCCTCCAACCATTAAAGCTCGTTGCTAGTTGGAGCTTGGGGAGAAGAATAGAGAATCCTTGCAATGAGGTCTGGGGAGATGGCTTAGAGCAGCGGTTCTCAACATTCCTAATGCTGCAACCCTTTAATATAGTTCCTCATGCTCTGGTGACTGCCATCCATAATATTATTTCCATTGCTACTTTAAAACTGTAGTTTTGCGATTGTTATGAATCATAATGTAAATATCTGTGTTTCCTAATCATCTTTGATGAACCCCTAAGGGTTCACCCAAAGGGGGGTCGTAAGCCACAGTTGATAAATACTGGCTTAGTGACTAAGAGTGCTTACTATACAATCATGAGGACTTGAGTTAGAATCCCAGGACCCATGTAGCCATAATACCTGTTAACCCAGATCCAAAGTATCCAACACCTTCTAGTCGCTGCACACATCTACACTCACCCATGCACGCACACTCTGAAAAGGAAGAGTCTACATAGTGAATGTATGGCTCTCTTTGGGCAGAGTATACTGAGGAGCATTTGAGAGGCCTCTGCCTGTTTCTTCAGCTCTAGAGTCTTGCAGAAAAGAATGCAGGTTACAGGTGTGATGACTCCTCATTCCACATCTCCCTTCAGGAATAAAATCTGCCAGCATGCTACCGTCATCCCAGCACACTTTTCAGGGCATGGTGATATGCAAAGAGGAAAGTGAGGGGAAACGGAATCTTTCCTGGGAGTTAAAAAGGACCCTGAATGTTTTCCTTGTATAATCAGCAGTTAAGACCCAATGGTTTCAGAGTCTATCTACGCTAAAGCTCAAAGTCCAAAATTTATATTGCCCTGGCATACTACCTATGTAACCAATCCTAATGTAGCCCTACTTGGGGAAATTAACCCCATTTTCACAATGCCTCCCTCTTCCTAGCTCCCAAGGGCCCTGAACTATAGGCAGTACTATATTCCCCCTGTTTTGTGCATTCTTTAACATTACTAAATGAATGCCTACTATTTGGATTATTAAAATAGCATCAATTTAAAATATTTCTCTTGAGATGCTAGAGAGGGGCTCAGCAGTTAAGAATACTGGCTGTTCTTGCAGAAGACCCGGGTTTGGAATTATGTTCCCAGCACCCACACGCATTGTGCAGCTCAGGGGATCTGACACTACATCCCGTTCTGGCCTTTGTAGACACTGCACATATGTGCACATGGACACACACAGACACCTAATAAAGTAAAAATAAAATTTTAAAAATCCCAATAAAATAAACTAAACAGAATTCCTCCTGAGCGGGATGGGCAGGTAGGAAACTAGAGATCTCTGTGGTGGCTGAAAGGGAGTCAACCTTGGAGAAACCATGGAGAAGGTGCAGCTGCTCCCTCTAGCTCTGGAAACAGCTTGCTAGAAGGTTTCTCCACACTGCAGTTCACTCACCCATCCATTCCTTGTCTCCTAAGAGTATTTGCTCAAGTATCTGAAAGGTTTATAAACACGCACAGGAGCAAATACAGATGAACGAAGTCCCCCTTGTCTCTTTCCTTACGATGACTTTACAGTGTGGGTGACTCAAAAGGTCCCCTTGTAACTTCTCCAAAGGAGTAAGGGACACTGGTTGCTTCAAAGAGGGTGGTGTTTCAGGTTATCAGTGAAACTGTTCTGTCCTTGGTAGCCCAAAGAAACCTGTGCCCTAAAAGCCAACTGTGACCATTTCATTCCATTACTTGTGAAGTCACGTGATGTTCAAGATAGGAAAACTGGTACCTAGAAAGGGCAGGCTCTAAGGAGAGCCATCAAAAGGCAGAAGGGTTCAGAGATAGGCTGATAGAAAACTGGGGGAGGGGTGGGAAAGAAGAAGAGGTTAGATGAAGCTAGAGGTAAGAATCATGGCACTAAAGACTAAAAGTGGACTGTGGGAGGCTCCCTCCCCATTAGAGGAACAGTCACAAGCCAAGAGTCACAAAGCAGCAAGGTTAGAGAGCTACAGTCGGGAAGTCTGGAGGAGCCTTTAACCCCTCCCCTGATGAATGGGTGAATGAGTTTAATTAGAAACCAGCATGGACTCCCTCAACTTTCTTTTGTGAAACTCCAGTCCTGGAGTGATGGACCACAAGAAAGCCAACTCCTCCCCAACCCTAGCGGTGCTGCACTGGGGCCTCCTTCCTTCCTGCTGTTACTCAATGGTACTGTGCACTGGTTTGCTTCCCCACTAACAATGGCCGCCCCTGACTGCTCTTGAGTAGGAGTGGACATCTGGAAAGGAACTGACTGAGAGAAGTCTTCCCTCCTGCTGTCCCCTTCCCCCCCTTCTGCTCTTTTCTAGCATGGGCTGGAGCCTGGCCTTGGAGACACTTCCGCCATGGATACTGACCATCTCATGTCTTAGTCTCCAAGGGGCTTTCCATCCATCCCCCTCTGACCTGACAGCAGGAGAGATGACCTCACATTTGTCCTGCTTATTGCTGGTAATAACCATTAGGGACAATGGCAGCAGCTCACACCTGCTGCCTGGATAGGATGGCAGACCAGGTCTCTGCAGGAGGCCAGAGATGTAAATCCCTGGCCTTTTCATCACTTCCTTGTGGTCACACAGCTGTAGTGAGGAAGTGTAAAGATGTAGTTTGCCAGGGCTTGTCTGCTGCTTGGCTGTTTAGTGGACTCTAGCTTAGGCTTGCTAGTAGGCTAATCCAAGACATTGTGCTGGGCAGAGGATGCAGCTCAATGGGTATTGTGTTTGCTTAGCATGCATGAAGCCCTGCCTTTGAGTCCCAAACCACATAACCTGGGCATGGTATTGTGGGGGTGGGGGGATGGGGAGGTGGTGGTGGGGGGAATTAGAAGTTCAAGGTCATCTTCAGCTACAGAACAAATTTGGGGCCAGCCAAGTATACATGTGGCTCTGTGTTTTAAATAAATAAATAAATAAATAAATAAACAAATAAACAAACAAATAAATAAGTAAATAAATAAGTAAATAAATAAATAAATAAATGACAGACAGACAGACAGTACTCTTGGACTTTTGCTTGCCTCAGCTACTCATTCTGAGACTTTGAGACAGAGGATCCAAGGTGATAGCAACTGTATTCTTTGCAAGCCACTCATCACAGATGAGTGGCTTCATTCTTGGGCATCTCCACAGTAGCCCTTATGGTCTCTGAAAAGATGTTGAGAACATCTATGACAGAGCTTGTGACAACCCCTTTATCATAGCTAAGAACCCACTGCAGGGAATCCAAATCCAGTGGTCTAAATACCTCACAAGCACCTCTTCCAAAATGTGACACACATATCAGCCACACGGACACGCGTAGGGCACATCCTTCCTGCCACTGAGTCGCCAGCCCTGGCTGGCCCTTTCATCGTCTTTGAGGCAAGCCAACAGCCTGAGAGCCTGCAGCAAGCAAGCTGGGCCCCAGCCCTGCTGTAAAGTATTAACTCATACTGAACACAGTTTGTCTCCGAGGACCCTCTTGGCCCCTTCGTCATCCTGTGCTGACATTTTAATCGTGCTTTTGTGGGAGCTGGCTGGCAGTTTGTCATCGGGAATGGCGCGGCGAGGGGCCAGAGCGGGTTGCTGGCTGTGTCGGCTGCTGAGGGAAGCGGCCCATTCTGACAGACTGAGCAATAATCTGAACTTACTGCGCAGAGCCTGTGGGACACCAGCCGGGCCGCTTTATCTTCTTCATTAAAGTGCGCTCAAAAAAAAAATCCATTTTCCTTTAAAGTCTCAGGAACAGATGGAGTAAAATTAATTGCGCCATTACGTCCCGATAGACAATACCAGAGTGGTTTTCTTTCAACTGTGCATGTGTGTTACAAAGTGCTCTTCGTAAAAGGCAATTACTGCAACATTTGCCATAAAATAAAGGTTGCTTTAATGGGCAATAAACACAGGCTTCAAATTTTGTATGAAATGGGTCTCCAAAGGGCGCTGTTAGAGGCAGCTCAAAGGCACGGCTGACTTTAGTATTTTCTGCTCGGGCTTTGGCTCAGCTAGTTGGGAGAACAATGATTTTTCCCCCCACCCTCGGATGTATTCTGATAGAATTATATATGTGAGTCAGAGTCACTGTCTGGGCACCTCTTAACAGATTTCTCTGGTTAGCAACTAGCGGGCCTGAGAGAGAGAGAGAGAGAGAGAGAGAGAGAGAGAGAGAGAGAGAGAGAGAGAGAGAGAGAGAGAGAGAGAGAGAGAGCGCACACTAGGGGATCATCCAGGGCAGAACCCTCTGCCAAAGATGAAGCCAAGTGACAGGCTGCTGGTTTGCAGGGGATGGAGGACATACCTTCTTCCTCTTAGGTCAGGTGAGGGATTCTAGCTAATTCCTGGCAGTAGGTCTCAGCAAGAAATCTATATTCATGTATATTTAGAGTCATTTAGGCCTGAGATTTGGCAAAAGGGAAAATAGCTTGTGCTTTATGACCGAGACAAAAATGGTGATGGCAAGAAGGCCTGGAGGTAGATTGACGGCCAGGCCCTCTGGCCAAGGCCTCACTTTCTACTCTCAGAGGACAGAGAGGAGAGGTTGGAATTCACAGTGCAATTCAAATCTCCACCAGCTCTGCTGGAGGAGCCTGCTGCTCTGAGTCCCCTGCCCTTTCTTTAGGAAACCTCACATTAAATCTTCCTCTTCTGGTCGACACCTTGGATGGGGGCGGAATGTAAAGGAGATCACAGATTCATTTCCCTCCACTATATTTCTACATTTCGGTAATTACAAAGTTAGCATGACATATAAATGATCCATTAATTGAAATATGGGCGACACCAACTCCAATATTTATGGCATAAATCCATATTTCATTAAATAAATCCGATAAGCAAATATATCACGGAGAACGGGGAGGACATTTTTATTTAAGCATGAGATCAAAAGCTAGAGGACTGTTTTCCATCCAAAATAATAGAGCTACAGCTTGGGGGAAAAAAATGCCAAGGAACATTTGGAATTAGGTAGAGCTGCTGAGACGGAAAGGCTGATGGAGAAGAAAGGTCACTGTGGGGAAACCTGGGCTTGACACACATGGTCATGGACACCAGCAGCCACTAGCCACCTGAAATGTGTCACCCCAGTTCAGAGAACCAAGGTAGTGGCCTAGGGTAGTGGTCAGTCCCTGGGGAATCTTTAGCAGCTACCAGCAAAGCACACGCCGTTTCCTCTCTCTGTTCTATTTTTATGGCACTCTACTGTATTTATTACTATTAATTATTAATTCTAGACTGGGTATCATGACTCCCAGCCTAGGCGCCAATTCCTTATGTAGCTAAGGATGACCTTGAACTCTTGATCCTTCAGCCTCCACTTTCTAAATGCTGGGATTACACAAGTACATACTCGGCTTACGTGGGGCTGGTTACAGACGCCAGGTCTCCTACATGCTGGGCACGTACTCTACCAACTGAGCTATAGCCCAACATCCTTGTTTTAAATTTTAAATTGCATTTATTTATTTTTACTTCTCTCTCTCTCCCTCTGTCTGTCTCTCTTGTGCAGGTCAGAGGATGTCTGGTGGGAGCTGGTTCTCTCCTTCTACCATGTAGGTCCTAAGGGCTGATCTCACACTGCCAAGCTTGTTAGCAAACACCCTTTGGCGCTAAGCCAGTTCACTGAGTCTTACTTTATTTAGACTTTTCTTCTGTTTTTTAAATTATGTGTAGTTGTGTAGGTATGTATGTGTGGAGCTATATGCATGCGAGTATGGGTTCCCAGGAAAGCCAGAAGGGGGCGTCCAGTACCCCGGAGCTATAGTTACAGGTATTTGAGAGCTGCCTGATGTGGGTGCCAAGAACGGAACCATAAGAGCAGCATAAGCTCTTAGCTACTGAGACATCTCTCTAGGCCCCTTATGTTAATTTTCTGAGAGGAAGCCTCGTGATGTCATCCAGACTGCCACAAATTCTCCATCCTGCTGTCTTCGCCTCCTGAGTGCTGGGATTAAAGATGTGTGTGCTATCACAACTGGCTCAGCGTGGCATTTTAATACATACATCATGTTACCCCTAAACAAACATTCCTTATTTCTTTGGGCTGAGAATTTCAAAATCCTCCCTACTAGTTACTTTGAAATAATCAGCTAATTTGAGACAACCATGAGTATCCTATTTGCTATAGTATACATTGTTCTTCCTACCTGCACCCCTGTACCCACTATCCATCCTCTCTTCATCTGGGGAAGGGGAAGCAATTCTTAATAGCAGTGTATACATTTTCAAAGAGGAAATACAGCCTAACAGACAAGCATGCTATATCACTTCTTAAGACTTCTATCTTAAGGTCGACTAGATGGCTCAATGAATAAAGGTAGTTGCCTCCAAGCTTGATGACCCAAATTCAATTGCCAATATGGCATTTGTCTACCCCTCCCCACAAATAAAACACAATTAAAACAAAAGCATGTTATAGACTGGGTATGGTAACTCACATCTATAATCCCAGTACCTGGCAAGCAGCAGATGGATCTCTGTAGGTCTGAGGCCAACCTGGGATGTATAGTGAGTTCTGAACCAGTCTGGATTCCAACAATAAACAACACCAGAACATCCAACTTCCACTGCCTTCAAGGACACTTTAAAGGCCCTTAAACCTCAGATCCAGTCTGAATAGCCTAAAGGTTGCACTGAAGAACTCAGGGTCTCTCTTTAGGCTAATGAATATTAAGTAAAATACTGTGGTAAAATTTATTATAAACATGCATTTGGGAACATTTAAAAACCCAATGGAAATCAAAAAAATCCACTATCAGGGAGCTGGATGATGGAATTTCTAGGGAGCTGGTCATGGCAATGTGTACCTGTAATCCCAGCACTAGAAAGGCCAAGGCAGGAAGATCGGGATTTGGAAGCGAGCCTGAGTTTCACAATGACAACTTAGCTAAAAAGTGAACAGATATATACAGAGATAGAGGCTAGGTGTATAGTTTAGATAGATTGATTGGATGTGTAGACAGATGAGAAAGAGAAATATATAGGTGACAGATGTAGGGAGAAGACGATATATAAATGGATACATAGATGATCAATGAATAAGATTGTAGGTGGATGATGGATAGTTGGCAGTGTTCTAATTTCAATTGTTCTGTGGTTAAAAACTACTGACAAAAAAATATTTAGAGAGAGAAGGGTTTATTTTACCCACAGTTCCATAGTGCATCAGAGACAAAAATTCAAGGTAACAGGAATTTAAAAAACATTTACTGTCTAGAGCAGAGGAAATAAAAGCATGTACATCTCTTTCATGAGCTTTCCTCTCCACACTTCAGTACAGGACACAGAGACTATTGCCACCCACTGGGTTTTCTTGCATAACCTAACACAGTCAATTTAGGGTCCATTCATGCCCGTAGGCCAAGTTAATACAGACAATCCCTACTGAGACTTTTTCCAGGTAGTTCTAAATTATGGCAACTTGACAACTAAAACTAACCATCACACACGGATATATGATAGACCGATGACCAATAGATTTACAACCTAATGATACAGTGAGTTCCCCTCTGGGAGCTGAGGCCCTTGGCAGGCAGAGCTCCTCACCCCAGCTTCAGCTGAAGAGCTTTGGGATAAATTTCCCACCATGCTCGAGGCAAGCTATGTGTACAGAGGTGGCCTATGCCTCAATCTTCAGGTCTCCACATGGTCTCCTGACTGCCAGACACTGCTCAACTCCTACCCTGTGCCTTAGCCACATTTTAATCACAAGCCACCCTCCTCCACACCTCCCTTCCTATGTACACAGTGCTCCTTTGCCAGGCAGGGGGAGTGGAAAGTGTGGCCAGGTAAACAGTTACATGCCTGTAGGAGCTCAGTTTCACATCACTGCTTGGAAGCCTTCGGCAAGCAGAAAGAGGGTCAGTACACTTTCTGTGAAATTCCTGGGTCAACTTTTATCAGCACCTTGATTGCATAACAGAGACAAACAGAATTTACTTTCACTGGGTAAACACAAGATGCTAAATAAACATCCAGACAATGAAGGAGCAAATTAGAGATCAAAGCACCCCTCCCCCTTTCCCACTGCCACGAGGGGTTCTTGTTGAGGCCAGACAGATGGGCTTGGAATAAGACATGGAAAGAAATGACGTGTAGCCAATATTATGCTGTACAGTTCTAATTCTGGCCAGATATGGTACATGTCTGAAATCCCAGCACTTGAGAGGCTTAAGTAGGAGGTCCCCAAGTTGGAGGTCAGCCTGGGCTACATAGAAATAACCCATCTCAAAGCCCCACAGAATTCCAGAGCTGCTTTCTGTGAGCTGGGGCAGCTACAAAACTACACAAATTGTGACTCACTATTGGCACAGATGGAATACCAAGCTGGCACCTATTCATATATTCAGTCCAAAGTCTTCAACTCTGCCTAGTAGACTTCACTGCCTACTACTAACCTTGGAGACAACCTTTTCTTCTTCTTCTTCTTTTTTTTTTTTTTAGTTGTGGTATATTATTAGTACTTTCTGTATTTGTCTATGGTACTGGGGATTGGGCCAAGGAACTCAAGAATGCTAGGCAAGAGATTTAGCACTGAGCCACTCATCAGGAGATTCTAGGCAGGTGCTCCACCACTGAGCCACACCCCAGCCCCTCACTGGGGGATTCTAGGTAGAGGCTCTACCACTGAGCCACACCCTAGCTCCTCACTGGGGGATTCTAGGCAGAGGCTCTACCATCAAGTCACACCTCTAGTCCTCACTTTTCCTTTTTGTTTTTGGATGGTCTTGATAAGTTACCTGGTCTGGCATTGAACTTACTTTATAATCAAGCAAGTCACTGAACCTAATACCTTCTTGCCTCAGGTCGGCAACACCAAATATAACTAATTTGATTAGCATTCTGAAAATCCTTTCAGATCATACAGTGTTGATGAATGACAACTTAGCCCTTCCATCAGATAAATTACTGGATGAGACCTCCATTTCTGATGCTTTAATCCACGTTGTATATGGTCACAGCACATCTGTGGTCTAGCATGTCTCAAATCATTATTTCTCATGATGAGCTTCCATAATAAAATACCTGTGTGGAGGGCTGTGACATTACCTTCTTAGCTGGTCATTCAGCAACGTTGACTAACACAAGGCACTCATTGGAGGAGATAAACAGAAATTAGTCTTTTATCTTCAAGAACCTTACATCTTAGGTCACATCACAGTAAAAGATGACAAGAACATTCATAAGCTAAGAAAACTAGCCAAGCCACCTGAGGGTGAGTATAACATCCCTCAATAGTACAGCTGCCCATTGAGTATTCGGTCACTCCAGAAATGTTAAATGTGTGAGTGAAACAGAACCCCAACAACTCCCAGACAGAGATACCTGTGAAGTCAAACTCATCAGTCATTATTTTCTTTCTTGACAGTATACAAGATGTAAAAGAAGCCTCCCACCTTTATAGGAAAAGGACATCATTGTGCACTGATGTGTGTGCACACGAGCACAAGCGTGCATATACATACCTCTGCACATCCTCTGATGTGTATGTGAATATACAAGTTAGAGGAAAACCTCAGCTGTTTGTGGGAGATTGTGTTGTTCCATTGTAAATAGTTGTCCCACCCACTGGTTTAATAAAAAGCGCTGATTGGCCAAAGGCAGGCAGGAAGCATGGGCGGGGCTACCAGACTAGGAGAACTCTGAGAACAGGAAGCACAGAGCAGAACGCCAGAGAGAAGCCAGAAGAAGCAGAGGACAACTATGCTGGTGTGAGAAAAGGTACCAAGCCCCATGGCTGAACAGGTTAAGAGTCATGGGTTAGAAACAGGGTAAAGAGTTAGCAAGTTATATGCCTGGGCCTTAGGCCGATCAGCCTAAAAGTATAGTAAGCATCTGTGTGTCTCTGTGGGTCTGTGGGTCTGTAGGCCAAAACCTTGAGGCTAGGCTCGAAAGTCCAGACCAGAAACCTCGTACTACAGCTGTTGTTTCTACATGCCATGCATTTGGTTTCTGAAACAGAGTCTAACTGACTTGCAACTTACCGTGCAGGCTAGGCTGACTAGCCAGTGAGCAGCAGGAACTCTCCCCACCCCTTCACTCCTTATCTTGTCTCTCTCTCAGCACTGGGGTTTCAAGTGTGTGCTACCACACCCGGCCTTTCTCAGGCATGCACAGCAAGTGCTTTACTGACAGGGCCCTCTCCCTAGCCCCCTCTGAGGCAGTGGTACAGTGGTTAGCACTGTAATGGAAAGTGCAAGACCCTGGGATGAAAAAGAGTAGAAGTCAAGCAGCAGAGAGCTCTCCAGGAACAGAGGAGGAGCCATCCTCTAGCCCAGCATCAAGCACAGCTGGCTGAGAAGGGGCGTCGGAACCGGAACCGTCTTGCAAGAAGGCTAGTGAGCCAGGACATGACTGGGCGCTCCACCCTGCTGGACTGAACTCTCCCTCACTGGCAGAAAAAGAACCTGTGGGGACTTCCCACGTGCCGTGTGCAGATGGGGCTTAATGAATGTGGTGATGGTAATGGCAATAATTATTCAAATTCTTCCCCATCCCTGTGCCCCGGGGAGGCTGGAGCTGCCTCTGTTATCCAACTGGATTTGAGAGGTGACCCACCTTCCTAAGTTTATGCTGGGATGACTTTCTTCATGGCTTACATTCAGGGCATGTGCTGGCACCCATGTGTGGGCAGTGGTTAGGAGGTCCTGCTCAAGAGCTCAGGAGAGACAAACCAGTCTGTTGGGACACCTGGAGATCTTTGTGACACTTACTCTAGGTAGGTTTGGGGGTTCTTCCCGGGGAAACCTTTAAACACAGGTAAAACCAGACCCACGAAACGAGAGTTTGTCTGTTTATACTTCGTCTCCATCAAAAAATAATTCAAGGAGGATGAAAAGGAACAGATCTATACGCTGCATTTATTAAATCTAAACTAGAAAACAAAACACTTGATTAAGAAAGAAAAGGCAGAGGCTGGGATGAAGCTGAGCTGGCAGAGCCCTTGTCTAGCACACACAAAGCCCTCAGGCTCCTTCCCAGGACTGAATGAACTGGGCATGGTGGGTCACACCTGTAATGCCACTGCTCATAAACTGAGGCAGGAGGATCAGGAGTTCAGGGTCATCCTAAGGTACATCCAGGGCAGCTTTGGGGCACTTTAAAAACCTGCTTCAAAAAAAAATAAATAAATAAAATTCAGAGCCCCATACAAACAACTAAAAGTAACTCATATGAAAAAGGAAGCACCTAAGTAAGAAAGAGAAGCTGGCTGGGGCTGGGGCTCAGTCTGCAGAGTAACCAACCACCCTGTACGCACAGAACTCTAAGGTGACTCTTGTGGAACTGGGCATGGGGGTGCTCACCTGTAATCTCAGAACTCAGAAGGTGGAGGCAGGAGAATGGGAGTCCAAGCTCATCCTCAGCTACATACGGAGCAGTGGTTCCCAACCTTCCTAACACGGTTCTTCACGTTGTGGTGACCCCAACCATAAAGGTATTTTCATTGCTACTTCATAACTGTGATTTTGCAATTGCTATGAATTATGTTGTAAATAACCGCTATGCAGGACATCCAATATCTGACCACTGCGAAAGAGCCGTGTGACCCCCTAAGGGGTCATGACTAACAGATTGAGAACCTGTCATGGAGTTTGAACACAGCCTGGGCTGCACGCGACCCTGTCTGAAAGCAAGCAAAACCAAGCACAAGACCCATGAAGAAACAATACAACTAAAAAAGAAACCAAACCAAACCAAATCCCCCCAAACCAAGAGCACTTTAGTGTAGGCCTCAAGTTTGGGGCAAACTGAGCTATGAGATCTGCATTTACACTGACAGGAAGTCCCGCTGCCCTGGATGTTATGTAATACCTCACAGCAGTGGTCTGCATTGTCTGTCAAGAATGATCTTCACAGCACGCACAAGTTATCTTCCTATTGATTTTTTAAGTTATTGATAAAGCGGAGGCATATACACTGAAGCATTGACCTGTCAGTAAGAGTTCTAACAGGCAAGATAAGTAGAGCTACTGCTCAAGCCTGCAGTTCCCAGGTGGTCTCACGGTCTCACGTCTTACCAATGTCTGAGAGGACATCCTTGGATTGGTCTTCAGATAAATACCAGAATGAGCCTAGGCTGGAGGCTAGTTGGCAGAATGCTTACCTAGCATTTGAGAAACCTAGGTCTACTTCTAAGTAAGTACTGGATACACCAGGTGTGAAGATGCACATCTGTAATCCCAGTATTTGGGAGGTGGACACAGGAGGAATTCAAAGTCATCTTCAGCTACATTGTGAGTTTGAAGCTAGCTTTCAGTACATGAGACTCTATTTTTAAAAACATCACAGACCTAAGGTCTGCTTCTTTTTGATAGCTAAGGACTAGTATTTTGGGTTCCTAAAGTGGCTGACTTTCTGAGGAGATGCCAAGGACCTGGTGCAGGATACAATGTCACCAGCTGCCTCATGGTCATGGTCCCGCAGCCATAATTTTCCTGCCGTGATGCCCAGTGTCCTCAAACTGTGAGCCCAAATATGCCTTTCTTTCCTTAAATTGTTGTGTCAAGAATTTTGTTACAAGAGTAAGTAACTAATACACATGCTCAGTAGTATGGAGGGTGATGTAAACAAGTAACACTCTGCTTCTCTTTGTAAAATATACTGGCATTCTTCACTCCATTTTCTCTTGGTCTTCCAACACTCTGTGTCTACAGGCTCATGTGTCTGAATACTTGGCCCCAGCTCAGTGGGGCAGGAAGAGGTAGGAGACTGGGTATGAGTGGGTCACTGTGACAGACTGTCCAGCTGGGCCCCACTTCCTGTTTGCTTTCTCTACTTCCTAACTGCAGATAGGACACAACACGAGCAGCTGTCCTCATCATCCACTACCATGCCTTCCACTACAGGTGGGGCTGTGAGCCGCAATGCCATGCCACATGTCACAATGGGAACCACAACAAACTCTTCTTTTGTCACATTGCATCCTGGCAGGTATTTGCTCCCAGCAACAAGAAAAGTAACTAATACACAGACGCCATCTGCAATCAGCTCAAGAAGTTGGGTTGAGCTGAGAGCCTCAGCGCCAGCTCTTTCCGGCTACCTCTTCCCTCCCAGAACCCTTCTGGCAAACCCTCCCTTTCCCACGTCCCCGTTTCCCTCCCTGACTCTTTGTTGGGTGCCAGAAGGGAAGAATAACAATAAAGACGATGAGAACACACACACACACACACACACACACACACACACACACACACACAAGGGGCCATGAAGCATTGCCAGGCAGCCCTAAGTGGCAGAGACTCCTCTCCCTAAAGGAAAATGAACAGATGCACCACCAAGTAGCTCCAGAAGTTCTGCCTGGGACCCTAAGGGGATAAAAGAAAGGGGAGAGAAGGTCTAATGAAATGCTAAGCCCAACATTAGCAACACCTGAGGAAAGAGAGGGGTAAAGTTTACTTGGACCAGCCAGAGTCTGGCATCTTCCCAACCTTATCCTGGGTGTAACTCACTGCACAGGAAAGCACAAGTCCCTGTCCTCAGCATCTCAGGTAACTTGGGATGTGGCCGGTGCTACGTGTGGCAAAAGACGTTCACTTTCCATTAGTACCGCTGCATTTAGGTTTCTGCACTAGTAAGTACCTGGCATAGACAGGATGTGGTGGGTACACACCTGTAATTGCAGCGCTTAGAAGGCTGAGGCAGGAAGAGAATGGGCTTAAGGCCGGCCTGGGATGTATCCTGAGCCCCTGTCTCAAAATGATAAAAATCTCCAAAGTGATTGAGTGTCAAGTCAAGTGATTCTACAAGGCTCGCTACTGCCACTCAGCATACAGCACTGTCATCTCTGAAGTTCACAACTGTTGCAAAACAACAACCCATAATGAGTGCCGGAGAGCTAGCCCAGTTACTAAAGTGTTTGCCTTGCAAACATGAAGACTGGAGTTGGATCCCCAAACTCATGTTTAAGAAAAAATCTCCGAATGGCTACTCAAGTTTGTAATTCCAAGCACTGGGACAATGCCCTAGTTTATCCTACTCAGCACGTTCTAAGCTTGGGGAACTCTGTCAGTGAGTGAGTGGCTGGGGTGGGGGGAATAGAGGGGGGAGGAGGTGGGGGAGTGGGGGGAGGGGAAAGAGCTGGCACTGAGGATGTTTTTAAAGAACATCTGAGGTTGTCCCGTAGCATCCATAAAACATGAACACACACACACACATGCACACGCATGTGACCTCAGGATGTTTATGTGATTGAGTCTTATTAATAATTGTCCTAGTTACGTGTGAACATACCTTCATGTTAGTCTATGGAATACAGAATCTGCCTTAAGTTCAGTTCCTGTGAGAAGTTTCAGGAGGGCGTTTCTCACATACACTGCAGGGCACAGAACCCTCTTTGCTCAGAAGAACAAAAATGCTCCAGAAATAAGAAAGAACTCCTGTCCTCCAGCCCTGCTGGCGCTTCCCTTATAAGGAAGGAGTTCATGGAAGTGTGAAAGCTGACCTTGCCCCTGGAGCAGGTGTTAAACC
The DNA here is from genome assembly GCA_033318265.1 of Phyllotis vaccarum. Classification (NCBI taxonomy): domain Eukaryota; kingdom Metazoa; phylum Chordata; class Mammalia; order Rodentia; family Cricetidae; genus Phyllotis; species Phyllotis vaccarum. The sequence goes on along the minus strand of JARWLC010000017.1, from coordinate 41,367,299 downwards.
CTGCTCAGCAGGAGAGACAGGCACTGCCTTCAGGGTCCTTCCTTCCTGATCTGAACCAGAAGCCACCTACCTAAAACTGACAGGGGCTCTGAAGGTGGGCCCACAGTCTGAGGCGATCATAGGTGTGAGGTGGGACACAGCAGATAGGAGTAGAGAGGGGTCGTCCCATTAGCAACTGAGTAAAGAGTAGCAATAGAAGGCTGACACATTTCAAGAGTGCTTACTGCTCTTGCTAAGGACCTGAAGGGGTTCACAACTGGTTGTACCTCCAGGTCCGGGGGACCGGATGCCCTCTAGTTCCCCCTGGCTCCTGCATACACTCGTGGTACACACAAACTCATGGAGGTACACAGACATATACATTTTTAGAAAATAAAATATTTTTTAAAAGGTTTAGCACAGAACATCTCTAAAAGATAGACATCGGCATGTTCCTTATCTCCTATTTCTATTTCTAAGGGTGGGATCCTATCCACCATCTCTTCCTCCCATTTCTTGTCTGTCTTGGCTCAAATGATAATTAATGATCATTTAAGGGTTACATGGCAGCCTGGATGTAGCCGCCTTTTCAAAAACAAAATGCCTGGATAACACAAAATATTTTCTACCTATTGGCTGCTTTAAAAACAATTAAAAAAATCCTTTTGCATTTTACCTTGGCCAGCACTTCTAATTATTATAGAGGGAAGAAAGAAAATCAAAAGATGTGGTACAGAATGCTGGCTTTCCACCTCCTCCTGGGATGAACTGGTCTCCTACCAGATAATAAGCGCCGAGCGGATGGCAGACGGAGCCCGCCCCAGACAACGGCCAGGCACAAAGAGGCTGCAGCCAGCTCGCAGGCGGCTGTCGGCAAAGGGTTAAAGCCTGCAGTAGCCTCCAGCGCCCTGCCTGTCTCTCTGTAGAACAAGAAAGCCCAGTGGGGTACCGAGGAAACTCCCACAGGGTCCCTATTAAAACAGGTCAAGTCACACATGTCGATACCCCTATTTCATAGATGCTATAATTTGTTTGACAGGAGTGAGCCCTGCTGATCCAAGCCAGAGTGAGGGCGGAATAAAGGTCTGCTAAAGCGAGGGAGATCTAGAGAGAGCCTGGTGGCTTTCTGTGCCTGGCCTTTTTGAGCCGCTTTGAAAACAGGGTGTGTCTAGAGTACAATACCACTATCCTTAGGAGGTACAGGCACATGTGTACCTGTGGTGTGTACATACACACACGATACATTGTTCTTATCTAACTGTGAGATGTTAAAAATGGTACAATAAAGCTTTTCCATCTCCCAGCGGAGACCAAGATCAAACCCAGCTCTCCCTTCAGTAATCCTGATAAATGCTGTGTGTGTTCCAACAAAACCCAGGGCTGCAGGGCCGGAGCCTTTCTTTACCATTCGCTTCTCTTTGTGTGTGTGTGTGTGTGTGTGTGTGTGTGTGTGTGTGTGTGTGTGTGTGTGTGTGTTCACTTTCAATTCTTGTTCTCTGCCCCCCCCCCTTGCCAAAGGCATTAAAAAGAGATGAGATACTCCAGAGTGTGGGGCTTAATCCACTGGCCATGCTTTGCTGCTGAAGCAAGTTTTGAACAGGCCCCTGGCAAAAAACAAGATGAGTTTAGTCATCATGGTTGAATACTTGGTAGGGTACAAGACTCTTCTGTGGATATTAAGTACATGATGAAATGGGGGTTGGAGTTGGGTTGAAAATGGGGTCTTTTTATGGTTTAAGAGGGTCAAAAGACAATGGAGGCATGCATGCAGATGCTGAGGAAAACCCAAGAGGCTATTGCTTCCAGGGAGGCAGTTACAGAGGGGCCAGGGCTGTCTGAATGCCTTTTTGAGTAGCTGGGATCATAGGAAATCTGGAGGGGATGTTAGGGATCCAGAGGACCCTCTCTGATGTCATCCAGAGTTGTCTAGCGCCCTCTAGAGGAAAGGCTGTTTGCCCAAACTGGTAGCAAAAGCCTGCAGCAACTTCTGGGTCCCCTTTTCTCATATACACAGCTCCTGCTGGCTCTCCCAGCCAGCAGGGAGACACTGTTAATACGAATGGATTAACATCAGAAGGCTGATCAAGAGTTCTTGCTGCTCTTGCACAAGAGCTGAGTTTGTTTCCTGGTACCCAGGTCAGGCAGCTCACACTTGCCTGTAATTCTACCTCCAAGAAGATTCAATGCCCTCTTCTGGCTTCCACAGGCACGTGCACATGCAGGCACACACACACACACACACACACACACACACACACACACACACACACACACACACACACAAATAAAACCTTTAAATAAAAAGCTGGTCTAAGAGGAAGAAAAAGATTAACCTTGGTCTGCCAACTTCCCCAGGAGGTTCTTCCTTGGGCTTACTTCCTATCTTTCCAGGTTAGGTTGTTCGTTACAGGGACTACATTTCCTCTAGATCTTAGGCAGGGAGATACTAATCAAAAAGATCAGTTTTGTTTTGAACTTGTTTATGTATGTTCGTGTGTGTGTGTGTGTGTGTGTGTGTGTGTGTGTGTGTGTGTGTGTGTGTGTGTGTGTGTGTGTGATACAACAGAAACTTTGGGGAAGAAAGGGTTTCTTTGGTTTACAGCCCTAAGTCATGGTCCATCAATTGAGAAAAGACAGGGCAGGAACTCAGGCGGGAACTGGAAGCAGAAGGAAGACACTCCAGCTTTTGAATTCAGCCCAGGACCACCTGCCCAGGATGGTGCAGTCCCTACCAGGCTGAAGCATTCCTCTCGGATGGCTCTGGGCTGTGTCAAACTGACAACTAAGCTAGCCAATACACACCCAAAAGGCATACATCTTGGAGTGATGACTGACTGGTGACCTAGCTCTAACTACCTTCTTCACCAGCCAGCAGAGCAGTCAGGACACAAAGCTGGCATTTGCAAAGATGGTGAGGCTTTCCCCTGAATGGAGAGGAAGGCCCCTGAGGCTCCTGCCTTCAGGGAGATACTGTTGGATAAGCACTGGGGTTACTAGATTTCCTCTCAGGGCTGGAATCCCAAGGAGTCAGTTAGGGGCTGAAAGGATTCTCTAAGGCTATCCTGAACCTTCATCGTCCAGGGCCATTATTACACAGAGCCCTCTGGGTTAAGGCCACCTGTCCAAAGTGTTAGTGAAAGCCCAGGACAACCTCTGTGTCTGCTCTCTAATAGAGGGACAGCGTCCTGTGTCTTGGAATAAACATTCTCTGCTACTTTTAGAGGCTTACTTCTTTTACTTATGTTTGTATGATTTTATGTACGCCATCTGTGTATAAAAGCCCATGAAGACCAGAAGAGGGTACTGGATCTCCTGGAACTGAAGTTACAGGCAGCAGCGAACCATTCTGTGGGTGCTGGGAACCAAACCCAGGTCATCAGCAAGGTTAGGAAGCACTCTTAACTGCTGAAGCTATCTCTCCAACTCGTCTTCTCTGTTTTTAACCTGGGTTCTTGGGACCACCTCTGTGACCTTATTCCATCAACAACGCCATCACTCTCTCTCTCTCCCTCTCTGATAATTTCTGCTGCTCACCTGCAGACACTCTCAGGTGTCTCTACTCTTAGTTAGAGACAAATGGCCTGATTTTGAAGGGAATTTATCTGTGCTTGGGGAACATCCTCACACTGAAGATATAAAATTTTACCCTGGATCAGTCCCTTATTTCTTTTTCATTTGACAAATTATGCATTGACCAGAGACGGTGTGTGAGGTAGACTATCAGGCACTGGGGGTTCAAGACACAAACACGACCTGGTGGAGCTTGAGTCTTCAGATGACCCCATCTCAGGGGCAACATTTAATACTGCAGGCCACAGCAAGCCATTTGTTAAGCTATAGGACACAGAAACACAACCAGCCGACAGACCAAAATGGCCCCTGGACAGTGAGTCAGAGGTAAGAGCGTAGGTGTTTAGGACACTGCTGGGCTTTGGATCACGTCGTGCTGGTGCCTAGCCTCCTTCTCTCTAAAGATGAAAATGGAGGATAAGTTGACAGATCTTTAAATCATCTAAAGGACTGTTTTTGAAATCTCCGGGCATGTTTGTGAGTTTTTATATTCAATCAATTGATGTGGGAAGACTATCCTGAATGTGCACAGCACCATCCTTTCGGCTGGGGTTCTGGACTGAATATAAACAGGAGGTGAGCTGAGCACCAGCGTTCATCTCTCTCTACTTCCTGACTGCAGATGCCATGTGACCAGCTGCCTTACACTACTGCTGCCATACCTTCCCGCCATGATGAACCTTCCCGCCATGATGGACTGTACCCTGGAACTGCAAGCCAAACAAACCCTTCATCTTTTCAAACATTATTTTTTTTTTGTTTACATTTTTAAAGTTACGTATCTAATTGTGGTATGTGAACCTGAGAGCAGGTGTCCTAGGAGGCCAGGAGGAAGGCATCAGATCCCCTGGTGTTAGAGTTACAGGTGGTTATGAGCTGCCATGTGGGTGCTGTGCAAGATCAGCAAAGGCTCTTAACTGCTGGGCCACCCATCCCTCCACTTTCAGCCCTTCCTTCTGTAGGTTGCTTTATATTATGTATTTGATTGCACTAATGAAAAGCAAATGCACCCTGACTGTTTTCAGGAGAAATGAAGACTGCAAACCTAAAGCCTGGTGGGGTGACGAACACCTTTAATCTTTGTATTCAGGAGGCAGGGACAGGCAAACCTCTGGGAGCTAGAGTCCAGCTTGGTCTACACAATAAGTTCCAGGATAGCCAGAGCCATACAGAAAAACCCTGACTCAAAAGCCAAAACAAATGCTCATGACCCAGAACCCAGAACATGCTTGCTAGCCGCAGCCATTATTAATAATGCTGTATTTTTCACCTCTCAGTGATCTCAAATAGAAATGAGAAGGTATAGAGAAGCCAGTTTGTTTTCCTTTATGGAGAAATATCTGTATTACACACACTAAATATCTTCTGGCGAGAGATATTTTCTAAGACAGCATAACTACCATTTCTGCTGGCACCAGGCCTTCATTATGACCACTAGATATTGCTGTAAAAGGCCTAACTGACCTCTGCCTATGTGAACCAATGGCCCACATACGTGCTGGTGAAAAAAATGGGCTGGCCTTGAACATGATGATATTTAGCTGAGGATGGCCTTGAAGTTCTGCTCTTCCTGGTTCCGCAAATGCGCACTGCTACCATGCTGGGTATTGAAGCTTAGGCTTCCTGCATGCTAGGCACACACTCTATGGACTGAACAATCTCCTCAGCTTTCTTCTAGAGAGAGCATTCCCCTCCCCCATATACACACAAGTCTTCTTATAGCACCCTATTCTCAGAGACAGGGGTATTAATTCCTTCCCACCATACAAAAATTTTTCTTGCGTAATCAACTGAAAATCTGGAAAAATTAGAAAGACAAAATGGAAAAAGGCCCCCATGTCCACTCACAGTAGAAACCATTCTAAGATAGCCATCATGGTTGCCTGGAAAACACCAAATACTGGAAGGTTGGCCAGTGTCCTGCCGTGAGGGCAGGGAGCAAGGTGTAGGATCCATAGGTAAGCTGTCTGGCTGGCGGTCTGGCCCAGGAAACCACTGGCCTCTGGGCCCCCTGCCAAGCTGCCTTTGCTGCTGCCAGGGGAAGTGATGTGTTCTGCAGGAAAGTGCCAGCTGGCGGGTCTTTCTCCCCAGGGGGCAAGCCGTAAGCACAGATTACCAGGGACTTTGTTCAGTTCTGCTGTGGGCTCCCCAAGGAGAGGCACATCACAACCCAGCATCAGCACTAATAGGCTGTGATGTGTCAGACTGGGGCTAAGCAGGCCAGCGGGGGTGGCAGGGCACAGGAACAGAAGGAAGGACAAAGGCCACGCCTCCACAGGCAGCGACTGGCTCAGAGCCCTAAGCAAAGCAGGAAAATACTATATACAGCGTACCCCACTCTGCAGGGCAGAGCCAGAGAAAGAGCCCAATGTACAGTCTGTTCACAGGAGACACAGACCCCTCTTCCTTCACTCCTGTCGTGGGCATCTTCAGGGCCTCCTACAATTTCAGAAGACCAACTAAAACTTTCCTTTCCTTCATTTCAAGGGCCTGTGGACTGTGAAGTCACATGGACTGCCACATTCGAAGTGTTGTCATGGAGACAGTGGAGGCTGCATCACTGATGCTGGTCTCCACTTTCATAAAAAAAAGAAGTCATTTAAATTTTTATGTATAAGACCAGTTCATTAGGCTGAGAAATTAAATTGATCATTTCCCACCCCCCCCTCCACCCAGAGGAATTTCTGACAGAGCTATAGATTCGCATATGTGGAAGTTGGGTGGGATTTTGGGCAATATAACTGGCTGGGGAAGGGCGGGTAGGGTTTTTCTAGCCAGTTTTATCTCTGACTTTACGTCAAGAAACAAAGATGGCTTCTTTTGCTTTAAGTCTATGGTCGCCTACTCAGCTGACCACTGATGATGTCAGCCTGTGTCTTGGGTATGTCATAGCTCATTAGAGATTGGTAATTCTGTTACTTTTTAAGGAACCATTTGGACAATAATCTAAAATTTAGTGTGTAAGTATATGCTAATGTACGGGTATGGGTATGGAATGCCAAGACAGGCAGATGTCCAATGAAGTCCCATCTTCCTACAGAGGCATCAAATGGTTGATTAGAATACTCCAAGGAACTGAAGAGATTACCTTCTCATTAATCTGTCTCTGTGTCTCTGTATCTGTGTGTGTGTGTGTGTGCGTGTGCGTGTGCGTGTGCGTGTGCGTGTGCGTGTGTGTGTGTGTGTGTGTGTGTGTGTGTGTGTGTGTGTGTAATGCAGTCCAGGCTGGTTTCTCACTCTGTATATAGCAGAAGATGATCTTGAACACCTGATCCTCCTGCCTCCACCTTTCCAGTGCAGAGATTATGAATGAATTCCTGGCTCAGGTGATGCTGGGGGCAGAACTCAGGATTCTGTCTGCGCTACAGCAGGCACTCTTTAACTGAGCTGCGTTTCTAGTGTCTTTGTTCATGTAGAGGCCTGAGGTGATTATAGGTGTCTCCCTCAATCGCTTTCTACCTGAGGTTTTGAGGCGGAGTCTTTCGCTAGAAGCAGTACTGACTGATTAGCTAGGCTGGACGAGCCCCAGGGGTCTTGCTAGCTCTGCCTTCCCAGCACTGGGATTCTAACAGCACAGTGCTCATGCTCAGCTTTTCACATGGCTCTGGGGATTTGAACCAGGGTCCTCATTCTTGTTCTGAAAGCACTTTGCTCATTGAGCCATTTCCACGGCCCAGTTTTAATTCCTGCACAGATGATTCCTGCATTCCACCCCCGCTTGTGAACCTGTTTTACTCTCCTCTGTGGCTGACACCATAGCCTCCATGCCCTATAGATTTAGTAAAAGCACTCCTCAGTCTCTCTGGATATCTCTAGGGTCAAAACTGCCACCATGGGACTTAGCCAATCCAACAGCCCTCATAGGCCTCCATGTCTGCTCTTGTGGGGCCCTGACTTTGATGTCCCCAGCCTGGGAAAAGACTCAGTGAGTTCTCACCAGGGATGGTCCTTAACAAAACACACCTTGCACAATGTCCTCCCCATCTCCTTTTATAATACTTAAGCCGGCCGTTATGAGAATCCACTGTGACAGTCTGAGAATCTAGTATTACTTGAGTCTGGAAAGGGGATGAAGTATCTTTAAGGAAACACACACACACACACACACACACACACACACACACACACACACACACACACACACACACTTGGATATATGTATGTTGTGTTTCCAACCCTTTTTTCCTCCTGCTATTCTGGGGCTTGTCTTTAATGAGCAGCTCCAAATGACAGCTTTAATCACTGCCTCTGGCCACTGAAAGAGGCTGCTAATGACAGGAAAGAACACAGGGCCATTTGCATCAATCAGCTCCAGTCTAAATCACTTTTTATGATAATGCACCCAAGCGAAGAAGAAAGTGTCTCTGTCGCCTGCATGGTGATGTACCTCTATGCTGTCTCCACAGCTCAGACCTTCACATAAATCTCTTAAAGAGGCACGCACCCCACCCTGGCCTGCCCGCCCAGCACTGCCCTCATTTTCTAGGCCATTAATGATCCCCCACTGGGGGTAGAGCCATGACAGGCTGAGCAGGCTTGTTCCTTTTCTCAAGGAGAGAACCTCTGTCTTAAAATGCAAGAAAGGCAAAGAAGAAATAAAGGGTACCACTTAGGGCAGCCTTCTGTGTGTGTGACTATGTGTGCAGGTGTGTGTGCCTTTGTGTGTGTGCATGTGGGTGGAAGACGGATACCACCCACCCTGTTCTTTCTCAATCAGGGTCACTCACTGGCCTGAAACTCACCAAGCAGAATAGGTTGAAATGCAGGACTTGTCATTATGTGCTTAGGATGCCTTTCTCCTCAAGCTGTCAAAGATCTATTAGCAGTTAATGGTCTGGGGTCATGTGTCCCCTTGATATAGTGAGGAAAAGATCATTTAAGCTTCTTTTATTGTTGCTACTATTATTCATTATGCATGTGCAAGCATGTGTGCGTGTGTATTCACATGTTTGTAGAAGCCGGGGTCAATTTTGGGTGTCAACTTCAGAAGCCATCAGCCTGCCTCCCTCCCTTCCCTCCTCTCTTCCTTCCTTCCTGAAATGCCGAGGACTGAACCTAGAACCTTAGGCATTATATTCTCATCCTTTTATTTTTGTAAGACAAACTCCCTCACTGGGAACTAGAACCCATTGGTTAGGCTAGGCTGGGTGGTCAGAGAATGCTGGGGGCCAGTGTCCTCCATTTCTCCAGTGCTGGGATTACAGGCATGCACAGCATCTCCAGCTTTTTCTGTGGGTGTTTCATGTTTATGAAACAAACACTTTACAGGCTGAGCCATTTTCCCAGTTCCAATTACTCTTTCTCAAAGTATAACAATCCGTGCATATATACATGAAAATATGCATATGGTACATTTAAGAATATGCATATATATACACATGTGTGTATAATATTCAAGAATTCATTGCCTATTTGGAGAAATGTCCATTTTTTAAAATGTGTGTTTGTGTACACCTGTAAATGCATCTTCATATGTGCAGGCACATGAGTACATATAAGTGACCTTGAATGTGTTTGTACATTCATGGGGAGGCCTAATGTTGATTTTGGGTATTTTCTTTGCTTACTCTCCACCTTATATAGAAAGGTACAGTCTCTTACTGACTTTGTTAGTCTACTAGACATCTTGCTCCAAGGGTCTTATTTCTGCCTCCTGAGGGTAAGATTACAGGCAGTCAACACACTCACTGGGCATTTACTTGGGAGCTGGGATCAAAACTCTAGTCCCCATGCTGATCCATCTTCCCAGTCCCCAACAGTCCATTTCTAAGGCTCTCTGTAGAAAAATTTCTGTGCTACTAAACCTCTCAGCACCACAGAAGTCACCACTCAAGTACAATTTGGTTGTCCACATGACATACTAATTAGTGGTGACTACTTTATTATGCATAAAGCCTCAGTGTAGCTTTCTGGTAAAAGGCGGTGGAAGCACATCACAGTGAGTGAGCATGAGGGCTCCCTTTCATTGTGCTTCTGGTATCTTCTCACACTACACTGCTAAGTGCAAACACTCCCTTTGTCCCTGTGCAATTTTAACAAGAAAGGCTTGATGTGAGAGATGACCTGTTAGAAGTTTGGGAGGATGAACGACAGCTTCTTTTGGAGTTACTTTCCCCCTGGATCAGTCAGGATTTGGAGCCACTGAAAGTGACAGGCCACCAAAAATAACATGGTTTCAGTAAGATTTCTGTTGCTCACATCCAAGTCCCAAGGTAGGCGGTTCCTGGCTGACAATGTACTCCATACTGCCAGAGTTTTTCCTGCAGAGGCTGCTATTCCCACCTAGGTAGGCAAACACTTTATCCATTGAGCCATTTCTCCGGCCTTTATGATATAATCTTGCCAACAAATAATTAAAGGGCTGGGGAGATGGATCAGTGGTATCTATGCTGCTCTTCCAGGAGATCTGAGTTCAGATCTCAGAAACCATGCCAGACAGCTCAATGGGCCTGTGACTCCAGCTTCGGGGACATCAGATGCCTTTGGCCTTGGGGGTAGCTGCATTCACAAGTGCATACGTGCATGTATGCTCTCTCATATACAATTTAAAGCAATGAAAAAAAATGTTAAACATTTTCTTACAGGCTTAACTAAATGGTCCATTTCATTTCAACCTCTCTCTCACCTGTGTGTGAAGAGATGCCACCTTCCTACAGTATCACCCAGAGGACAGGGATGAGGACCAAAGAGGACCAGGGAAGCCTAGCTGTCACGCACACAAGTAGCTTTCACCAGTCTCTAGAACTGTACGGCTGAATCTAAGTCTATGACCTGTCCAGAGTCTTATTTAGGCATGACACTTTCAACATCTTAGCTCTACCCTGCTCTCTGCCAGCCTACTCCATACCCTGCAAATCCCATTCACACACCAGGTCCATTTCAAAGAGATTTCACAAAGACTCTCCAACTGATCACATATTCGAACATAAGATACACTTACTTTATTTAAAAAAAAAAAAGTTTATGGGCACCACACATGTGATGGCTGATCTAGGGTTATCCAGTGGCAAACTCCCAATGGCCTTTAAAAATCCTCCTTGTCCCCCAGATTTACTGGGGTCCTATAACTATACTTCTTTGCTCTATACAAGTCAAGTACACATGAGAAAAGCCGTACAGCACGCATGTGAGATCCTTGAGTAGAACGGGATAAATTTAGCTGTCTGGGTAGAAACAGGGATTTCTTTTGTTAGTACTTACTAAAGGTCTCAATGCCTGCTTGTCTTCCATGAACTACTAAAACAGTATAGTCTATCAAGTGCTTTGTCAGTCTCTCAATTGATATCCACCCATCCATCCACCCATCCATCTACATATCCATGCATGCTTCCATCCATCCACATATCCATCCATCCATCCACAAATGCTTCCATTCATCTATATACCCATTCGCCCATGCATGCTTCCATCCATCCATCCACTCATCCATCTGCTTCCCCATCATCTACGTATCCATCCACCCATCTATCCACCCATGTATCAATCCACCCATCCATCCATCATCTATCACCCATCCACACATACATACATCTTCTATGCATCCATAAATGCGTTCATAGTTGTCTAAGAACATTTAAAGTCACAGAAGACTATGAAAACATATGCATAGTGTACTGTGGCATAAGCTTTAGGGATGTACAAGTGTTTCTATTTCCTCACTCCTTCCTCTAACACTGCGATGAGAGAACACCAGGTCGTCATCTACAAAGTGAACCAGGTGATAAGATTACAATTTCCCCTCATTAAGGTCCTCATAATGTTTTAAGTGAGTTTACAGTTCTTGGGCTAGGTGACAATCACAGCTATCCTCAGATGCAGGTAGCATTTGGGTCACAGGTTAGACATGCCTGTGACCCAGAATCAACTCTGCTCTTCATGTAACTATTTAAAGACTGATAAAATCATCTTTCTTTTAAAATTATTGATTCCTGGAGTTCTGGATCATTAAGTATTAAATCATCTACTTTATAGCAGTGGCTTCAAGAAGAAGCCATCATAGACAGCTATAGAGTCTGGATGAGGCTCACTCCTAAGAGTCTAGAGATGGAGGCATCACCTTCTCAGATAATCTTACAGCGCGTCTACCCCTCTTTTACAAGAAAGATGACTGCAGACAACCTCTCATGTCCCACTATTTACTAACGATGTTCCGGAAATGATGAATAACATGGATTTCAATGACAAATTTATGTTTATATAGGGTAAGGAAGGAAAGACCCAGGGAAGGCAGGAGGAAATGAGAAAAGAGAACCGGGGGGAGGGGGAGGGAAAAGGGAAGAAAGAAGGGAGGTGGGCAAGAAGAAAAAAGGAGAGAGGGGAAAGAGAAAGGAAGGAAGGGAGGGAGGGAGGGAGGAAGGGAGGAAGGAGGGAGAGAGGGAAGGAAAAAAAGCAGGCAAAGCAGATAGAATAATCTGGAGAATTGAATGAACTATTAGCAGTAGTGTAACCCTCCAGAACTATCCAGTCGTCACATGATTTGACTGCAATGCTATGCTGTTAATCTCAACTGCTCCGGCATCTATTCCAGACCCTGTCTGCTTGCGCAGCCTGTGACCAGCAGCGCCTCGAATTCTAGCTCTTAAGCTGTTATTTCAATTCATCTCGTGTCACAATAAATGGTTAGTCAGGGTCACAAAACGACAATGGGATGACTTTGCAGCACTTCCAAGGGATGTAAAACTGACCCCGGAGGAAGGAGGAAGCTAGTATTTGAGGCCCTAGCGTGGGTATATCACTAAGTCTTGCTTGAGTGAAAAGTGGAAATGTTACAGTAACTTCATGTGTGTTGGAAATGAGGGCTCACAGAGGGCAAGGAGCCCTTAAATGGTATGATGTAGACCATCTGCCCACCTAAGGGAACCTAATGAACCTGCCACTCAAAGTACAGATTAGCAAGCATGCAAAACGTTGTAGCTGAGTCAATGGTTCAATAATTCAGAGCACTTGTTGCTCTTGCAAAGAACCCTTCCTTGGTTCTCAGCACCCACATGGTGGTTCACAACCATCTAATTCCAGTTCTAGGATAGCCAATGTTGTCTTCAGACCTCCATAGGCAACACTCACATGGCACACATTTATACATGCAGGCAAAACACTCATACACATAAATGAATCTCAAGAAAATTGAAGTATGCAAAGCAGGAGATTCCAGACTGCATTAAGAGGATCATTCCCAACACCAAAGAAATTATTTAAAAAAAATATTTATTTATTGAAACAGGATCTCACCATTTAGCCCTAGAACCAAGGCAGTCTTGAACTCACAGAGATTCACCTGTCTCTGCCTCCCAAATGCTGAGATTAAAGGGATAAGCTTCCATATTAGCTCGTTTTTTTCCAGACAGGGTCTCCTGAAGCACATTTTTGTAAAATGTAAAACTAGATTTGTAACTGAGGATGACCCAAGCTTCTGATTCTCCTGCTTTCATCTCCTCAGTTATAAATGACAGGCATGCACACTGCACCTTCTTCAATGAAATGCTGGGGGTAGAGACAGGGGTATTGCTGGGGCTCACTGGCCACCATGACTGCTTGGTAGGTTTCAGGCTAGTGAGAGACACCGACTAGAAAAAGAAGAAAGATGAGGGAGAAGGAAGAGAAGGAGACGATGAAAAGGAAGTAGAAGAGGAAGAGGAAGCAGAAGAAAAAAAAAAGATTGTTCCTAAGCAACAAACTTGACCTTGACCCGTCTACTCCCACATACCCAGGCACGTGTGAACATGTATCCAGACTTATACATACATGAATAAGAGCAGCCGTGCTCCTAAGCCGTGCAGACACTCACTTATCCTGCCGCTGTTCCCTGAGGGATTCAGTGCAGGATATATCCTGTATGGTACTGTGCTCCCCAAACACTGTAAGCCACTCTGATATAGAGACCAACATGAAAACACAGTCACCCCACAAGTTACGGGGTTCCTCCACATGCCTACCTCAAAGGGTCTTTTCTTTTCTCTTTTGTTTTTTGGAGTCTCACGTATCTCCTGCTACCCTCAAATTTGCTATGTAGCCAAGGAGGACACTGGGTTCCTGACCCTTCCTCTTCCATTTCCCACTTACTGGGATTACAGGGGTGCATCACTGCACTTAGATTCCAGAGGGCTTTTAAACACATTATATTAAAGTATGTGTGTGTAAGAAAATGCTCAACTACTAAGGCACCTGTCTACTAATCCATCATTGTTATCTTTGCTTCAGAGGCACTGGGAAGTTGGCAACAGTCAACAAGTATTTTTTTTTTTCATTAACAAAAGAAGCCGCCAACTTAAGATTATTACAAAATCACCTCTCTGAGTAGACTGGTTTATTTCCTATCTTCCTCCTCTTCTCTTAGTACGATCCTGCCTGTATATCTGGAAAGCAGTGGGTATAGCAGCTGACCAGCATCTCAGACTGGCCACACTCTTCTCTGTCCACAAGCCAAGTTGTTACTGACTTATGTATGTACATCCATAGGTATGTTAGAGAAAGAGGGTCTCACCACACAGACCATTCTAACCTTAAACTTTTAACAATCCTTCTGCCTCAGCCCCTAGAATGGCCATTCTCAACTAGTGGGTCATGACCCTTTTAGTAACCCCCCCATCTCCAAAATATTTACGTAACAATATTTAACAATAGTGAAATTACAGTTATGAGGTAGCAAAAAAAAATGGTATGGTGGTGGTGGGGAGTCACTACAACATGAGGAACACATCGGGGTTACATGAGGGTCACAGCATTAGGAAGGGTAAGAACTACTCACTGCTCTAGAGTTTACGGATTACAGACGTGTGTTTCTGTGCCTTGCTTAACATTTCTAAGTATTAGTTATAGGTTGTGGTACAGATTGCAAGAAGCCTCATGTCAGAGACCGGAGTGATGCACCCAGAGATTCTGCAGGATCTCACGTATGCATTTCCTAGATGGAAGCCCTTTGTCCGCTATGGGAATATGGCCAATGAGACAGTTTCACCAATAAGGATCATTAGCTGAAGGTGACCAAGCACCTGGCACAGGGACCAAAGGTGAAAAAATTATAATTGCAAACGTCTTTCTGAGGGCCGGTGACAGGGCTCATTCAGTGCAGTGGTTTGCAAACATGAGGACGAGAGTGTGATCCTCAGTACCCATGTGTACAAAAGTCAGATGTGGGGATGCATATTCATAAGCCAAGCAGTGCAAAAGTGGAGACAGGCAGATCATCCCTGGGGCTCACAGGCCAGCCAACCTAGCCTAATCTGTAACCCAAGGCCAGTGAGAAAACTCTCAAGAAATAGTGTGTGTGTGTGTGTGTGTGTGTGTGTATATGTGTGTAGTGTTGTGTTTTATCTCCCCCAGGAAAAGTCTGTTTCACAACAATGGTACCTGAAAAATAATACCTGAGGTTGATTTGTGGGAGTAGGCTCCTCCCCTCCCTCTCTTTCCTGAAAGGAAGAATCCAGAGGAACTTGCTTTTGTCTGGCTTGGCTGGCAGAAAAATCAAGGAAAATGGAGTCTTGGGGTAAAAGGCCACATTTTCTTATGAAGCCTCTCTGAACCTGTGCTACAATCCCAAAGAGTTGTACAACATCCATTTTTCAAATACAAACTGAACAGAAAATCTCTATAGGTATAGCTTGCTTTAAAGAGAGAAGTGTGTAAGAATCCCAATTTGAGAAAGTGATGAGTGCTCGGAGATAATTTATTCCATGCCCTGGTCTTTGCTCTATCAGAGGACTCGCTTCTGAACATGCACATCATTGTGAATTTAAAATAGGGCTCAAAGCATGCCACTGTGATGGACATACCATTTTTCTGGACATATCCTCACCCAAGACACAGTGCAGCTCCAATGTTCACTGTGGATACATGGAAGGATCTTGAGATCCAAGGTGTGGGTTATTCAGCACACAGACGCCCTGACCTGCTCTGTGAATCTACAGTCCCACAGGCTTCTGCTACTGTGTAGAAGAAAAGGTGACCCAGATACTTGACAGATCGCCCAGCTGACTAAAGAAATCACGGGTTTTAGTGGTTGCAGTTATCCCGACAGCCAACCTTGCTATGCTCGCCCCCTGCCTTCCCTTTCACTTTCTACCTTCTACCTCCCTCTATTCTCTCTCCCACCTCCGTCCTTCTTTCTTTACGGATTTTTAAGACGGGCTTTCATCTACTCCAGCCAACGATGACCTTGAGTTTCTGACCCCCTGCCTCCCCAGTTCTGAGATTGCTAGTGTGCCTCCCATGGGGTTCTGCAGGGCTGAAGATAGTAGAACTCTGAGTTTCATGCAGAAGAGGTAAGCATTCTACCAACGGAGCCAATCCTCGGCCCCTCTCAGCATATTTTGGAAATAGTGAGTCTCTGGATGACTACAGAGTATTTGGAATAAATTACTACAACGCAACAGACGTAGCTACCACACCAGACGAACAAGGGCCTCAAGTGTCATGAACCTCCTCTCCTGGAGAAGGAGACACTTACAGACCAAGAAGCAACCAAAACATCCCATCACTAAATCCTCTGTAACCTATCAAGTCAAACTGCTAGGCAAAGGCACAGAGGCAAGTGTTGACAGGTCAGGGGTCAAAACTTGGCCATGGCATGGTAGCTCATTACAGCAGCCAAGTTGAATCTTGAAGTGTCTGGCTTCCTGCCCTTCAAGGCTGATGGGACACTCTCCAAGTCAGATGGTGAGCATACGGTTGCTGGTCTTATGACATGGTAGAGGAGGGCCTTGCTAGGTACGGGTGTGGTTAAGGCTTTGCTTTAGACTGTTTTCTAATCCCCACCTGCCATGTGCTAGCCTTAAAACGTACTGCTAAGGACTGGGAATCTAACTCAGCTAAAGAGTGCCTGCACAGCCAGAACCCCGAGCACCTCCAACACCATCTGAATTCATCTATAATCTCTGCACTGGAAAGATGGAGGCAGGAGGATCAGGTGTTCAAGATCACCCTTCGCTATATACAGAGTTAGAAGCCAGCAGGGACTACCACCCCCCACAGAGAGAGGGAGGGAAGGAGGGAGGGGAGCGAGAGGGAGGGAGGGAGGGAGGGAGGGAGGGAGGGAGGGAGGGAGAGAGAGAGAGAGAGAGAGAGAGAGAGAGAGAGAGAGAGAGAGAGAGAGAGAGAGAGAGAGAGAGAGAGAGAGAGAGAGAGATCTCTTATCTATGAAAAGAAGCTGCCTGACAGCCTGGAAGTTGTTTGATAATCTTAGGTATTTTGAGTCAGACATCTGCCCTGGGGATAGAGAGAAACCCCAGCAGTACTATATAGGGATGCCTGTAAACATTTTCCCACCTGTGGTACTGAGTGAGTCACACTCCTCTCTTATGGGGAATTGAAACCTGTCTATACAGCCCCTCTCATAAGTAGCTGTCATGGTTTGGATGTGAAATGCTCCCCACAGGCTCATGTGTTGAATACTTGGTCCAACAGCTGCCAGAGCTGTGTTGAGGTTACAGAAACCTTAGGGGATTGGTTGAGCAGGAGGAAATAGGTCATTAGGGGTTGGGCCTTGGGACCATAATATCCCTGGCTTTTTTTCTTTCTTATAGTCCCCTCCCTTCCTCTCTCCATCCCCTCCTTTTCCCTCCCCTCTCTTCCCCTCCCATCTCTTTCCCTCCTGGTAGACAGACCAGAAACAGCTCTCCCTTGTGCACATTTTTGAGATCTACTTGCTAGAGACAGGGTCAGTACACATGGTGGGCTTTCTGGTGCTGCACATAATGCTGTCACGCAACGCTTGCTGCCTAGTTGCTAACATTGCTAATGGGGTAGTGAGAAGCTCTGGGTTCCTCTGCCCAACACAGGGAAAGTTTAAACAGCAATGTGGCTCTGACACTCTTATGTGATGGCTGTCTCACTGGGCTTTTAGTCATACCTCCTCCTGCTCCTTCCTTGCTCACAGGTTTGGATTCTCAGGGTTCTCTTTATAGACATTCTAATTGCTAGACCCCGATATAAGAGCTGGCATCTTGGGCAAACCCAACATGTCAAGACACACAAACCATCTTGGGAGCCTGGTAAAATGCAGATTCTGGGCTCAGAGGGTAAAGTAGCTACTGCATTAACACACCCAAGTTTGATCCTGGGCATGCATGATGATAACGAGTCTGTAAACCCAATGCTGGAGAGGCAGGAACAGAAGCATTCTGGAGGCTCAACGGTTACCCAGTCTAGCTGAATTAGCAGTGAAGCCCAGTGAGAATCCTGTGTACATACCAACAAACAAAACCAAGGAGGGAGCTAGAGAGATGGCCCAGTGGTTAGGGTGCTTATCATGCAAATGTGAATATCTGAATTTGGATGTCCAGGATCCATGCAAAATAAAATGCTGGATGGGTGTGTTGGCCTAACTGTAATGTCAGGGATCCCCAGAGGAAGACATTTACTAAGACTAGCCATATTGGTGAGTTCTGGGTTTGTCTGAAAGACTCTGCCTCAATGAATAAAGTTGGGAGAATAAGAATAGTTCTTGACATACACATGCATGTTCATTTACAAACACCCAAACATGCCTGCACACACAAAGTAATCATAATTTACATGAATGAAATAAAGATTCTGATTCTATAGACAGAACAGATGTGAGGTTTGGCTGTCGATAAACTTTTGTTTACATCTTGAGAATCGAGGGCCTCAATGACCTTCAGTGATTCCTCTGATTCTATAATGGGGAAGCACTATAAGCCATTATGTCGGATATAAATAAGGGCAGAGAGATGCTGAATTTAATAGGTCACACAAAGGGACCAATGCCATCCTGTCCTTGAGATCCAGGACACAGAACTGGGTTGAATGTGTTCGGTGGAGAAGTTCAGGTACTACCAGTAGCTGATCACCTTGCACGGGAACTGAGAGAAGCAGCCGTGAGTTTCTTTGTGTCCTGCTCCTATAATATGGCTTAGGAGAGAAGACAACCCATTGAGGCATAGGTGCACCACCTGCACTATGCAGCAGACAGAAGAAAAGCAGTTATGGAATCCTATTGGCCTATTCAGAGACCAAACGGGAAGGAAGGTAAAGAAAAAAAAACAGGGGCATGGGTGCTAGAGATGATCTTTGTGAGTACCTCTGCACCCACACAGTTGATTTTTCTTTAAGATTTATTTATATTTTTAATTGTATATGTGTGTGAGAGAGAGTACAAGTGCCCTTGGATCCTACTGGAGCTGGAGTTCCAGGTGGTTGTAAGGTACCCAGTGTGGGTGTTCAGAACTGACCTCTAGTACATACAAGAGGCATGCATTCTCATCCACTGAGTCAGAGTAACACATGCTTTCTTAACCACTGAGTCATGCATCCCTCCAGCCTCCAGATAGCATATACTGGCTATTGTATCCTGTTTCCAAGTTAGCTTAGTGTTTGGAGATGTGGTTTTGACCAAATCTGTTCTAACATACTGGGCATGGTCTGTACCTAGGAATCTTAAAAGTGACTGCAAGAGCTCATATCTGGAGGCAGCATTTATAGATGGTTTTCTATACTTGCTCTGTCCAGATCATTCATTAGCAAAGTGAATTTATGAGTTAAGTTTCCACACTGCCATGTAAGTTTAAAAACAGTGGTTTTCAACCTGTGGGGTACAACCTCTCAAAGACCACCAGAAAATACAGATACTTACATTATGATTTCTTATGGTAGCAAAACAATAGTTATGAATTAGCAACGGAAAGAATATTTTGGTTGGGGGGGTCATTATAGCAGAAAGAGCTGTGTTAAAGGATCTCAGCATTAGGCAGGTTGAAAACCATTGCTTTAAATCCTATGTAGTTCTAAAGAGATATCCCATTCACCACTGCTTCTTCACCCAAATCTAAGTTGTTTTATGGATTCAGGTTTGTTTCAGAAAAAAAAAATGCATACACAGAGTCACTGACTCAGTCATACTGGGTTTGGAAGAGAAAAGAGAATTAGAAACCAAACCTATAAAGATATTAGCAGACAATGAGGAGTTCATACTATTCCACTAAGACTTCTGGGATCGGAAAGATCATGCCAGGGAAGGCTGAATTTCTTGACTCTATTCCAACTCATTTATATAGTGTAACAATTAACAGTCAGTGTGGGAAGGATCTGAGAATGCACAGAGTGGGTGGGGGTGGGGCAGCATGAAGTGATGATCTTTAGCGATTGAGGCATATGAAACTTGGCCATTGGCTGTTCTTGGAGGGCATAAGCTTCAAATGTCCTTCCTTGTTGTGCGTTCAAGCATCTACTTACTGAACCCAAACCCCAAAAAACAAAGGAGTGGGCACCTAAAGTGTCTATGGAAGAATTCAGGCAAAAAGGGGACAGGCCAGCCCATACCAAGAGGTTATGGCTCCTTAAAGACACAGTTTTGGTACGATTCTGATAAGAGTTTCACAAATAGTGATTTAAAAACAAGATTTGGGAAGAAGGAAAAACCAGATTAGGTGTCTTTAAAAATTAGGACACATGGGATCTGGCTCTGTTGGCAAAGCACTAGTTTTGTAAGACCAAGGACCTAAGTTCAATTTGAAGAACACATGTAAAAGACATAACCTCAGGTCTCCTGAGTGCTCCTGCACCTATAACCTCGAGTCTCCTGAATGCTCCTGCACCTATAACTTTGGGTCTCCTGAGTGCTCCTGCACCTATAACTTTGGGTCTCCTGAGTGCTCCTGCACCTATAACCTTGGGTCTCCTGAGTGCTCCTGCACCTATAACCTTGGGTCTCCTGAGTGCTCCTGCACCTATAACCTCGAGTCTCCTGAATGCTCCTGCACCTATAACCCAAGGTCTTCAAGGTGTTCCTGCACCTATAACCTTGGGTCTCCTGAGTGCTCCTGCACCTATAACCTAAGGTCTCCTGGGTGCTCCTACACCTGGGAGGTTGCAAGGCACCTGGAAAAGTTTCCAACTGGAGACACATATGCAAATATCTTTCCATGGTTGTTTTTGTTTCATCCATGAGGAAGATGGATTTAAATTTCTAAAAGGCTATACAAGCTTTGAAACACACACAGTACCAAAGACATACCCTCTGCCGATACCAAAGGCTGTGTCTTAATAAGTGACAGATAACTTGACAAGCACCCCCCAGCCTACTTCTGACATGAAGCCCTTGGCTGGTAGACATTCCCTGATGATCCTGCTCAAGAAGCAAGAAAAAGAAATAGAGGCACATGCTGATGTGAATATTAGTACAGGAAGTGCTCCCTATTATCGGTATGTTGAAAACCCAAAGACTGCCAACATTCTGGGGGCATCTCATGAGCTGCGTTGACAGGATTTCCAGAACCGACAGCCACTACAACCCTTCCCGGTTGTCACACACCCCTGCAAGCAAATTATGTAATTTTGGTTTGAGCAGGGCTTTCCCTCCCCGTCTCTCCAGCTCCATAGGTTCCCACAAAGGGAAAAATTCCTTGAGAATAGGATAGTAAAGGAAGCAATACACTGCCAAAGAGGGGTTAAAAAAAACAAAACAAAAACAAAAAAAAACAAAACAAAAAAACTCTCTAATAACAGATTACTCTCCAAACAGGGTAAACACCTACACTCTTCAAAAATCAAATAACCAGGTACAGCCTGCCAGTCCCATCCGTTATCTACCTCTATGACAGCCCCAGATTGTAAAGATAGAAACGGGTAAAACACACCACTGAAGCCTCCCCCATCCCGCTCATTCTCAGGGAATTCAGGAAAACACATATCTTTGCTCATACCACCTGAGAGCCCTGAGCATTTCAGAGACTATCTGATAATTTCATTTGGATTTCTTAGGAAGCTTGAATTAGCAGCAAATCAAAAGTCTACCCTGTCCCAGCGGGGCACAGACCCTTTATCAAGAATTCATCTTCATCTGTGTTATTTCAACAAGGTACCCGTATTTATTTAAATCCACTGGTTACTTATCCATTAAATGGGTTTCTTAACCATCACATTGGTTATTTAATTCCTACCCCATGGTTCCCCCAAGAAATAAAAAGTGCACTATAATTATATAAACTCTTAATTAAACTGAAGAATTCAGTTGCTATTACCCGTCAGTAATTCCACTCAATTAGGACAATAGACTTCCATTTATTACTGAACTCCTAATTGCTACTCATTTTCCTGGGTAGTAACTGCCAGTCTTAGACGATGCACTTAAAGAAGATCCTGACAGGAAATATTCCCATCCGAGGAAAGGTAGAATCACATAGCCCTTACTAGTTAGGTGTTGGGTCCTCTTCTGCCAAACTCAGGAATCCAAAGGTTGGTAAATCGGAAGACGGATGACTACAATCCACAGGCGACTCCCGGGAAGACTCAGT
Organism: Phyllotis vaccarum; assembly: GCA_033318265.1. Taxonomy (NCBI): domain Eukaryota; kingdom Metazoa; phylum Chordata; class Mammalia; order Rodentia; family Cricetidae; genus Phyllotis; species Phyllotis vaccarum. The sequence goes on along the minus strand of JARWLC010000017.1, from coordinate 41,345,505 downwards.
CACAAAGGCAAGCCATTATCCAGGTAGACAAGAGAATCCCGAAGTCAACAGGAAGGCAGAGAACTCAGAAACAATAGCACTTCATACAATCTCTGGATTTCCAAAAGACCAAGTTCAGTGTCTCCAGGAAAGAGGACTCTCAGATCAGGAGGTCCGAGGCAGATACTGGGTTTGCCATCGGAACCATTTGAGTCCTGGAATATTCAAGATGAAGGTCCGTAAGTGGCAGTGTGGGGGCACCTTTGCCGGACCGGTCAGGCTTCCTTCCTCGCTCTGGCTTCCTGTGTGGGTTCAGTGCGCTGAAGACGCAGAGCCCTGCATTGGGCTTGCAAAAGTCCTGCCCTGAAACCAGCTTCCAAATAGGTGTGCGGCAGCCAGATGCCAGCTGGTGAGCGACCTACTCACAACTCCGGGACAGCGGGGCTCCTGGCTCCGAGGAAGCGGTGCGACCCTAGTCCACACACCAGCCAGGCTCTTGATACGCCTCGACCCGCCTGTCTCCTCATGATCCTCTGTCTAATTAGCCCAGAAACCTGCAAACCCGGCCGTCTGCTAGCAAAGACACCCGCGGTGGGGAAACTTGACAATTTATTCCCAGGACCCGGGGGAGGTCACCCACAGTGCACCAGCCGATTGGCTGCTGGGAAGGTTGCAGCCGCTGCAAAGCATAGGCACAGCAAGCACAGCTTCTGCTCCCTGTCAACCATCCCAGTGGGCCGGGGAGGGGCAGATAAGCAGCTCTGTAGCCAGTGGGGGCTTGATGCATGCGACAGAGAGGCTGTCCAAGGCACAACAGCCCTCAAACTGCCCCTCTATTCAGATTAGGTGGCTTAGAAGACAGACCTTATGCTGTTTGTGGTTTTTTTTTGTTTGTTTGTTTTTTTTTTTTTTTTTTTTTGATGTCAGATTCCCTACTTGAATCCTCAACACCCTCCCCACTCCCCTCGTTTTGCTAACAGTGTCTCAGGTAACTTAGGCTTCCCTCTAGCTGACTATGCAGCCAAGGCTGGCCTTGAACTACTGATCCCTATGTTTCCATCTTCAAAATGCTGGGACTATAGGCATGCACCACCATGCATAAGTCAGAAGAAAATGAAGCTTTAATTTTCCCATTATAGAGATGGGAAATTTTCCCATCATAAAGATGGAGACAGGAGCTGAAAAGATATAGTAGCTTGGGAGGTGGGCAGAAAGAGGGTTAGGTCTAGAACTCAAGCCTTTCTTCCTTCTTCCCTCCCCCCACATCTCCCCCATTCCTCGTTTTTTGTGGGGTTTACTTTGGGTAGAGTGTGGGCAGGGTGTTCTGTAACCTAGGCTGTTTGGGAATTGCTGTGTAGCTGAAGATGAACTTGAACCCAAGGCTCCTCCTGGGTGCTAGAAGTAGAGCGTGCACCATCACATCTGGTTTATGTGGTGCCAAAGACTAAACCCTGGGCTTCCTGTATGCTAGGCAAACATTCTAACAACTGAATGACATCTCCAGAGGACTCCAGCTGCCCTTCCTCAAAGAGCATTTACAGTGGTGTCCCAGAAGGAGGGACACTGAATGCACCCACTCGCTGGTGTCTACTGGCGGTAAATCAGGAAGCCTGTATTCCACATACTTAGAAACTGAGCTTGGAATACCCTCCATACCCCAAGCCAACAGATCAGAATGGACATACAGAGTCAAGCCTCTAACCAACTCAGCACTTCAATGCTCCTTGATGAAGAGTGTGTGGAGAAAGGCTGTTCTACACAGCATTATCTCTGTCCAGGGTTCTCATAGCCAGTGAAGCATAGCAGAAACCATGGGCGATGCTGCTTTCTGACCCTTTCTCAGGCTCATGTTTAGGTAACTTTCTAATACAGCCGGGGACTTGCCTAGGGAATGATGCTGCCCCTAGGGAGCTGGGCCCTTCTACATTAATTAACAATAAAGACAACCCCCCACAGGTAAATGATTGGGGCAGGTCCTCATTGGAGACTCCCTTCTCAGATGGCTCTAATCAATGTCAAGTTGACTGTTAAGGCTAATTATGACAAAGATACTGTGATACCAAGTCCCCAAGAGCAGTGGCAAAATGGGCTAGTCACACTTCTTATAGTCTGCTTCATTTTGGAAAATTCTTACTGCTTTGAGCTACATCCAGGTAAGTGCACTCATCTACCTTCCATCTCCCAGTCTATTCACAGTGTCTCCTTGTACCCTGAATGCACAGTCAAGAGGCCCCTGTCCTAGTTGCCTTGTGTTGAAATACAACTAGGCTGGGCTATGAATCAGAAGAACCTGGTCATCTTCCTAGGAAGGCTGGTGAGCTTGCTGATGACTGCTAGTACAAGACACATCCTCAAAGCAGGACCTCTGGATGTCAGCACGCTGGAACTTACCAGCCATGCAGAATACTGGGCCACACCTACTGCTACTTAATCAAAAGCTGTAGGGATGAGGCCCAGCCACCAGTTCTCAGGAGAATTCCAAGAGGAGTTGGTGCATGCTCAGATGGAAGACAATCCATTCTAAGTGCTGCTTTCTGTGGTCACGTGTGGGAGCAGAGGAAAAAGGCCAGGGTCAAGGTGCCATTGCTGTCTGACAAGAAGTATGTTCTCCCCCAGAGGTCTCAGCCACGGCTCTTCTAGAGACGACTCTGAAAGGAGAATCTGAGAACAAACTGGTACTATTGGAGTCTCCTCTTCAATAGGAACCTCTTCTTGAGGTTCGGTGGCCTGACTGAATCTTCTTGGCATCTCAGCATAAGAGAAAGAGATAGAGACTAGAGATTTGCCCAGGTCATGCTCTGCAAGCCATGTTACTCACATCCAGGGCAGAATATGGCTTTCTGTTCTGGGTTGCTCAGTTGAGTGAGCTGAAGCCTTCTTCGCAGAGGTCAGGTCTCTTCTGGGTCTCACCAGACTCGATCTAGGGAACTGCTATCAAAATGGCTGGCGTGTCATGTAAGGACATGAGCACAGGTGGTAGGGAATGAGTTGTGGCACTGTGGTGGTCATTGAGGTGTTAGAACTTGACCTGACGTTCAAGCCCACTAAAGGCTCTTAACCCTTTCAAGATGGGAACAGTCTCTCTGGTTTCCTGGATACTGTAACTATTGAACAGGTGTGGAGTTTGGGAAGGACAAGAAAGTATTACTGACATCAGGCCAGGCTTGCTGAACCCCTCTCATGGGCTGGGGAGATGGCTTACCAGGTGAACGCCCTTGCTACCAGACCTGAATCTGATCTCCTTAAAGAATGTGATGTTAGAGAGAATCAATCCCTGAAAGTTGCCCTCTGACCTCCACTTAAGGCTGTTTGACATGCATGGACCAAACACTAAATAATAAATGTAAAAACAAAACAAACAAACAATTGAAAAAGAAAGAAAGCTATATATTGAGGTGTCACACAGTCTAGGCTGGCCTTGAACTTGCTAAGTACCTGAGGAAAAGCCTTGACTTCCTGATCCTCCTGCCTCTACCTTCTGAGTGCCCGGATTAGAGGTATGTGCCACCACGCCCACTGTAGGTAGTGACATTATTTCTATTTTGCAGCTGAGAAAACTGAGTCATAAAGAATTTGTCCAAAGCTATGTAATTAGGTACCAAACCCAGATTTGGCTTGGCTCGTAAACCCAAAGCCCTCAACTTAACTCTAGTGCTCATGACAAAAAGCTAAGAAAGAGGCCTGGGAGACGATTCAGTGGTTAAAGGACTTGTCATGGAATTCTAAGGACTAGAGTTTGTGTCCTTAAGGTACCTACATAAATGCCAGGCAATCATGGGCTAGCCTGCTGTCCAGCTTTGGGAGATAGGCAGGGGATCTCCAGAGCATGGTGGCTAGCAAAACCAGACTCTGGATTTAATTGAGCCTCTGCCTCACGGAGTAAGACAGGAAAGGAACTGAGGGTGATTCCAACTGTAACCTCCTTAGATCTCTACACACTCACATACACACCATATACACCTACACAGAAGTGCCCACACACATATACAGTCAAGGAACAAGAAAACAGAAAGAAAGGAAAAAAAAGAACGTGAGGAAAAGCAGCTCTGAAAATTCTGCCTTCTCTTGGATATGGAATTTAAAATTACACACCAAAGAGGGGTTTTACACTGTCTAAGATTTCACTGTGGGCATGTACTACATTCATAACCAGCAGGGCTTAAATTGTTGCCGTGTTTACAGAGACAATCTCCAGGGCCAGCTTTAGGGATGAGTCAATCCTAGGGGGGAGAAGAAGGGAGGGGGGCGCTAAGGTTTGTTCCTACATGTTTGGTGGCTGTGTGGCTTTGTGAGCCCAGGCAGTTATTGGACCAGGCAAACCGAGGTGCAGAGAGAGGGCTGGCTATCCTCACAGTGGCCAACTCCGAGTGAGAGAGATGGGTGTTCAACAAGGACCTTAAAGGCTGCTGCAGGAAGGGAGGTCAGGTAGGCACAAAGGTATGGAATACTCACAAAAGACTGTGAGTAAGCCAGTAGTCTAGAAACACAACTTCCATTCAAAGAATGGACTGCTAAGGCTTCCAGATCTTTCTTTTCTTCTGGAAGTAAAGGGAGGCAGCATAACCTACAATCCCAAAGCTTTGAAATCTGCAAACAAGTAAGCAGGGGGTCAGCAAAATGGTTCAGTGCATAAAGGTGTTCCCTGCTAAGCTGGATGATCTGAGTACCACCCTTCAAGCCCCACATGGCGGAAGAAGAAAACCATGGACTGCTGCCAAGCATCTTATCCTCCCGTCTCTGTACCTACGCACATGCACAAGACAAAGAAATAAACATAATGATAATAAAAAAACCCAAATGACACGGGTATCTTGTCTTGCCCTCTGTAAGCACTGACACTAGATCATGTTCAAGGACACCTTCCTTTTACCCTTTGCCCTTGACTTCTCACAATTCAGGTTGGGCCCAGTGCAGCTGCCTAAGCAAGTTACACATACCAAAGCAAGCTAGGAGTGGGACCATTTTCTTGCTTTTTGTTATTGTTTTTCTTTTTAGACAGAGTCTCACATATTCCAGATTAGCCTTGACGTTTCTACATAGCTGAGAATGATGTCAAGCTCCTCAGAGCAAGGATGGCGGGTGTGTGTCAGCAAGGCAGGTTTCTGCGGTGCTGGGGATGGAATGCAGCACTGGGGCATGCTGAGCGAGCACTCTTCTAGCTAAGCCAACACTTTCTGAGTCTCAGATGAGTGAGTCTTTGGACATCTCATCTTACAGTCAGTAGGGTTGTTATAACTAGGACATCTGCTACATTTTGTTGACAACTAAAAATGACTGTGACATTTTCTGCCATGTCACTGGGAGATTTGACCACATCAAGACATATTTTCATTTTTCTAGTCATCGGGGCTTTTAATGTGCTCATGACTTAACAGAAACTTCCTTTTCAAGACTTACTCTTTTATTTTAATTATATGTATGCATGTATACACATATGTAAACATGGGTTCACGTGTGGAGAAGAGGGCCTTGGTTCTCCTGGAGCTGGAATTACAGAAAGTTGAAAGCTTCAATATGTGGGTCCTGGGATCCAAATTGTGGTCCTTAGATAGACTGATAATGCTCTTAACTGCTGAGCCATCCCTCCAATCCTAAGAGAAGCTTCTTAGAGATGATAATAACATAAGGTTATGATGACTGCCTCAAAGGTCTGGAGAGACAAATTTGGGGAAAGTGAATGCTACCCTGCTCCCTAAAATATGCCCTTGTAGCTTCCATCACTACTGTCCATCTAAAATATCTCTAAAGGAGTTATTGGGGGCTGTAAAGACAGCTCGAGTGTTAAGAACCCTTGTTGCTCTTGCAGAGGACTGGAATTGAGTTCCCAGCACCCCCTGGTAATTTACAACCATGTGTAACTCCAATTCTAGGATTAAATGCCCTCTTCTGGTGCTGTGAGAATACTTCATGCACATACCTGCAGTCAAAAAACATCCACACATAATAAATGAATGCATGAACAGAAGTTCTCAGGATCTTTACAAAAGCAAGGAAATGGATAATAAAAATGATACAATGAGAGTCTAAAAGTCTAACAAGACCCTGGCAGGGTCTTTTGCAGCCCAGGTTGGCTACTTTGAATGTAGCTGATTCTGGTCTTCTGCTTCTACATCCGAAGTGCTGTGGTGATAGGTTATGGTGCTGGGGCAGATCCCAGGGCTTTAATACATGCTAGAACATTTTACCAGCTGGGTCCCAGCCACAGCCTGGAAGAACTAACTCTGGGACTACTCAGTTCCCAGATCTAATAACCTGGCTAATATACTCTGATGTTTCTAGCTCTGGTTTGTGTCCTAGCAAATGAGAAACATCCCATCCCTCTTACACTAACAGGTTGTTGTGGGCCTTCTTCAAGTATTCTAAGGCATCCCTAGAAGTCCTCACTGGCTAGCCAAGTGGGTTCTTAGCATTTCTCTGGGTCCAGTGTTCCTTATCTTAGGAACATATTCACACAGACATAGAGGCAAATGCAAAAGGAAGACCCTGCTGCTGCTCCAAGGGCAGCTGTTTAAGGCCAAGTTCATCCTCACAGTTCAGTCTCTTGGACATTGGCACTGCAGACTGTACTTTGAGGGGAGAGAGTGAACCCTGTGAGGAAATGAAACTGGTGTGTTGTTGGGGCAGTCACAGAGGAAGAAACTGAAGTGAGGGGAAGATTTTACAAGATATTTTCTGGGTACACTTGAGAACGGCCCTGCTTCCTCCAGGAAGAGTGTCTGGATGATGAGCTAAGAAATGACAATGGAATCTGAGAAGAACGATGCAGATGGCCCTTGGTTTCCAGTGCTCATTTTCTCTATAGAGTTCACAGATTCTCTTTTTCCTTTTGTGCATTAGTGGGAACGGAACCCAGGACTCAGGCATGCTAGGCCAAGGGCTCTACCAATGAGCCATGCTCTCAGGTTCTCACTGGCAGATTCTGGACAAGAGCTTTACCACCAAGTCATACCCTAAATCTCTCACTGGGGCATTCTAGGCAGGAGCTCTATTGCAGAGCAAAATTCTAGCCCCTCACTGGGGAGATACTAGGCAGATGCTCTACTGCTGAACTAAATTCTAGTCCCTCAGTGGGGGGGGGGGGGGAGGGATGCTAGGCAAGTGCTCTATCTAGAGCCACACCCTAGCCCCTAACTGGGGGAGTTTAGGCAAGTGCTCTACCTAGAGCTATACCCCACCCCTCACTGGGAGATTCTAGGCAGGTGTTCTACCACTGAGAAACACCCCAGTCCCTCACTGGGGGATTCTAGGCAAGGTCTCTACCACTGAGTCACACCCCAGCCCCTCACTGGGGGATTAGGCAGGTGCTCTACCACTGAGCCACACTCCAGCCCCTCACTGGGGGATTCTAGGCAGATGCTCTACCACTGAGAAACACCCCAGCCTCTCACTGGGGGATTCTAGGCAGGGTCTCTACCACTGAGTCACACTCCTAACCTCAGAAGCTTTTGATTCTTTGACTTATTCCCAGGCTGCTTCCTGGGCCAAGCAGCCTAGTTTCTGTCCCCAGGGGGTACCCATGAGTATACTACACGATAGGAACAGAGAGGGGACACTTGATCTGATCTGTAAGCCCATTCTCCTTGTCTCCAGAGGGAGCAACTGCTCATGTCCAGTAGTGCACACTTGAAAGGCCACTGCTCCACTGTTACAGGAAACCAGAGCCAGGGAGGGGCTTCCACTGTGTACATGACCACCTTTCCATCACCTTTCTCTCATGGATGGGAAGGCCTGGAGGGATTCTGGGAGGACACAGGGCTCCCAACAGATGTTTCAAAGTGCAAGTTTTCCTTTCAGCAAACACAAGCTTTGTAACCCCTGATACGGAGATTTGGAGTCTGACTCTGCTCAGATGTCGAAATGGGACCGTTTCTAAAGAAAAACTCCAGAATTCTGAATTCAGATGTTTCAAAAAAAAAAAAAAAATTGGTGTGAGATTCAAGAACAAAGCAGTGCAAGCTGAGGGAGAGGGTAACCTTTCCCTTCAAGCTGCTTTCCCCAAGAGAGGCCGGCATGATCCGCTCAGTACCATTTGATGCAAATGCATCTCTGAAAAGAGCCGGTGGATAATAGATAAAAAGATTATCTGTGACATTATGAAAAATGAAAGTTTAAAAATGGCTACAAGTCCCATAAAAAAAAAAAAAAATCCTAAACTTTATTCAGTCCTGTTGAAAGGCAAGAGGGGAAGTGTGTTGCGACTCCCCAGGGACCAGTGCCTCTCCCGCTATTGTTCTGAAGCCTTCCACCAGATCATGAGTTGTCAGATGGCTTTCCTGCTGGGCTCTTTGCTGGAAGCACACAGTCTAAGAAACCATCACAGCCTTCTGGTTCTTTCCAGACTTGACTCTGAAGCTGTCCCTCACCCTGCCCTGCCCTGCCGGGGCCTCTTTGTGCTAAAACCCAGGACTGCACACTTGATTTCAAAGATGAATTATGGATTTAAGGCCTGGTTTTCCAGGGCAGGAAATAGTCTGATTTCTGTCCAGCCCTTTCTTGATTGGCTCAGCATGGAAGTCTTTCATTTAATGGGCCAGGCCCTGCTGTGAATACCTCTGATGGCTTCACTCCGATTTCTTTTCTTTGCGGGAGAGAGGAACAGAAATCCTAAAGGGAGATTTGCAGCCCCCCACCCTCACCCCACCTTCCAGCGTTGTGGGTCTAGGTACCACAGAGCATTCCTTTCAAGGAGAAACCCCAGGACCCATCTATTTATTTGATCAACTACCTTTGAGCTTAGCCTCGGCTGAGGTGGGCAAGAATGAATTTGAACACCAGGGCCATGGGATATGCTGTTTTTTACCTCAGGATGGGGATGAGGTAGCACCCTGTGGCAGTTAGTGAGACAGTGCGGAATCCACTTGGTTCATATTCCAGTTGGGCCATTCACAACTGATTCCTTGTACAAAAGTACCTCTCCACTTACAGAACCAAGGCAGTAAGGTTACTAATGGAACTGAGAGGGACTGTTGTTATTTCTTTGCAAACACAATAAGAATGGTGATTGGAACTCATGTGGAATTGCTGACATTTTACTGATGTAAACATGTTTGGCAGGGGCTGGTACTTGTCACCAATCCCAACATCCCTAGTTTGACTGCTATGGTAAAAGGAGAGAATCTGTGGCAGGTCGGCCTCTGATTTACGCATGTCTGCTGTTGAGGTCATCAGTAAATAAGAAAAAAAAAAAAAGTAAAGATTGGCAAGGCTTTGGTTGTTGTCTGTCTGTCTTGGTTTTGTTTTGAGATGGGGTTTTATGGAGCCCATGGTTTGACTTGAACTCCCAATGTAGCCATGAGTGACCTTGAGCTCCTGATCTTCTAGTCATCATTTCCCAAGTGCTGGGATTCCAGGTATGCACCACCACATCCATTTATGCAGTGCTGGGAGGCCATCACTCTACCAACTCCCAATGGACTCCCTTTAACTTATGAAAATGGTGAATTCATACAGTGCATTCTAACACACACCCTCATGGGGGGTGGTTGGGAGGAAGAAAGGCAGGGAGGTGAAGTAGAGCTCCAAGGAGCCTGGTATACAATCAAGGTTACCTATTACTGTAATTGTCACAGGCCTTACAGCAGTCATTGGCTATCTATGTATGCAGACAGAGGTACATGCGGTGATACAATCAGTTTTTGCTAAGGACCGAATGCCCGGAAGAAGCAATATCAAGAACCACTACAGGGGATGATGCATACAAAGTGTTCCCTCTGTGACTTCAGTCACATTTCTCAACTTCTGAACCATTCCCACCTGTGTGAGATGTGGTTCCCCCAGTGCCATTTTGTGCACTCTTGGTCCTTTTCCTAAGCCAGCTGTTATGACTCAAATCAGATCTGTACCTACTCAAAGTCTAATACTATGGTTGAAAACGTGCATGAAGGGCCTGGGGAAATGGCTCAGTGGTTAAGAGCATGTGCTGCTCCTGCAGAGGAGCCCAGTGTGGTCTCCAGTACCCGTGTTAGACAGCTCTCAATCTCCTGTAACCCTCACTCCAGGGGATGACACCCATTTTTTGTCCTCTGCACATACTTGCACTCACATACACAAACCCACTCACAGACATACATGCATACGCTTAGATAAAAAGTACAATAAATCTTTAAAAAATATATATATATATACCTGGGCTGTATAAATGCAGCAGTAATACAGGAGAGGGTATGAGCTTTTCTTGGCCTTAGACCTACAGCAGGCTGGAGACGGATCGGTGCTGATAGCAGGATGAGAGGCAGTTACGTTTCCAAGGATGCTAGTGATATAAAATGTTTAGGCTTCAGGACAGGATAAAGCTCCCCCAAAATTCACATATTCCGGTGAGATGCGGACTGTTAGACTTCAGTTCAGTGCTTCTTTTGGTTTAACAGAACACTCTACAGGGTACAATAAGGAGTTGTCTGTGCCCTATCTGTCATCTGAAGCTTCTCTGAACCTGAATTTGTATGTGTGTCTATGTGTGTGTGTGCAGATACAACCTATGTATGTCATGCACATGTGTGCATGTGAAGTTCCAGGAGAAAATCTCAGGTGTCACTCACTTTTTTTTTTTTTTTTTCTTTTCTTGAGACAGGATCTTTTACTGGCCAAGGTCTTGCCTATTAGGTGATGTTGGCTAGCCAGAGTACATACAGGATCCAGAGAATTCCAAGTGGTGGGATTAAAACACATGCCATCATGCCTAGCTTTTCTACATACACACTTGGGATCATGCTTAGATCTACATGCTGAAAAGTAAGCACTTTACTGAGCCATCTCCCCAGTTGTGTGTGTGTGTATGTGTACACGCATGCATGTACACTCCCTGCAGGCAGAAGAGAGAAGGGATCTAAGTATGGTTACTGTAGGAGGAAGGAGACAGGAATCATGAGATATATAGATAGGCAAGGGTGCAGTTCAAGAATAGTAAATATCCCTATCTCCCCGAAATCTGAAGATGCCTGAATCTGTACAGTCGGAGTTATCCAGAGTACCAACAGGCAGGCAGGCAGGCTGTCTTTCTGTGGCAGATTTTAGGAGGCAACCCTAGCTTAGGCAACTGTTAGAGGTATCAGTGCCAGGCATCAGGCAAACTCTTCTTGTCCTGTCTACCGGTGTCATCCCCAAGGTCAATACAGAGCTTCGCTGATCCTAACCTTTCTAGTAGGAATCTCTGAGGTGCTGACCCTACCCATAACTTTCCCTTCATAAACAACTTCCCCACATACACACTCTGCACTTTAAAGAAATCGTTACATGTTGACTAAATCATAGTTATCTTGAAATCTTGCTTGCTTCGTTTTAAATTAAAAAAAATATTGTTGAACTACATAAACAGTGAAGGATAATAAAAGTATATACATAAGGAAAACCTGGAGAGCAAATAGCTCCTGTGATGGCTAATACTGTCAACCTGATGGGATCTGGAACCACCTAGGAGACACAGCTCTGGACATGCCTGTGAGGGACTTTCTGGAATGGGTTGAGGTGGAAAGCATACCTATGAACAGTACCATCCTGTAAGCTTGGGACTCCACCAAATAATAATAAGGAAATTGATAAATAAAAATCAAACCGACTACTTGAATTCATTGCTCTATGCTTCCTGATTGCAGATACAACATGAGCACCTTCTCCACTCACCCATGATAAACTAAGTCCTCTTAAACTAATTTATTTGGTGACAAAAGTACATTAGTGCCCTCCTGAAGTCACCTTTGTCAATCATTTTGTTACAGCAATTACAAAAGTAACTAATATATCTAGTTTAAGAAATATGTATTTTAGGTATCTCTCTATAGAATAAAGAACACTGTCACTAATATGTTATATGATAAGCACAGTATTGTAGGGGTATTGTATTGTTTCATGGTAAATAATTGTCCCACCCATTGGTTTAATAAAAAGAGATGATTGGTCAAAGGCAGGCAGGAAGTGTGGGCGGGACTACCAGACTAAGAAAAACTCTGAGAACAGAATGCCAGAGAGAGCACCAGAGAGAAGCTGCAGGATGCAGAGGACAACCATGCAGCTTTAAAGAAAGGTACCGAGCCGCATGGCTGAACAAGAGACATGGGATAGTTTAAGGGTAGAGAGTTAGCAAGCTATATGTCTGGGCCTTAGGCTGATCAGCCTAAAACTATTGGAAGCATCTGTGTGTCTCTGTGGGACTGCGGGTCTGTGGGCCTAGACCTTGAGGTTAGGCCCGAAAGTCTGGGCCAGAAACCTAATACTACACAGTATAGTGTTTATAATTTTGTGATATACTTACATACACACTCTATGTGGTAATATTCTCATGGTTTTATTTTATTTTGCTTTTCTTTTGATTTTTTGAAGGATGCCTCAAACAGTCTTCAACTCCTGATCTGTCTGCCTCCATCTTAAAATTGCTGGATGGGGGCCAGCCCATTGAGGATGGGGCCCAGGGCTTATACATAGTAGGCCAGCACTCTACACAGTAAGCCAGATACACAGTCTAGTTCTATGTATTTTGAAACTATATCACACCATGTCCACACCATCATGAATGTGCTGATCTTGTCTGAAATGCCATTTCATGGAGGTTAAGTGTTCACCTTTCGACAGCTTTCAGTTGAGAGGTTCTGATGCTCTGTATCCATAATTTACAGATACCCAAGAGGCCTTGAACAGCCTGGGAAGGTTGTGGCTGGTAGACAGGTGAGTAGAACATACAGCATTTAAGTAGTTGGGTGTCATTAGCTGTTATTAACAACCACAGCAGGTAGAGATTGGGGCTGTCTAAGGTACCATCAGCCACAATGGAAGATGCTCTAGCCTGCCTTTCTCTTTCTGGGATAAAAACAAAAACAAAAACTCTAATCAAAAGTAATCTGGGGGAGGAAAGGGTTTATTTAGTTGATACTTTTAGGTCACAGTCTACCACTGAGGAAAGCTAGGACAGAGGACCTGAAGCAGAACTCAAGGCAGGAACCTGAAATAAAAACCATGGAGGTTGCTGTTCACTAGCTTGTTTTCTGGCTTATATTCAAGTTAGCTTTCTTATACATCCCGGGACCTCTTATTTTGGAATGGTGCCACTCACAGTGGGCTTGGTCTTCTGTTACTTAGCAATCAAGACAACCCCTCCCCAACACACACACCTGACCGAGAAAATTCTTCAGCTGAGATTCCCTCTCTTCACAGGTGTGTCAAATTTACATTAAAAGCAACTAGCACAGGAAACCCTTTTCTACTGAAACTTATCTGATCCCTAGGACCAATGAGGAGCCTTGGCTGTCACAGGTGCCAAGGGGCTTCTCCAAATGAGTCAGTTCATTTGTGCTTCTTCCAGCAGAAAGTCATTATGTAGAACTGAATTGTCATTAGTAAGGACAGAGTCTGTAGCCCTAACCACCCTCCTGCTTGATGCTGTGACCTGCCAGTGCTGTAAATAGCTCAGAGCTCGACAGCATCCTGCGGCAAACCACAGCGCCCCCTACAGGATTAAAGCATGCTATCTGTGTCTGCCACCAGCCTGCTCCACCTCAGGGCAAAGGCTCGCCTTTAATTATTTGTTTCCATGGAAATGAGTTTATTGCTACTTACAGCTTCCAATCAGTTCCTGATGTACCTCATTCCCTTGAAAGTGCACAATTAGAAGCTTGCTACATAAGTCAAAAGAAATCTGAGGGGTGTTGGATGAGTTGTTATTTCAGTGTCCATACTCAGAAGGGAGAAAAATAAAAAACAAAACAAGCCAAAAAAGGCAAGACCTCGGACTTGTAACCTACTTCTCTCGCTCTGTATTTATGTGTTAGGATATATAGCCACATGGCTTGGGTAGATGGCTCCGCTGGTAAAGTGCTTACCATGCAAGCATAAGAGCTCATGATCCATTAAAAAAAATACCTGGCGAGGTACAGTGCATGTGTGACTCAAATGTTGGGTAGGCAGAGACAGGAGGATCCCTGGTTCTTGCTAGTCAGTCAGCCTAGTCATAGGGCATGTTCTAGGTCAGGGAGAGACCCCTCCAAATATAAGAAGAGGTGAAGAGCAACTACAGGAGACAACAGAGGTTGACTTCTGGCCTCCACATGTACTCACATATGTGGGTCATGGGTCTATGTACACACACACACACACACACACACACACACACACACACAGGTGCACACCCGTTTTACCTCCCTCCCAATTGCATCTGACCAGTTTCTTTCCCACCTGAAATTAAAGCACAGAACTTAATAAATCCCAGGCTGTCATGGTGTGAATGAAACCCTAGAAATAAATCCAGCCTAATGACACAGCGATCCCGGAGACCTCAGTGGGAAACAAAATACTTTGTTTAATAATTATCAGCCTGCATTCGGGGCCTGTCTGCCAAAGCAGTGGTGTCAGAACTGCTCAGAGAAGAATGTTCTCCCCCTTCCCTTTTCCCCAGATTTCACCAGGGGGAAAAAACTGAAGCCATTTGAAACCAGACTGGACTCTTTTGATTTACATTTCTGATATTAAATGCAGGATGGCTGGCTGTGTCGCTGCTACGGGGCACTGCTTCGGTGGGAAGACACAGGGAGGTGGCATGGATCCAGGCTACTAATGAAGGGGCTTATCTGGAGGAAAACAGCTTTTCACACTGAAACAAACAATGGACACCTCTCAGATAACAAATTCAATGGCGAAAATACAGCACTGTAGGTGTCAAGTCCCCATAATTTAACAGAGACTCTTGCAGCATTAGTGATTTACATTAATTTTTAAAATTAATTTTGTTTGGCCCGCGGGGGAAATATATTTTTTCTTTTTTTCCCCTTTTTGTTTCTGATATCCTGCAGCTCATTAACAGTGCTCCACACTACTACCATTCATAATGGTTCATTTGCTAGCCAGGGGCCATTTTTAGAAGCAGCAAGCGGCAAGTGTGTGTGTGTGTGTGTGTGTGTGTGTGTGTGTGTGTGTGTGTGTGTGTGTGTGTGTGTGTGTGTGTGTGTGTGTGCATTTTTGGAAGAGGTGGCAGGCAGAAGCAAGCTTCACTGTGGCCTTCCATAAATAAAGGCTCTCCAGCCTGACAGCTTGCTCATCCAACCCTGGAAGCTTCTGGAACAGCATTGATATAGGTTCCAATGATGGCAATAACCAATATGCTCCGATTCATCTGTGATCACACCCTTCAGAGTACTGGACCACAGACCCAAAGGCCCTTAGGATGACTCGGGCAGTTTCTGCAAAGAGAGAACATTCTATGCTTTGCTTCACACCCCAAGGATCACTTCTACTGCTTCCCGTCCTCTCTACCAAAGGGTTAACTACTGGCTAGCAAGAAAACAGGCCCCTCTCCTTCTGCCTGGGGCAGGCAGGCCAGGGCACTCACTGCTAATCACAGCAGTTGTGATTTCTGATTCCAATTGGCAGCACAGAGAATTGAACTACCATCCCCTGAGAGAGGCCTGCTCCATGAGGCAGACCCTGGGCTTGTTAAGCTGCCTTCGCGCGATTATCAATTTTAAATTAATCTCCCTCATCTCTTTAAAGTGGCTGCTAAAAATATAATCTCTGGGATATCTTACTGTTAAGACTTAAGTAACAGGCAAAAAATTGGGTAATAATTAAGTGCTCCCCTGCATCTAAGCCTTTTGGAAAACTTTTCTATAGACTTGGCGAGCCCGGCAGGAGAAAGGCAAGCAATGCCTTATGTGTGTGTGTGTGGTGTGTGTGTGTGTATGTGTGCACACACACTGTCTCTAAATAAACCTTAAGTAGGCAGTATGCATCTGGACAAAAGGTTAAAGACCCAGTCCTCCACTGTAGTCCAACAAATACGACTCTATTTTTAACCCAGAAAAGTTTAGAAGGGAAAGCCAGCAAAACTTGTCTAGACATACTTTGGCTAAGCTCACAGGGGAGTCATTACAGGCTCACTTTATAGGGACATAATCGAGGTTATATATACAACACTCTTTTTTTTTTTTTTAAGGCAGCAATATGGTAGGATAATATGAACAGAAGTGAAAGAAATTCTTATTCACCAGAAATGGGTTCTCTGTGGAACCACCTTGGGCCCTTAATGGAAAGATCTAGGAGAAAGCAGACATACTTTCTAGAGGCTGGGAAGGTCTAGGAAGGAGACTCCCATGAGTCATTAACCAAGCTGGCCATTCCACCCACATGCTGCAGCCTTCAGTAACAAGAGGAGAGGCCTCTGAACTTTCCACTCCAAGTGGTGAGTCCCAGTCTGCCCAGAGGGGAAAGCCTGCTGCTGTTTCTGCGTCCTCCAACCTTCCTATGTCTCTAAACAACAGGAGGCAGAGAAGGCTGGGTAAGTTAAAGTGAGGTGCTCTGACCTGAACACAGAGTTACTATGTATGGTCACATGAAGTCAGGGTCAAGGTAGCCCAGGAGGAGGGGCGTCTGTAGGGCTGGTGGTGGACCATACAGGAGAACCATGGTATGCTTACAAGTGCTATTTGTGCACCCCCACACTCTACAGACTCCGATTTTAAGAGTAAATAACCAACCCAACACCTCTATGACCAACAGATATCTGACCTTGAAAATAACATATTTAATATCTTGGGCTAAAAAGAAAAAAAAAATCGAGCAGAGTCAGATAATCTGTAAAATTCTGATCTCATTTTTGAATGTTAAAGAAAAAAAGAAAAAATCTTGCTGGACACAGACACGGCCAACGTTCAACTCTTTGTCTTGTTTTCATTGTTAATTTTAATACAAAGTTTCACTATCACCAGGTTGGTCTTGAACTCAGGATGTAGTGGAAGATGACCCCAAGTTTCTGATTCTCTTGTCTCTAGCACTAGGCTTAACCACACCCAGTTTCTACAGTAGGGGATGGACTCCGACCTTTCTGTATGCTAGGTAGGCACTCTATGAACCACAACCCCAGTGAGAAGTCTATTCTCTACTGTGGATAGTTCCTTGCACTTCTGGTTTATGGAAATGTGACTGGAGGACAGACAACATCTGTCTTTGTTAGGTGGGACAAGGATGGAAAGCCCAGGGGTGAGGAATAAACTGTCTTCTGAAGGTTATTTGTATCCATGTATCCTCCACCAGCCCCATGAGGCCCCTTTTTTTTTTTTTTTTTTTTAGATTTATTTATTTTACTTGAAGATATTAAGATGTGATATATGCCCACAAATACATAAACCATCCAAGAGGAAGGCTGAGCTTCTTGTCCCCATCTGCAGTGCTTGTGAAGGCCTGTTAGTCACAAGATTAAAAACAACCAAACAACCAAACAAAAAACCTCAGTCTGAGGCCTGCACACTGGAACATCCATTTGTTTTCCTGTTTGCCTTGAAGATTTGCAGTGTTCCTTTCTCCTCAAGAAGAAATTTATTTTTCCATCTAGACCTTTTGTACACACATGAACAGTTCTACAAGAAGCCTGGTGTGTTCACTAACAATGCCAAGTGGGGGCCACTGTGGCCCTAATGGACTGAGAGCTTCCAAGTGAAGGACTTCATATGGATCCCACATTCCACAAATCCCTACCATCAGGAAAGTTCCAGGGCTGCGGAGATAGCTCAGGCCCTAAAGTGCTGCCCACACGAACATGAGGACCTGAATTCAACCCCTAGAACTGTGTAAAAGCTGGATATGGTGTCATGCAGTTGTATTCCTAGCCCCCGAAAGGCAGAGACAGCACATCTGGTAAATCCCAAGGCCAGTGGGAGAGGGGCCCTGTCACAAAACAAGTTGAGTCTGGAAAAATGGTTCTGTCGGTACAGGTGCTTTGCTACCCAGCCTGATGACTTGGGTTCAATCCTTAGGACCAACATGGTAGAACTGACTCTTAAAAGTTGTCCTCTGACCTCCATATGTATACTGTGGAGTAAGTGAGCACACACACACACACACACACACACACACACACACACACACACACACATGTACACATGTATGTGCACACAAAGTAACAACCAAACAAATACATCTATAAACAAACAAGTAAATAAACAAAAAGATAGATGGTGCTTGAGGAATGACACAATAGGCTGATGTCTGGGCTCCAATTAATGTGTACACTCATGCACGTGAACCTACACACATTCAAGCATGAACACACATGAATATGTGCATATACAAAAGACAAATAATAAAAGTTTGATCCCCTCTGTTAGACAATGATGGCCATCTGGTCTACCTCCTATGTCCCTTTGATTTTCCTTCCTTCCCAAAGAGCTAATAGGAAACACAGTAGCTGGAAAGGGGAGCTTGAAAATCCTCCTGGATTTCTGTTAGACAATGATGGCCATCTGGTCTACCTCCTATGTCCTTTTGATTTTCCTTCCTTCCCAAAGTGCTAATAGGAAACACAGTAGCTGGCAAGGGGAGCTTGAAATCCTCCTGGAATGTGGAGGGTGCTGGGTGTGCATACCTATTTCATTCCCATGTGACCTGGGTTCTCACACAGTTGGTAGGTGAGGCTCAACAGGAAGCTGGCCTGACCTCCAGCCCCAAAGAGCCTGTGCTTCAAGGTTATAACTCTTAGAAGAGTACAAAATATCAAATATGAATGTCCACTCTGATTTCAGGAAAGTACTTACCAAAATATGGAAATTGCTAGGGTTGGGGAGATGGCTGTATCTTGGTAAGGATTTCTATTGCTGCAATAAAACACCATAACACCACAAAACGGGGGAAGAATGGGTTAATTTGGCTTACACTTACAAATCACTGTTCACCACCAAAGTAGACAAGACAGAAATTCAAGTAGGACAGGCCCTTGGAGACAGGAGCTGATGCAGAGGCCATGGAAGGATGCTGCTTGTTGGCTTGCTCCTCATGGCTTGCTCAGCCTCTGTCTTATAGAACCCAGGACCACCAGGCCAGGGATGGTCCCACCCACAATTGGCTGTGTCCTCCCCCATCAATCACCAATTAAGGAAATGCCCTCCAGGCTTGCCTACAGATGGATCTTATGGAGGCGTTTTCTCAACTGAGGTTCCCTCCTCTCAGATGACTTTAGCTTGTGTCCAGTTGACAGAAAACCACCCAGCGCAGTTTAATACTTAGAAAAGTGCCGTCTAAGAAAGCATGAGGAGCTGAGTTCAATTCCCAGTGCCCACATATAAGAGTTGAAAGTGGTAACATATGCCTGTCATTTCAGCACTGGGGAAGTACACAGGGTGATTCCTAGGTCTTATTGTCTGGTGCTTTAGCCTCAATCTGCTAAATGAGCTCTGGTTTCAATGACTCTTGTCTTGAAGACTAAGGTAGTGTGTGAGGAGGGATATCAGACAGTTTCATCTCTGCTACTGTAACAAAACACTCTGAGATAAAGCAATCTACGGGTTTTTTCACCTCTACAATTTCATCATTGTGGGGGAGGACTAGGCAGGGACCTGAAGCAACTGGCCATCACATCCACAACCAGGAGCCGAGAAATGAATACACTCATACATGCCCGTGCACAGCTCCACTTCCTCACTCCTTCACAGCTCAGGACTCTCTTGCCCATCAAATACTAGTGACCAAATCGGGGTAGGCCCTCCCATATCAATTAATGGAATCAAGACAATCTTGCCTGTTTTCAAACATGCTCCCAGGCTGACCCAATGTAGACCATCCCTCCCTGTGACTCTCTTCCTGGGTGATTCTAAATCATGTCAAGTTGGCAATTAGAGCTAACCATCACAATCCCCACAATGCTAGGATGACAAGTTGTCAGAGGCTTCATATGCTGGTCTGGTAGATAGCTGCAAGACCTGGCCTGCTGACCTAATCAACTTCCCAGCAGCTGGCTTTTCCAAGTGTCTGGGTATCCTCTTTCCAGGTTGGTTATGAATCTTGTGTGAAGAGGAAAGAAATGGTGGCTGGGGGCAGGTTCTCCCCTTGTTCCCACTCCATCCAATCTCTCAACTAAATGGGTCCAAAAACCTCTCCTCAAGAGCCTGATAGATGTGGTACTAAATTAGAGGAATGGCAATTGATTCACTCAGCCTGGATAGAGAGAGCTCTACAAGATGGATTCTATCACATTAAACAGCTCCACTGTTGTCAGAAGGAAACCATCTACAGACCACAGGAGGAAAAAGAAGCCAGTGGTTTATTAATTGTACGTACTCTGGCCTCTGCTTAGGCAAGGTGGGCCTGGAATTCACATTTTAACACTTAAGATGTGACAGATGTTTCCTCAGTAAATAGGGAACAAAACTGTTAACCTGGGTAGCTGAGTTGGCTCTCTGTGTAAAGGCACTTGCTACCAAGCCTGACGAGCTCAGTTTCATCCCTAGGGCCCACACAGAGTAAGAGACCTGAATCCAGCCAACTGTCCCCTGACCTCCTCACCTGTGCACAGAAATGCATCCATACACAATACACAAATATAAAGTTTCTAAAGAGATCATTACTGGTGAATCAAAACAAGAAAGAGTAAGCTAACATCCTAGGGACAAGAGTCCTCTGTCTTAGGGTAAAACCACATCCAAATCAAACAGGCTTTAAAAGTCACCAATCAAAATTCTATCCAGATCATCACTCTGAAGGGTTCATATTTGCTAAGGGGTTGTATGTACACAGATCGTCCCTCCCTCCCTTTGCCCTCCCTCTCCCCTCCCCTGCCCTGCCCTGCCCGCCCTATCTGACAACAGGGTCTCATATAACTAAGGCTAGTTTTGAATTCAGTATACTGCTAAACACGACCTTTGCTTCTGATCCCTTTGATTTCCCCAGGGCTTGATCACAGGTGTGAGCTACCATATCTGGCAGTTATGTTTTGTTTTGTGTTTAGAAAAAAAAGAATACAGCATGGTAGCCCTACACCTGCTGGTTTGATCATGTGTGAGCAACAGCATTTACCAAAGAACTACTCAGGAGAACAAAGTTACTGGTGGGTATGTCTCCAACAATCAGAGGTCATGACAGAACAACTTAATATCAACAAACAATGTAAATAGGCTGGGGGGAGGGCAGTCCTCATTTCTTGGCAATTTAAGAAACTGGGATTGGACTGAATTTTATAAGAAAGTCAAGGATAGCTTACTTAGAGCTTTAGACAACTTTCATATTTGAGGGAAAAAAATCTCTAATTACTTCCATGAGATGGGATTCAAATAAGCTGTGGACTCTGAATAAGGATACTTCTATGCACCACTTTTCTGTCTTAGGTAGCTGCACTGGTCAAGAAGAAGAAATGAGGGGTAGAGATGTTCAATGTGTGTAATTCCTCTTTCATGCCAGGCCCATGGCAGGCATCATTAATTAATCCAGACTTTTATTCTTCCTCAGTCTAAAATCAATGTAGGCATCTAAGTAATTCATCAGTGATGGCTTGACTACCAAAACCCAATTGCTATCTTCAATAAAGATAACTTTAAGGTCTTTATATTTCTGGTCCTACTAGTCTAGCATATCATGCTATAAATTGTTTCTAAGTCCTACAAGGCAGTTGGGTATTGAGAACCATATGTATGAGAAGAGATATTTTATGAGCTTGCCCTAGTAGGAAAAAAAGTGCAAACCTGACTAAGGAAGTTGTTTCTATGGCATTAATGATTGGAGGCAGGAAAAACAAGGGTGCTCATATTTTATAGTCTCCAAATCCAGAAGTACACAATGTCTTAAATTTAGTAACACAGCTAAGGCTGCACGAGGATGGTTAATCAACCTCAACACTCAGCTTAAACTGCCAGCATCAACTGTGCTGGGCTGCTGGTGGTGTTGTTAATTTGTTTTATTTTTTAACTTTTGAGACAGGGTTTATACCACCGAGGCTTGCCTCAAACCCACTATATATCCAAGGATGACCTTGAACTTCTGATCCTCTAGTTTCTACATTTTGAGCATTGGGAATACAGGCATGCACATCATATCCTATTTATGCATTGCTGGGAAAGGAAACCGAGGCTTCATGCATACTAGGCAAGCACCCTACTACCTGGGCTATATTCCTGGCCTTTCAATTTATTAATTTAGCAGTAGGTGCTATTGTGCATCAGTTACAATCCCTCATCCTAAACTGAGAAGGATTTACCATAGCTTTAAAAGATAATGAAAGAGCCAAGTGTGATATCATAAACCTGCAATCCTAGCACCTGGAAGGTGGAGACAGAAGGTTCATGGGTTCAAGACCAGCCTCAGCAGCACAGTGAGTTCGAGATCAGACTGGGCTACATGAAACTTTGTATCACTTTTATACTTACGGGTTGTGCTGGATAATTTTTATGCCAACTTAACACAAGCTAAGTCATCTAAGAAAGGTGGGGACAAATTTTTTAAAAATGGCTCCTTAAGATCTCCTGTAGGCAAACCTGAATGGCATTTTCTTAATAGATGAGGGAGGGCCCAGCCCATTGTGGGTACCACTCCTGGGCTGGTGGTCCTTAGTTCTGCAAGAAAGCAGGTTGAACAAGCCATGAGAAGTCAGTCAGTAAGCAACACCCCTTCATGGTCTCTCCATCAGCTCCTGCCTGCTGCTTGGCAATTTCTATCCCGACTTCCTTCAATGATGGGACAGTGATGTGGAAAAGTGATGTGAAGAAACCTTTCCTTCTCCAAGCTGCTTCTGGTCATAGTGTTGCATCACAGCAATAGTAATCCTAACTCAGATATGGATAAAGAGAACGCTTTAATGTTGCTCAGAGGTATGGAGTGTGCTTAGCATTAGCAAGGTTTGATCTCCAGTAATAAAAAATACTGCAGATGAGAGACAAAATAAATATGGCAGGAATGTACCACAGGGAAGGGAATGAGGGTGGTCTTCAAGCATTTGAGCACTCATTTATAATGGGAGTTACGAAGCTGCTGCTAGGCTTTCAGAGATATTGGAGCACAGCATTAGCTACTTGTCTCATTACTGACAACATAATGACAAAGCAATTTAGAAAGGAGGGGTTCATTTTAGCTTAGTTTGAGCACACAGCTCATGGCTGTGGAGAAGTCACGGCAGCCAGACCATGAGGCGGCTGGTCACACTGCATCCACTGTCAGGAGAGTTGAGTTACTTTCTCCTTATCATTCACTCTAGGAGCCTACTCCACGGAATGGTGATGCCCAAATTCAGGATGGATCTCTCCACAGCAACTAAGCCTGTCTAGAAAGTCCCTCACCGACATGACTGGAGGCTTGTCTCCTAGGTGATTCCAGATCCTGTCAAGTTGACAATCAATAGTCACCATTCCAGACACCCCACAGATTGCATCGTTCACAGGGCGATGCGAGATTATGCGAAACCACTTGCTCAATTATCCCTGACCTACAACCAGAATATGACACCATTTGAGAATTCACAGAGAAAAACCATCACACACTGTACTAAATATTTTACCCCTTACTCGTTCAGAAGGCCATTGTAATTTCCAGTTTAGTTAGTTTGTTCCTGCAGAGGACATAGGGCTATTCCACAGGAGAATTCAGGAAAGGCCACCCCCTAGTCCTCTGTTGGTTGTGGGCACTCAGAGACCAAGTATGGCATTCCTCAAACTGCCTCAAACAGCCTATGTAACAGTACACGTTCTAGGGTCAGATCTGTTTGCCAAACACAGCATTACTATGATGTCTCCCACCTCCTTTGCTGCCAACTCTACCAAATGCATTTGGTTTTATTTGATCTGGTCTCAGTCATCCTAAGACATGGACACACTTGGGGCTGTGGGGATGGTTCAGTGGGTAAAAGCACCAGCTGCTCAAGCCATGTAAAAATGTGGACGCAGTGGTGTGCCTCTGAACTCCCAATGATTCTATGGCAAGAAGGGAGGCGAATCACTGTGAATCTCAAGTCAGCCAATCTGGAACAGGCAGTTCAGGGACAGTAATAAAAGAGACCCTGTCTCAAAAGGTGGAAAAGACCTGAAAGTTGTCTGCTGACCTCCACATCCATGTGGCAGCATGGGTGTGCCCACACTCACACATATCACACACACACACACACACACACACACACACACACACACACACACACACACACACACACACACACACACACACACACACACACACACACCTCAAAAAGAAAAAAGAAAAAATATATAAAAGGACAAAGAAATGGGTATAGGCCTGGACTCACCCTTGGAAACCTGAGGGACCAGTTAGGAATCTGGATTTCAAAACACTACACTCTTAGCTTAGAAACTCAATGAGACAGAGTCTTCTGGATGAAGACCAGCCACTTACTTATCCAGCAACTGGGGGAAAAAAAAAAAATCTGTGCTGCCCTGAAAAAGAATCATTAGTCCCTAGTCTGAAATTTGAAAACTATCAGGGGCTGATGAGGTGATGGTTCTGTCAGTAAAGTGCTCGCTTTGAAGGTGTGGAGACCTGAGTTTAATACCATAAAGCATTTCCAGAAAAGCTGAACACTGGCCTCAGAGATTGATGGGTGGATAAAAGTGCTTCCCAAACAAGTCTAATGATGTGAGTTTGATTTCCCACGACATACTGGAAAAAGAGAATTGACTCTTGAAAGTTGTCCTCTGACATCCAGGCCTGTCCTATAATACACATGTGCCCATGTAGGAATCTCTCTCTCTCTCTCTCTCTGAAATAATAAATAAACATAAACCTGGTTGTCCTAGTATACATCTGCAATCCCAGTGCTGGGGAGGTGGAGACAGGCAGATCTCTGGAGCTTACTGAACTACTCTAGTCTAATTGCTGTTTTCCAAACCAACAGGTAACCCTTTCTCAAATAGCCGCATCGATAGCCACTAAGAAATGACAGCCGAGGTGGCCATAGTATGCACGTACATGCACATGTACAAATAAAAAGGTATGCATCCCTTAAGAACAGTCCCAACCCTGATGTGAGGCTCAGCAGCCATCTCTGCAAGGCTGGTGGGTTGATACACTTGCAGGTGGAGGAATAAACTCACAGAACACTACAGTGAGTTATTTCTGAGGTTCCCATGATGTGCTCCTAATGGTGCTGACTTCCAAAGTGGGACTGACAGGGCTGCAGTCAGCTGTCATCTCCATCACAGACTTAATAACTTTGCCAGGCATCCTCCCAGCAAAGGAAGAGAAGAAAGGTCCTGCTAGGTGACAGCATTCAAAAAGAATGTGTGTGAATGCCATTATGGTATTGAAAGTGTCAGGTGCCAGCAAGAAGGGCCCTGATCAGACAGACAAGCAACTGGGCTGCATACTTGAAGGTTATTCGAAGCCTGTCATTTCCATTAGCCAGTTAACCACTGGTGGAATCACTCATTAATTGGCCTTCTTTGTACCAAGGTGGGGCTGAGGTGGCGAAGGTGTAGAGACTGGACCTGGCACTCACGGTGACTACCCTATTAGCAACTCATGATGGCTGGCGGGGGGGGGGGGGGGGCACAATATGCGGGCAGAGTTACCCCATGTGCCTGCTCATTAGCGGCTGGCACTAAAGCAGAGAAGCTAGTGGACACTGGCACGAGGCTAACTTTCTGTTCTTGGAGAAGGCCAAAAATAATCTCAGTAGATTTAATTAAAACTGCAGTGAACAGATGGGGTAGATGGAGAAGAACTCCAACTGGAGACCGCTCATCTGTCTAGGTCTAGGCGAGCGTTTTAATGAAGCCCTTCTCCGTCTGCAGGGGCCTGGGACTGACATGTCCCTTTCTGGTTATGCAACCGAGTGGAACGATTACCTAGCAACTCTGCTTAAAGAGCCAGGGGCCTCTTTCCCAAAGAAAAGTGTGGCTTGACTCAATGTATCTACCACTGCTGTGGTAAAAAGCCATCAGGCACCAGGAGGAGAACCTTGTTCTAACTTGAAGACAGACAGTCAGGAAATGCTGACCCAGGGCTGTGCGTGGAGGCAGTGGGGATAAAGGAGGTTGAAGGAGATCTAAGAACAGAATTGAGATTTAAATCTTGAGGTCCAGCTAAAACAAAGAAGCTCTGTCCAGACCAGGCCAGGGGTCTGCCCCAGTCAAGGATGCTTTCATGGTTTGCTAGGCTGTGGGAAGCTAATGGGGATGGCAGGAGACTCCCCAGCCCACCATGGATGTTAAGAGCAGGCATGCCATGCCTGTGTTCTTCACTGTCTGACTGATTTCCATGGCAAAGCCCCAAGTTCTGGGACTTTGAGAAAGAGAAGAGTTCAGAAGTTGCTTGTACTGAGTAGGCCAACACACAGGGAAGGCCAAGTGGCTGTGAGTACATTTGGCGTGGTGGAGTATGTTCAAAGGCTGAGTGGATTTGCTGTTGTCTAGACCAATGGGTGCTCAGGCGAACATCCACAGTAGGAACTGCAAGGGATTCCACTGGAAGAACTTGGGAGCTTAGAGCTTTCTCTGACCATTTAGAGACAATATGGGTGTCCTTTAGTTATTTTATAAGTTAAAACAAACCAAAAAAATCCCAGCAATCCTTTGGAGAGGTTAGTAGAGACTGTTATTGTTCATTTTCTTTCAGTATAAAAAAGTTAAATTATTTTGAAAAGTTTTAATATGTGTGTGTGTGTGTGTGTGTGTGTGTGTGTGTGAGAGAGAGAGAGAGAGAGAGAGAGAGAGAGAGAGAGAGAGAGAGAGAGAGAGAGAGAGAGAGAGAGAGAGAGAGACAGAGAAAGAACCCATGTGTGTGTGGGGGGTCAAAGGACAACTTGAAGAATGAGTTTTCCCCCACCACCCTGTGGGTTCCAAGGACCAAAGTCAGGCCATCAGACTTGGCAGCGGGTGTCTATACTTGATAAACCATCTCAGTGACTCATGAATTCATCAATTGTTTGTGTGTGTGAGAGAGAGAGACAGAATGTCTGTGTAGTGAATGTGCTGGCATGTGTATGTGTGTGTGAGGTTGGGTACCACTGTACACATGCGCAGAATCTTGAAGTAGGCATCATATGTTCTGCTCTGTTACTTATCTTATTCCCCTGAGCTGTGGTCTCTATAAAATCTAGAGTCAGGCTATCTACAGGGTAGAGGGGTGTGTGTGTGGGGGGGTTGCTCTGGTGTCTCCATGCTCCACAGCATCGGTGTTATAGGCAAGCGTGATTACTTCTGTCTTTTTAGGTAGGTGCTGGGGATTTAAACTAGGCCCTCATGCTTGAGCAGCAAACATTCTTTGACCACAGAATCATCTCCCCATCCCATCAAGCTTTTAATGTAGAGTGAGTTACTGCAGAAGTAACTCACTTGGTAGAGTGTTTTCCTGGCATGCACGCATTTGATCCTCAATGGTGTAAAACTCTGGTATGGTGATACCTACTTATAATCCTAGTGCTCAGGAGATGTTGGCAGGAAGATTAGAAATTCAAGGTCATGGTGAGTTTGAGGCCAGCTGTGCCTACATGAGACCCTGTCTCAGCACTCGCGTGCATGCACGCAAACACACACACACACACACACATACACACACCCCATATATAAATATGGGTAAAATAAGCCTCTTAGGAATGTTAGATGGTCGGATATCACCCATTTCCAAATGGCCTTTGGTATAGGAAAACAGAACTAGACCTTGTCATCTTACTTCTGAAGCATCTTTAGAAGAAAACACAGGATGCCAACGCATAGCTATGATTTCTCCTCCTAACCCCTTGAGCTCCAAATCAAACATTTTCCATCCTGACACCGACCTTTCTAGGGAAATGGGCTAGCTCCCTGCCCATCCACCCAACGTTCAAGGAGATCTGCCCGATGCCAAAAGATGTTTATTGAATACATGGAGCCTCAAAAGGTATTGAATTGTGTCATTTGGTGAAAAAAAGAAAAGCAACCAAGTTTCCCTTGAAACTAGTTATGCAATGGTGTTTAAAAAAAAAGAGAGAGAAAGAAAAAAGCTTTTTGCTCAGCTAAGTTTCCTACTATATTAATCTCATTATCCTTTGAACCGTTAAACTGGCAATGCCAAATGCAATTTGTATTCTGCGGCAGAGCGAATGCTCTAAAATGATTATCCCAATATGAACCGTGGCAAGCCTCGATATTGTTGGGTCTGAAAGGCCTCCTAACCACTGAATACTGTTCCCATATGCCTTCTGAGTTTCATGACACAGTGTTGCGTCTGCTTTTGCAAGGGATAAATTAAGCGTGTGAAAGTCTCAGCAAAGCCCTCATTTTCCAGTTAATCAAATCTCCCCTAATCAAATTAGCACACATAATTCCTCTGGATGTGTAGCACAAAACTGCATTATCCCCCTTCCTCCGAGTTGAAAGCAGTGGACGCAGCATGGAGTCTTTCTCCTTTGCTTGAGTGGCCCTAAATAGAGGAGTTCTTCAGAAGGACGGGTCGAGGTAAACTTTGGCAGTGATGGCGTTCCCAGCTCATTAAATCCGCTGCGTCTGTGACCACCTCCAGGGACCACTGAAGCATTCCGTAATGAGATACTTGTTTAATTTTCCTTCAAAGGCTGGACATCTGTGACAACCCTCCCTCTATTCCAACCCCACACAGGCAAATGTATCAATAGGCCTAAGGCCTCTATCCAGTTTGATGGAGTGTTTTCCATTGAATAAAGCAGATAATAAATTTTGAAGAGGAAGGAACAATTGCCATTAACTCTCCTTCTCTCCGAAGAGTCGAAGTCCATCATGAAAATTCAATAGCGGCTAAGCTAAATGGATAGATGTTCACAGTCAACCTTTTTTAATTGATTTCCCTTCATGAAATGATCTAGTCTCTAAAGCTAGCCGTCCCACAGCCCCTCTTTAACCTTTCTTTTTATTCCAAATACATTTAGAAGCCCCGAACAAAAAGGAATAGCTAAAATATTAATCTCCCTTGAGACCAAAGGCCTGCAACAGACCAGGTTTTCAGATCAATCCCCAACAGTGCCCGTGCTCCACAAAAGAACGAAACCTACTCTTAGCTCTGTTCAGTGTGGCACCGATGCTGACCTTTACTGAAAACCAACCACCACATCCCAACACTGGAGGGGACTGGAAAGCCTTTCTTACATAATAGGGATTTGTCTGGGATATTGTTAGCTCTCAGCCCTGCAGTCACTTCTGCTTATTCCATAATGAGGCTTGGAATGCATATAATGAGAGCTGTCTCAACAATATTTTTCACCTTAATACTTTATTATGACTAGGAAGACAGTTTAAGTAATATTTCATGTCCCCCTCCAACTTCCTCACTCCAGCCCCCTCCCACCTACCACCCTCAACCCTGCCGTTTTCTAGACTCTATTTGCTAGGACCCTCCAGAATGGACAAGGAACCCACTATTGTAATCCCCACCATCACAATGACATGTAAAGAATTCCTTGCAACGATTTTTCTATCCACAATAGTGACCCTGCAGTTCTCCTACTAAAACATGAGTATGTCTCTCCTACATCCTGTGTGCCACAGGGCTGGCATCAACCAAAGCTTGTATGAGTATCACAGGACTCTCAAAGTCCTGCATGTCCCCTCTGGGATCCCAGAACCAGGCCAAATAACTCCAGGGGACTTAGAACTCATATCAACAGAAACTTCACCTACTCACCCCCACCCCCCTTATCCCCGAATCAGCTCTATAACAAACACAGACGCTGCCTTCTATATTTTACTGTGAATTAAATGAAACAGGCAAGTCTCCCTCACGGAACTCCAAAGTCACTCTGCACCAGACTCAGTTCCTCAGCCTCCCTGAGTTCTCAGCTGATCAGATTCCTTCTAAATCTAGCCTCTCTTTGCACTGGTCTGCAAGGAGGGGAGGGAATAAGGTCTGGAACTCACTATTTCATGCTCACCCCACCCCCACCCCCAGCGTGTGGCTGCCCTGTGAGCTGGGAGAAGAGGTCCTTGAAGTTTCCAGGACTGACACCTCCTCCCCTCACGAGCCACACATGCCCCGCAGCAGCTGGCCAGAGAATTCCCCAAGGCTCCCCTACAGAAGCTGAGGAGTGGAAGTCCAATTTCCACGTGGATTCCCTAAGCAGGAAGCTGTGAATGTGCGAGTCACCTTCCCTGGGCCAAGGTCTGTTTAGATACCTCCCTTATTTACTGGAGCAGTAAGTTAGGAAATCATGGGGGATTGCATGAACTCCCCAACTTTCCTCTTCCATCAGAAGAGTCCTGCCTACTGCTTTTGAAAGGAAAAAAACCAAGAATACAAGCCACTGAAGAGGAAACATAGCACTCACCAGGTTCCTTCTACCTGCTCCTGCCTCCAGGTCTCCTCTCTTCTCCTCACTAACTGCCAACCCTGATTCTCGTCAGCATTACTCAACAGACTAGACCTTCAACTCTGTGATAGGAAACCTGCACAGAGGTAATACTTTCAGTATATCTACAGACTCAAGTTCATTGGTGATTATTCCTAAACCCTTTAATCTCGATTTCCTTTCTAGCTCAAGGGGTCTGGATCAGCCGAGGTACCACCCTCAAACAGCTGGCTCCTCCTTCAAGTATGTATTGAATATTTGTCCTAAGAAGTGCTACTCTGAAGAGCCTAGAGGGTGGGAGAAGGGACAAAAGAGACAGAGAAGGATGACATCCAGGTGTTTCAGCAGATGTGGTCATGGGGCCTCACACAGCTGGCAGAGAAAGAAAACATGAGGCAGGACCACAAGGCAGGACACTGACAGAGAGACTGTCAAAGGCCTTGAGAAAGTGTGGCTGGTGTGGCTCAGTGGTAGAGCACCTACCTAGAATCCCCCAGTGAGGGGCTGGGGTGTGGCTCAGTTGTAGGGCACCTGCCTAGAATCCCCCAGTGAGGGGCTAGGGTGTGGCTCAGTGGTAGAGCCCCTGCCTAGAATCCCCCAGTGAGGGGTTGGGGTGTGGCTCAGTGGTAGAGCCCCTGCCTAGAATCCCCCAGTGAGGGGCTGGGGTGTGGCTCAGTGGTAGAGCACTTGCCTAGAATCCCCCAGTGAGGGGCTGGGGTGTGCTCAGTGGTAGAGCCCCTGCCTAGAATCCCCCAGTGAGGGGCTGGGGTGTGACTCAGTGGTAGAGCATCTGCCTAGAATCCCCCAGTGGGGGGCTGGGGTGTGCTCAGTGGTAGGGCACCTGCCTAGAATCCCCCAGTGAGGGACTAGAGGCCTGGCTCACTACTAGACAGCCTGTCTGGAATCTTTCAGTCAGGGGCTGGAAATAGTCAGTGATAGAATGCTGACCTAGCACATACAAAGTCCTGGATTTCAATCCCACAACTAAGGGCGGGGAGAAGTAAAAAGTGAAAGATGGTGGGAAAGAAAAGCAGCAAAAGAGAATGGGACAAAAAGATGGAGAAAGGGCTGTGAACAGGGACGGGGCACCTGAGATCTTGCAGACATACACCTTTAAACTTATCTTCCAACTTCCTGAGTGCTGGGATTATAGCTGTATATTACTATGCCCAATATGGTGGGCACCCTTGTGAGCAAAGCTAAGATAGATGGTCTGCTCATTTAAGTTGGTGACAGAACAGAGTGTCTGGATATGAAGAAGCCAATCATTTTATCATGAGGACTCTTGGAAGATGACCATACAGATGCAATCTGGTTCACTAAGCACAGCCTAGCCTTGAAGGACCTGAACACAAGATTCTGGGGGAAAAGAATGTTCATGAAAAACCAGGCTGATGACATCATCTGAAAACAAAGACCAGTCCTTTCAGGGAACTGAGAGCATAAGGGTTATTCCTATATAGGTCTTATATTCTCTACCAAAGTCAGCTCTATCTGGCCTCTCCGTGGCCAGAGTACGGACCAAGGCTACACTTGACGTAGGGTGCCAGGGCTGAGCTTTCCTACCACGTCCTGGTAAATGAGGGCTGTGCATGGTTCATGCTGTTATCCACTCTGAGATGCAAGACTATTCTGTCTGAATATTCTAAGGCAGGTCTTGTTGAGGTTTGAATGCTAACTGCTCCCCACAGTCTCACAGACGAACACTTGTTCCCCAGTTGGTGGTGTTGTCTGAGGTTATGAGACCTTTATTAGGTAGAGCCTAGCTGGAAGGAAGAAGTGAGACACTGGGAGGCTGGACTTTGACATGTATAACCTGGCCCCACTTTCTGGCATTTCTCTACTTGCTGGATGCAGATGCCACGTGACCCACTGCCTCCTACTCTTGCTGTGTGCTGGGCTGTATCCCCTTAAACTGCCCACCACAAAAACAAAGCAAGCAAGCAAACAAAACAAAACCTTGCTTTCTATAAATTGCTTCTTTTCTGGTATTTTGTTACAGCCAAACTAATATGGTCCTTAACTTCCTCTGATTTCTGCCACTTTTATTATCTCTGCCAAAGAGTTACAACCAGTTTTTTTAAGTTTTATAAGAGGAAGAGGGACATGGATGGAAATAGCCATCTTTAACAAACAGCTAGTGGTTTAAAAATAGTGCGGAGGTTTATGCGATTGCCTTTATCTCAGTGGTTGACCTTGCTAATACACTATGTAGATCTCTTGCCAACTAATCGGTGGACTGTAACACACAGCTTCAAGCTGTGCTCAATGATCGGGAACAGGGATGAATGAGAGGGTTTTAGCAACCAGGATCTGCAGGCTGCTATCTGTATTTGACAGCTGTCACCATCTCTGCAGAGGCCAAGGCCTAGACCTTCATTTAAAGGCAGCATGGATGATCAGATTGCTGGGACAGTGTCAAAACTGACTGTGCTGAACTCGGAAGTCAGAGAGTAAATCTATGAATAGCGGTCTCTCTCTATCTCTGGGAGGCACAGATGGCGAATCAATATCCAGCCATGTTTAGTCTCGGTGGCCTTTGGGTCACGGTGGAGGCCACATCTGAAGTTCTGCTCTGTGATGTCACCATGTGGGAAAAGCTGCTTTATGGACAAAGATCTAAAAGATTTACAAGGTTCTTGGCATTGACAGAGGCCGCAGAGCTGCGATTGTTTTGAACCAATTTTACGAGCTAATGAGGTTCCCCAGGACTTCATAATGTTCTCAGGGCACTGGGCACTCCCGTTAGTCACCTTTTCCCACAAGTCGTTAGCTACTTTCTTCTGATGGTCTGTGGGGACCACTGATGTTGAAGACAGAGGTTGAGAAAGAGGCCTTCCTTTTAATATTTGTTAGACATATCAACCGGGTCTTCAACCATAACTCCCTGTAGAGCATTTGGGGAGAGCCCCACGTAGGTAGGGTGGGATGTCTATAGAACATACATGATGGTGTGGTTTAAGACTGAGCACGGGCAGGTTCTGTATGTTCTACATGAATGTTCTACAGATTGCTCTATCTCTTCCAAGGTCCCACTGACACCAAGAAATGTCTGAAAATTCGTCAATAACAATGAAAAGTAATGCTCAGGCTGAGCAACAGGGCGAGAGAAAATTCATTTCCACATTCTACACACAAACAAGGAGGACCATGGTGGTGACTGTTGAGTGTGGCATCAGGAGTGCAGTATAATAACTTACCTAGTCTAAAGTGCAAGATCTTGGACCCCTGCACATAGGCTGAAGCCTTAAAAGGAGACAGGGCTCCCTAGATTCTGTATTTTAAGCTGACTCTCATTAGGGTAAAGAATGTGTAATATAAGACATGATTCTTCTTCAACATTGGTATGGATATCCTAGCTGTTGTGAAAGGGTCTTCCTTAGATGATTTGGGGGGGGGGGGGAGCAAGGGAGGGAGGAAGGAGGAAGAGAAGAGAAAGCCAGGTGTGGTGGCTCGTGCTTATAATTCCAGCACTTATGAAGCCAAGGTAGGAAGGTTGCTGTGAGCTCAAGGCCAGCTTAGGCTACAAAATGAATTCCAGGTTTAGATCAGACCCTGCTTCAGAAAATTACTCCATCTCTAAATAAAAATGTGTATCAAGAACAAACTAACAGGGGCTGGAGAGATGGCTCATCAGTTAATAACACTGACTGCTTTTCCAGAGGACCTGGGTTCAATTCCCAGGACCCACACGGCAGCTCACAACTAACTGTCTGTAACACCAAAATCTGACACCCTCACATAGATGCACATGTAGACAAAGCACCAATGCACATAAAATAAAAATAGATAAATTATTAAAAAAAGAACAAACTAAAAAAACAAAAATCAGTAATAGCTACCATAAAGCTGGCAATATGATTCAATGGGTAAAGGCTCTTGCTGATAACACTGACCCCCGAGTTCGAGCCCCTGGAAGCCACATGGAAAGAAATGGCTCCTGCAAGCTGTCCTCTGACCTCCACAGGTGCATGCCAGTGTGTGTGCACATACAACAGATAAGTAATGAAAAATTTAAAAAATTAGCTAATATGTCTCCATTTTATAAGTAATTTTCTAAAACTTTTAAATTTACTTTTATCTTATGTGCATTGGTATTTTGCCTGCATGTATATCTGTGAGGGCGTTGAACTTCCTGACGTTACAAACTGTGCTGAAGTTATAAACAGTTGTGAGCT
The DNA here is from genome assembly GCA_033318265.1 of Phyllotis vaccarum. Taxonomy (NCBI): domain Eukaryota; kingdom Metazoa; phylum Chordata; class Mammalia; order Rodentia; family Cricetidae; genus Phyllotis; species Phyllotis vaccarum. Next base: position 41,311,377 of record JARWLC010000017.1, on the reverse strand, counting down.
GCCACGTGGGTGCTGGGAATTGAACCCTGATCCTCTGGAATTACAGTCAGTGCTCTTAACTGCTGAGCCATCTCTACAGTCCTACAGGTAATGGTTTAAGAATTTTACCAGTATCTGAGTTCTGAGAATTTTAACTTGGGTATCTTGCCTTGAGAGCTACCAGCATATTCAAGAAGAACCTTCTCAATAAAGACAAGTCTGACCACTAAAAACTAAGAGGTGAACATGACTGACCCCAATCCTCCCTGAAGACAGTCAGCAAGTTATGGTTGCTGGGGGAAGCCATTGATTAGTTGCACATGCTCCTACAAATAACCCCATATTCATGCCTTGTAAGTAACCCTAATTAAACTCACTGGGTCTCTTTCTCTCTCGACACATACACATCTTGCAAGTGAGAGACTTGTTGAAAAGAGAAATATGAATATGACCAAAATGCATTATATACATGTATGAGATGTCACAATGAAACCTATTACTTTGTATAATTGGTACACACTAATTAAAAAGAAAAAAACTTTAAACATACTGGGACTGGGAGATGGCTCCGTTGGCAAAGTGCTTGCCATATAAATCAAAGGGACTGAGTTGAAACCCCTGAACTCAGTTAAAGCAGATACAGTAGTAGCACATGTTTCTGAAACTCTAGCTATTCTTTGGTGAGATGGGAAACACAGAACAGAGAATCCCTGGAAGTTCAAGTCACAGCCTGATCCTCTGACCTCTCCATACACACTGTGACATACACCTAGACTCACACACAAATGTGCACACATGTATGCACAAAGGAGTATTCAAAACTTGAGAGGAACAGTGCAAATGTTGATTCTGACCCTACATATTCATCTGTAAGGCTTATTAGGATAGCAGACATTGCCTTGTCTTCAGGCACCATTTGAATAAGGGAACGACCTAAGAGAATTTGGTGTAGGAGACCCTATCCCACAATGCGATCACTTCATTGACATTGGCTCTGGTGACTTGACATGTTGAAGAACCTATTTCCTTAGTAATCTATCCATCCATCCTGGATCTGGAACACAGTGTGAGCCTTGGAGAGAAGGAGAAACACCCACAGTGCTGAACCTAGGACAGGGAAAATGTGTACAAGAAGGGTTTTGAATACAGAGGAAGTGACAGATCCTTAGATTGGCTTTCAGACATCTCTAAATAATTGCTGCTCTTGGCTACTCTGGGGGGGGGGGGGGAGGTTTGGTGTCTTGTGAGCAAAGTAGAAAGCTCTGAGGTTAGGGAAGGCCATTTAAAATGGCACACAATGGACCGAGGATGTGGCTCAGTTGGTAGAATGCATATTTAGCATGCAAAGAACCCTGGGTTCTATCTCCAGCACTGAATACATTAGGTATGGTAATCCTAGGTGGGTGGAGACAGGAGAATCAGAAGTTCAAGGTCATCAGTGGCCTCTTAGTAAGCTTTAGGGTGGCCAGGGCTACGTGAGACTCTCTCTCAAAACAATAAACAACAACAAACTAGTCAGATGAACCCCAAGGTTTAAGTGTCACAGTGGCTTTTAGGTCCCTGATACTGGACAGGGACTGGGAAACCCGGATTTTTATTGCAATAATCCCCTTTACTAAATGGACAGAACCCTAAACCATGACGTGCCTACCACCCCAGGTTTGGGAATGCCCAGGAGAAACCAAGCCTTTGGTCTGTTCATTTGTTTTACAATCTGTAAGATGGACAAAGTCCTATGAACTCTGTAAATTCAACCAATTCAAATGTGTATTCTGGAAAAAAAAAATAACAAAGAACTGAGTGAGGAGCATTCAACATTCATACCATGTGTTAGTTTCAGGGTCACTAGAGATACATCTCGGGTACAGAGGTTGTTTGAATAAAGGGTTTCATTGGCCAGTTAGACGAAAGCTGCATAGACTGATATTTTTGCTTCTGGCAATATCTTACCCCCCCCCCACACACACACACAAGCAGGTAATAAGAATGCAGCGGCCTTGAGAGAGCAGCCAGTTTTATACATGGCATACACATCTTGGAGGATTTGCAGAAGTCTACAAGGGAATCAGGAGCTTTCCCACCTATTGACATTTACAAAGCAGTTTAAATCATGCATGAGGGCCCCCAGGCACATGCAGTTCACAAAACATAACTCTGAGCTCCCAGGGAATTTAAGCTGACCAACACTCTTTATTAGAACCGACAGTGAAAGACACCTCAGCCCAAAACTCTACCCAAAATGCGATACCAAGATGACAGCCTTTATGCCGGTGGATATATTATGCAGATTACCTGACTCAAATCTTTCTTGTTAAATAAGTTTCAAGTGTCCTCTTTTCCTTCTAGCTTCACTGCGGGGAATTCCTTGATCATCTGTGTGGTTATTTTTTTTTCTCTCTCTCTCTCTCTCTTCCTCCCTATTTTGGACCTCCCAACTAAGCGTGAATGAATAGAGATGTTTAAACAGAGGGAAACAGTTAAGGCTTCAAATGGATATCAGTGTCCAACCATAAATTAAATATTCTAGTGTTACTTTACTTTTTGTATAACGTGGAGCATCTCATATATATATAGCTCACCAGCTATCCAGCCCTAGAGATCCGCATGACTTTACTTTCCCAGCACGGCCACTCCAGAGGTGCGCCATCACCCTGGCTTTATTAGTAACTTTTTACCTTTTTCCTGTGAGTGTGAATGTGCCACAGAACACATGACACATGGAGAGGTCAGAGGACAACTTGCAAAATTGTTTTTTTCCTTTCCACCACGTGAGCTGCAGGTATTGAACTCAGGTTGTCAGGTCTGCAGCATACACCTTTACCTGCCATCTCTTCAATCCTTGGCTTGCATTTTTTCTTCTTTTTATTTTCCATGTCTGTATGAACAGGACTCTATGGATTTAGCTATTGCACACACACACACTTTCATGTTATAGATATCAAACACACTGACGAATAATTACTTTGACACCAAAAAGTCATGTTCAACCCTGGTGACCCTCCGAACACTAGGCACTAAGACGACCAAGGTGGTCTGACACCCTACAATCATCTAAATAAAGTCCTACAGATTCTCTTCACTGATTCAGTTATCTTAAAAAACTAACTGCCCTGAATAGATGACATGATTTTAAAAGAACTGACAGCAGATGAAATACTGCAAGGAAAATAATCTATCAGTGACCTCCGACGAAGCCGCAGAGACATTAATGTAATGGAAGCAAAGTCACTCATTACATTCCAATTTTACATTCTCCTCTATATTAAAATAAAAAGCCAACATAAACCCTTCTCAGGATATTGCATTTTGAAACTAACCACAAAATACTTGCAGAAAGGAGGCTTATTTCAGGAAAAGAATCCATATGCATTTTGATACCCCCCCAAGGGTGAGTAAGCTTTTCTGTTTGATAGGGTGAGTTAAACATAAAGAGAGAGAGAGAGAGAGAAAGAACATAGCAGTGATATGGAATAAGTGAGACTCAACGATTTGGGATAGTCTCTATCATTTTAAGGGCAGAACACCTGCTTTACTGAGAAAGGAGACATCTGCAGTGTGCTACTTCTCCATAATTAGGAGGAAATGGTGGGCCAGGGTTTCTCAGCTCCTGCCTCCTCTCTTGTTTACAGTCCTGCAGGTGGCACTGAGGCTAGCCAATTGACAGAATACAGAGTGGATGTGGTCTCATGCCCCGTCGTGATCGTCCAGAAGCAAAGAGCATCTCCCTTTTGCCTACTCCAAATATGCCAAGAATGCAAAAGTGTGTGGATGACATGAAGTGAGAAGCCGATCTCACCACCAAAGACTAAGCCCACAGTACTCACTAATGATGGTTTTCTTATATGTTTTTTTCTCCCGTTAAAAATCTGTGCTTGGTCAGGTACTGTGGTACCTGCCTATTACGCTCTTGGAAGGCTGAGACAGGGGGCCAGGAAATGAAGACAAGCCTGCAAAGGTGTGGTAGCACATACTTATCATTCCATCTCTGGGGAGGCTGGGCCAGGAGGAATGCTGTGAGACCGTGGCCAGTCTGAGTTATATACTGAGTTCCAGGAAGCCTGGAATACAAAGTGAGGCCATGTCTCTCTAATAAACAAACATCCAAAAGCTACTCAGCATCCATAACTAGACTAATGACCAGAGGCCTAACTACTCAAAAATACTCCTGATACTTGGGAAAGGCTTTCATTACTTCTTTCTCCTTTCCCTCCTTTAACTCTCCCCCACTCCCCACCTCCGTCCTCCCACCACTTCTTACAACCCCCCCCCCCTCTTTTTTTTGATAAGATCTTGAGTCCAGGCTGGCCTCAAAATCACTATGTAGCTGGAGATGACCTTGGACTTCTGATCCTTCTGTCTCTACCCTGATAGTGCTGGGATTGCAGGTGTTCCCCACCTCATCTGCTTTATGTGGGGCTGAGGAGGGAAGCCAGGGCATCATGTACACTAGGCAAACACTCTACCAACTGAACCACAACCCCACTAATACAAGCCTCCAAGCGTTTCTGGAGTCTAGTCTGAGGTTGTGATTTACAGTCTATGAGGTAAAAGAAAAAGATTCGGACCTAAAGCTTACGTACATTCTCTTCATCTGCGCTCGCTCTCAAATACATAACCCAAGCCACTAATAACACTGACTACATTTTCTTGGTGCGGGGCACACACAACATTTAGCCCAGAGTCATCGTGAAAACTTAGAGATCAAACAGCCACAGGACAAACTAAAGAAAAGCAAAATACCAAGGAAAGAGGGTCAGGAATCTCTACCAGCTAATGTTCTCAAAACTCTGGATTTCACAAACATGAGGACAAGAATCATTCCGCCTTTTAGAACTGGTAACTAGATACGTCTTCTAGTAGGTGAGATCTGTTCATTTATAATGTGCCAATAAGTACACGTTTTTCTTTATTATCATGGTGTATACATTGTACATGTATGCAGATGTGCATGTGGAGGTCCGAAGGCAACTTTAGGGAAGTGGTTCTCTTTTTTCCATCCTGGGGTCTGAGGTTTGAACTCAGGAGCAAGTCATTCAAAAATACTTTGTGTATATGTGCACGAGTCTACTTTTATGTTTGTGAGTGTGCACATATGAATGCCATAGTATGTACAGACGTGGAGCCAATCTCAGCTTTTGATCTTTGTTATTTACTTTATTGGAGACCAGACATGTATCTCTGTTGCTTGGGACTATGTACTCCAGGTTAGCTCATCTAAGAATTTACGGGGACTCTCTTGTCTCTGCCTCCCATCTCCCTGCAGCAGTGTTGGGATCATAGTCTGTTTACACGAGCTCTGGAGACTTGAACTCAGGTCCTCATACTTACTCAATAAGTGCTTTATCTCTCCAGACCAAGAAACCATTTTTGAAGAAACACCTTTATTATAGTCTTAAATTACCTTGTGTTACAACTCCAAATTTTAGATAATCTGCTTCCAGTCCAAGTATTCCTTCCTACACTGATCTATCCCTCCAAATACCAGCACACAGGATATCATGTACTCATAATACAAAAGTTCCTCTCACCAGTCAGATGTGCAGTGTACTCTAGAGCATCATTTCAGCACCCAAGAACACCCCGAAATCCATCTTTCCAGGCTTGGGGATAGAGATTTACCAACTGGAAGACAGCTTGCCTAGCACACATGAAGCCCTAGTTTCCAACACCAGCACTTCATAAACGGGGAGTGGCAGGGTACATGGGTGTATTCCAACACTCAGGGGATGGAGATGGGAGGATCAGGAGTTCAAGGTTATCCTCAGCTACTAGTCGAGTTTAAGGCTAGCCTGGGTTACATGAGACACTACAGAGAGAAAGTGTATGCGTGGGGGAGAGGATCCTTGTTATCCTGCCACCAGTGTTTTAATAAAAGAGACAAGTAATAAACTAGTGGATATATGTGGGTACATTGGCCAAGTGCTATGAAGGAAATAGGCAGAGGGCAGAGAGACCTGGGGCTATGGTTTTGACAGGGTGGCCAGTGAAGTTCTTTCTAGGGAGACAGCATTTGAATGAAGGAGGACAGATTGCTGGGAAATAAACAGATCTCTGGGTGGTGGATTAGCTTGTTAGTGACTAGAATACATCAGAGGGACAGGAAGTCACTGTGGTTGGCATGGGGCAGACCGTTGGGAGGATTTTTACTCCAAGTGTGCCAGGGTTCCTTCACCTCTTGCCTCCAATGTTTTAGAAAACACAGATTTGAAATGGAAATCACTGGTAGTGTTACAATGTGGGGTGTGCTGGTGGAAATGTGGGGTAGAGGTGGACCAGCAAGGGAGGGAGTAAGGATAGAAAGTAAGAATGGAAATAATCTCATTTGACAGTAGGGCCTTCAGAGAAAAGGACTTCATTTGTTTGAGAGAGGGCCTCACTCTACAGCTCTGGCTGGCCTGGAACTCACTAAGTACACCAGACTGGTCTTGAGATCACAGTAATCCCTATGCCTCTGCCTCCCAGGAGCTAGGATTAAAGAGTCAGGTCACCATGGCCCTCCTAGACCAAGGGCGTTGAAGATGGAGGAAAATGTATGCATATTTAGGAAGGTGGAAGAGAAAAGAATGGGAATCAAGAAGACTGACCGGGACGCAGCCTAGTGGGTGATCACTTAACCTGCACAGAGCCCTGGATTCTGTTCCCAGCTGCATAAACTAGGCAAGGGGGTGCATCCCAGTCACCCTAGCACCACGAAGAGGGAAGCAAGAGGGTCACACGTTTAAGGGTCATCTCACCTTCAGCTACATAAGGAGTTGACAGTAGCCTATGTTACATGACACTTGTCTCAACAACAAAAAGGAGACCGAAGAGATCCTGGGCTCTGATACCTCCTTAGTTTGAATGTACTTTTATATAGCACACGCAAGAGGTGATACTGACAGCCAGCATCCAATCCAATGATGCCATGACAACTCCTGTGATATAGCAACCTGGGGGACCGGAGGCCACATCTGTGAGGAGATGCAGGGGCTGCCATCTGCACAGGCTGCATTATTTAACTGCACTGGCGCTGATTAACATTTGCTGTAACCTATGGTAATGGGCTCTGGGGCTTTGCGTGGATGCTACTCGGTGGCAGCTGATGTCTCCTGTTCCAGCCTTAAAACAGGATGCTTTAATTTTTAATGGAGCACATGTTCGATTGGCTATACAAACAGGCTAATCTGCAGAGCATGTGCTTTGTAACGAGCCAGGCTCCGCAGCCAGAATATCAACGCGCCCTTGCCGCCAACCCCAGACATTCAGAGCCAAGGGTGGCTGCAGCCAGAGGCACCTGTGATCTTGGCTTCTGGGTGCCTGCGAGGCCTCGCTGATGGTGGGGAGAAAGCATAAAGGTGGGCATGTGACGGATGGAGGCACTCAGTGAGAAGCCAGATGTGGCATTAAAGATGGAAACTCCCCTGGATGTGTGGGCATGACTAGAATGAGACAGTATATCCAACAAAAGAGGTTCACCACATGCCTGGCTCAATGAGACTATTGGCTGTCATTCTGTTGCTGTCCTTGTTTTTGAGGCAAGGCCTCATGTAGCCTAGGCTATCACTATGAAGCGGAGGATAACCTTAGAATACTGTTCTTTCTGCCTCCACTTCTCCAGTGCTGAGATTATAGGCACATAACACTAGGCAGAATTTTGTGTGTGTGTGTGTGTGTGTGCATGTATGTGTGTTTGCATCTGTGTGCATGGACTGTATATACGTACACACCCACGCAGACACAGAGGCCAGAGAAGAACACTCCATATCCTGTTGTATCTCCCTCTACCTTGTTTCCTTTGGATGAGGTCTGTGCTGGTTATTTTTAAATGTCAACTTTCCACAACCCAGAATCAACCGAAACGGAAATCTTCACTGAGGGACCCCGTAGGTCAGAATGAGCCGTACATATGCCTGTGGGGGAGAGTCTCGATTGTTAGTTGACCAAGCCTACTGTGGACTACACCATCCCCTGCATGGGGAGTCCTGAGCTGTGTAAGAATGGAGGTCATGAAAGCCACCAGGCATCACGAGAGCACTTACTGTAGATGGTATATGATTGGCTGCTTGAGTTCCTGACTTGACTTCCCCTCAGCAATGGTCTGTACCTGGAATTGTAAGCCATATAAATCCTTCCATTCCCTATGTCCCTTTTGTTGTCAGGATATCTTATCAGAATAACATAAATAAATTAAGCGGGGTATTTCCGTAAATTTGGAGCTAGACTGGCAGCCAGCAAGCCTTAGTGATTCCTTTGTCTCTTTCCCTGGTCACAGATGTACATAGGATCATGTGAGGCTTTTTATAGGATTGCTGGGGATTCAAACTCGGGTCCTCATGCTTGCACATCAAACACTCTTATCCACTGAGCTATATGATAGCAATTTAAAGACAAATAAGGACCAGTCTTTGGCCTCACACATGTATAGCAATGACCAAATGACATGTTAGATAAAGGGGGAAAGGTCCCTGGGAGCATAGAGGAGTTCACCTGTGGTGACTGAAGGTAGCAGCCAGAGCAAGAGCAGCATAAATGGTGGGGAATGGTTAAGAGAGCCATTCACAGTGCTGAATGGAGCAGTTACATGGAAACACCTCATGAGAGGTTAGAAATCTGGGTCTAAGATTAAGAGGAAGATTAAAGCTGGAGAGAGAATCATGTGGCTGTGGATGTATCCAGAAAATCCTGAGTGCAGGGTTTGGGAGCGCTCCGGGGAGTAGCACATCTGAATGAAGACCTATCTTGGGAAAACCAATGCACTCCTAAGACACATTTATATAAAGTATTTCCAAAGAGGTAGGTGAAGAGATGTAGAGAGTTAATAAATTAATTACTGATAGGCTTATTATCAGCATTAATGTCACTATCCAGAAACTCTTACTCCAGTCATGCTATAATCAATCCCAGAATTTAGAAGGCCTTGGCACAAGAAGATTAATGTGAGTTTGTAACCATCCTAGGCTATAGAGTAAGATCCAGGCCAGCCTGGGGTACAATGTAAGTTCCTTGTCATCTTTGGGATTAAAGACCAACTTGATTCAACCTTGGTATCACCTTGCCAGAGGGTCTCAACCTAGTCTTTATCAGATAGGCCTGTGATGACTGTCTTAATTCCTAACTGATGGAAAGGCCCAGTCCACTGTGGCCAGCACCATTCCCTGGAAAGCTGGTTGTGTAAGAAAGGGAGTCGGAGTGATAGGTCAGCAGTTAACAGCATTGGCTCCTCTTGCAGAGGATCTAAATTTGGTTCCCAGAACCACATGGTGGCTGACAACTATCCTTAACCCCAGTTTCAGGGGATCTGATGTCCTCTTCTGACTTCTGCATGTACCACATACACATATGGTACACACACACACACACACACACACACACACACACACACACACACACACACATGCAGGCAAATACCCAGACATATACAGTACAAATAAATAACATCTTTTTTTAAGCTGTCCGGCTGAGCATGGATCTGTGAGGAAGCCAACAAGCAGCAGTTTTCATGGTTTTTGCTTCAAGTTCCTATTCTAATTTCCTCATTGATGGACTATGACCTATAACCAGAAATAAACCTCTTCCTCCCTGAGTTGTTTTTGGTCAAAGTGTTTTATCACAGGAAGCAAACTAGAACAAACTTAACACTTAAAAAATATCTGAGGCTGGAGAGATGGTTCAGTGGAGAAGAGCATTTGAATGCTGAAGCATGGGAACCTGGGTTTGGAGCCCAGCAACTATTTAAAAAGCTGGGCATGGCCACATGTGCCTGTAATTCCAAATCTATGGCTGCCTGTCTAGCTCCAGGTTCAGTAAGAGAACATGTCTCCAGGGAATAAGGTGAAAAACAGGACAAAGTCCTCTTTTGTCATATACATGATTGAATGCACACGCACGCACGCATGCACGCACGCACGCACTGTTTTATAACAATCCTGTGAGACATGTCGCCACACATTTCCTGGGTGAGGAAATAGAACCATGAAGGGCTGTTGCATGCACAAGGGGAGAACAGGTACTATGGTCTAAGAAGATACTCAATGGATAAGGCTTCCTCTGCAGAGCTGTGCTACCTTATCTTCCTTTGGGGGGGATGAGATGTTCACAAAGTTCACTTTAGTATACTCAAGGCTTTGAGAAGTGCTTCAGTAGAAAAAAAAATAATAATAGAAAAAATTGACCTACCAGAGGCTGGGGATTTAGTAGTAATGCTTTCTAGAATCCCCCAGTGAGGGGCTGGGGTGTGGCTCAGTAGTAGAGCACCTGTCTAGAACCCACCCCCCCAGTGAGGGGCTGGGTGTGGCTCAGTGGTAAGAGCTAGCTAGTTTAGCATGTACAAAAGTCTTGGCTCTCCCGGCTCTCCCCCTAACACCACAAGAATAATGATAAAAATTCATAAAACGAAAGGCCTTTCAATGAAAAGAACATAATGACCTGGTTTTACTCACTCTTTCCTAAAACTTGTGGAAATTTCTTTTAAAAGTCTTGCTAAATAGCCCAGGCTGACCCTGAATTCATGGTCTTTGTGCATTGGCTCCTGAGTGTGAGTGTCCAGTATGCAAGCCTTTTGTTAAAGTCACAGGTTTTATATATTCCTAGGAAGAACTGAGGGAAAACGGTTTCCAGGAATCCACAGGAAATGTCCTGCAATGGAATCTTGGGTAGCCTGTGACTAGAGGAGATGTTCTGGCCACATATCTCCTACCACACGCACTCCTCTTTGCCTTCATTGTTCTCCTTAGGAACTCTAGCATCTAACTAGCAGAATGATTCTATTTGGTCATGATTTTCCTCTCCATCAGGTAGACATTTTTACCAAAGTCTGTGTTCTCAGGACCTTATCCTGCTGCTCGGCACAGACCAGAAACCCTGTGAATATTTTTTTTGAAGGGATTAAAAAAATTCTACAACTGTGGAGAAGAGCTGAGATAGGTACCCTGAATGCCTCAGCCTCCTTCAGCATAATATTCTCATCTCCAGAGGCCAACTGTCCACTCCAGCATGGCAGCTGGTCACTGTCCATCTGGACTCCAATTGGGAGCCAGGTGTCAGAGCTCTGTGGGGAGGCAAACTGCCTGGATCAGCCACATCGGGTAGACTGTGAGCTAAGCATTTTAGTCCATAAGTCTAGGTTGTGTCTACAGGTAAAACAAAGAGACACAGAGTCAAGGAATGTCAATCTTCACAGGCAAGAGCCCCCTTGAAGACATGCAGTTTATAAGCCTGTATGGCAATGTATAGGCAGGCGCACTGTCCATGCACACAATGAGCCAATTAAATCTAAGGATTTTTTCACAAGCTCTCCCAGTGTCATAGGTTTTTAATTCTTTTATTAAAAACATTTATTTTTATGTATGTATGCATATCTTTGTGTGTGTATATCTATGTCTATCTATATGTATATATACACATATGTACACACACATATACACACACGCTACAACTCATATGTGGAGGTCATGGGACAACTTCAGGGGAATTGGTTCTCTTCTTCCATTATATGGGTCCTGAGGACTGAACTCAGGCTGTCAGCCTTAGCACAAGTACCTCTAACCACTGAGCCATCATGACAACTCATAATCATAAAACAAAAACACTAGCTGGCAAATATTTAGTCACACCTACTTCAATATTGGCTCATACCACTCATCTGAAATGCTTTTAAAAATAATTACTAAACTTACTTGGATCTTCTTCTCATTCTAACTTGATAATAGTGCATTAATACGGCAATTACATTTTTGTACTGCCTACTAGGGTAGATTTTGAATTCGCTTATCTGTCTTAAATCCTGTCTGAGAGACCAGGGATATGGCTTATTGAAGTGTGAGGACTCGAGTTCAGTCCCCAGAATCCAGGTGTGGTAGTACACACTGTAATCCCAGTGCTAGGGAGGTAGGGTAGGCAGAGCTCTGGGATTTGTTGGCCATCCAGTTTAGTGTTCATAGTAGAACAAGGTATACGCCTACTGAAGAATGTCACCTGATGTTGACCTCTGGTGTCCTGGTTGGGGTTTTTGTCAACCTGACACAAGCTAAGTTAACTGAGTTGAGAAAAAAACGCTTCCTTCAGACTGGCCTGAAGGTTAAGGCTGTGGGCGCATTTTCTGGATTAATGATTCATGTGGGAGGGTCAATCCCACCATTGGGGGTGCCACTACTGGGCAGGAGGTCCTGGGGTGTATAAGATAGCTGGCTGAGCAAGCCAGTAAGTAGCATCCCTCCATGGTATCTGCCTCTGTTCCTGCCTTGAGTTCCTGCTCTGATTTCCTTCAGTGATAAACTGTAACCTGTAAGCTCCTCCTAAACTGCCTTTAGTCACAGTGTTTTATCCCAGCAATATAAACCCTAAGACATTTGACCTAGACACATAGACACCTACACACAGAGAGATGCAGTAAGTCTGCCTGTGCCTCTCCACACACTCCTTCTCATCATTACTACAGCAAATAAACAAATAAATACAAATATTACCCAAAGACTCCAGCAGGAAGGGAAAAGAGTCTTTTTGATTTGGTGCTAAGGTATTTCCAGGCCCCTGCCCTTGCCTTCCTAAGTGCCCACCCGCCCCCTTCTCCATTTGAAGGTACGCTGATTATAGGTATTTTGTTTGCTTATGAAATTTCTAGAAAACTAAAGGACATGACAAATAAAAATGTCATTTGCTGGGTTGTGTCCATGCTGTCATGGAGGCTGGACAACCTGAAAGCATACACCCTGACCTATCCAGAGTCTGGTCTTCAGTCTCCCCTTAAGGTCTATGCTGACAAGAACTGTTGGAAGCCACCCTTTGTTTGACCTGGGACACAAAGAGAGGGTGTCATGTAGCCCAGGCTTGTTGCCTGGCTCCCCAAAGGATAACTGCTGAAATTTTTTTCTCTCAATACAGCACATCTGCACCCATCCACAGAGTTACCACACGGCAAGGGCACACACATGGCACGTATACCACAGTGCTCAGTATGCTTCTTGTCTAGAGACCCTGATTTGTACTGTCAATATGGATGAAAAGTGATCCCCGTCACTCTAAGATACCCACAGGCTTATCGCTGTGTTCAGAGATGGGGTGGCTACATCAAGTTCTTTAATTAGTCTGTCTGGGAAAATGAAACTGATTGAATTAAATATTAATCACATATAAACTGTGGAACTAAATCAGTCGGGGGAGTCATCAGGCGGGAAAGGCCATGTTCAAATGTAGACTTTTAGTTCGTACAAAAATTTTCACAGGCCTCATCCTCCTGCTCGCTCTGTCTTCTGCCAAGTAAATTGATTTCAGAGCAAAAACAAGCCGCCTATTTTCCAAGCACAACAACGACACTTAACCAGAAGTTTCCTTTGCAGAAATACTGAATGGAAGAATTCAGTTCCCACAGTCCTTCTAAATCTTTGCCTCTGATTGGGCTCATTAATAAACATGCTGATTTCGTTACAAGGGGAGACATATGGTACAATCCACTAACAGGAAGAAGTATTTTGCATTTTATTGTAGAAAACAAACATGCAAACAGGCTCTCACAGATGGTTTTCTTAGCTTCTGGGAGGGGAAAAAAGCTTAATAATGGGTAAGTCTAGTTTTTCTCAACAACAACACAATAACAACTCCTTACACTTCTCAGGTGGAACTGCTCGTGAATTAGGCCAAGTTCCAAAACAAGGCTTGAGTCATTTCAAATTCATTTTTTCTTGAAAACACACACGCATGCATACACATGCACACACCCACACACCTGCACGCACACACACATACAAACATGCATGCATACGGGCACGCACACACACATGCATGCTTGCACACACCAGATAGAGGCCAGAGGATCCCATTGGGTGTCCTTCTGTCTCTTTCCATCTTTCTCCTTTGTAACAGAGCCTCTCACTGAGTCTGAGACAATGCAGAGGGACAGCAAGCCCTAAGGATGCTCCTGTTTCTGCTTCTCCTGCAGTGTTGGGTTACAGGTCCCCAAGAGGCCATACCTGGCCTTTTGCATGGGTGTTGAGACTGACCTCACATCTTAAAGCATGTACAGAAGCCAATTTTACTTACTGTGCCATCTCTCTAGGTCCTAAGCAGGATTATGTTTTAGAACAGTGACATAGGCATTGAAGAGAGTGGGGAGATAATAGAGTATTTCCTCACTTTTATACCCAGTGGCCCCTGCTACCAAGATCCAGCATTAACAGACATATTTGCTGTTATCTGTCCCAAGGAGCCAAAACTAGTGTAATGTTATTGATGCCCTTCACATTTTCTGTTTCAGACTCTCATCCAGGATGCTCCATAGCATGTCTGGATAGTTTCTCAACTTTCTTTGTTTCTGACTACCTCAAATTTTTTTTAAGTGTATATGTGTGGTGTGCATATTAGGAGACAGGAGAATCCCCAGAAGCTTGTGGGCCGATTACCCTGCAGTATTACAGAAGAGATTCTACCTCAAACAAGGGTAAGGACCTATACTCAAGAACTCTCTCTGACCTCCACAGACGCGAATGTCTGAATTCACACATAGGAACACACATATCACATACACACAAAGGAAAAATAAAATGTTAAGCAAATATAAAAGTAAGCAAAAGAGTCTAACACAGTGGTCACACTCTCATTTCTAAAGTTCATTTATCAAGCTGGAACAATCTGGTTTTAGCTCCACATAGAACCACGTCCCTCATGTGAAGGCTTGAAAGATCGGAACTGTCTACTACCATGAGACCTAACAGCGGAAGAAGAGACAGGTTGAGATAGAAAAATCACAGTTAATGGAGAGGTCAGAAGCAACTTTGCCATCTACAAGGGGGCTACCTCATCAGACATGAATAATACACCTTGAAGGAATAAACTAATCATTCACAGAGGGCGAGCAAGGTTAATTCTCTGATGCAGTGCCTTCCAGTAGCGATTCCTGCCTCAGAGCAGTATTTCCCCTCAACACCCAGTGGGCTTGAGCAGCATGGGAACTTACTTCCCTCGTGGAGAAGGGATAAGTACAAGTGGAGTGGGAGTACTTTGGACCTAAAGATATGGGGAAGGCATGATCACAGTGTACTCAGTCAGAAAGAAGAGGGGGGGGGGGAGGAAAGGGGAGAGAGAGGGAGGGAGGGGGGGAGAGAAAATGAGAATATGAATATTTTCAGCTCATTTTCTCCTTTTCCATCAGGCTAGGAGGCCAGCCCATGGAATAGTGACACCCACATTTACATTGATGGGGGCCCCTCTCCTCACCCAATCCAAGCTGTAGTACTTTGTGACCTTGAGAGAGCGCCCAGGTTCCGGGCTTCCAAGTCCTCCATGGGGTAGGACTCCCAAAGCCATGAGTAAGGTGGTCAGGGAGAAGGGAGGTATTAGGGCACCTCTCTCTCCCTAGATGGCTCTCAGGGGTTACTGGGCACCTTCAACTTCCCAGCTCACCATCTCTCACCTAACTACTTGGAATCAGCCAAGATCTTCACCTGACTCCCACTGATGAACGGATCCGCTGGGCTTTCTCTCTTGTATTTTGGCATCAACCCTCCTTCAGACAGTTATTAAGTTTTAAATATAAAACCCAGATACCAGATCCTAAAGAAGAATGACATCCGTAATTTGGGTTAATTAAAATGCCTCCGAATGAGCAGGTGACAGATGTCAAGCCTCTTGGCACTAGAAGGAAAGGACCTGGACAGGCTATGAGGATTCCTGTGCTTATCAGGCAATAGTCATTTGGGTTATTAGTAAATCACACCAAATCTTGTTTAAATCCCAAATCTCATTTAGACCCTTTTGGAGAGACTGTTTAAATACAAAGGACACAGAGTCCTGGTAAGGGATGATGACTGCTTACCGGGCTTCCTGCCTCTACTAAATCCATTTTAATTATGAAGTCTCAACATGTAATTCACCACGACTGGAACCAGAGAGTGACTTTTCCTACTAACACTCCAGGAAGCTCAGATTCTGGAATTCCAGTTGACTATGGACAGTCAGCAAGTCCCAGGCTGGGAAGATGCTGGTACTCTCTGCCACCTGTCTTCAACAGTGCCCTGAGGGCTATGTGGACAATTCTGCCTTTGCTCACTCTTAAAGAGTAATTTGTTTATAACTGGGAGACTGTCCTGGACCTCTCTGTGTAGACCAGGCTGGCCTCTAACTCAGAGCTCTGTTCATCTCTGCCTCTCCAGTGCCGGAATTAAGGTGTGTGCCATTATGCCCAGTTTATTATTATTTATTTATTTATTTATTTATTTATTTATTTATTTATTTATTTATTTATTTATTTATTTATTTATTTATTTATTTATTTATTTATTTAAAATTATCTGTGTCTGTGTGTGGTTATATGGGTTATACGAACGTAAGTGCAGTGGCCCACAGAGGCCAGAAGAATACATTGGATCCATGTAAAGCTAAAGGGTTGTGAACCACTGGAAGTGGGTGCTGAGAACTAGCTCCAGTCTCCGGCATGAGTAGCAAGGATTATTAGCCATTCAGTCACCTCAGTAACCCTCATAATTCATAATTATTCACAAGTTATGAATGAGTTTGACCATTAAAACCTCTCTATAGGAGGAACTCCAAGATTCTTGAGATAAAGCTCTGCATGGTTGGTGCTCTATCGAACTGTCAATCAAAATGAGACTGCTTATGCTTGAGAATCTTTGGTTTTTTGCTTCTGACTTCCTCTCCTCCTCAAGCTATTATTTGGTGCCATGGGTGTGTATGGGTGCACTTGTGTGTTTGTATCGGTGTGTGTGCGTGTGTGTGTGTGTGTGCATGTGTGTGTGTGTGCGTGCAAAGGCTAGAAGATGTCATCCACTTTTTGAAGTTTTTAAAAAGACGCATCTTTATTTTTTGTGATGTGTGTGCTTGTGTGCATGTTCCAGACATGGTACACACGTGGCACACAGAGGACAACCTGATAGGAGATGGTTCTCTCCTTCTTTCATGTGGGTAATGGAAATTAAAGCTGGGTTACCAGTTCTTCATCCACCATTTTTTATTTTATTTTGTGGTTGTAAGGCTACCTTTAGTGGTGAGACATCTTTCCAGCCCCATTTTTTTAAGACAAGTCTCTCACTGACCTGGAACTTGCCAAGGAGGTCAGGCTAGCTAGCCAATGAGCTCTTGAGACTGATTTGTTTATGTCTTCCCAGCACTGGGATTCCAAACCTCCGCCACCATGCTGGGTTTTTTGGTTTATGTTCTGAGGGGTCACACTCAGACGCTCCTTCCTTACCAACTAGTTATCTCCTCACCCCTCAAGCCCAAAAACCTTTAAAAAATAGATCCCTTCACAATGTTTTCTCCATTTGTATCTAAATATGAGTGAATTCTACTGTTGGCACTGGGTTCAGAATAGCTCCTCGTGGGCTTACCTCAACCATCAGTTGGATTACAGCTGGAGACTACTGTGTATTTATTGCTCATGTTTAGTGAGACAGGACCAGGGAAAGCATCCAAGGTTGGCAGAGTCATGCCCTGTCTACCAGTCACAACTCTTGAATGCTTTCTTTTTATTTATACTACAATATCACCATTAGCTTTCTGGAAAGGGACACTGAGGGAGTTGATGTCATCTTTGACAGAAGGGGAGGAGGAAAAACTGAAGCCATGCTGGGACATGGAAATCAGACGCCCTGGACTGGGGATCCAGCTTGAATACCATCTTGGTTTCTTTCCCCAGTGCTATGAAAAAAATACCTCAACAAAATCAACTTAAGGGAGAAGTTCAAGTCTAGTCTATCATGGCAGGGAAATCAATGCAGAAGGAGCCCTGAAGCGGCTCGCAACATTATCAAGGAGCAAAAAGGAAGGAATGCACACTCCTGTTCTGCTTATGTTTCCCACTACAAACAGTCCAGGGAATAGCCACATTCACAACGGAGATGGGTCTACCCACAACAATTTCTGTCATCAAAATAAACCCTCAAAGAAGCTCCACCGAGGCTAGATTATGTCTAGTCCACAATGAACACTTGATGTGGGATGTCTTTCTGAATGCTGTGAGTATATTTGATTACCATTTGTTAATAAAAAGGCTGTTTTGCCTATGGCAAGCAGGAAATTCAAGCATAGATAAAGGAGAAAGGCAATGTTAACGAGATGCTGTAGGCTGCCACCCAGAAGTCAAGACGTAATGGAACACACGTAAAGCCATGGAGCCATGTGGCGATACAACAGATTAATAGAAGTGGGTTATAAGAGCTAGCTGGTAATGAGCCTGCGCCATAGGCCATCACTTTGTAATTAATATAAGCCTTTGTGTGATTACTTGGGACTAAGTGGCTGCTGGACTGTGGGTCTGGACCTCGGGCTAGACTGGGCCAGAAACTTCCAGCTACAAACACTCATCCCCACAGCTATTTAGCATAGTTGAGAAGCCTCTGGACTATTCTCTTGGACTCTTTTAACCCATAAGCTACATGCAAATATATTCCCTGTGACTTCACAGGGATGGCAGGAGAATGAATGTTGGGCACATAATATTCTATGAGCTGCTTTCTCAAACTTAACAGAGGAGATAAAATTTAATGGAGCTACCACGGGCACAGCCTGGAAATAGTAATCCTGCCTCCTTGGCTTCCATGCTGCTTACCCTCTGACTCTACTACTGATTACAGACATGGATCATGTTCTTTAGAAACATGTCACAGTATCTGCTCTAGAAGGATGGGCCACAGGGGGTTGGGGACATAATATGCAAGCATGAGGTTGAGTTCAGATAGCCAACATAAACATAAAAGTCACTTAGAAAGGCACATGATTGTAACCCCAGTACTGGGAGACAGACGTTGGAGGGTTACTGTGTTTGCAAGTCATCTAGTTGGGCTGAATTAGCAAATACCAGGTTCAGTGAGAGTTGCTGTTTCAAAAACATAAAGTGTAGAAACAATTGAAGAAGACATCTAACTTTGACCCTAACACACGAATACATGTGCCTCTACACAGATACTACACATGGTGGGGGGGGGGGGTCGGATGGGCCATAGGATAGTAGAATGATAGCAAAGAGAAATGTGAGGATTTGGAGTTTCATAAACTTGGGATTTAAGTACCTCCCAACCAAGAGAACATATTTCTTAGGTCAACCAAGGTCCTAGAAAACCCAGGATTAAAGGGCTGGAGGGATGGTTCATTGGTTAAGAGCATTGGTTGCTTTTCCAGAGGTCCCAGGTTAGATTCCCAGCACCACATAGCAGCTCATAACCATTTATAACTCCAGGTACCCTTTTGTGGCCTCCTGAGCACCAGACACACATGCAGTGCACAGGCATCCACGCAGGCAAAACATCACATATAAAATAAACAGACGAACACCCAGGAACAGGAAATAAAATGGCAGTTAAAAGAGGCCAATGTGGGTTATACAGAGTAAGTAAGAACAAGATTTTGTTTTTCCTCCATGTCTTGTGTAGCCTAAGCTGGTTTTAAATTTGTTTGTAGCTACAGATGATCTTGAACTCCTGATTCTCTACATCCTATGTGCTAGGACATCAGGCAAATACCATCATGCCTTTGTTTGCTTGCTTTTTGAAGTGCTATGGATCAAACCCAGGACTTTTGCATGCTGAACAATCACTCTACCAACTGAGCCACACCCCCAGTTCCACTAGTTCCAGGATTGATAAATGTGGTCAAAGATATGGACAGGGTACATCAGTATTCAGTGAGCTATAAAAGAATTTTCACATGTAATACAAGTGGTCAGGACAGAGAGATGGGCTTGGGACAAATGAGTAATTAGGTGAGTTCATAAATGTTTGATGTGCCTGGAGGGAGACAGGGAAAGTCTCTAACAGTAACTTGCATCCTGTGAGGTTCCACATTCAAAGCAGCAATGTAGAAGAATGAGGAACATTTTCAGATGACATGTACATTTTTAGTTTGCTGCAGATATGATTTTGGGTCTCCCACTTCAAACTTCGTACTTTCTCTTCCTGAAATATGACTGCTTAGTTATTTTCTTGGTCCATTGCTACTCATCAACATCCAGAAAGCCTACATTTGGTGTGTGTGTGTATGTGTGTGTGTGTGTGTGTGTGTGTGTGTGTGTGTGTGTGTGACAGAGAGAGAGAGAGAGAGAGAGAGAGAGAGAAAGAGAGAGAGAATGTGTTGTACCTCTGCTGTGCCCCCACCCACAGTACACAGTAGGTTGTATACATGTCTAATAGCTCTGAGTAGAAGAGACTGGCTTACCTTATTTCCTACTGTGTCACTTAGGCATGCCATGATGTTTAGCACATGGTGGTTAAATTGAAGTGGCATGTGTCAAAAAGCTAGAAATGGCAGTATATTAAGTCATAACACAAAGATAAAGTGTCTTCACAGACCAAAAGAATGAGTTTCTAGCATGAGTTTCAAAATATGATGACCTTTAATTAAAAATAAAGGGTGTGACCTAGGTTCAATACTGTTGGCTTAGAATATCCCAGAGGGATTGGGAGCATGGCTCAGTGGTAGAACATTTGCCTAGAATCTCCTAGTGAGGGGTTGAGGTTTAGACACTCCCCATCTCACATTATGAGGCTGTGGGCATTGCTCATTGATAGAGTTCCAGCCTATAATCCCCCAGGGAGGGCCTGGTGGCATGCTCAACAGTAGTTTACTATGCTCAAAGCTCTGAGTTCCACCTCCAGGGCAATGCTCAGCAGGCTCCCTACATACCCACTTGGAGAGTAGCCATCACTCCCAAAGGCAGAAGGCAGCAGCCAGAAGCACTTTTCTGAACCCTTTGGCAAATTCAAAAATGACTTCTATCTTCCACCCCACCACAAAATCAAAACAACCCACCACCACCCAAGATGAAAGGCTGTGAGACATTTGATTTTCCATCTAGCTAACTCTTCTCAGCTGCTAGAGGGGGAAAAACCAAATCGAGGTCCTTCTCCCAGAGGCTGTGGTCCAAATCAAACTAAGGAAAATGGGTGGGGCTGGGACAAGGAAAAACAGAAACCCTAGGCACCACAGAAGGCTAGGCTGGAAAACAGGCAGCGTGGGGCTGGCGGGTAGCACAAGAGTGCATGCCCTACATACACCTGCAGCAAGGAAGCCTCTTGCGCCAGCCCTCACAAGGCCAGGCAGACAGCACTGGTGTTGTTGGTAGGCCCCATGCCCCCCTCTTTGGTGGGGCGCTTTCTTCCTGCGCAGCAGGCACTGCGGTAAAAGCTGACAAGCACTGGTAGAATTTTAAAAATTGCTACCAGTCTCCCACAAGACGCCCATTATTTCTCCAGAGCCTTACGATTCACAGCATAAAAGCATAATCAAGAGAAATCATGGTTCGGCTCAGCCAGAAATGGGCAGAATAGTCCATTTAACTTTATGTTAAAAAAAGGTAAAATAATTGGACCAAAATTTGTTTGAAATGGGAGTAGGAAATGGCTTGTTTTCAATCTATTTCGAATGAAGAAAAAAAAAAAAAGCCCATTAAACCCTCATTGGAAACTATTTAGTTTGGAAACAAGTTTAGTATTCCATAGATGGTGAGTGTTGAAAGTTGTGGCAGAGCAGTGTCTGTGTGGGGACTGCCCAACTATCTGATGACCTAGTTCCATGGGGTTCTGGAAAAAAAAAAAAAAAAAAAAAAAAGTGCTGGCTGGGCTGGGGCAGTTCACAGCCTGGCTGCTAGCCTTACAGCAAAATCTGCAATATCCAACTGACTAGAGAAAAGAAAGCCTTTCAAGTTGATGGAAAACCCCCAGGGACCTTCTACTGGCAAACAGAAGCATGGCTGCCAGAGCAAGAAGCTGAAGACAGTGGAGGGGTGAGCTGAGCTGTCGAGGAGGTGGAAATGAATCCTTAGGGCTATGGCACCCTGGGACTTAGCCTCATAAAGGACTGTATGATTGGGACTGGGGAGCTGAGTCTAGGTAAAGTGCTCACCTTGCAAGGAAAACAATCTGAGCCTGACCATGAGCCCCAGAACCTACCTGCAAAGCCAGCTGAGGCACATGCTCATATTCCCAGAGGCGGAGATAGGAGGACTTCCACAGCTCACTGGTGAGCCAGCCCAGCCTACTGGGTGAGTTCCAGCTCAGTGAGAGATCCTGTCTCCAAGAACAAGATGGCGAAATAGCTTGTTTAGTGCGTAAAGGTGATGATGCCAAGCCCGATGATCTGAGCTTGATCCCCAGAATCCACATGATGAAGAAAACTGACAACCCCCCCTCTGCTTTTCCATACTCTCTGGACCCTTGCACACACAAAATTAATTAATAAATAAATAAAATTAAGACAACAAAACATAGCTGTTACACAGAGAAAAATAAACTAGGAAAACACAAAAGCAACAAAATGGATAGGGCCTAAATCACACCACCAGAAGGTGACGTATGGTCCCCATGGGTACACATACATATATACACTTATGAATACTTGACATAAACACATAAGCACCATCATACATTGCTGCTCAGAGGCCTAGAGTAATAGGTCCCATGTTTGCACCTCTAGGGGACATGTATATACCATTAACAGCATCTTTGGATGCAGGACCTCAGGAAGAGGCTGGTCTACCCAGCCCTTTCTTGTGATGCTGTGATCACTTGTGGAGAGCTATGCTCTGCCTTTTTATATCAAACCCTCTACTGCGGAGGGGGCTGTGTTAGCACCACAGCTGCCAGGGGAACTGGCTCCACAGCAAAACCAAAGGCTTCAAGAAACTTTCTGCTGACCTCTTTTGTTCTTCAGAACAGATGGCTATCCCTGGTACATCATAGATGCCCAACCCACACTGATTAAATGAATGAATGAATGAATGAATGAATGAATGAATGAATTAATTAATTAATGGAGAGATGATCTAGAAGGAGCCAAGAACCTCCTAAGGGGATGGTCTTATGTAAAAACAGAGTAAGTCACCTTTAGCTGAGAACACAGATTTAAAAATATGTTGCATGCCAACAGTATAAGAATTTGACACTTTGTAAGTGAATGTGTGTGTGTTCATATGTGTGGAAGCCAGAAGACAACCTCAGGTGTTTTTCCTCAGGAACTTTCCACCTTATTTTCTTGAGATAGGGTCTCTCGTTGGCTTGGAACCAGCTGGCTGTCCAGTGAGCACCACAGATCTTCCTGCATCCCCTGCCCCATGGTTAAGATTATGAGTACCTGCTACCATACCAAACTTTTCCTGTTACTTCCAGGCTGTCTTAGTCAGGGTTTCTATTGCTGTGAAGAGTCACCATGGCCACCACAACTCTTATAAAGGAACATTTAACTGAGGTGGCAGCTTACAGTCCAGAAGTTTAGTCCATTTTTATCATGGTGGGGAGCATGGTGGCGTGCAGGCAGACATGCTGGAGAAGGAGCTGCTATATGTTGAGGTGCAGGCAACAGGAAGTACACTAGTAAAGCTTTAGTAAAAGAGACCTCAAAGCCCGCCTTCACAGTGACGCACTTCCTCCAACAAGGCCATACGTCCTAATAGGGCCATTTTCTTTCAGACCACCATACGGGGATCGAACTCAGGTCCTTGTGCTTACAGACAAGTACTTGACTTATAAAGCCATCTCCCCCGCCCTGACCCAGATACTTAATCGGTAAAATTTAATGAAGCAACAACCTTTATGGAAAATACAAAACATGCCATTATGACATTAAAAAAAAATATATCCTATTACAATGTGAAGTTGCAATTTTCAGGATTTCTTTAGAAGCACGAAGTCCCTCAAGGCTGCTCTGTGTCCCATTCCATTGAGCAGTCTGAGGTGTTTATGAAATTTTTACACCCTCCTTTTACTTCAGATTGTGTTTCTCTTTGTTTCCTGTCTGCATTCACTTCCTCTCTCATTTAACCTTTTTATGATCCTTGGGAAAGTGACAGAATGGCTCTCTGTGACTGTCACTTGATTTAGATTCACAGAGAACTGGCCTAGGTTCCAAGACTCAATAGTGCTTCTTTCATCAGGATGAGAGAAAAACATTAACTCAGAGCTGGTGCCTTTATTCCCACAGTGGCCACAGAGCCCAACGGCTGGTCATGCAGTTTCCAATGCGGTGGCTTGTTACAAAGTCTTAATTCCTTCAGCAGTATGCTTTACCTTTGATAGAATTAGCATATGTAACCCAATTCCACTCTGGGTAAGGAAAAGAAGACATTTTCCCTTTGGCTGCTTTATGCATTTCAACAGTATGTAGGGAAAATACAGTCTGCCATCATTAATGAGAAGAAAATGGAATTTTGAAAGATTTATGTTTTTGATGAACAGGAGTAGCTACTTTTCAGTTTTTGTAAAGAGCACTGGAGCAGTAGCTGAGAACTTACATGTTGAGAGAGAGAACTGGAAATGGTATAGGCTTTTGAAACCTCAAAGCCCACCTCCCAGTGATTCATCTCTTCCAACAAGGCCACACCTCCTCTTAATCCTACCCAAATAGTTCCACGAACTGGGGGACCAAGCATTCAAATATATGAGTCTATGGGAGCCACAGATTTGATTCTCATTCAAATCATCTATCACTGATGAAAATAGAATGCTGGGCTGAGGTATGTCTCAGTCTTAGGTAAAATAATTATTTTTGTGTTTGTTTAATGCCTAGCACCCATGTTAAAAAAAAAATTCAGGCACAGTGGAGTGAAATTCTGAAAAGATGGATACAGAAGGATCCCTAGGGGTGCTAGCTAGCCAGTCTAGCCTACTTGGTGTATTGCAGGTCAGTTAGAGACTCTGTCTATAATGTAAGAAGACAGTGTGTCTGGTCTGAGGAATAACACTCAAGGTTGTCCTCTGGCCTCTATATACACACATGAATAAGTACACATGGACTTGAGCAAATACATGAATTCTCTCTCTCTCTCTCTCTCTCTCTCTCTCTCTCTCTCTCTCTCTCTCTCTCTCTCTCTCTCTCACACACACACACACACACACACACACACACACACACAATTCACAGAACCAATAACACCCTGAGTCCAACATGTTGAAAATCTCAAATTCAAAGATATATCCTCAAAGTGTCAACCGTTTCAGGAATCCCAGACCAACTCACAGGCACACGGATTCTCAGCTAACAGCAACAGGGCCTCACCACACCCAAATCTCTGCCCGGGCAATGTAAATTTGTTCAGTCACTAATAGCCCAGCTGGACCATGGAAACAGGCGGTTCAAGAGCTTCCTTTCATCAGGCCATCTCTTTGAGAGCTACAGAATGTTCGCCCCATAAGGCTGCCAGCCCCTGGCATAGTCAAGAGTGCCTTGCTTTATCGATTACCATTCACTTTTGTTCTTCACTGAAGGCAGCCATTGTGTGAACGGAGCAGAAGGGAACAGGAGTTCTGGTAAAGGCTTCCATTACCCCGGGACAGCCAGTGCTGCTCTGCAGGCACAAGTGTGCTCTGTCCCCATACCCAGTGGTGGCTCCGGTCTAGCCCATCTCCAGGGGTCTTAAAAAGTCCACGGCCAGCCTCTATTAGAGCAGTATAAAATGTAACCTATTTTGTCTGTCTTTTTCTTCCATCCTTCTATTTTCTCTTCCCTTCCCTGTTTATTTCTTCCCTTTTTGCTTGTTTTGTTTTGTGTTACCAGGTATTGAACCTTAGTCCTTATGTCTGGAGGAGGGGGATGTCATCAATGCTCCATCTTTATAGGCTCTGGACCAGCAGATTCTAACTAGCCTTCATCTCTCTTGCATTTTTCCCAGGATCACCTTTGAAGCAAGGGGGCCTTCCTCAAAGCAACTGTGGCACATGTGCACAGCAACTGATCAGAAGGGAATCGTCCTGTGGAGGAAAGCATTCTAAGGCTGCTGCTAGCTTTTGCAAAGAAGCCTACATGAAGGCTGCAGAGCCAAGCTTCCCTGTGTAAGAGCCACGGCTACAAAGCAGAGTTCAAATTCAAAGCTGACACCTAGAAAGGAGGACAGTTCCTTTACAGATAATTGGCACTGTGACAGTAACACTACAGTGTCCCCTGAATTAGAGCTTCCTATGCTCCTGGGTGACTATTCTTCATGCCTTCTCTGGTTACAGCTATTCACAGACACGGGGTGGAAGATGACAACCCAGGCATGATAAGGGAAGTCCTATCTGCAGGCATGTGCCCACGCTTTGAATGTGGACCCAAACCACATCCCATCCTCTCCATCCTGCTGTTCCCACTCATCCCCATTTTGTTCTATGCATCTCTGATTTTATCTCCATACAACTTTGCTTGCTGACTGCTGTGGGAATGTGCTGAGGGTGTCATCTGTTGGGGATACGACGGATTTGATGTGCCCTTGACAGCCGCATACAGTTTTCTTGAGGGCTGCAGGACAGAAGAATATGGAACCATTCATTTGCGGATACTTCTCATTCTCGGTGATCTTTTTATGCTTTTCATGCGGGAGACTGGTACTCTAGCACCTGCTTTACTCTTGGCCACTATTTATGTTCATGCCACCCAGAACAGCTATGATTGTAGCCCGATACATTTGCAGGTGATAACTTCATGCATCAAGGTTGGACACCCCTGATACCTTTTTATATTAGGGACTTCAAGAAGATAGAGACGTCCTTAGGCAAAAAAAAAAAAAAAAAAAAAAAAAAAAAAAAAAAAAAAAAAAAAAAAAAAAAAAAAAAAAAAACAAAAAACAAAAAACAAATATGTATTATTAAATCCAAGGTACCCCAAGACAAGGTGGAGAAGCATTATAAAGTGAAGGAGATTTTGCTTCCCCCTGTTTTGATTTTATAGCCCTGAACTCACATTCTCGTGTTCCTTTCGACTGGATTCTGGATAGGGATTATGACTCATACTGACCACAGGCAAGGCAACACAAGTGAATGACGGGAAGGAATGTTGCCTTTGGAGCTCTGGGGTCACCACATAATGAGTTTATCTACATAAGGGTGAGAGACCCATACCCAGTACATACATGGCCTCAGCCTTCCGAACCCAGGCCCATCAGTCTGGTATGAACCTGACATCACAAAAACCTCCCTTTTCCATAGACTCATAGGGTATCTAAATACTAGAGATGAGTGTCACTAAGTTTCAGGAGGGTTCTGTCACATGACAAACATGCTCTCCCTCTCTGTAGCCACTGGATTTGTGTGAGAGGGTACACCTACTTCTTTTTGCTTTGACCTTGAGTTTCTGATCCTCCTTGTTTCTATCCCCTGAGAAGCTCAGATTATAGGTATGCACCACCACACCTGGTTTATAAGGTGCTGGGGACCAAACCAGTGCTTTATGCATGCTAGAGAAGCATTTTAGCCATGGAACAGCATGCCCGGGCCAAAGCCTGGTGACCTCTAGGAATGATGCTACCAACCTTCCCTCTTGAACTGGTCTTGAATGAGAGAAAAGAAGCTAGTACCAAGGATTGGTGTGTAATGGGGGCAGGGATGAAGACTGTGGAGAAGGAGCCACGGAGAGAGCAGGGGGAGACAAACACAGAATTCAAGGCAACGGCCTACACGGTGAGCACCACAAAACACACGCCGTTCCTCTCCTGACACTCCTTCTGCCAGGAAAGCAATTAATAGCAATGACCACAAGCAAGTGGCCAGGCTAATTTCCAGTCAGCCTTGTGGCAGGTGGGAAGAGGGAGTGGAGAGATCCACCCATTGCCTCCCCAGGCAGAGGCTCCCTCTGTTGTGATCATTGTAAGTAATTCTACACAGCTAGGGGGGATAAAGGCTTGAGCATAAGGTTTCTATCTGGGCTGCACAGAAGCTGATTAAAAATGCTAACTACCATGATTGTCCAACCACCAGACGCTCCCTGGAGACCCACGCTCACAGATGGCGATTAGTTTGGGATGGCCAGAACATTCACCGGGACCATGTTGCTGTAACACCCACAGACTATCTGTCACCCTCCCAGGAGGCCGTTTAAGGCTGTTTACCTCATACAGTTAACTTGAACCATAAGCTTCAGAAGCCTTTTTGATACAATTTTAATCATCCTCCTCAGAAAGCCCTAACCTTCTCCCCACACTATCCATACGCATTTTTTGCAAGGCACAAGGCGAAATTCCCCTTGGAATTCTGCAGCTGGTAAAAACCCCTTCCCAAGCTGTCCTGCACTGGATGTGTGCCTCCCCCCAGCAGACACTATCCAGGGTCCCCTTTGATTCACTGGCCTGCATTAATCCTCCCCAAAGTGGCAATCCATCATGGCTACTGGTGGAGATGGGTGGTAAGAGATCGATACAAGGTCCTTGTAACAAATGTTCCAACAGTGAAAACGGTAGCTACTGTTTATCTTCTCCAGAATGTACCCTTTCCCCCTCTCTTCCTATAATAATAAATTAGAATTTTTTTTCTTTTCTTTCTTCCTTTCCTCCCCCTCTTACATCTTAGGACCAGCTTAGGCTGGTCTTTTTCTTCTTTTTTCTTTTCTTTTCTTTTCTTTTTTTTTTTTTATTCTGGGCCATCCCACTTCTGTGCCCTAAACTTCTAAGACTATAGGTACACAACACTGAGCCCAGGTTGAAAATTTTTCCTATCTGTTAAGATGTTCCTCATCTGTCTTTATAGACTTATTCCTAATTATGTGCGTGTATGTGTGTGTGTGTGTGTGTGTGTGTGTGTGTGTGTGTGTGTGTGTGTGTGCGTGCGTGCGTGCACGCTAGGGAGTATATGTGCATGTGTGCCCCCAGGTCTGGACATACAGATTGTGACCCACCAGACATAAGTGCCAGGATCTGAACCCACAAAATCAAATGATCTTGACCACTGAACCATTGGTAGAGCCCCCAAATTCTAATTTTCTTGACTGACCCCAGATATTTATTTATCCAGAAAACCAGTAGCAAGAGCAATTAACAGACTCCATTCTGGGTCCTTTACAAAGCTCTGTGGATTGTCACCTCCATGGAACTGCAGTGGCTAAACCCTTCCCAGAAAAACTCCCAACTACCCTGTCCTGGGTCCTAGCGTCCTTCAAGAGCATCCTTGGTCTGGCACACTGGCAGCACATTCTTTCCAGAAAAGCCTTGAGCACTGATCCTGTGACATTTGTTGGATCCTGCAGCTGTGAGAAGGGCAGTCTGAGATGAAAGGCAGAAACCATTTCAAGTAATTTCATGCGAAGTCTGTGTGCTCTGCCATTTCCTTTACAAGTAGGAGCTGTCAGCATTCCTGAAGCACCATGCCAAAGAAACGACGACTTGGTCTGAGCTCACGGTCTGCATTCTACCCCTGCAGGTGACATCATTTCACCAGGTTTGTCCTCCAAACCTCATTTTCTTGGTTTGCAAAATGGTAGAACCCTGTTCAGCTGGGCTCTCATGACTCACAAGTGCTAGGAGGGGAGGTATAATTATTCCTTTCCTGGTTTAAATGTTCCATTTTCTTTTCAGCATATATTAATGATACATAACAATGGGTTTCATTATGACATTTTCATAAGTGTGTATAATGCATTTTGATCATATCCCCATTACCCTCTCTTGTCTCCTTTCTACCCCTGATCACTCCTTTCATATCCCCAACTATTTTTCCTTCAACTTCACATCTTTTCCCCATTCTCCTCCCCACCCCCATCCCCACCCAAACGAGTTTCCTTGATGGCACATTCTGGATGCTCAGTGACCTTCTGGATGGCTGCTCATCTCCCTAATGAAGGCTTCATTCTATAGATGTCCTTTGCCTTAGGAAATAGAGTCGACCAGCTCTGTCTGGTTTATTTTAAATTTCTTATTCATTTAAAAGGTTTTAAAATGTTTATTTATGTAAATATTTATTTGTAAATACATCTACAATGTGTGCTGGTACCTTTGGTGGCCGGAAGAGGGTATTAATTCCCTTACAAGCAGTTGTGAGCAGTTTGATAGGGTACTGGGAACTGAATTTGGGTCCTTTGGAAGAGTGTGCTCTCAAGTGCTAAACCATCTCTCCAGGCTAGATGCGACCTGATGTTTATGTAACATTTTATATTATTTTACTCTGCTATGAAGTAAGGGAGACTAAGAACATCAGTATTTACATACTTCCTTCTCAGAGCCAATCAACACTTCCCCTGGCAGTCTGCTCATGATCAACTTACACCCTTTTATTTCATTTCCCTTTTATTTATTTATTTATTTTTTTAACTTTAAAACAAGGGTTCCTCCTTCCAATGTCTATCTTTCTATGAATCCTGACTGGAAATCAATACATCTCTGGAAACTGAATATCCTTTGGAAGGTATCCTGGTCAGACTTTTTTTTTTTTTTTTTAATTTTTGTCAACTTGATACAAATTATTTATCTGAGAAGTGAAAACAACTATTGAGAAACTGCCTTCACAAGACTGACCTGCAGGCCAGCCTGTGGGCACTTAGTGATGTGGAAGGCACTACTACCATTGTGGGTAGTGCCATGTCTGGGCGGGTGATCTTGGGTGCTATACGAAAACAGACTGAGGTTACCAGACATGGTGGCACACACCTTTGACAGCAGCAAAGGAAGGTGGGTCTCTGTGAGTTCAAGGCCAGTCTGGTCTCAAACAAAGCAAGTTACAGGACAGCTAGGTTACACAGAGAAACCCTGTTGTAAGGGGAAGAGAAAACAAAAATGAAGAGACTGAGCAAGCCAGTAAACAGCATTTCTCAATGCTTCCTGCTTCAGTTCCTGCCTTGAATTCCTGTCCTGACTTCCCTCAGTGATGACACTGTGATGTGAAAGCATTACCTAAATAAGCCTTTACCTCCCAAATTTGTTTTTGGTTATGATGTTTATCCTGGAAACCAGTCTAAAGAACCATTCAGTGCTACCAGATGGCTGGGTAGAAAAATGCCACTAAGCCTGTCAACCCGAGTTTTATTCCCATGACCCTCCCAGTGGAAGGAAAGAGCTGACTTTCTTAAGCTGTCTTCTTGTCTTCACATAAACTGTAGCTCAGATGCATGTACTCCAGGCTTTTCTTAGGGACTGTCTGATCGACCTACATCACTGTCCTGAACCGAAGGCTATACAGTTAGGGATGGGGACATGGGTCAGGTGATAAAGTGCCCATGGCTCACTATAAGTACTAGACTTCAGATCCTCACCTGAAAGCCAGATGGTAGCCACACAGGTCTATATATCCCAGCTGGGGAGATAGAAATTGTTGGACAGCCAGCCCAGTCGATTAGCTCCACATTTGGTGAGATAACCTGTCTCAAAAAATAAGGCTGAGTGTGACTGACATCTGATTGCGACCTCTGGCCTCTGAACTCTTAGTGATCCCCGTCTCAGCTTCTCAAGTGTGGGAGCTGTAAGGGAGGTACACTCAGTGTGCCGCAGTGTCTTACATTCTCTCTGAATTCTAAGCTTAGACGCTGGTGATGAAGGCTTTGTTTCTGACCTTAGAAGAGAAATCTTGTAGAAACAATTACTGCTAAAGTCATGTGTTTGATCCCATCTCATTAAAACCAACGCCTCCTACGTGAGTGCAAGTTTAGGTTGTCATAACAACTTCCCGGTGGAGTTAAAGACCCAGATGCCCATTTCTGCTGTTTATTGTTAATGCTACATATATGCACCTTTGCTCCTTATTTTCTCTGTTACATTCTGTCTGAGCAAAGGAAAAGGTGGTATGAGGGTTTGCAAAACAAGGAATTATTTTGCTTCCATTCGGTGGTGGCTGTGGGGAGAGGAAGACGCACAGCAGAGGAAGAATGTAAAAGGGATGTCTCTAAGATTTCACAAATTAAGATCCATGACATCCTCAACTAAAATTATCAAATGTGTTTTGAATGTGAACTGTCCTCCAAACTGGCTCAGGTGTTTAAATTTATGGCTCTCTGGTGAGTGGTGCTGCTTTGGAAGGTTGTCAAACCTTTAGAAGGTGGAGACTAGCTGGGGGAAGTGGATAACGCAAGATCCAACTTCCTGTTAACTATGAATGCAATGTGGCCAGCCAACCTGCTGCTTCTGCCGACATACATTCCTCATCAGGATAGAACACAGTTCTTTGAACTGTGAGCCAAAAGAAACCTTCCTGTTTTACGTGTTTTTGTCTGGCATTTTATAAAAGCAACGAGAAAACACACTAACACACTGGAGAAAAGTGACCTGAACCCTCATACTCTGGGCTGTTCAAAGCAGATACTGTGCTTTAAAACAATGATGTGCTTTAAAAAAAAAAGGTTCATCAAACACCAATGAAAGGAAGATGGGGGGCACAAGGAACTCCAGAGGCAATTAATTAATAAGATGAATCAATCCTATTTTGCAGGAGAGACTGTAATGAGAACTTCTACATGCTCTGGGTGGAAACGTGACCCATGAAGCTGTCTCTAGTTTGTTTAGACAGCGCTTCAATTGTGAGAATGCCCATCTCTTGGATCAGGTGCACAGCACTCCCCAGCACATGCTGACTGGTAGAGGCCACTGGTGACAAGGTCATGTTTAGGAATAACAAAACCGAGATGGGCAAAGGATAGCAGAGGGTGAACTCCAAGAACGACAGCTTGGCTTTCTTGGTGTCAACCCCAAGAATGATCTAGAACAGACTCTGAAACTCTGGGAGAAGCATGATAAATCACAGGAGTGGTGTGTATCCAGGATCCATGTCTTAGGAAGAAACAGCTCACTCAGATCAATACACACTGAATGAGTGTGATAGAACACGGCCAGGGCTGACGTGAAAGGATGAAAAAGGCCACTCAGTGCAGTGTGAGAGTGAGGGGAGATGAGAGGAAGGTAGGATCTTTAAAGACACAAGGCAAATCAGCAACAGTGGTGCATGCCTGGAACCTCAGCATGTCAAAGGTGGAGGTGACATTGTCACAAGTTTGAGGCTAGCCTGGGCTACATAGCCAGATCCTATATATACATTTAAAAAAAAAAAAGTTAGCTGAGCATAGTGGTACATGGTCATTAATTTGGGCATTGGGAGTTCAGGGTCATCATGGGCCACACAGTGAGTTCAATGCTAATTTGGGATACATGACACCCTAGAACAATGACATAGCAAATGGAGGCAAAAGCATAGGAGGAGGGGAGGAGGGGTGGCAGGAGACAGGCGTTATGGAGGGAAAGAAAGCTCTTTCTGCCAGACAGGATGGAAGTAGGGACTTGAGCATCTACCAAATTTGACAGGCAGGAAGTGGGGTGCTGAGGGTTGGTGATATGGCTCAGCCATTAAGACTGGCCATCTGAGTTTGTGAGCACACATACACGCACGCACACAAACACACACACACAAATGGAAAATAATGAGCTAAATGGCAGCTAGAGGAGAAACAATGTGTCTGGGGAGAACCCAGGGCTTGCAAAGGAGATAAGGCAGGCAACTCTCTGTGCATGACTTGACTGTGTAGGGAAAATCATGAAGTCCCCAAGAGAGAGATGAAGTCTGAGCAAGGTTAGTAGAAAGGGGAAAAAAAAAAAGTGCCCAAACTTCCCAAAACAGAAGTGTCCATACTTAGTGTCTCATTAGCTGATAGGTGAGCAGAGCATGAAGGGTGGTTTCTGTCTCTAGGTGAGACCGAGTTGTTTTGGTGTTCATTGGGTAGAGACAGACCATTAACTTTCTACTTCTTTAGTGGGGAAGTAAAAACAGATGCTACATGGTTCTCTATCAGGAAAATGATGGAAAGGATTCACTGCAGGATGGGAAGATGGAGAAAATCACCTCATGCCTTTTCCATCTCTACGATGCAATCTTATTTTGAGAGAAGATCTCATCTATTTCAGGCTGGCTTCAAACTTCTTCCTTAGCCAAGGGTAACCTTGATTTCATTATCCCATTGCTTCTGCCTCCTGAGTGATGATTATAGGCATGCACCACCATGCTCACATTATGGGACGCTGAAGATAGAACCCAGGGCTTCATGAATTTTAGGCAAGCACTCTACCCATTGAGATGTATCCTCACCCCTAAGATAGAGTGCTTTAAACAGAAACCACTCATCTTGGGGGTTGGGAATGAACAGTATGATTTATGAAAATGCCTCCTGACCACCAACTCAGTGAATCCTTCCCCACCTCTGTTTCCCCAACCAGCTGGATCAGAAGCCATAAACCTTCACTCTTCTATTTAGGATTGTATATAGGGCTATAAAGCATACAGGTGAAAGCATGGGAAAGCGAGGGGTCCTCTAGATAGACAGCATATATTATCGATTCCTACCTATATCAATCATTTATTCTAAAGGAAGAATAAACCATATGAAAGGGGCTTCGGGGGATTCATCTTCTCGTATCGATAACCCATTAGCGTGAAATGAACCACAGCAGTGGCCAAGGCAACTTGAAACTATCTGGAATACCTAGAAACAAGGTTGTTTATATTCCATAACAAACTTACAAGGCTCTCCCCGAAGCCTTGTGTGTGTGTGTGTGTGTGTGTGTGTGTGTGTATGTGTGTGTGTGTGTTTATGGGGGTGGGGAGACTTCTGGAGCTCTAATCCCATTGCTCCTTGTGAAAAAGGACAGGACTCTGGGTATAGGCCATTTCTTCCTGGCTGGGAGTGAATGAAACTGAGAGACACGTGAGCCAGTTAGAGTAAGCTGAAGACAGAGAAGTGGAAGTGGACAAGTTCCCTAGGTGGGAAGGACGTTTCCACCTTTAGATTCAGATCTTCTTTGATGTGCATACAGTACCTAATGGTACAAACATTTATAGGCAGGGTGGGTGGAGCGGGAGAATCAGGGGTTCCCTTACTCTGTTGATCTAACATGTTTTCTCTCAAAGATCCTGAGATAAACTTAGGTCAAAAAATAAATGGTGTTAGCAAATCATGGTCAGAAGAAGAACTTCATAGCTGATATAGAAAACTAAAACTTGCCTCCAAGTGAGTGGGGATTGGTAAACTAACTTCACTAATGGGCTGGTGAGATGGCTCAGTAGCTAAGGGTACTTGCTTTCAAGCCTGAAGACCTCAATTTGATCCCTGGGACCCACAGGCTGGCAGGAGAAAACCATCTCTCACAAACTGTCCTCTGACCTTCACACACACACACACACACACACACACACACACACACACACACTGATTTTTTTAAACGTAGTAAAACATTTAAAAAAAATACAATGAACAGATAAATAGACCCCATGTTAAATTTGTAGGTGTGTGTGTGCACATGTTCACGTATGAATGCATGTATTTTTGTGTACATACATATGTAAGGAAAAGGACTTCAGGAGGCAGCATCTCTCTCCCTCCCTCCCTCCCCCCCCCCCCCCCTCTGGGTCTCATTGATCTGGAACTCATCACATAGGCTAGTCCAGTAAGCCTTAGGGTTGGGCCAGGCTCTGCCTTCCCAGAGCTGAGATTCGAAGTGTGTGCCACTACACCTGGCTTTTTCATTCAAGTACTTTCTTAAGAGAAAGTTTTAAAGCCAGTTCATCTGCCAAGGTCACTGTGCTGCCTGAAATCTTTGATAAAGTACAGTTTCTACCACTTGGGGTAGAGCAATTAGTCAGATGAAAGGGAAACCTTCCAGACCCCTGAAGAGTGATGGTTCCACTTTTTGCCTGGAACTCAGAGTACTGTTTGTAATCCTGATTCCTTTATGGATGGGTGTCTCTCAAATGAGGCATAGGCTAGACTTCCCAGTGTGCACTGTCCATACAGAATGGAACCAGAGAAGGTTTCCATTCTAACACTGTGGTTTGGACCACTGAATGAGCGCCCCCGGGGCTTGTTAAAGTACTTATCTATGTGGGGATGAGACCCCAAGCCCGAAAAGGAGTGAGGAATGCTTGAAGGGACCCCCACAGCTCTGCCTAGGGAAAAGCAAAATGGCCCTCTGTCCAGGCAGGGGTCCAATTTTCACAACAAGATGTCGATTCTGCCACCTGCACCTGTGATTTCTACAGCATGAGGCTCTGGCCTGGCCTGGCAACACAGAATAGGAACACCCCAGGTTCTTGTCAAAGGATACGATCTCAAACTGTCTGCTATTCAACCTCTATCAAATGCCCAGCTGAGAAAAGCAATATTTACAAAAGATTATTTGAAGGGCAAGCAATTCATCCATTCTTCAAAACACTCTGCATTCTATCCATGGATCAAACCTGAACACCTTGCAGCTACATGCCGGGGTCATGTTACTTTACCCCACATGGAACTGCTGTCACCAGATTGTATTTTAATGCCAAGCTGCATGCTCTTATCAAGAAGTTTTGACAAGATGCAGACAGAGAAAATTTCTTATTATAGTTGAGAAAAGGCTGTCATTGGAATGGTACTTGAACATTCTCTCTCTCTCTCTCTCTCTCTCTCTCTCTCTCTCTCTCTCTCTCTCTCTCTCTCCCTCCCTCCCTCCCTCCCCCCCCCCCCACACATTTTCTCTCCCATTTCGAATCCTGTGTGAGAAACTGTAGAAATCAGCCTTAGCAAGCAGGATATTGATGGTGTATGCCTATAATGCCAACACTCAGTAGAGATAGGAGGGTCAGCTATTTATGGTCAACTTTGGCTGTATAGTCAGTCTCAAGACAACCTAAGCTATATGAGATGCTGTCTTTAAAAAAAACAACACAGCTGGAGGAGATGGTACATTTGTTAAAGTGCTTAATTCACAATAATGAGGATCATAGTTCAATCTCCAGCACCCACATAAAAAGCCAGGTGTGGTGGTGAGCACTTGTAATCTCAGCCTAGCCAATGTGGTGAGCTCTAGGCCACTAAGAAAACTTGTCTCAGAAAAACAAGGTGGACAGTGTTGAGAATGACCTAGTTTGACCGCTAGTGTCCATATGCAGGTTGACATTCTCATCAACACCTGAACACATCTGTGTTTGTGTGGAACAGCAAAGCAGGCCTATCTTCAGGTGCCTTCCTTGAGTTCCTGTCCTGACTTCCTTTACTGATGCTCTGTGAGCTATAAGTGTCAAAGTAAACCCTGCTGTGTGGTTATGCTCTTGTACTTTGTAAACATTTGTTCCTCCTGCTGGTTTAATAAAATGCTGATTGGCCAGAAAACAGACAGGAAGTATGGGTGGGGCTACCAGACAGAAAACTCTGGAAGAGGAAGAGCAGAGGAGAGATGACAGACAGACACAGAGGAAACAGGACAAAAAGGCTCTGAGAAAAGGTCCTGAGCCACTTGGCTAATCATGGGTTAGTTTAAAAGTTAGTAAGTAATATGCCTGAGCCATAAGCCATACAGCATGCAATTAATGTAAGACTCTGTGTGATTACTTGGGACTGCTGGTCGGATCTCAGGGGTAGGCTGGGTCAGAAGCCCTTACTATAAAACAATCTCCTCCCTGAAGTTGCTTCTGGTCAGTGTTTTATCATAGCAACAGTCTCCTTTTAATTGATTATGGAGTGACTTTGACCTTGGCTGGCTGTTGAATCTGTAACTCAAGTATACAAATCCTTAAGTTTTCCATTTCTGTGACCTTCTTTCCTTGGTCATTGTTTTCTCTTTCTATGTTCACTTCAACCTGTTTGATGGATTCATTTTATAAAAGGCCATAAAAGTTTTACGGAGCTTGAATACAATATAAATAAGTAAAAAGAGCGGTGATATCTCTGTTCACTTAAACATCACACCTATATTTAGACAGTGTCCTGACTTGATGGCAATTCTGTTGGTAGCCACAGAAGTCATACAGATAATAAGAATCAGTTACACTAAAGCTAACATTTATTTTTTTGATTATGTACACTAAATACTGCAAAGGATATTTGACACATTGACACATTGTTTCACTTTATCCTATCAACAACCTTATAGAGTAGTGCCCAGCTCAGTTGTGCACGTCTGTAATTTCAGTGCTTGAGAGGCTTAGGCAGAAGGCAAGGGAGTTCTGAATCAGCCTTGGCTATATAGTGAGACTCAGAGGTAGAGGACCTACCTAGAATGCCCCATAGCAAGGCCCGGGGTGTGGCACAGAGGGGTAAGGGGAATGATTCAGTGGCCTGCCTAGTTTGCAGAAGGCCTTGTGTTCCATGCATGCCTAGAAATGCAAACTATACAACCCACAAAAGCCCTTATAAATTAGGGTCACTTTACAGACAAGGTCACAAGTTATGACAAAAAAAAAAGCAGATTTGGATTTGGGTATGCCTGACTCCAGTAACAGGACCCTATCCTAAATCCTGAAGGTGAGAATGTTTAAATAGCAAATGATAGACTTCTGATTTTTTTCCTCTTTGCTTGGAAGTCTACTTACTGATAACTGTGTTTCCCATGCACTCATTTGAGTTTTGTGCAAAAGTGAGCTAGCAAGGCAATAGTATGTTTTATAGGTAATATAGGCAACATTAAGTCAAGCTTAAAATATAGAGATATTTTAAGTGGTTTTAGTTTTTTTGAGACAGGATCTCATGTATCCAAGGATGACCTTGACCTCTTAATCCCCATGCCTCAACCTTCCCCTTGCTGGGGTAAGAGGTGTGTAGCCTCACCTTGTTTATACCATTGTGGAGTTGGAACAGGGCTTCGTAGATGCTAAGCAAGTACTCTACCAGCTGGTCTCCAGCTTAGGAAATGTATTTTGACAAAAAATGAAGACCTAATGTTGAGAATGGTGGAATGCTCATGTAATCAGCTGGAAAACTCGAGGCAGTAGGATGGCTGTAAGTTCCAGATTAGCCTGGGCTACATAACGAGTTCAACATACACACTCACAAAGCAAAAAGCTAAACAAAGAACTATGAATATCATCTATCTAAAACCTATCTTAAACCTGGGGTCTAAGCACTTTGCAAAAATTTTCCAGAGCCATGAGGCATCCTGAGTTACCATTGACCAGGCTACTCTCAAGAGCCAGTTATCCATGTAATTGGCTCTGATGACTATGCCACCTGAGCCAGAGCCCACCTTTTATATTTGGTATTGGAGTTGTTCAAAGTACTCATATTCTTGGGTGTTTGCAAAGGTCAGCTTCAGGACCAATAAATAGTCAATGATACTCCAATTGCTTTTATAAAACATTGTTTATCATTTGCATGTTACATATACATATACACATCCTCATGTAGATATATGTTACTTGTATATAACACATGCACATCCCCTATAATGGGATTATGTTCTGTTCCACTGTAAATAATTGTCCACCTACTGGTTTAATAAAAATACTGATGGACCAAAGACAGACAGAAAGTGTGGGTGGGCCTACCAGACTAAGAAAACTCTGAAAACAGAAAAAGCAGAGCAGAGAAGCTGGAGAGACGCCACCAGAGACTCCAGAAGAGACACCAGGAGAGATGCCAGCAGACCCAGAGGAAATGAGACCAAGATGCTGCTCTGAGAAAGGGTACTAAGCTGCATGACTAAACAAGATAATAATGGGTTGAATTAAGATGAAGCAACTAGCAAGTTCTATGCCTGAGCCATAGGTCAATCAGCATAAAATTAATATAAGCTTCTGTGTGTTTCTTTGAAACTTTGGGACTGCTGGTCCAGATCTTGAGGCTAGTTCAGGCTAGAAACATCTTATTACAGTCCCTCTATAGGCAATACTGCTTTTATGTAACATAAATACATCCACTGAAGGTGTGCACCACTTGCCTTCAGTGATATACACATATCTTTCTACATACTTTTAATTAGCTCTACATCAGTTACACACTACATTATACTATGCAAATAGTTCTCTATTGTTTGGGTAGTAATAACAAGGAAATTACCATACATGTTAAGAAAAATACAATTTGTTTTTCAAGTATTTTTAATTCATGGTTGAATTCGTGAAGTATATGGAATGTGTGGATATGGAGGGCTGTCTTTTAACTTTTATTTATTTGTGTGTGTGTATGTGTGCACGTGTGTGTGTGTGTGTGTGTGTGTGTATGTGTGTGTGTGTGTGTATGTGTGTGTGTGTATGTGTGTGTGTGTGTGTGTGTGTGTGTGTATGTGTGTGTGTGTGTGTGTGTGTGTGTGTGTCCCCGCATGTGTGGAGGTCAGAGGACAACTCTGGAAGCTGGCTCTCACCTTCACCTTGGTGGGCTGTACTCAGGTGGTTGGACTTGGCACAAAGTGTCTGTGCCCGCTGAACCAACCCCTGGCTGCTTATTTGGAAGTAGAAAAACCATATGAAATAAATGTACAAGAGCAGAGCAGATGGGGCAGTGTAGGCCTTTAACATTTGGTTTTATGTCCTAACAGGAGAAAGACAATAAGCAATGTCACTTGAAGGAAAGGGACAGGCCACATCCTCCCGGCTATCTAGTCTATTTCTGTCCATCTTGAATTTTTGAGACAGGGTCTCTCACTAAATATGAACTTGCCAAGTGGGGTAGGCTGACAGGCCTGTGAGTCCAGGGATCCAGTTGACTTTAGTCCCCGTGCCCCCTCCCGTCCCCCTTAACGGGATGGATGAACTCAGGTCATCCTGTAAGCACATTATTGAGAGCTATCTCCCAGGCCAAACCCTTCAGGTTTCACCAGCTTTCACACAACCTCTCCTTCCTGTTCTGCTTCCCCCACCAAAGCTTGTATTCCAAAAGATAAAAATAAAAAAAAAAAAAATAACATTCAAAGTACATTTGGAGTCTTAGCTTTAAGCATATCCAAAGGACATTAAAATAAATTTACTTTGGGCTTTGCCAGCCCAATTCTGAATGCTCATTGCAATTATATGTCTATTAAGATGTTCATTTGAACCAGGAAATAAATCAGGATATTGATGGTTTAAGTATTTTATCTACATTTCGCGAAGAGAGGAAACATCTCTTCAAATGGCTGTATTTTTATTTACTGCATCAGACATTTACATTCATTTTCCGACAGCCTTTCTTCCACTTACATATCTTTCTGGATTGATCCATGGCTTTTATAGCTTGAGAACATGAACCACCTCCATCATGAACCCAGGCACGAACAGATCATACACAACAGGCCGTAACAGCAGGCTCCGGCTGCTTCTCCATAGCTCGCCCCCTTTGCCTTCTCTCTGGTCTGGACCATTTATAGAGCTCCTGACTCCAAAGAAAACTTTTTAAAGTTCAGTGATGGAGTTCTGGCCTAGAATCCCCGGGTGAGGCCCTGGGAAAGTGGCTGAGTGATAGACTATTTTCCTAACATGTTTAAGGCCTGGAGTTTAATCTCTAGTATCAGTCAATAAGTAAGAAGCCTGGCTCAAGGTTTATATGGATGAGGGTTGAAATCTATTATGTATGTAGACTAAGGCACGACACTAGGCTTCTGGAAGACTGGATAATATAATAATGTATATATCCAGGAAGCTAGGAATTGGGACTATAAACTTTTGTTTGTTCTGTGTATTTGCATGTATGTACTTGTATTTGTGTGTGCACATATGTGTGGAGGACAGAAGGCAATCTTGGGTGTCACTCCAGAGAAACTGTCTATGCTGTTTCTTGAGACAGGGTCTCTTATGAGCCTGGTGACTTGCAAGTTAGGCTCTGCTGGGCTGGCCAAGGATCCTCCGATCTCTAGGTCCCCAGAACTGGGATGCACACTGCCATCCTCACTGTTTTACACAGGTTCAGGGGATTGAAGTCAGGTCCTGATGCAAGGCAAGGCCAGCACTCTATCGAGCAACATTTCCCCAGCTGTGGCTTTGTTTTCAAATCTACTTCTTAGCAGTGTGGTCTGAAGCTCAGTTTCCTCACTAACAGAACTGCACTTAATGATCTCCTAACATCTCTAGAACTATGTAATTCCCAACCACCAAACTATAACCCTACTTGTCTTTGCCATTTTAATCACAGAATTAATATATGATCAAATGATATACAAACATTAGGTGGGACCAAAGAGGATGGCCGTTTTATATGGTTCGACTTAGCCTGGAGAATTCTTAGTAGTATTCTCTCTCTGCCCACATATCACTCTGGCCTGTATTAATAACTTATATTTGTACAGCGCTTTGAATGTTTAAGAGTGCTTTCATGTGCATTATTCATATACAACAAGCACTTCCTGAGGGCCTGAAATGGGCTTGGAGCTTCCAGGAAAAATTCCCATTTAGGAATGGGGCTATAACTCTGTGGCTGAGTACACGCCTACCATGCACCATGGCTCCTGATGCCACAAAAGAAAGAAAAGGAGGAGAAATCTCATTTAATTTTACAGCAACTGAGAAAGGTGAATTGCTCTGATCAGTCTGCTATCTTTCTCCTATCCTTTGAAATCCTATTAATCCACAGCCATGCAACCTCCCCCCACCCCCAGCACTAGGGACTAGAAGGGCATGTCACCTCGCCTGGTGTTTTTCAGTAGGTTCTGTGGGATCAAACTCAGTCCTTGGGCTTGCAAGCACTTTACAGACTGAGCCATCTCCCCAGCTCTCTAATCTCATATTTTTGAAGGGCAAAAGAGGTTGCTTCAGGCCTTCAACGGTCCCTGTGCTTGCTGTAGTGTGTCAGAAGCTGAAAACATCAGATTCTTCCCAAGTCCTGGTGGAGAAGCAGTTGTGGAGCGGTTGTGTGTGTGAGTTGGGGAGGGGGGGGGAGGCACAGTCTTTGCAGAGACTTATGGGTGGGAGTGGGAAGAATCACATCTTCATAGGCAGAAAGCTCTGCCGCCTGGCTTGGAGCTAACCCCTCCGACATACATTACTGTCGCCCTGTTCAATCAGTGTTCTGCTACAAGAATCAGTTACATTCAATCATCTGAAAGAGCTATTAAAATGCTGATAAAAAATTCATAAAGTAACACACAGTAATGAATCAGGAGAATTCAGTAAAGTGAGACCTACCCTTAGAGCAGGGCAAAAAATGAAGGTGAACGATCGTTTGGGCCCAGCGGCCATGAAATACCCTTTTGGAAGATGAATAATTCTGTTTAGGGCTGATAAGTTGAACTAATTTATAATGCTGTTTTAGGTCCACTGCTGAAATATTTCAAATCCCTCAACTTTAAAATGCATTGCCTGTCAGAAACTGGTCTCTTAACAGTTTCCTCTTAACATTTTTCAAAATGTAACCTGGACCAATTTGCATGATTTAATGCTTATTGTATTATACTGTGCATGATTTAAAATGGGAAATAAAATTTAAAAAAAAAAGAGAGAGAAAGAGAGAGAGAGAGGTGGGGAAGACAAGGGAGGCAGGGAAGGTGGCATGAAAAGACAGAGGGAGAATTAAGACCCTGCTAGTGATTGACAGGAGGTCCCATCGGTTCCGGTTCAAGGGCGGTGTGCTGGACCTCAGGGACCAGACAAGCTGATGAGCAGCAAAGGGATGATGGGAGCCATGCTCACCCAGGCAAGACATAAAAGCAATTCTGGGAGCTGGTAGAGAATGTAAGGAGACAGTGTTCTGACACTGCCCAGGCCAGTTTCTAATGATTCCCATGAGCCCCAGACACCTCCCTAGGGCTCACTGTCATGGTTTGAGAATAGCTAAGTCCTCTTTCTCCTGGATTCTTGCAGAAGCTTCTAACTGGCTTCAACACCTCTAGGTTCTTCTCTCTGCTCTCATTCTTCCCCCCCTAAATTAACTAACTCTAAATTAGTTGCTTTTCCTATTGCTGTGAAGAAAATGCCCAGACAAAAGAAACTTAGTGGGGAGAGGGTTTATTTTGGTTCCTGGATTGAGTGGACAC
Source organism: Phyllotis vaccarum (assembly GCA_033318265.1). Lineage (NCBI taxonomy): Eukaryota > Metazoa > Chordata > Mammalia > Rodentia > Cricetidae > Phyllotis > Phyllotis vaccarum. The sequence continues at coordinate 41,268,086 of JARWLC010000017.1, read as the reverse complement.
TCCATCATGGTAGTGTATAAGGTGGCTGGTCACATGGCATCTATAGTAAGGAGGCTGAGAGAGACTGGTGCTCAGCTCTGTTTCTCTTTTCTATTCAGTCTGGGACTCCAGCCCATGGGATGGTGTCGTCCACAGTTAAATTGGTCTTTCTCCTTCAATATCCCAGTGTAGATAATTAATCCCTCACAAGGATGCCCATAAGTCTGTCTGCTAAGTGAGTCAACACTGTGTCAAGTTGTCAAAATCAATATTAACTATCATGCTTTTTAAAGCAAACTGGATCATGTAACAATCCCCAATAGCGCCCACTGCTTACACAATGGAGTTTGGATTCCTCGCCATCATCTACTACTCATTTCTGTCCTTCCCTCTGTATTTGGTGAGACCTTCTGCTTCCCAGAGTGAATAATGAAGCAGGGATCGGCTAAGATTTTGGCACTGAAAAACATTTAGTATCCAGACTGCATTAAGAGCTCTATAGAATAATAAAACAAACAAAAAAGATAAGCAATCCAGATTTTTTTTAAAAAAAAAAATGGACAAAGCACAGGTCATGTAAATAGCCTACAAACATAAAAAGATGCTAAATAAGAACAGTGAATTCCTATGTTATAATAATCAGACACATATCAAAATGTCTCCTGACATTGAGTGTTGGGTAAGCTGTGACAAATTGGAATCCCTGCATACTTCCAAGGCACAGAGGTCATTCTAGCCATTCCAGGGATCTGTCATCACCAAAGGTGAAGGGTTTCCCCCAGTTAGGACACAGAAAGTCTAATCCACAGTATAACAAGAGCTCAGTTTAATGTAGACTTATTTATAATAGTAAAAGTGGAGACCAAAGGCAGGGAAGATGGCTCAGTGGGCAAGGTCCTTGCTAGGAAACTGGAGGGATGGAGGTGGAGACAGGAAAACCCCAGAAGCTCACGGGCCAGCTGGCCTGGCATATGCAGTGTCGAACAATGAAACTCCACCTCAAAAAAGTTGGAGGGGAGAAGTGATACCCCAGGTTGTCCTGAGACCTCCACACATGAACCATGACACACACATGCCTGCCTTCGTACGCACAAACATGCAAACCCACAAACACATCACACATACAAAGACTGGGGTGGGGGGGGAAGGAGAAATAACCTAAATATCACCAATAGGAGAATTCATAAAGAAGGAAATGGCCAGAAGTTAAAAGCTAAAGCTTTGTCTCATAGGAGCACACAGCCCAAAGTGGACAGCCAAGAAAGCACATTTTCAAAAGGTAGGATGGATGCCATGGGACTGGAAAGAGAGAGAGCTCAGCAGTTAAGTACTTCCTGCCCTTGAAAAGTGCTCCCAGCACCCACATATGCATGCAGCTCTAGTTATGGGGATCTGATGCTCTTTTCTGGTCTCTGTACACATAAAGCAGGCAGGGATAGACACACACACACGCGCATGCACGTACACATAAGATGGACGTATATACTGCTTTAAAAACTGTAAAAACAACACTATATGGTGTTTATTGCACAAAATCTTGGTGACTCAAAGAGTAAAAAAAAAAATGTGTGCCTTCCAAAATCAAAGTACTGCATCTGAGGAAGGGCTGAGGTAGGATGGGAGCATTTCTATCGGAGCAACAAGCACTGGGGTTATAGCAGGCACCCACAAGGAGAGCTGTGGTTGAGGTGTGCTTGGTTTTGGGTGTAGGCTCTGTGTCGGAGGTATGGAGAGCAATGTCTCCACACTGGGCAGATTCATTACTATCTCTTACCACACCCCGACTCTCCTAATGGAATGCTCTTTGATCATGGCCTTGGAAATCATCTTCAATTATAGAAAAACACCATGATGCTTCTTCTAGAGGCTGCAACATCTGGTACCAGGCTCTCCATGTATCCATTTGGGAGGCTGTGGGTCTGGTCAAAGATGGCCACTTTGGTACTTACATCACCCAGAGATTTCATAAATATGGATTGTTTAAATGCTCTCTTACTGACACTTGCTTCCGTGTTGTTGTGACAGGAATTCTTTTTTAACATGACCCTAGTTATCAAATGGCAGAAAAACCTCCTGCATGACATTCAGCAGTGAGAGGCCATTTCTGTGAAGAGCGCACTAGTTCAGTATTTATCCACCTGTTTCCTATTACACAGATCCCTTAAACTACGACTTTGTCGTTCAACACTTGAGTGCTTAGAGCTGAGTAGGCTCCTCCTGTAATTGCTGGCACTGGTAAAAGGCAAATTGTAGGCTTTTAGAAAGTGCTGGAACAACCAGAATCTCTTGAGAGATTCTTGCCAGGGACACTTGGCCAAGACCCAGCCTCCTTACCCTCTAACTTTATACTCTGATGTATGTCAAAAAATTATGCTGGCTCCTCATTATTATTATTATTATTATTATTATTATTATTATTATTATTATTATTAGTGTTGTTGTTTTGCTTTGAAAAAAGTTTTTGGGGGAGAATTAAGAAAAAAAAAGATAAAAGCAATCATTTCCTTTGGTGACATTTCTTAGGGTGGTATCTCTGCCAAAGACCTATAGCCTGATTGGGCTGAAAACCACATGGTCAGTTATAAAGAATCCCCATCTCCATACTTCCAGGGCCAGACACCAACTGGAAGGTTTCTTACACTTAAGAAGGCCCTCAGATTTCTGGAGGAGAGCTGTTTAAAGTACACCCCAGAAAATGTGGAAAACCAAAGGTCATTCTCTTGCTCCAGAGTGAGAAGGAATCTGGGTTCCACGGCACACTTAAACCCCTATTCTGAAAAGGTGTCACCTGCTTCCCAAGCCTCTGACCCCTGGGATAATTTTTATTGGGTCTTGAGTGACTCTGAGGCCTCCAAAGAATTTCACACCCCTCTCCAAGTGATGCAGCCTCACCTATATCAGTAAGTCAAAGCGGCATTTTGATACATTAGCTTCTGCAGGCTCACCAAGTCAAGTTCAAAAGCATGCCGGCAAATGCCTGTGTGCCTTCTTCGTTGGGAGATTCATTATGGTCACCAGTTGTGGGGAGTTTTTTGAACATGTGGTCCATCTGATCCCATCACATTATTTGGCCTCGATGGCCAATCCACACTGCCCCAAAGAACATATTGGGAGCCTCACATTTGCAAGAGAAACAGGAAATGGATGTTGCTGGTGCCCACATCACGGCTCATTAACCAAACGGCTTACTTTCCAGCACTCTAGAACATTTGCTATTTCATGCCCCACCCCCACTTTATAGTTTATGACTTTGGGGGAGTCTGGAAGGACTGACCAATAATTTATGAATTGGACTGGGGCCCTTCATTATGAAGGAGGGAACTCTTCATATTTATGTGAGGATGGTAGACAATCATAAATGGATAGTGCTACTAGGAAATGGAGTGTATGGTTGAAGATGCCACATTTTTAGGGTCTCTCCAAACTTAACAATGAACTTCCTTAATTAGAGTAGCAGGGTCAATGTATCCAAAGAAGAACACAATCTCATTTTTACAACAGAGACAGTAAACATGCACAGCTGCTCTCGCATGAAAATCAGAGTGTTGGGGTATTATAGCAATTCTCAAATGTTCTGGCCTCAGAACCCCTTTGTATCTTTGAAATCTGGAGTGGTGGATACTAGAGGTTGCATCCTGGGCCTCTTGCATGCCAAGCGTGTTCTCTATCATCAAGTTACATGCTTCCTGACCACTTCAAAAATCTCGAGGACTCCTTAAAATTTTCACTCAGGTATCTGTTGACTGCTACCTTAAACAATCAGGAAAAGGTAAATTTTTACCAGTTCACTTAGAACTAGAACCATAATAGGACCAGGAAGATAACTTAGTCTGTAAGGCAAGTAGAGTTTGATCCCCGGAACCTCTGTCAGAAAAATTAAGACTTATAATCCTAGTGTAGGGATGTGGACAGGAGGATCCCTGTGGCTCACTGGCTTGGCAGCGTAGGCCCATGAGGTGAGTTCTGTGTCAGTGAGAAATATCGTCTCAAAGCAAAAGCAAGAAAGAACAAAATAACAAATAAAACAGTACCAGGGTTTGCCCCCAGCTTCCACATATGCGCGTGGCCCTTCCTCTACCTCCACACACCAACACACAAAGAAGCGACACATGTAGAACATACTAACTCTAAATTATGCATACACTTTAGTCAGAAACAACTGTATTTTACAAAACAAAGAATAACTGTGACAAGAATGGTCGTTTTGAGTTTCTGTTTTATCTGCTTCAGCGGGAGACAGCTGGGTTCTCCTATCTGCTTCGGCATTCAATCTGTTTAAGTTGCATGCTGTAGATTCTAAAAAAATGTCATACATTCATGAGAGAATGAAAGTAAGTGAAAAGGGAAGTTCATATCTTATTATTTTAAAATATTTACATGTGTTTGAATGTGTGTGTGCAGTGCCGTTAGAGGCCAGAAGAGGGCGCCAGATCCCCTGGAGCTGGAGTTAACAATGTGGCGGTGACCCATTTGATGTGGATGCCGAGAACTGAACTTGGGTCCTCAGCACAAGAGGTAATGTATCCTTAACTGGTAGGCCATCTTTCCTGCTTGAAAGTCTTGCTCTTAGGAAAATAGTTTTGGCTTTATTAAGCTTCTGAAAAGAAAAAACAAAAAACAAAAAACAAAAAAACCTTGGGCAGTGTACTGAAATTAAGAATGAAAATCTTTTCCAGTTGCTGGGAGCTTATGGTTACTGTCCCTAATGTGCTCTCTCTTGCTGTGATGAAACATCTAACCAACCGCAAATAGGGGACGAATGGGTTTATTTGGCTTACGCTTCCAGGTTACAGTCCATCATTTTGGGGAAGTCAAATCAGAAACTGATCAATGGGTCACATCACATCCATAGTCAAGAATAGGCAGAAGCAAATGCATCCATGCTGCCTGCTGCTCTCTCTGTGCTCAGCGAACTTTCTTTCTGCAAAAAGTTCATGGTCAAGCAGGAAAAAAAAAATGGTGACTGTAACACGAGGTTTTGGGCTTGACTAGCCTTATAGTCTGGATCTGTTGTAGTTGGTTTTTTGTGTTTTCTTTTTCTTAATGACTTAGATGCTTATATTAATTTTATGTTGTTTGGCCTATGGCTTAGGTATATTGTTAGTTTTTTAATTTTAATCTAACTTTTATTATTCTGCCTTGTCACGTGGGCTGTGGCTTATTTACTTTGTTAGATTTTGTATGTATCATGGGTGGTTGGCCTTTTTTATGGTGTCTGGCATAGGACAAAATAGTTTTTTATTTATAGTATATAGACATTTTACTTATTTTAATCAAAAAGGAAGGTTTTAATTTTAACATAGTAAAATTATACGTTAACAAAATAGCTATCAGACAAGAATTATAGCTGTAATATCTAGTTTGTTTGTATTTAACAAAATTAAAGAAAATGTTTTATTGTTTATTTTTATGAGTTTAAAGTTTTACACCTCATATATTTTCTAAAATAACTAAGAAAAACTAAAACTACAATTATTTAACCTTTAACTATATTAAAGACTGTAGAAGGATATAATACTATCTGAGTAAACAGGACATGTAAACAACTATTAAAGTTGTTTGAAGAAATGTTTTGTCTATTTTGACATAGTGTGTTAGTTGCTTTTTTTTGTGTGTCTTGAAGAATGCCTGGCAGTGTTTTGTTTACAAAGTAGGATCTTAAAGGACTATTTTGGCTTTTTTGTCAAAGTTTAAAGGTCACATTTTTAATGGAGCTTGTATGTCTAGTTTATATCGTCAAGTAGTCAATTTAAGAACAAGCCAAGATAGTCCTTCAGGTTCCTGCTTTACAAAAAAAAAAAAAAAAAAAAAAAAAAAAAAAAGGCCCGACAAGCCCTTCAAATTTCCTACTTCACTAAAAGATACGCAGAAGACTCTAAGCCTATAGGCTAAAAATAAACACCCCAGTGTTACTAAGAAAGCTTAAAGTGACTGTCCAGGCACACAAAAGTCATCTCTGTCATTTCTAGATTTTCTAAGTTACTTACCCTTCCTGTTTACTCAGGTAATATTATATCTTTCTATAGTGTTTGATATAGTTAAAGATTAAATAATTATAATTATTAGTTTTTTCTTAATTTTTTAAAGCATATTAAATAAAACTTTAAGCTCACAAAAATAAAATAAATAATGAAGTATTTTCTTTAATTTTATTAAATACAAACAGACTAAATATTGTAGCTGTAATTCTTACTTAATAACTGTTTTATTCTATATAATTTTACTGCATTAAAATTAAAAACTTCCTTCTTAATTAAACAAAAAATAATATAAAAATGTCTTTCTACATGCTATAAATAAAAAACTATTTTGGCCCATGACAAACAGTAACAATAGGGAAAAAAATAAAACATAAATTTTAAAAAGTCATACAGTAAAACAAGCCAGCTGCCCAAAATTCAACAAATGAATTAATACAAATAAGCCACAAGACACATAACAAAACAAATTAATAAAAATAAGTTAAATTAAAAAACCAGCTAACAAGATGCCTAAAACATAAGCCAAGCAATATAAAATTAATATAAATGTCTAAATCATTTTTAGACACCCCAAACAATGACAGACAACTGAATGCCTAAGATTTCAAGTCTGTAAGTCTAACTCTCTAGCCAAACAAAGCCGAAAACCTATTACAGGTGACACCGACACCCGGAGTGTATGTGTCCTTCTACTTCATTTATCAATGAGTACAATCCCACATGAGATGCCAGGGACCAACCTAATCTCCACAACTCCTCATTACAACTCAACTAATGTACTTTTAAATTGTAGTAAATTGACAGTTGAAAGTAGCCAGTATAGTAAGTAAGGCCCGGTGTATCTTAGAGAAAGAAGTCATTTTCCTTGGCTGCTGAGGTCAATGACTATCAAAATTCCCTTCTATAGGAAAAAGGAAGATGACGTTTGAGGAAGGCACATGGCTGAGATGATGTAAGCTAAGTAAGTCTAGTGTGAGCTTCGCCCGATTCACAGGCAGAGAGACAGCTTCAGAGCCAGAGGCGCAGGGACCACGTACTATTTTGGAATAGTTCAGAATGGGGCACAGTTAGGAAGAACAAGAGGCTGTCTCAGAGGGCTCCTAGTGTTTTGAGTGGAGGGCACTAAGGCCAGGGGACTTCCCTCCTTCATACTCTCTTAGTACAAGGCTGGGCAAGGACTGCGGATACAAATTCTCTTTAAAGATACTTGTTTGCTGTTGTTCAATTTTGTTTACTGAGAAAGGGTCTCATATATACCGTGCTGAGCCAAAGACAATCTTGAACTGTTTATGTTGCCTCCACTTCCTAAATGGTGGAATTATAGGTCTGTAAGACCTTACCTGTTTGTGCACTGCTTGGGGACAGAACCCAGGGCTCTGTGCATTCCAGACACACACTACTGACAGAGCCACACCTCTAGCTCCCCCCCCCCCTGGGGGGGACGACAATTTTAAACTGAAAATGAAGGTATCTAAGGAAGCTGAGGAAAGTGGTGTTTTCTCAAATAAGCTGAGCCTGTCTTGCCCTAGCAAGAGCTCAGTGAGGGCACCATGGTTATTTTTCTTTCCATAATAGTCTCCTTGCCAAGCATAGAGCCTAGGAACATCACAAGAACTTAATGATGTATAAAGTAACATGTGAAGGAATGGGCACATAATCTGCACATATGAACAAATCTGTCTGTGGGCTGGGTAATATAGATATGGATGAGGCGCCCCAAAATCTTGAGATTGGAAGGGAAAAGGAACAGGAGAAGAATACAGGGTCACAATAAGGAGGCAAAGTAAGTGAGCCTGGTAAAGGTGGAGCCATCAAGAGAAGGAAAATTCTGGGGGACGAAAGGGGGCGAGGGCTCACTTGTGAACAAGATTCCCAATCAGGATCTTTCTAGCTCAAAATAGCAGTCCTAAAATGCAAGCGATTGCATGCTATTGCAACGAATGAACATTGAGTCTTATTGGCACGGCATTGACAGTATGCTAGTTAGGAAGCAATTCAAGTATCTCTACCTGATTAGTGACTGTGTAGTTAAGTGCTTGAAAGAAAACACAGCTAGTAGGCAGGCCTCCGAGTGGGACTGTGGATGCTCCATCTTAAAGGAGCCGCTCCTTGGAATGCCTATGCTGTACCCACCCTTTCCTGTATCTTTTTCCAAGTTCAAGATTTAGAAACTGGCCTATGAGACCTCAGGGAAGGAAGTAGCAAAGGGAAGAAAAATTTAAGCCAGCAAGAGGATTTTTAAATGTGTGAAATCAAGGACCTTTGCCAGGGACAATTCACACAATTAAAGATGCCCCTTAACAATCATCAGACACTAGGCTCCATGAACAAAGCAGATGCATTAGTTTTCCATTTCTGAAAGAGAGGGGGATGGGGGCAATTCCCTGGCTACTATCCCCCACTCCTTCCCTATTTCCCCTTCTCTCTGACAGCACTATTAATGATCATTAATGTCCCACAGCCTCTAATGGGTCCCGCTGGGAGTCCAGAAAGATGGCAATTTGTACTGAGGATTTAGACATAACCCCCAAATAAATAAATAAATAGACAAATAAATAAGTAAACAAAATGGGAGAGAGGGAGACAATGTGAGTGTCACTAACCATCTACTGCTTGTTAACACCAGTGGGCTATGAACAGACAGCAGTCAGTACATACAAAGTCAGAAGACTCTGGAATGCATTTGGTACTTCCATTTACACACACGGATCCATTACCTCTGTCTCTTAGGAGGCTTTTGGTGGTTGTTAGGTTTCAGTTACTTCCTTAGTTTGTTGTAATTTTTAACTTTCTGGAAAATTCTAATAAAAAAGCCAGGTGCAGCTGTGTTTAAAAGACAGAAAATAATTGCATGCATGTTCTTCCGCATCTCAGATGCAATGCTCTTGCTGAGTTTATTGTTTCTCGGGTATGTCTAGGAAGGGGACCAGGTCAGGTAGAGTGGTTTAAATCCAAGTTTATGATTGCTTTCCTCTGTGGGTGCCTGCGTGTGTGCGGGCATGCATGTGTGTATGTGTGTATGTGTGTCATAGGGGTGTCTCCCTAATCACATGCTACCTTTTTTTTTTTTTTCCTTTATTTCCAGACAGGGTCTCTCACTGACTTAGAGTTCACTGACTAGGCAAGCCTGGCTGGCCAGTCAGTCCCAGAGATCTTCTTGTCTCTGCCTCCCTGGCATCACCTTTACAGGTCCATGTGACCATGCCTAGCTTTTTACATAGGTTCTGAGGCTCATACTGAGTTCCTCATGTTTATGCAGCAAGAACTTATCAACTGAACCACGCTCTAGCTTCTTCCTATTTCTCTATGTTGCAGGCGAAAAAGAAAGGCATCATTCAGCAAAGGATGCAAAGTCAAGATTAGATTCAGGGTGGTGCTCAGGTATATTCAGCAGCCTGGAATCTGAACTCCCTAGGGTGGGACAACACTCAGCCTTTTGATATTGGAAAACAGCTTTAGACTACTTATGAGCTTCCAAAATACTTGAGTGACAGAAGAGAACTCAGCCTGTCCCAGTGTGGGGGAGACATAGTTTAAACAGCAGGTCAATCTCCACATGTAGGTAAGGAAATGTTTGGTGAATCTGTCTAATCGACAGGGAGCAACAAGGCTTGGGCCTGACACTTCCCAAATCCAGGAGGTGCCTCAGGGTGAGTCACCACTGTGATTCTGTTCTAGAACTCATCCCAGGTTTGGATCATGTGCTTATTTCCACAAGATGCATGGGAGTAATGGTGTCTCCTTCTCCCTCAGACCTGGTAGAGAGTGGGATTTTGACACTGCATTTTTGATTGAAAGGCAGCAATAGGCAGATGGCTGTGACTGTAGTTAGTCAGATTCACTTGGAGATTCAAAATTACTGATGAAAAAAAACCCACACTGTGAGGCATGCTCCATATGCTTATTTTCCAGTTTTCATTTGTTAATATTACTAGGATCCTCCTTCCTCCATTAAAGCTGCCATAAGGGTGTCTACCTAGAGACATCTGGTGCCTCTTACTCCAGACACTACAGCACTCAAAACTGCAATGTGGGCTGTGTTACCTCCTTGATTCAGTCCCTTCTTTCTGTCCCCCACATTGTTTGGAGGACGTCTGTGCCTCGCCTCTGATAATGACTGGTCCCTGAAGTCTCCCTACCTTTTTTTGGACACAGAGTCTCATGTAGTACAGGCTGGCTTGAAATTTTGATGTAGGTGGGGATGACCTTGAACTCCTGAACTTCCTGCCTCATTCTCCCAAGTGCTGAGTTTAGAGGCATGTGCCACCACACCTAGTTTTCTAGTGCTGGGGATGGAACACCAGGCTTTGAGCATGCTGGGCAAGCATTCTACCAACTGAGCTGCACTGCCACCATCTACACCTTGGTTTTGGATCCATGGAACCCCAATGAACTCAGAGCTTCATCTGTGAACCTGGTATGCCCGTGTACACCTTTGATCCTGGGCCTTCAAAGGCTGGCTGAGCCAAGAGAATAGTGCACCTGAAGCTGTCCCTGCTGTTCTGGCCTGAGATCAACAGCTGAAACTTCTTAAACCTGACTGCTTTCCGGCCGGTTCAAGAAACCAGGAAGGAGGTGAGGATACACAAACACAGGGAGGGTATGTTGTGGTCCCCACCTCAGTTTGCCATGACTATGGTCTCTGCATGTAAACACAGGGAGGGTATGTTGTGGTCCCCACCTCAGTTTGCCATGACTATGGTCTCTGCATGACAAGTGGGAGATGCAGTTATCCCCAGAGCTTTGGGGTGAGAGGATCTAGATCCCTGTGGTTTAGGTTCTCCAGCTGCATTCTGCCTGAGCTTGCATGCTCTGTCCACAGGATGGTTCAGGGACTGCATGCCATCTGTGCTGGTGACAGCTTCCTAGGTCATTCCCAGGCCCTCTTCTAATCAAGAGGCAAAGCCCTCCATCTTGTTGACGCTTATGACCCCCGATGTAAAGCACCCAGGTTTTTAAATTGAGATGGGGTGGTAGGCATTTGCAGGCTCTTCCGTTTGGACACTTCCTAATAGGAGCCATACATCAAATGCTTGCCTCTCAGCTGAACAACAGCTGTCTGGAAACATGTCCCCAGATCTGTCACGTGGAGCAGCTCTCATGAAGACCAACGCTCCTGTGAATGTCACGACCATCGATTTCTCTGGGAGAACTGGTTAAAGGACTACTCTTATCTGGCTCCTTTCTGCCATCATGGGAGAACAAAGTCACTGGGCAGTCTCTCGTGGACCAATGAACAAGTGAAAAAATGTTTACGGGCATTTAGTGAGCACCAATGAAGGCACTGGAAAGCCAGTGAAGAAAGACCCTGTCCCTGTTGGAACAAAAACACTAATCGGGAATTTCAGTATCTCCGTATCTTGCCCTGCAGCACCGGGGATGGAACCCAAGGGACATGTGAGGCAAGGGCTCTCCTGCTGAGTCATGTCCTCAGTATCTCACAATGGGATTCTAGAAAAATCAACCAATCTCACCTCTACATCTGCAAGCCTTCGGCACCCATGTCTGCGATTCTGATGTCAGTCACATTTGATGGCTGCACCTAATACCTTTCTAGTGACATTCAAGGATGACTACGGGCAAGGATAGGTATTCTCTAGGATGCCTTCAAAAGAAGCCTCTGGTTGGTAACAGAGGTGTGATCTGAGGTCACAGTTACCCAGTGACTCTATAAACACTCTTGAACTTGGGTCCATTAACAGACTCACTCTCTCTCTCTCTCTCTCTCTCTCTCTCTCTCTCTCTCTCTCTGTCTCTCTCTCTGTCTCTCTCTCTGTCTCTCTCTCTCTCTCTCTCTCTCTCTCTCTCTCTCTCTCTCTCGGAAGAAACCACAACACCAGGAGCCAGAGATAGAGTAAGAATGGTCTATCTACAAGGCTTTGATTAATTAAATCTAATCTAGATAGTTCAGCTCCTGGACTGTAGTGTTCAAGGTACCAAAGTAGCTGGAGAGATGAATTGACTTGAGGTCCCGGGAGTGAATCTCCAGCAGCACCACCCACCTCCAAAATATATGTGACCAGGTATATACCTGTAGCCCCAGTGGTGACAGGAGTGGAGAGAGGAGAATTGCTGGGATCTGGTAGCAACCAGCCTAGCTCTAGGCTCAGCGAGAGATTTTGTTTCAAAGGAATAAGGCAGACAGTGATAGAGAATGTTGGGTGTGCTAACTGGGTTTGGCCAACTTGACACAATCCTAGACATGCTTGGGAAGAGGGATCTTAACTGATAAAACACCTCCATCAGACTGGCCTGTAGAGATGTCTGTAGTGATTGCTGTGGTAGGGTCGAGCCCACTGTTGGTAGTACCACCCCAGGGTAAGTGGTCCTGAGTGATATAAGACAAAGTTTAAAGTTAGTAAAGAACTGCAGGGTCTCTGTCTTAGTTCCTGCCCTTAGTTAAAGCCTTGGCTTCCCTCAATGGACTATGACTCAGGATATACAAGTCAAATAAACGCTTTCTACCTCAATCATGTTTTGGTTGTGGTGTTTTATCTAGATGCTGGGTGCACACACATGCACACACAACATCATGTGCACACTAAAGAGACAAGAATGTCTAAGTGCCAAGGAACCACTGCATGGGTTTGCTTGTTTTTTATTTTTTGTTTTAAGATAAGATCTCACCTCGAAGAACTCCATACATAGAGAAGATTGATGTGGGAATGTCTTTCTGTATGCTGTGAATATCAATCTTTAAATAAAGAAGCTGTTTTGGCCCATGACAGGCACCACAGAAAAAGTAGGAGGAGAAATCAGAGCATAGGTAGGAGAAGCAGGGCGGAGTCAGGGAGACTGAGCCAGAAGCCCAAAGGAGCAAAATGTAAGGAACACAGGTGAGCCACGGGCCATGTGGCAGACAGCTTAATGAGAATGGGTTAATTTAAGATGTAAGAGCAAGCTAGCAATGTGCCTGAGCCATAGGCCAAACAGCATGAACTTAATATAAGCATCTGAATCATTTCTGGGGGCTAAGCAGCGGAGGGCAGCTAAGGGGTCTGGCAGGGCCGGTCTGTGGGTCTGGACCTCTGGCCGTCCAAAACCAAGAAACCTCATGACAACAGAAGCTGGCCTCAAATTCAGAGATTTACCCATCTCTCCCTCCTAAATCTGGCATTAAAAGTGTGTACCACTATGCTTAGGACTACATGAGTTTTATCATGGTGTGTCAAAGCCAGGAGCATCTCAGAAATCATAACCAGGTTTTAATTACAATGCCTTGCTGTAAGGTTTATCAAATCTCTAGCAAGTTGAGATGTTAGAGGGGTGGGAAAACACCCCTCCCCCAAAAAGGAAGAATGTTATTTTAAAAAGCAGTTCTTCATTGGCAGTAAAAAATGCTTTCATAACCCCGGGCCAATTTTCAGACTGTCTGATTTTCACATACAAGTGATGGAAAACACCCAGACACTCATGGCAGCTTAAGGACTTTGTTCTAACCCTAGGCTGACTGACCATGTCAAAGTCTAACTCCACTGTTAATAGTTGGTGACACAAACAGATCCAGTAGATGGCTGGTGAACATGTGACAGTTTTCTCTTCATCAGTGTGTGGAGCAGTGTCTTCAAGAGTCTGGATGTCATAAACAGTCATGGGACAGGTGCTCCTACAGAGCTGTCAATCTCCACTCACCTGAGAGCTCCTCCCCTCCCCCTGAGGGCATTTGGAAATGAGTCTGGGTGTTTTGTGTGTGTGTGTGTGTGTGTGTGTGTGTGGTGGAAGTTCATAGGAAAAGGGGTGTTGCTGAGTATATTGGGATGGGTGGAACCTTTTTCTCTAAGTTTTACTAACGGCTCTGCTCATAAATGATGGATCGTGTAGGACATCTCCAGGGACGATCCTACCCTCCTCAGCTGTCACTCACCACATGACTATGTCAGAAGGAGATCAGCCACCCCAGCAATGTTCACTTTTATGTCTGTGCTCCACTGGAATGGAGCATTGTACAGCCTATAGCCCAGCAGGAGGCTGACTAGAGCCTCTTGGGCAGAGTGACTCTGGACTATATTAGTTACTTTTCTCCCTGCTGAGACAAGATACCTGAGAAATACAACTTAAGAGAGGAAGGCTTTACTCTGATTTACAGTTTGAGGATCAAGTCCGTCATGGTGGGGGAGGCAGCTGGTCTCATGGCACCCACAGTCAGGAAGCAGAGAGAGAAGGATGTTGGCGCTCAGTTTACTTTCCCCTGTTTATTTGGTTCTGGGCCCCATTCCATGAGTAAGGTGGGCCTCCTCTCCTTGGTTATCAAATTATAGCTATCTCTCACAGAAGACTAGAAGTTTATCTTCTAGATGATTTAAGATTCTGTCATGCTGATGATAACTATTATGAACCATCACGTGACCACTTCCTGCCAGACCACAGAGAGTCAGAACCAAGCTCATTGGTAGACCCAACTCCCACTCCCCCACAATGCTACTGTTTTGCAGTGTAGAGAAACATACATTCTGGGGATCTTGAGCTCTGCAGACAACACCAGAAGCTGTGAGTGAAGCCCAAGACAATAGATCTCAGACTCTTACCTGCTTCCTTCTGGAGCCTCCATTGTCTCTCCTTGAACCCGGAGCTCTCTGATGGTCTAGGATGGATGGCCAACAAGCTCCAGATACGTGCCTGTCTCTGTTAACAGGTATGCATGACCACACCCACTTTGTTATAAACATGGGTTCTGGACAAGGAATTCAGGTTCTCACGATTACAAGGCAAGGGCATTGTCAATGGAGTCATTTCCCTAGTCATTTTTAGATGTATCTCAGATTATTTTAACCAATAGTAACCATACTGTGCTAAATTAAATAAGAACCAGAAGAAATATCTCCGCTCTTTGTCTTGGAGTTTCACTGAACTTCTCTCCCCTACACCATGATGATTCTTTCATTCCAATTAACCAGCTTACATTACATTTTTTTAAAAATTAAAATGTTTTAAATTATTTTTATGTCTCTAGGTACGCTGTATGCATGTACGTCTGTATAACACACATATGCATGATACCCTTGGAGGCCATAAGAGGGCATTGAATCCCCTGGAACTGGAGTTAAAGACAGCTGTTAACCACCATGTGGATGCTGGGAACCAAACCTGGGTCCTTTGGAAGAGAAGCCAATGAATGCTCTTAATCACTAAGTCAACTTCCATCCCATTTCATTAAAAAACAAATCATCAAAACAAAAATCCACCAGTGGAATATGCATGCTGTAACATGTATGGAGGTAAGAGGACAACCTCAGATGTCAGTCTTTGCGTCTACCTTATTTGAAACAGCATCACTTATTTGTAGCTGCATATGCCTGCTAGCTGCCCAGCAAAATGCAAGTTACTCAAAATGAAGTGAAAGCGAGGAGCTGAAGGTGTTGTGGCTCTAGCTGCTGGCAACTGGAGCTAACAGGATGCACCTCTTTACAAAGGTATAGCCCCTGCCCCTTGGCACTGCGCAGCTCTTGGCTGTCCCCAGGCCTGCAGCTCCTCTTGATAAGACACCGTTGCTGGGGAAGCGTGATTTACAACTGCATTTAGCAGAATCAAATCAGAACTGTGAAGACTCCCCTTCTCTCTGGCACACATCATCTCGGCTCTAATTATTCACACGTTTTGGCAAGCGGTCTGATGTTCCCCTACCAAGCTCCTAATCCCGGCAGATCAGTTAAAATAAATGAAAGAGAGAATCAAAAGGCACTTAAAAAATTCAACTGTTCTCCAAATGAGTTTGAACAGGCTCCAGATCACTAGTGGTTGCAGCTGAATGGCATTTAAAACCTAGGAACCCTTCTGCTTGTCCCTACACCTCAAGTCCTTCCTTCACCCCCTGCCTATAAGAACATGATTCCTCTCTATTGAAGGGTAACCCTTGAAACCAGGGGCCTGACATGTTTTCAATGAATAGCATTTAAAACTGGGGAAGTACAATCACTACCACAGGACCCAATCACAGTTCTGCCCCTACCCCCAATAGGTAATGTGAGCCTGATCCAGGACTGATGGTTATGACTTCCAGAAAGCATCTAATAAAGAGCTCCCCAGGTTCAGGAAGTCATTACAGCAAAAATTAAAGCCATGCTCTGAGCTCAGGATCGGACAAGTTCTCAGGATCCGAGAAGTTTTTACACACACACAGACACACCACATGCATGCACGCACACATGCACATTCAAAATACATTTATTGAAGACTCAGCATTTGAGGATCTAAAGGGTAAAAGTATACAGGCCTGAAAGATGGCGGCTGATTGTGTAAAGGTGCTTGCTGCCAAGCTTGATGACCTGAGTTCAAGCCACAGGTCCCATATGATTAAAAGTGTTGTGTAACCGTTTTCTATGAGACTGAAACATTCTATCCTGCAGGGACTCTCCTTAAGCAGAAAGGCAAACAACTCAAAATAACTTCAGGAAGTCCCTGAAACCAACTAATTTACCAGGACCCTCCTCGCCAGAGAAATGAAAGCTGAGAGTCCCTCTCTGAGGAGCAGAGCCAAGCTTCAAAGAAGACTCTCAGGGGAAGATAAGCTGCAAGAAAGACTCTTGAGATCAGACCAGCTACCTGGAAAAAGCAGACACCAGGGGAACTGCCTGGGAGAGGTTTAGACCAGCTAAGGTACCTGCAAAGGCCATTCCCCCAACTTGCTGATCTCCCTGCAGGCTGTGCAAGGTGATCCAGATTCCCAGCTTTGTGAGCCGTCATCCATATTGGGATGGGCCTTGATGATACATCTGTCTTTGAATCATTTATGTTCACTTATTAATTACTTTTCTTGTTGGTGTGATAAGATATCTGAGGAAAATGATATAGGTAAGGAAGGGTTTACTGTCCATCATGACAGTGTAGGTGTGGTGGAGGGTAGGCAGCTGGTCACGTTGTATCCAAAGTGAGGAAGCAGAGAGTGATGAACGTTGGTGCTCAGATCACTTCCTTACGGACCCTGGCCAATGGAAGGGTGCCATCTACATTTACTGTCTATCTCATTTTGTTAACTCAATGTAGAAATTGCCTCAAAGGCATCCCCAGGTGATTTTAGATATAATAGTGACAATCAATACTTAACCAGGACAGTGGATTAAAGGTCTTTAAGAAGGTGAGAGTATCTTCCACCTGCAAGACTCTGTTCAAAGGCAAAGCCAGCACTCCCAAAATTCTTACTTTCCTAACACAGTAAGAATCCCTGCCCACAGATGTGTTCAAGGAGAAGTATGAAAGAACTGCCTTACTCTCTCCTGAGTCACAGCTTCTTGTCAAAGGTGACAGTGCCCTGCTTGAAACTTTAAAATCATGTACTGGATGTGTGTGTGTGTGTGTGTGTGTGTGTGTGTGTGTGTGTGTGTGTGTGTGTGTTGGATGTATTTGAGCATGATGGGGTGATAGGGAAAAAGGAGAAAGCTCTGTCAAGTTCATGCCAAAATACATCTTCTACTCCTTCACTCCACGCTGTCTCTGGGAGGCTGGATGCAATCCTTTCTCGAGTCTAGAAAGTTCCGGATGACACTCAGGACTGCTGAGGGGAATTCATGCCATGGTGAATCCCGAATACACTTAGCTTTTAAAAACGTCACTAAGGTTTTCTAATTTAGGTTGTGAGCAAACTGTGTGTGCCCCAAAGGGAACTTTTCATCTGATCCCTAGCCGATGCTAGAGAGGTGAGGCAGACTTTAAATTGGAGCTGTTTTTCTTTCTTAATGGTTATTCAGAGGAGAGGAGGTGACTTTTAACACTGAGCAGAACTGTTCCTTCTCTCCCAGGTGCCCTGGGTAACTGAGAGACTTTTGTTATGAGGGTGGGCACAAGACCAAGGAAAATACCACCTCTACTTGTCTATTTACATGAAATGGCGCAAGCGTTTATGCGTTTTTGAATTTAGAGGTAACAGCCACCCAGCATAGATGTTGACGGTCCACACACATGAAATAACACAGTAGAAACCTCCTTCAAAGATTACTTTTCTTCACTGTCACCATGGAAACCAGCCAATATAATCTCTCCACACCTCACTCTGGGGGGTAAGGAATAACAGTGGCTGGGGAGGGGGGAAATCAAAACATTGAAAATGCTCATAAATTGTGTTACATGCCAAAACATTTAACAAGAAACATTTTTCCTAGGCTTCGGGCTGCGATGTCAATTTGTGATGTTTGCTTTGTGAACTATGTTTGATTTTTCAAAAGTACAAAGGAAAAAAAAAATCAACTTGGGAAGTTTAGTGAAGTCCCTGCGAAGCAATAAATCACCCTGCAGCCCCCAGCCAGACTCCTCTCTTAAGTGGGCTACACAGGAGGCAACCCAGCAAGAAGAAGGCAGGTTGTGGTACATGGAGGAAGCAGGGTGCAGTGGGGCCGTGGACTGGGGAATTAGTTCAGAGAGAAGTTAAAAAAAAAAAAAAAAGGGGACTCAGGTCCATTCAGCCCTCTTTTCTTCCTGAGTTTGGCTCCCATCTCCAACACAATTGTATTTGGTATTTTCCTCTTCGTTGGGTCACAAACAAACTCTTTGTGATGTTGGGTGTTCACGGAGTTTGGTTCAATCAACTTGAGGCTCAGGATGCTTTTCAAGAATGACAAAAGGAACTTAAAAGCCCTGTTAGGATCTGATTCATTGTGTAATTATTGTAATTTGGGGGGAAAAAAGATAGCTAAACCAAGACACTAAAGGAAAGGATCAAATTTCCCAGTTGATTTGTGGTTGGGAACTACCCCTTGTGTAAGAAGGCCAGGCTCATAGCAATGGGTCAGCTTGGCCATAAAAAGGCCCATTAATCTTGGGTCTTAAATTCTAGGTCAAGAAGGAGGCCGGGCTAGGGATGTGGCTTAGTCATAAGTGTTTGCCTAGCCTGGCAAACACAAAACCCAGGGTTCCATTCTTAGTACCACATAAACCAGCTGTGGTGGTACACACCTGCTATATGAGTACTTGGGAGGTAGAGAATGGAAGATCAGGAGTTCAAGGTTATCCTCGATGATGTAGTGAGTTCAAGGCTAGGCTGGACTATAGGAGACCCTATCTCAGAAAACAAAAACCAAGGCAAACAAACATAAGGAAGCTCATTTCAAATCACACCATTATGCCCATTTATTTATTTCAAACTTTGTGGAGTCCATTTTCTCCTTCTACTTTTACACAGGTTCCAGTATCAAACTCAGGTTGCCAGATTTAACAAGTGCCATTTATTTACTTATTTTGAGACAACTTTGCTCTATTATGTAGTACATGCTGCAGACCAGGCTGGTCTTGAACTTACAGAGATTTACCTGCCCCTGCCTCTGGCGTGTTGACATCAAAGCCATGCACCATCACGTCTGGCAAAGTACCTTTATCTTAATTTTTCATGCTCTTTTTTACTGCATATAAATGCGGAACATTTCCTGGTCTGTATTTTGGCAGAGAATACTTCTCCTACTCTACCATTATGTTTACTTATTTAGTTAGTTCATTTGTTTTTGGCCATTGAATTTTATTTGGTTGCCCAGAGTCTTGTCGCTGTTCTAAATATTGTTTACTGTTTCCTTTGTAATAACAGAGCCAGCACAGAATCATAAAACTTCAGGTGTACACACAAATGCACACACACAGACTCACACACCACACACACATATGTGTATGCAGGTGTGTGCCTGCGGAGAGAATCTGCACATGGATGTAGTGCCTACAGAGGCCAGAAGAGGTCGTCAGAACCCCTGGAGATGGAAGTGCAGGTAGTTGTGGGCCACCTGATGTGGGCTTGGAAAATCAGACTCAGGGTTCTAGAAAAGCAGCAAGCACTCTGAACCACTGAGCTATCTCTCTAGCATCTCCCCTCTTCCCCCTACCCCGGGTAAATATATATATATATTTAAAAGAATTAGCAGAGCTCACAAAAAGATGATTTAATGTATGCATGAAATTGAACTGAGGTGATTTCTCAGGCCTTGCTACCTTTCCTCCTAATATAAGTCCACATTCCTGAACCATATCCACAGTAATATACTTCCCCACCAGCTATTTGGAGAACAGAATGTACTTTCCATGATGCATTATAGAAATAAGCTTTTCAGTCTAAAAGCATAAAGGAATCCTAAGACCTGGCCAGAGCACATGAGAGATAAAATAGTGTTGTGGACTCCTGAGAATCAATCGAGAAGGTCTCTTAACAGTTTAAGTCCCATTTCACACTGATGTGTAACATCTGTCCATTCAGTCACTCATTCAGCCATTTGGTCCACCAGCCTCCAGCTACCCAATGATACGTGGATTCGCTGACAAGTGCTGCTGTGTGCAGGAACCTATACAAACTCTGAGGACAGACAGATGAACCATCATTTATTCCCCAAAGAGTTCATGTCTAACCACAAGTTACCACGAGGCTGTGACTATCTCCTTCTGCTTTTCTGGGCTCACAAAGGCGTACCTTTCCTTTGAGAATAGAAATGTGCTTTCCATGACTTTCTGCACCTTTTTGCTGCTGAGTTTTTGTTTATTGAAACAGAATTTCATGCAGCCCAAACTGGCCTCCAACTCACTTTGTGGCTGAGGATGACTTTGAATTCTCTATCAACCTGATTCCTCGTTCCAAGTGCTGGGATGACAGGCATTTGCTGTCACACCCACTTTTTTTTGAGCCTGAGTAAGTTTATATAGAGAACGAGGAGGTGTGCATCTTGATCAGCAATCTCTAAGAATAAATTTCTTTAAAATTATTTAAAAAAAAAAAAAAAAGAACAGTGGCAAGTTTCCAAGAAGAAACCATTAAAAGAAATACAGTACAGTAAAATGAAAGAATGGAAATATAGGGGATGACAAATAAACATGCATAATATGGACAAAGATTCAAAAGTTAGTATAATTTATTCATTAAATCAGGCATGAGAGAATAGCTCTCAGGAACACCCCACAGAGGCTGAAACTTCCAGAACTTTCCCTTTCCCTGGCAGGGTTTTCAAAGCACAATGTAAGTGGATCCGAACATATCTGTCACTGGCTTTACAATGTATCAGCTCTTTCCTCAAGCCAGGGGTGGGGGCGAGTGTCTAAAGACTTGCTGAGACAGTAGGTGACAGTGCCATCTCCATACACACCCACTGTAGCAGGCCCTAGGTGTCAGGACTTCTGGATTTGTGATCTCTGCTTCTCTAAATGGTTTTGGAATCTTGAGCAAAGCTTTCAGCCTTCTTGGGCTTTACTATTTAGTTTATTTATTTTTGCAATGCCAGGTATTAAACTGAAGGCTTACAGATAGGATAGGGTAGTAGTTTACTGCTGAATTACACCCCCAACCCCTCACTGGGGGATTCTAGGCAGGGGCTCTACCACTGAGCCACACCCCAGCCCCTCACTGGGGGATTCTAGGCAGGTGCTCTGCCACTGAGTTACATCCCTAGATTCCTTTTTAGTTTATAACTCACTGTGTATTTCAGGCCTTGAACTTGTGATCTTTCCTGCCTCAATATCTAGAGCAGTTGACAGACCTGTACTAGTGAACCCTTTTCATCTGTAGAGAAAATATCTCCTGTGGCCATACCTAGCTACAAGGCTTTTGAAGTATTTTATTTTCTGGTACTTTATTTGTAACATTTTCCGTCTGATTCATGAATATTGTTGTCTTTTAACTTTCTATTATTTTTATTTTTAGAATTTTTGTTACATTTAGTCTCTTCTCTCTCTCTCTCTCTCTCTCTCTCTCTCTCTCTCTCTCTCTCTCTCTCTCTGTGTGTGTGTGTGTGTGTGTGTGTATAAGGGTATACACTGAGGAACATGTATTTATAATATATGTACCTGTTCACACACACCACATTGTACATGTGGATGTCAGAAGGCAACTTGAGGAAGTTGTTTCTTCTACCATATGAGATCCAGGGACTGAATTAAGGTTGTCAACTTTTACCAAATGAACCATCCTTCTGCCTTAGGTGGGGGCTTACTAACTTGACCAAAGACAAGTTATTAATGGCTAAATCACCGAGGCCTATGAAAATAACTTTCCACAAAGGGTATTTTCTGAGGTCCACTCTAATCTCCTGAGACTGATGCCTACAGTATGTCACCACACACTCCAAGGGAAAAAGCTTGTTTGTCCTGACAAAACACAGTGTTCCTACTGCTCATTTCCGTTGTCTCTTTCACACAAGCACTTTGGAAGGAACTAAGCTAGGGTTTTCTTCAGTACTTTTTCTGAACGTATACTAAATTTTTAGTGTTTCTGTGTCTCTGAAAAAGTTATTTTTCATTATGAGTATGTGTGTGGGTATGTCCATGTATGAGTATGTAGTGTTCACAGAGACCAGAAAAGGACAGTGGATTCCTTGGAGCTGGAAACACAGGTAGCTGTGAGATGCTGACATGGGTTCTGGGAACAGAACACAGGTCCTCCACAACAGCATTATGGGATAAGCCACCTTGCTAGTCTTCTGCTTCCTCCAGATCTGACCTGCTCTGGTCTCCAAGTCTCTCTCTCTCTCTCTCTCTCTCTCTCTCTCTCTCTCTCTCTGTGTGTGTGTGTGTGTGTGTGTGTGTGTGTGTACATTAATGCCACGTGTATGTGTGTGTGTGTACAATAATGCTACATGTGTGTAGGTGCCCAGAGTCCACAAAAGGAAATGGAACCTCCTAGAGCTGGAGTTATAAATGGTGTGAGCTAACAGATGTGAGAGTTGGAAACGAAATCTGTGTCCTCGGGAAAATCTGTGTCCTCGGGAAAAGCATCCCATGACCATAACCACAGGATGATTACACCAGTTCTACACTTTGTTTTCCTAGGAAAGGTCTCTCACGGGGAAATGGGACTTGTGGGTTCAGTTAGGCAGGCTGACTAGCAAACTCACGAGATTCCCAGTCTCAGCTTCCCGGCTACCGAGATTACCATTGTGTCACCCTGCCCAGCTTGTTCAGATACAGTTCTGGGGGTCAAGCTCACATCCTCATGCTTATGTAATAAGTACTACTAATGACTGAACCATTTCTCCATCCCCCATCTGTGGTGTGCCCACCCCATAGGGTTCATTTCAAAGAAGGTGAGGTCAATCATACACAGAAGACAATAGTCATTAAAACTATGCCAGCTGGGACCATCACCCCACGAAGAAGTTCATTAGAAACCTCATCATGATGGTGGGTGAGGAAAAATGGACACTTTCCCTGTGTGCTCGAATGTGATGTAGAAAGTGTGCCCTAGAGCAGAGGTGGGGTGAGCTTGTGAATGGGTCACACTGAGGATCAGCACGTGAAGTGCTACAGGGCTTTAGTGAGGCTCAACTAACTGGTCCAGAGCTTCCTTCTTCCCTGAAGAATCAGGAGATAGGAAGAGTTCTGAGACCCAGGACAGCCCTCAAGCCTGAAGTTAGGCTAGTCCCAGAGGACAGTGACATATGTCCTGGGGTTGGTAGGCCTTGGGAAGCTTGAGCTGCATGTTGAAGGGACATTATGAGACTGAGGACCCTGGAGGTTAGGTGACAGAACTGGAGAACCACATCCAAAGGAGAGAGAAGCCAAGGGGTCATTCCCAAGCACAGTGAGGCTTGAGCCAAGCCAATTTGCAAAGGATCAAAACTCCTCCCTTGGGAGCATCCAGAGCCAGCCTAGACCAGTCTGACAGGACCCCTGGTGTGGCCAACAAGGAGAAGAAAAACCATTTTCCAGAAACCATATCTATCTTATGCACAGTGCTCTTAAGAAGGGACAGCCAAGTGAGTTTAGCACCCCAAGGAGCCATCTGATTGAGATGCCCTGGGGATCAGCTACCATACCCTACAAAGGTTCCTTCATGTGCACAATGCCTGCCCCGGAGCTGGTAAGGGCTTCCCTTGGCTGAGTTGCCCGCAACTCTGGAGAGAGATGGGGAATTTGTGGCACCTACTAATATGCTAGTTATTTTTGTTTATGTTTCTTTTGAGAGAACTTCTCATACTGAAGCCCAACCTTGCTTAGCATGCACTGTATCATTCAAGTTAGCTTTGAGCTCACTGTGTAGAATTCACTACATAGGCCATGCTGATCTAGAGTGCACTGTGTAGCACTGGCTGGCCTGGAGCTTACCATGTAGCCTTCTCTGGCCTGGAACTCACTGTGTAGGCTAGCCCAGTCTAAGAATTACTGTACAGTCCAGGTTGTCTTAGAGCTCACCATGAAGCCCAGGCTGGCTTCAAACTCACAATAAATCCTCCTGCTTCACTCTTGCTAATGCTGAGATTTGCAGAGGTATACACAACCATGCCTGGTTATGAGCTCCATTTTGCAAGCACTACCTATATGAGCCATTGGTTGTAAGATGACAGGCCCTGGGTTGGCTCCCCTCACCCTAACTTTCACTTCCCACAGCAGGCGCTTGGGGCTCCTACCCATCCTGTTTGACTGTTAAAGACATGCACACCAAAATGCCTCCTAATTACCACTTTCAAGGCAGATGCAGCCATTCCCTTGGATTCTGCCTGCCGTTAGTTTTCCTCACCGATTTATCCTTAGCTACTCTCCTTGAATCTCTGCCTGCCTCCCCTGAGCCCTTTTCTCCCCACGCCTCACGGCTTGTCAGCACGCCTCCATCCCCGGGAGAGATGGAAAGCCTTGTAGAGCCCATTGCGCAAACATACATTCCTATTCATTTATCACATTTAGCATGCGTACTTCCACTCTCATCAAAACCGGCCCCAGCTCGCTAACTCATTTCCCTCTCCCAATTACAAATTAGTCCATTAGGCTGTCTGCAGTAGGTCCTCCGCTGCGCCTTGGTAATGGCTTCTGAGATTTCCATCATAATCGTAATGGCTCCCTACGCAGCCATGAGGGCAGATGGAGGCCGCCGGTGGGTAATGAGCTAGCATGCTACCAAAGGGCACAGCCCTGGGCTCATTATTTAGTCTTGGCTGTTTTGTGAAAACAACAAGAAAGGTAAAATGCTGAAGGGAACACTTTAGCATATTAAATTAACACTTCTTGAAAATTCTCTCTGTAAACATGCCATATTTTCCCTTTATGCGCCATCCCCAGCGCTGGAGCATTCTATGGAGGGTTTGTTGGGGGGGGGGGTGATTGGAAAAGGAGAGAGATGGGAGAAATGAGTCAGAAAAAAAGAGGACACGATGTGTCACTCAGTAAAGCTTCCCGGCATGCTGGAAAGGCCGTCTCCACACAGCTGCTGTCTTCTCACAGCTTGCACACAGGCTGCTCCTGAAAGCCCCGAGACACCAGCAGCTGACCTCTCCTAATGAGGCCACGTCATTTAGAACTGGTTTAGCGCCAGGTCCGCCACAGAGGCTCTGCAGAGCCCAGACTGCATGCTGTGTGCTGCTGTTTGGGATGTCAGTCTACATTTTTAAAGCACGGGAAATACAAAAACAGTAAGTCAAAATGAACAAGCCCCAAACCCAAACAGCAAACAACTATCACCACCATGGCCACCAACCATGGGACACTACTTACTAGTCACTGCAAAGTGAGAGCAGGGTACTAACTTGGGCCTAGCACACTAAGTACCGTATTATTCTGACCATCACAAAGTCTCTAGGAAAGGCCTATGGTTGATGAGTACAGAATATCTACACGGTTTCACAATGCCCACAAGCCATGAACTCGCAGAGCTGAGGCTGCTGAAGCCACCCCCTTAATCCTGATGCCAACTTGCACTGTTGACCTCTTGGAAAACCCAACAGGCACCTTGCTTAGTAGAGCTGATGTTCTGGGTTGCAACGGGAGAACACATCATCCCACCATGACTCCTATGCTCGCCCGCTAAGGCTTGCCCAGCAGAGAGACTTTTGATACAATCCAGTTTTTGTTCTGCTGTTATCAGCCTCCCCAAATGGCCTATCTTCTATTCTCCTTGACCTGTCACTGAGCCTCAAAAGTGTTTCTTTCTCCCTCTGTGGAGATCTGTTCTTTCATTTTCATGGGACGATCTGCAAACATCTCTCCACACTCAAACAGCTGTCTTCAGCAACAGGCTGGCGTGGAATTACGGGTGCTAGCACCTTCCTTGAACACACATGAGTGGCAACTGCAGATGCCATTCAGATTGTCGTGCTGAAGGAACAAAGAAGATCTAGCAGTGGGAGCCAATCTGGGCAGATGAGCTCGGGGTGTTTGTACTGCCCACAGAACCATGAGTCAGAAGACCGTGTGCTGCCTCTGAGGTCTGCCCTCGCCTGATTTCAAGTCTTCCTGGGGCCAGGGAGACAGCTCAGTTGGGTGAGTACTTGTCTTGTAAGCATGAGTTTGATCCCTTCTTTTTTTAAAAAAAGAAGAAAGAAAGAAAGAAAAAAGAAGGCATGAGTAGGAGCTAGAGAGAGATGGCTGAGAAATTAAGATGTTTACTTTTCTTACAGAGGACTCAGGTTCGGTTTCCAGCACCCACATCTGGAAGGTTACAACCACTTGTAATTCTCCTTCCTGAGACCAGATGCCTTCTTCCACAAGTACACAGACACATGTGGTGCATATAAACTCAGGCAGACACACACACACACACACACACACACACACACACACACACACACACACATAAATTAAAAATATACTTGGAAAGGGCATGTGTGTGGAGGCAGGAAGTCATCACGTCTAGCTGAGGAGCTACTGACAGCTGACAGCCGCTGGTGGAGTCGTCTAGCTCCTGGTGAGCTGACCATGCTCCAGAGGACGGGCCCACGCCCACGAGGTCAAACTGGACTCGGTGACACATTAAAAACAACAAATCAAAACAGAAAGACCAGGAGGACATGGGGTTGGAAGAAGAGGAATTGAAAGAAGGGATGGCTAATGGAAACACATTGTCTGCATGAATGAAATTCTCAAAGAACTCATTTAAAAAGTTGGTGGACACAGTGGCACACGCCTGCAATCACAGCAATGGAGACACAGAGGAAAGAGAACAAAATCTGGTGTTCCCCGGCCAGCTAGCCCAGCCTACCTTACACATCAGTTCCAGGTCACTGAGAGATCCTGTCTCAAAAGTCATGATGGTGGCACCTGAGAAATGACACCATTTGACTTCCATCTGAAAACCTATAACACACTTGCTCGGGCTCGCACGCACCCAGCCTGAACTTTTCCTAGTGCGCCGGAGGCTGGTCTTGCTCCCATTTTCTCATTCTGGTTTTTAGTGGCTTTTCAGTCTCCTAGTCCAATACTTATCCCGGGAAGGGTTAGTAGTAGACTTTCCTCTGTCCCCTCCTCTCCTTTCCAAAGGACACCGAGGGCCATCCAGGGACCTGTAACCTTCCCCCAGGGACACAAAAGACAGAAAGGCCTGCCTTATCTCAGAGGGAGAGCAAGAAAGCAAGTTAGGTTCCTGATTACCCAGAGGAAAATAACCCCACCACCAAATCCTCACATGGGATTTCCTCTAACCTCAGAAATCTTTCTAATCAAACTACCCACTCCCAAAGAGGTCAGAGGACCTGGGTGGGTGGGAAAAGCCCCGCCTCCCAGAGCAGAAATGGTCTGGGTCTAGAAGAGTTCAGGACTGTGGCCCACTGTAAGGAGAGGAGAGAACTGTCAACTTTGCTAGGCTGTAAAATATGAATTTATGAGCTGTTTTTGTTAAAATTTTCCGATATGGATTTTTTTTGAAAATGAAAAGGATGGATGGTTGGGAGGCAGCAAGATGTTTAATCAATGTCATAAAATATAACATTCATTGGGCTTCTAAAATGAAATTAATAATCTGTGTAGAAGTATCATTAGGAGATAAGTGACAATTCAGGCTTTGATTTGTAACTTGCAACAAATCTTACTTCTATATAATTCAGGCATTTTTTAGGGATATTCATCTTTATTAAAATGTAACCTAGACTTTGCTTCCTGGCTTCACTGTCAAGCCTCTGTTTCCCTCCAGGGCAGATCACCAAATAAGAAAGGATACACCATCACACATGTGCTTTAAATTAACGAAGACAGAAATATCATATTTAAATTAAATTGGGATTTCCCACTTTCTGCTTATCAAGGGGACTTAGCTCTCTTTAATAAATGTTTCTTCTCTCTCTATGTTGGCTGAGACGGCTTCCTTGAGCTGGCTGTGTCTGAGTTGAGGTTTGTCCTCAATTCAGAGGGCCTAGTTGAATGTCAGCCTCCTCTGCATAAAAGAATATTTCAGGGTTGAGGAGATGGCTTGGTAGACAGGGGGCTTGGGGTACAAGTAGGGGGAACAGAGTTTGGATCTCAGAATCTATGTTTAAAACTCAATGTGATGGATTACACTTGTCCCCAAGCTGCCAAGATAGGAGACAGGACTACCCAGGAATGCCCTAGCCTAGCCTAACTGGAAAGTTTCAGGCCAATGAGAAAGTCTCTTTTCAGGGAGGAAGATGGAATCCAGAGAAGGGACACTGAAGGGTGGTTTCTGGCCTCTGCATGTACACACACACACATAGATGTGCACCCTTACAGACATGCACACACATGGATAATAAAATAACAGATAGATATCATGACTACCCCAGGCTGAGTTAGACATAATTATCCTTCTCCACTCACACCGAATACTGCAATTCTGCAGCCAAGTGGGTAAAATGCTCGCTGTGAAATCAGAAAGACCTGAATTCCAAATTCTGCACCAATGTGAAAGCCAACAATGGCTGTGTACACCCCCCACCATACCCCCGGCGTGGAATTGTGAGTTGAGCATGAAGTCAGGTAGATTCCAAGAGCTTGCTGGTTGACCAGTCTAGCCAAAATGGTGAGTTTCAAGTTCAGTGAGAGACCCTATCAACATGTAAGTGACATCCTCCTCTAGCCTCTACATGTACTAGCACGGGACACACATGTGTGCACATACCAAAAACATAACACACACTTCCTCCATACACCAAGAAGAAGTATCATTCCACACTTATAAATGATACACGTGTGTATGTATAGCACATGTGAGGTAGGAAGAAGTAGAATGTATTTGGACATGATCTTTGCTCTTGTTCACACAGCCCATTAGCAAGCTTCAAATTTCACTGATGGACTATACAAACTTTAGGGTGGATGATATTCAGAGTCAAGAATGATAAGGAGGAATCATCTTCTTCATCAGATCCCTTCCCCTTCCCTTCCTCTTTCCCCCTGTATATTTTGACATCTGAGATCTTACAGATTCATGTGTCTAATTAAAGACCACAGTATGGAGAACGCTCAACATTTCAGAGATGAAACACACCCAGGGAAGGAAGGGCAGGGCCTTGGCCACCCTTGACATAAGGAGACAGTGATCAGGCAGAAGAGCCGCTGTCTACAACAGGCAGGAAGTCCTTTGGGGCTCCTTGAGCCCATGTGAGACTGCTCCCTCGGGGTCAAGTTCACCACAACCAAGTTCATCTGTATTCATGCTTCTTTTCTCTCCCTCAAATTCCTTTCCCTACCTTGACCTCTTAGATAATTGCCCTTAACAAGACTCCTCCGTTCCCTCCCCTTTTCAGACTGCAATGGAGGCTAATCATACCAGGAAGCCACAGAGGTAATGTGAGGAGGGTGAGGTGCCCCAGAGGCAGGGGGCTGGGATGAGCAGGGTCTTGTGCAAGATGAATGGCGCCTGCAAGTCCCTATGCCCGTATGGCCTTGTCCTCCAGCAGTTTTAGGAATGAATGCTTGATGTGACCAACTGAACACTTTCTCCTAAACCCCAGGAAAAAAAAAAAAAATCTCATTACGATCATTTATCTTCGAAGAAATCAAAATGCACCCCAGTCCCCACCTCAGTGGAAAGGTTAGGTCTTTTTGCTCAAGCCTACGGACTTTAACCTCATAAATATTCCCAGCCAAAAGATCTTATTAAGAAGGTATGTCTCCCAGGAGCATAAAACCATCAAGCTGTAAATTTTATTTAATTTCCCATGAGATCTTATGGCCTCATACATATAATTAGAGCGCAGTATAGAGCACTTTTTGTGTTTTGTCAATAAATCACTGGGGAACAATCAACGTTTAAGAGGACAAGCTGTAATGATTTTTCAGACCCCTAAGCAATTGTGCCTCTATGATGGCAAGCCAGTCTTTAACCTCATCTAACTAGGACTGTGGACTGTGGTGTCAGATAGGGCCCCAACACTTAATCCTATTAGATTCCCCGGCCCAGACAATAAAGGCACAATACCCAGGGGATGTATTGATTTTGATGTGGTGGTCAAGAGAAGATGAGCCGACCCGGTGACAGTGTTTTTATTAAGTGTTTACAAATTAAATATGTGTAGTTCTGAGACAACCATAATCAAAACAGGAAGTGATGCGGGTGAGGACATGGGCAGGCTCTATCCCATTTCGAACATCTCCAGTCATTTTGGAAATCGTATTTATTTATTATGTGTGTGTGAGTGCTATGGTACACATGTGGAGGTCACAGAACAACTTGAAGGAGTTGATTCTCTGCTTCTACCACGTGGGTCCTGAGAACGGAACTCGGGTTAGGTCTGGCAGCAAGCGTCTTTACCCACTGAGCCATCTTGCCAGCCCACCTCTCCTGTATTCTCCCCTCTATTTCTCCTTCACTTCCTTGTGTGCTCTCTGCAGCTGTGCCCTTGAACTTCCACTACCTGGAAGTCCTGCTTTAGCCCTGTGGCTTTTTTTTCCCCCTTGAAGCACTAAGGCTTGAACCCAGGACATTGTGAATGTAGGTCAGCCCTTTACCACTGAGCTACAGCTCTAGGATTCTGTTCCCCATGGCTAAAATGTCCAGATTTTCCACAAAGACAGGACGCTATAAAATAAACTCCATAAAAAATAATTTTATGCACGAAGTGACCACAAACTCATGACATGGTGTTAACTCATGTAAGAAAACCATCGTTAAATGGTCTTCTGCCTCCCTTGGCTGGGGTTCCAGAAGAATCCCGATCCTCTGGGGTCTCTTCACACTGCTCTCTAAGTGAACCCATAACCTGTCTCCTGTTTGAGAACTGGCCCAATAGCTGAATCACATTAACTGCCTTCTTGTGTCTCTCCCTATTAGGGGATGTCTTTAAAGATCTGTATGTGGGCACAGGCAGGTCAGAGGAAAATCTCTGGCATTGGTCCTCACATTCCCACTTCAGAGTCTCCATGGCTCATCTGAATATTATGCCAGGCTACTCCGAACTCAGCTTTGGGGGAATTCTCCTTTTTCCATCCCATACATCACATTTTTTAGAAGGGCAGGGGTTACAGATATATGCACAACCGTGTCTGGCTTTATGTAGGATCTGGGATTCCCAACTCTGAGCTACCTGTTTGTAAAGCAATCCATTTGCCCATGGAGTCTTCTCCTCAGCACCTAAAATGTATTGAAAAGTCAGGATTTCTTAGCCAGCCATTCAGTGTTTGCTACTGTCCACCCAGAATGTGCCCCCCCCCCCACACCTCATTTCAGAGCCATCACACATGTATACTTTCAACAAAACATCTGCTGTTCTTACGCTTCTCCGTGGTTTTTCTACTTGTTCTGTCCTGTTCCCTATCCCAGTCTCTGAGACAGCAGTGAAATGTCCGCTCCTCTGACCACCCCAAGAATGATATCATCTGGGCTCCTATCCTCTCAGCATTTCCTGCTAGGATAGTACACTTCCTACTTCCTATCTCATCCAGGATACTCATGCAGTTTCTGTGACCTTCCCCTTTCTTCTACACAGGTGCCAAAACAGGGGGAATCTACTCCAGGCTAAAGCTGTGGATGACCTGTCTCATTGTATCACTGACAAGTGTGCCTTGGGGGTGAAAAACGTCTTGTTTATCTGGTTTAGGGGGAGACAGTTGTCTGGTGACTGCTTTTTCTCTCAAGAGTATGCCACCTTGGACTTGGACCCTGTAGCCATGGCAACTAGAGCAGAACAGAATATGGTAGCCAGATCTATGATGCTGGTAATGGGGCTCTTAATACTCCTATAGAAAATGAAAGAAATGATAGTCAGGAGACCTGCAGCTACCATTGCTCCTTCTTTCCATGGCTGCAAGTCATCTTGGGAGTTGCTAGAGAATATGAGAAGTGGAAATTAAAACCGAGACTCAATGATGAAACTTCCAGATGACCTCGTCCATACTGGGGTATCACTTTGCTGTGAGACAATGGTTTTAGGGCTACCCGTGTGCCTTTAAGTAAAGCTCTCCCCATTCTCTGTAAGCAAGACCAAAAGACTCAATGGTCTCACCAATGACTTTAGTGAAACTATTCTTTGGACTACCATTAATGCCTAGCTAGAAGAAAGAGGTATTTTTGCATCTCCCAGAAGAGTTAATGCAACAGGGTCTCAGGAAGTTCAGGATGACCTTGAATTCTCTACACATGTCAGTTTTGTCCTGGGCTTTCTCCAGGTTTGTATCCCTTGGTCTCTTCAGATTCTGCCTTTGTCACTGTGCTAAAATACAGATTGAGAATTAGATTACCACAGTATTAGGGGACCACCAAAGCCACTTAAAACCATCTCTTCTTTTGTAGACACAGATTTGGGGTGGAGTGGTGTGTGTGTGTGTGTGTGTGTGTGTGTGTGTGTGTGTGTGTGTGTGTGTGTGTGTGTGTGTGTGTGTGTGTGTTTACATGTTTACAAGAGGCATTAAGTATATGAGAACCAATGTCCCAGACCCAATCTCTCAGTATTTACCAAGGACTAATGGATTAAAGAGTTTTCAATTCATGTGGCTCCTGCTGGTTAGTTCAAAGTCAGCCTATTGGAGGGACCTTTGTAATCTCTGCTCTCCCTGCTGGGGTGTGCAGGCTGCCAGGAAGGGGCGGGACCTGATGGGTGCTCTTCTTCAAGAGAAACAGCAGCTCCAGGAAGCTTCATGCCTCAGAGTTCAGCTCGGAAGGGTCAGAATCTAGCTCTATAAACACACGGCTGCAAATGGCCTTTTCCTGATCTTACAGCACCTCAATTCAGAACACCCTCCCTGGGAGCTTTATGGCCATTTATTAATGTTCATTTAAGAAAGGAGTACAAAGGGCATTGTCAAGATTTTTTTTTTTTTTTTGAAAAAAAAAAAAGTCTTTGCTCAGGTTAACAGTGATATCTTAGCATGAAAATTCACAGTGATGTACCATAAAAATTGTTCCAAGGTACTATTTTTTTCATCATTTTTTTTTATGATCTCTTGTGCACTTCACTATCAAGATGAAGGAAGAGAGTAGGCTGAGTAATTACATTTCCACTT
Organism: Phyllotis vaccarum; assembly: GCA_033318265.1. Classification (NCBI taxonomy): domain Eukaryota; kingdom Metazoa; phylum Chordata; class Mammalia; order Rodentia; family Cricetidae; genus Phyllotis; species Phyllotis vaccarum. Next base: position 41,235,081 of record JARWLC010000017.1, on the reverse strand, counting down.
CATTTGCATCTTCATTCAATAAGGATTAATCAAGCATTTCTAGTGTGGCCAATGCTGTGGTAAAGGTCTGGTGACAGTTTTCACTTTAAAATTTCTCCAAGGTTATAAATTCATCTAGACTAAAAATTAAAAGTCACAATTACCCGTGTACCTGGGTCAATGTGGATCAAGCAATGTTTTCTGAATGCCTTCAACGTTAACTCTTTGATACATACTTTTTACTAATTAAGGAAAAAAAATGGAGGGGGGTGGTTCCATGAGACGGCTCAGTGGGAAACTGTGTGCTGCCATGTCTGATGACCTGAGTTCTATTCCCAAGACCACACAATAGAACGAGAAAACTGATTCCTTGAAATTGTTCTCAGACCTTCACATGCACACAGTGGCATGCAGACATCCACATACAAACACAACATGGCATGCAGACATCCACATACAAACACAACATAATAAATAAATATTTTTTAAGCTGAAGATATAGCTCAATTGATGAGCACTCACCCAGCATGCACAAGGTGCTTGGTGGGTTCCATTCCCAGCAAAAATTAAAATGTTTGCGGTAACTCAGGTCTGCCCTAATTGCACTCAGGATATAGAGGCAGGGGGATCAGAATTCCAAGGTCATCCTCATTTATATAGTGAGTTTGAGAGTCTAAGGTCATCCTCAACTATATAGTGACTTTGAGGCAAACCTGAGGTATATAAGACCCTGTGTCTCAATAGAAATAAAACAATAAAGCTACATCTAGAGATATGAATATTTAAAGATAATTACGTATAGGTGGAAACCCAGTCACAAAACACAGGAAGTGGGGCAATGGGCAATGTGGCCCCTCTATGCTTCAGGTTAAGACAAAAGGCTCATGGGAGCCCTGGAGGAGAGCACAGTCTCAGAGAAAAAGGGAGGTGTAGAGACACAGTGACACCACTCTACCCCACCTGCACATCAAGGGAAGGGAAGAGAAGAATAAACTGGGGTTGGGAGCAGCAGTCAGCTTAATGCAGGTTAAAGGAGGGGGCACCTGGAGGTGGTGGTAGGCAGGGAGTCGCTCGCTCGTCATTCATTATTGATGGATAACTTCCCACCCCCAGAACATCTGATGTTATCCTCAATAGGAAACATGTCTGTCAAGGAAAGCAGTGGAGTGGGAGGGCTCCGAGTCCAGACAGCGGCCCTGCTAGTAGGATGTCAGAATGAAGACTCTATTAGAGGTGCACACACACGGAATTTAGCAGCAAGGGCTTCTGGGTGATGGGATTACCAGACACCTTTATTTTCTTCCTTGTACTTATCTTGATGTTTTTGATATGGAACATGACTTAGTTTTAGAACAGAAAAGCAATACTTGTTATTTTTCAAAAAAAAAAAAAAAAAGTTAACAACCAAGACAACAGAACATACAAAAAAAGAAAAAATGAGATAAATTGGGGGCTGGGGAAATAGACCCATTGGTTATCCAACTGACTGTTAGCCTTGAAAACATGAGATACTAAGTTTGATTCCCCCAAACCCACATTATTTAAAAGACCAGGGTTGGTGGTAAATACTCTCTCTCAATCTCAGTACTGAAGAGACAGAGGATTTGCTGCCTAGCCAGCCTAACCTATTCACTGAGCTCCAGGCCAGTGAGGGACAGAATACAAGGACCATATTTATGGTTGTTCTCTGGGCCCAACACACACACACACACACACACACACACACACACACACACACACACCACAAGCGCACCTGTCCCTCTACACATTCAAATTTAAGAAAAGGCAAAATAAAATTGGGGATTCCTAGTACATCTCAGGTGATGAGGTCTTTCATCCCATCATCTGACAGTTATGGAAATCCCCCAAGCCTGTTAATGATCTGAGATTTGATCTATATTCTTACCCAGTTTGCACAAATCTATAAATAAGCTCATCTCAGGGTTACTGCTATTATAAATTAATTATGGAAATGTCAAGTGAGTCAGGTACGTGCTGTAAAGTAACAGGAGGCCAGTGACCCACCTTGCACAGAGCACAGTTTAGGGTGACAGCTTTTGGCCTGGTTTCAGAGAGTTTAACCTTCAGGAAGACAGTGCCCCAAGTTGGTTTCCTCGAAATTTATAGAGGGAGCTAGAAAAGTGACTTCTACAGTGTTGTAGAACATGGTTCTTCAAGCAAAAAGCCACTATTTTCATAAACCACTTATGCTTGCTTGCAAGAAACCTCCAGGGTTAGTTTGGTGGGCTATTCACCATCCCTTATAGAAGGAGAGTGTAGGGTGAGTCATTGGATGCTTGCTTGAGATTCTAACTGCTTCTCCATGACCTTGGGGTATCTAGACCACAAAAGTGCTGTGGACTAGGGAAGGTTAGCTGAAGAAGCTACATCTAAGGAGCTGAGAGAAAGTCATCATTTATGTTGGACAAAGGTTCTCCAGTATATCTGCTTTGGGGTTACCCATGTTCCGGCCAGCAACTCCTCATCCATGTTCTTCAAATAATCCTGGTGTGACCTTCGGTGGAATCAAGTTTGTTGTTGAGACTTTGAGAAGAGGGTAGAGACTGTTTATGTCTCCATAGGGAAGAAACTCTTGCAATACACAGGTACCTCTTCTGAATAGTTTTGTACTCTCTTTAAGGGACCTATGGTGTCTTTTCTCTCACTGGAGACAGAGCAGGCCTAGCCAATATTCTGAGATCTGCAACTTGGGAAGAAAACATTTAGGATGGGTTATCTACCTCAACTGGACCACTGCTTGTTTTGTGACGTCTCCTCACTGATTCCTCAGGAAAGGAAGAGGTCATTTCCTAAAAGGTGTGTTCTCTACAAACACATGATTACTACTTTTGTGAGACCTAGAACTAGGTTAGATACCCTCAAGAGTATAAGAGGGTTGAATAAGGGCAAACTTAGACAGCAAACCTAGACAAATCGGGTAGATTCTTCTTACCAAACAAGGATATTTCAGAGGACTTGTAAGAAGCCAAGAAGAGACTGGAGAAAGAGACAATCTCAACTGAAAAGTGTACCCTGTGAACACAGTTCTTGGTTGGGTCTTGGCTCTGGCTTGAGGAAGGATGTTGTAATAAACCAGAAGAGCCACCCCTGGCAGAGCTCTGTCAGGCCCAAGGCTCTTTCAAAATTGATGGTTAATGTTGTACATCAACTTGACAGGATCTGGAATCACAGAGTAGACAAACTTTGGGGCATGGCCATTGTGGGGAGTTTCTCCACTAGGCTGAGGTAAGAGGGTCCACCTTGAATGTGGGAGGCACCATCCCACATGTTGAGGATCTGAACTGAATACAATGGAGCAAGTGGGTTGTGCTTCCTGGCTACAGATGCCGTGTGTGACTTTCACCTCACACTCTTGTTGCAATGCCCCCCACCCTCCACCATGATGGGCTGTGCCCTCAGACTGTGAAAACCCTGCCTTCCTTAAGTTGCTTTTGACCAGGCATTATGTCACCGTAGTCAGACAGTAACTGATAAGGACATAATTAATTAACATCTAAACCTTCTGATACTGGCAATGCCTGACTTCCTCTAACATGAGGATACAGGCTTGAGTAAGTATGTGAAGCCTCGAGGTGATAAAATCAGTATTTGATCTTGTTACTGTCAAATGAGCTCACTCCTTCTGTCACACGGGTGGGTAGGTGGCTCTGTGAATGTCCTCATCTGCAACAGTTCATTCAGCGCATGTCTCACCCAACCCTACATGGAATTAATTCCATGCCATGATAACATACTACCAGCATGTGATACCTTGAGTTTACATCTATGTGGGATATATGTCTTTGTATGATGCCTCTATGACGGAAACATCAAACATCAAAGTGTCATTCCTACTGAAGACCGTATCTGAGGCTGTTTAATGGCAATAAGGCCCAGTTGATCTTCCTAAATGTTCTGAGATTGGCGGTGAGCAGGGTGTAGGGGTCATAACAGAAAAGAGAAAAGAAAGGCCGTGAGCCACTGAGACCCAGCGTGAGCCTCATCTTTGGGCACACGTGAGGCTTTCCCACTTCTGCCCTCTGTACTTGTCACCTTGGACGACTCATTTATCTATGAAGAAAATAAAACCAAGAAAGGAGACTGGGGAGGTATCTTGGGAATGAGGGTGCTTGCTGTACAACTTTGAGGACCTGTGTTCAAATCTCCAGCATTCATGTGAAAATCCAGGCAAGATAAAAGTGGCAGCCCAAATCCTAGTTCAGTTAGAGACCCCAGCTCAAGAGGATTAGATAAGGAGGGGTGTAACAGGATACCTTTGGCCTCTACATACACGCATGAATGTAGAGATAGGCACATGTGTGTAAGCAAAACACACACCCACAGGAAAAGGAATGTTTAATGTTATACACAGACTTTATAAAATTATGACAGAGATACTAAAACTCATGGAAATACCCAAGAAAGGTCACCTGTGTGACCTATGCTTCTTCTCCTTGGAGACATATGCTGCATGGGAGTGGGTTATGAGTTGACTCTTCATGTGGCTCTGTCTTATTCTCATTTAGACAATCAATTCCTTAAGGGTAGCGTGTCTCATTTATCCTGCTCCCCCCCCAGGAGGTGCTCAATCTCTTCAGTTTATTAACTGATAGCTTATTTCTCTTCAAATTACCGTGTTATAATTGAGTACCTCCATGTGAGAAGGCACTCTGGGGAAATTTTTTTAAAAATTATGAAACTAAGTTCTGTATAGGAAAAACACCATGGCCACTTCCATCTTTATTAATTTTTTTAAGAAGTGGGGAGGGTCATATGCACATATGTGCCATGTCTATGGAGGCTAAAGGAGGGTTTGGATCCTTAGGAGCTGCAGTTACTGTTGTGTGCTGGGAACAGAATCTGGGTCCTCTGCAAGAAAAAGCAAATACTCTTAACCACAGAACTGTCTATTCAGTTCCTGCTTATGTGTTTGGATGCATCGAAGGGTGGTAGTGTGGTAATTTGTTATATATTTAAAAAACCAGTCTGGAGTTTCAGAGATCTACCCATAGTTAATTCAGGAGGATCAGAGAGTGGTGACTCACACCTTTAATCCCAGCACAGGAAAAGACCAGGAGTGGTGACCTACGCCCTTAATCCCAGCAGATCTGAATTTGAGGACAGTTTTGAGATTAGTTTACAGAAGTTCCAGGCTCCCAGGCAGGCAGTGCTGGTGTTACGACTTTAATCTTAATGCGGATATGAAACAACTGGGTGAAGATGGTATTCAAGGCAGGCCTAGAAAGACAGATGATGCAATAGAAGCCAGAGGAGGGAGGCTGAGGAAGCTGGAGGATAGCTGGGTGAGCTTTGACCTTGGTGCTTCTTTTCCTTGATATACCAATTTCCCTGATATCTGGCTCTGAGTTTCCTTTATTACAACCAGAATTCGTGCTACATGGTAGTGTTGAAAGTAGTTCACAGAAATAAAGCCCAGAAGCAGGGCTGCCAAAATGACACAGCAGTTAACGGTGCTTGCCCCAAAGTCTGGTGACATGAGTTTGATCCCCTAGAAGTCACACACACACACACACACACACACACACACAGAGAGAGAGAGAGAGAGAGAGAGAGGGAGAGAGAGAGAGAGAGAGAGAGAGAGAGAGAGAGAGAGAGAGAGAGAGTCAGTGTGGTGTAATCCCACCATTGGGAGGCACAGGTATGTGTGGAAAGCCTAAGGCTAAGAGGAAATGTAACAGGCTATAACCACACTGGTAATAAAGGTCTCCAACTGGCCAGCCAACCTGACACCAGCTATCCCTAAACACAATGAATGAGAGAAGCGGAAAGAACTTATCGCCGGGATGCGCAGTAGCATTTACACACTCCTGTTCTCAAATGGTTACAAGAACAGTACTAGGAAGGCACTAAAAACTCAATGTCTGGAGAAGGGAGATAGCGAGGGACTGGCTGTTCAAATGTGAAGACACAAACTGAGATCCCCAGAATCCACGAAGAAGCTGGGCACACACCTTGAACATCTGGAATCCCAGTGCTCTGATGAAAAGGTAGACACAAGCAGGGCCCCCGGAAGCTTGCAGGTCAACAAAGCTGGCTTAGGAGTGGCAAATAACAGAGTCTGTTTCAGAGAAGGTGGAAGGAGAGGACATATACACAGATCATATACGCGCACACACATAACATACCCTCCCCTCAAAGCCAAGCTCTGGAGAAAAATGCATTTAACTCCAATTGTGAACCAGGATGTCTTAAGAGACACTGAGAACCGTAATGATTCTAAGACAAAGAGAAAGGACTTCTCCTGCACAGCCTACATCTGTGGAAGCATCCAGCTCTGGCAGAGCATCTCTGGAGGCTGGGCTCATGAACTGAAGGACACAGACACAGGGAGCAGGTGGAGGAGGTGGCCCTTGGGGGAACTGGGCTAAGAGCAAGTGAACTTTATCCTGTGAGTCAGATCACCTAATTACACGGTGCCCTCTGTGAGAACTCTTTGGCCTGCAGCCTTTAGATGATCCTTATTTAAATGTTCTGGTCCCATTCTCTAGTGTGCTATTTGTAATTAGAAGAGCTTTTGATGTCAGAGTGCAAAGGGGGTTGGTGCATTTCCCTGAAGCCAATTTGCTTGATGGTAGGAGACTCCTCAGGGATGGCTGTGGCCAAGGTGAACCTACAGGCAAGAATTTGGGCTATAGAGATGAGTGTTCTGTTCTTTTTTTTTTTTTTTTTTTTTTCCCTTCACCAGAAGTCTGTCTACTTGGCCATGCTTGGAAAGTGGTGACAATAATGAAGATTGAAGACAGGATTTCATATGTCTCTAGGATTACTTTTAATTGCTGACCCACCTCACCTCCCCCACTTTCTAAGTGATGGGATTTCTAGTGTGTTACCACATGATTTAGGAAGTGCTGGGCTTCATGTATGCTGAGCAAGGACTCTAACAGTTGAGCTATACTCTCAGGCCCTCAGATGTAACTTTTGTTTTTATTTAATTACAGGATCTGATAAGCATGATCCTTAATCTTTATTAATTTGACTAGATTCACAATCATCAGGAAACACTTGGAATTTTCTAGATTAAGTTAATTAAAGGGAGAAGACCCATTATGAATGTGGGTGGCACTATTCTGTGGGCTGTGGTCCTGGAATAACTGCACAGGAGGAAACGAGCTGGTTGAACACCAGCATCCATCCGTTTCCTGACTACAGATGCCATGTGACCAGCGGCTTCATACCTCTGCTGCCGCGCCTGTGCCTACCCCCACCATGATGCATTAGATCCTTGAACTGTGCGTCAAAATCAACTCATTCTGTAAGTGGCTTTTGTCAGCTTTTTCTTCCAGCAAAAAGGACAGTAACCACGAGACACTTCGACACACACTACAGTAACCACGAGACACTTTGACACACACTACTGGAGGCAGCACCTTAGCTGAAGGTTTAGCACTGGGCATTTCTGGGCATGTTTTATGTTTTGATTCCTATGATAAATGAGACGCCTCACTTGCGGGTGAGGGCTCCATCTTGGGAAAACAGAGCACTATCCTTCAGGTGCTATGAATTCTCATGGATGTCATGAGGCAAGGCTGACCCACCTGGTGTGTGTGTCTCTCTCCTCAGGGATGACATTCAAAATGCCCCAATCAGTAAGACATGGTACAGGGACCCTGGACTACTTATTACACGAACTCTGATTAGCATATAATAAAAACCTGGAGCCCTATATTGGGGAAAAACTGGAATATTGGAAACAAACCAGCCACCCAGCCAACTCCTCAGGAATCCTCCAACCAAATGCCTCCAGAGTCCTCAAGGAAAAGGGAAGGGGCAGACAGTCTCTGGGAAAGCTGAAAGACCTTCTTCTCTTGCTCCGCCCAGCTCTCTTAACTTTCTCTTTCCACATTCCTAAAGCTAGGATTAAAGATGTGGGTCACCCCTCCTTGACCTGGCTTGTTTCTGTGGTTAACTCTGATAGTCCAGACTAATTTAATTAAATATATATCATCACACTGGACCTATAACATAATATCAGATTCATGCAATTTTGTTAAAATGAAAACAAAGTATCATCTCATCAGGATCATCCCAAGTCTTTTAAAAATCCCAAACTGTTGGAGCTGGAGAGAGGGCTCAGGTGTTAAGAGTGTGACTGCTCTTGCAGAGGACTTGAGTTCAGTTCCCAGCACCCATGTCACGCCAGTCATTACCAGCTCTAAGTCTAGCCCCAGGGAATCTGATGTCTTTTCCTGGCCTCTGAAGGTACTCACAAGAGTACACGTGTGCCACATGCATACACGCAATAAAAAAAAATAAAAGGCAAACCCAGAGTCATGCTGAAATTGGAACAAAGATGAAACCTACAGCAATGGATGAAGCCAGTCTTCCAGAGTGACCTGGAGAGGAACAGAGTCCATAAACAGAGAGAGATTGGCTAACCATGTGAGGCTGTAGCCAGGCCATTACGGTTATTTAAAACAGACTTAAGTTTGACTCTGGTTACACACGGAGACTCACAGAGTGTTTGAACGTGTTGAGCTACTCTTATAAGGCTGGAATGTATGTGTGGATCATGTTTGAAAGGTTTGCAAGATATTAAAGGCTTCACACAAGCTGTGAAAGACGCCTGACTTGCCCCCCCAATCCCTTCCTATCTCCCCCCCCTATGAGCATCAAATGTTATTCTGAGCTAATGAAAAGCAGAAGTGTAGGCCTGAATAACTCGGTTGTCTAACTACATTAAAGCGAAATGGAAAGCCGACTTAAGGGCTACAGAGTCTCGGGAAGGATATCCATCTTGTAAGCCATGGAGTTTATTGATGAAGCCCCCTGATACCCAGCCCAGCGCCACTGCTCTGCTGATAGATACTTAATTTGTCTTTATCCAGGATGTAAAGAGGATGTTCAACTAGATGGCTTAGAACATGAAAGGCGAATCTTTTAGAGACATCTCATTCAATCAGAGGTAACAGAGTGATCTGAACAGTAACTGGCCAGACCTTAGAACCTCATTTCCCCCTCACCCCCAAATATGTCTGTTTCTACTTATTTATATATATATATACACACACACACACACACACACACACACACACACACACACACACACACACACACACACACATACTGCCCTGAAAATGCATGCTAGTGTATTGAAATGTTGATTACAAATGGTGACTTCCCTAAACCCGCTTGGACAAAACCATTATTCCTGTATTCTCGTCCCCATTAGCTAGTACATGTCTAATGGTTGGTGGTTATTTTAAATGTCTTAGTACTCTACACATACAATTTAACATCCTGAGCTGAATTATGCTTGTAAGTGAATACTCGCATGTCTTCCATGTTCACCAGATGCCCCAACAGTGGGAGATATTCCTGGAAGGCTCCTCATGCTCTTCCTACACTATAGTTGCCTGACAAAAACTAAGCTCTCAGGCACGGTGGTACATGCTAGTAATCCCATCAGGTATGGAGTGGAGAGTGCAAAAGAATCAGGACTTCAAGGCTAATCCTGACTACATAGAGAATTAGAAGCCACATTGGGCTACATGGGACCCTGTTTCATAAAACCAAAAATATAACTAAGAAAAGGGAAGAGGAGAAGGAACAGAGGAAATGAGGGTGAAAGGGAAGAGAAAAGAAGGAAGGGAGGGAGGGAGGGAAAGAGGGAGGGAAGAAGGAAGGAAACACCAAACCAAACCACAACCCACTTACCTACTGATACATCCCCAGGTAGGACCGGAAGCCCTACCACACTGGTTCTCAAACTTCCCAATGCTGTGACCCTTTAACACAATTCCTAAAGCTGTGGTGACTCCCGGAACATAAAATGATTCTTGTTGCTACTTCATAACTTTAATTTTGCTACTGTTATAAATCATGATGTAAATAACTGGGGAAGACATGGTTGACAAAGGGTCATGACCCAGAGGTTGAGAACCATTGCTCTAGATATTAACCACCATGTCTATTAGTCAGCTCCGCAGGATGTGAGAGTGTAACCGGAAACACTGATGGCTGTGGCTCAAGAGCTCAGAACCATCCCGGGTGAAGTGTGGCGAGGTGACAATGTAATTTTGATTTCTTTGCCCAGGGTTAACAGGATCCATTCTGAATGCCTGACACCTATCTGGAAAAGAGGACCTAGGATAAGGTCCACTACTTTTTAGGTTTGTTATATATGTATGTATATATATATATATATATGTGTGTGTGTGTGCGTATGCAGGCCAGAGGTAGACTTAAAGTCTTTCCTTCAATCGCTCTTTCCTACTGTTCTGTGACGCAGTCTCTCACTGGACCTACAATGATATGGCTTCCCTGACTAGCCAATACGCTCCAGAGATCTTATTGTCTCTGCCTTCTCAGAGCTAAGGTTACAGCCATACAACACCACATTTAGCTTTTCGCAGGGATGCTGGGCATCCAAACTCAGGTTCTCATGCTTACATGGTAAGTTATCTCCCTGGCCCTAAAATTCATATTTTGCTAGAATAGAGATCTCTGATGAATGAGTGCCTGGGAAGTGCTTTGTCAAGGCAAGGACAGGCAGCTTCCTGTCCTCTGTCCTCGGTCCCTGCTGTTCTGGACACTCTCGGAAGTGCACCACCACCACCACAGACTGCTGCACAGGAATTCTGCAGAATATTCGGGAATGTTCTTTTCATACACCCAAACCTCTTCATATGTGCACACACAAGCACACACACACAAGCACACACACACACACACACACACACACTAACATACACCCCTCCAACTGGTGCATGAACGCACCTTCTCTCCAAGGTCTCCCTTGACTGCCACATCACAACCCTTCCTGCTAGTTTATCTTAAATCTCTAAGACACATACACAGACATTATCATTAGTCATGGACTTTGGTGTTTCTATGCATGTCTCCTTATCCTTAGTTCTGCAAAGGCAGAGAAATGATCATATCTCCAGTTCCTGTAATACTGCCTGCCATTGGGTGGGCAGGTAAAATACATTCATTATTACCATCTTCTTATTATTGTAAATTTGAAACAGACTCTCAGGTAGTCCACATGGCTTTGAATTTGCTAAGAAGCCAGTGATGGTCTTGAACTCCTGGTCCTTCAGACTTCACATCCTGAGTGCTGGGATGACAGACATGTACCTGGTTTGGATACTTATGTTTTAAAAATGAGTGGGAGGCTGGGGATATGGCTTAACAGATAAAACTGCTTGCCCTTGCCATATTCAGACCCACGTTTGGATCCCCAGAACTCCATGGAAAAGGCAGAGTTCTCACACTTACTTATAAACCTAGCTCTAGGGAGGTAGAGACAGGAGGATCCACGGGGCTCCCCTGAGGAACTATTCTTGCAAAATGTATGAGTTCCACATTTATTGAGACCTTGTATCAAAACAATCAAGATGAAGAGGGGCAGAGAAAGGTCTCAAGATCATCCTCTGGCCTTCATGTGCATATGCACATTGTGTAAAATACTCCTGTACAGGACTATGTACATACGCATACATCATTACATATAGACACACAGACGACACACACATACACACACAGAGAACTGAAACTGAGGCTTACACAATGCTGAGGAACGTGAACACTAAGCTGAAAACCTGGTACATACCAGAGCCTCAATGATATCCATTCTTTTGGCTTCTTCAACATCCTTTAAGAAGGAAACCAAGCCCTTAATTTGATTCCAGCCATACATACCCCTTTCTTTCCTTTCCCTTCCCCCAGATCACTCCAGACGCCTTTTTTTGTTTTTTTTTTTTTTTCTTTTTACATAACTGTACTCAGAAAGTCATTCGAGAAACCTGCTTGAAAGAACGGCCATGTTTTGTTGATTATAGCCATAAACTCTGGAAACACTATACCCAACAAGGGACGTACTCAAATACCACTTGAATTGGAACCTCTCTCTTCAAGAATCCTTCTTTCAACAGCTTTTGTGTGGTGGAATAGACAGACCCAGTGGGCTGCTGGGTTAATTACAGCTCTGCAAAACTCTAACTGTCCCTGGGGGAGGGGGAGCAGCGCCTGCCTCGCTTCGCCTGTTTGAAGGCGTCATTTGCTTGGCTTCCTTTATATGACTTCCAGGCCTTCCTTCCCCAGGAACGATTCCCAGGTGAAGCTATCCAGGAAATTCGACGGCTCAAACACACTCCTGGGGTCACATCTCCGAGGCTTTTGCTGCTGACACAGACAACTAAGAGATGCCATTTGTGGCATGTTTCTCTGGGGGCAAAATGAATGGGAACAGAAGGGGAAAATGGTCCAGCTGTTACTGTTACCTTTAGAGGTATAACTGTGGGCTTGTGTGTGTGTGTGTGTGTGTGTGTGTGTGTGTGTGTGTGTGTGTGTGTGTACACATATCCAAGAGCATGTATATGTATGTTATGTGCTCATGTAGGTAGCAGCCACTACATAGATTAACACTACATCTTTACTTAACTGCTCTACACTTACACACACACACACACACACACACACTCACAGCCTCCACTTTCCTTCTTTTCTTCTGACAGTCTCTTGTATCTCATGCTGGCCTTAAGCTTGCTGTATAGTTCAAGATGATCTAGAACTCCTGATCTTCCTGCCTCCACCTCCCCAAGTGCTAGGAAGATAGGCATGCACTACCCTGCCTGGTTTATGTGGTGTTAGGGATGGAGCCCAAGGCTTTGTTTATGTTAGGCAAGCATTTATCAGTTGAATTCCAGTCTTCCTGTCCCAGGTCGCCCCCCCCCCCCAACACACACATACACGCCCTTTACTACAGGGTTTCTCACAGTCTGGCTAATGAGCTTCAGGGATCTCTGACCCTGGAGGCTGAGGCTATAGGTGCACACTACTGTGCCCAGCTTTTTCCTTACCAGCTTTTTGCTTACATAAGGAACAACTCAGTTCCTTATGCTTGAGTGACAAGCCCTTTACCACGTGAGTCACTCCCCTTTCTGGGTTCTTTTATTTTCATGATGCTTCTCCTTCCTCCCACCACCTCTTTCCCTATTTTTAGACTCTGCACCACATTAACTTTCTGACTCAGATCTCCATGTATCAGTGTGCTCAAAGCTTCTAGGGAGAATTCCAGGGATCAGACAGATACTGGTGGCCCAAGTCATGTTTGCCCAGCGTTAAGTGTAAGAAGCTGGCTTCTGACATGTCAAAGGAATCCATCACAGCATCATCACGCCAGCCAAGTTCAATACCCTCCACCAGGCAGGCTTCCAAGTCCCTCTGCCCATGATCTTTCTTTACCTTCAACATGGTTTGCTTTGGCCCTGTCTCCTGCATTTGGGGTTTTACGGATGAGTCTAAAGGGTCAGATACAATTACGAGTTCTCTCATGGCCTCTTTCTCTGTCATGTGGCTCTTCTGGTGATAGGGTGCTGACGAAAAGGCTGGGGTCACAAAGCTTCTAGAACTTTTACCCAATAGATGGCATACAGCATCTCTTCTCATCTCCCTTTCATGTGGTTCAGTGGTAGAATGCTTTCTTTGTATGCATAAGGCCCTCGGCATTTTACAAATCCAAATGGAACCATATTAAACCAAAGGGACTTCTTGTCCCATATGGTGGTGTAGGCCTGTAATGCCAGGACAGAAAAAGCTGAGTAGGGAAGGCTGTGAATGCAAGGCTACCTGGGATATGTAGTTTGATTCTGTTTAAAACACAATAAAAATAGGGCTGGAAAGATCATTATTCAGCAGGGAACATACTTGATGCATGACTGTGAGGACTGGAGGTAGAATCCCCGGTAAGAGGGATGTGTTGATGGCCCACCTGCCATCTGAGAACACATGAGGCCGAGATGAAGACTCAGAAGAATCTGGGTAGCTAGATGTTCTGAATTTAGCCAAAGACCTGCATCGATGAACAAAGATCAACAGTGATCTAGGAAGATGCTCTATGTCAACCTCTGCCTTCCACACGTGTGTGCACTCCCTGACACGCGTACTTGAATACATGAAAACACATGTATTCACACATATGCACAGTGCATACACATGTCAAAAGCAAATCTCCTATATGACCCAGCTATGCCATATAACCAAATGAACCCTAAGTCAACATATCACAGAGATACAAAACAGTCCACTTCTGGGAAATGTCCTAAACATTCTCCCACCTTAGGACTCCAAATGTCTTTGCTCTCTGTCAACGGCACAGCTCGCTCTATCTTTTTTCCACAGCTTTCTGATGCAATGTTAGCATTGTTTGTGCTGCTGACCTTCTGTCTACCTTTTGCCCCAGACCCTCGGACCAAGGGAGATTCTCAGATCTCGGTTGCCCCTCCCTCCTTCCTGTCTCCCATTAAGGCAGACAGCTGATTCTGTACAGTGCCCTGGTTCAGCCTCTCTCAGTCTTGACCTTCCCTACAGAAGCTGTGCTGATCTTGACTGTAAAAATCAACAGAATTCAGAATTCTCCAGAGCATACAAGTGAACCTTCTCTTCATCTGTCCCCTCTCTCACAGTATAATCCACCAGCAATCGCCATCAGTTTACTGCCAATTACTATCAACCCAAGGACTCCTAGAGTTACAAGCTACCTAGAAGGCAAAAAAGGAAAGACCAGCCATTTCCCCTCTCCTCACACATCCTCAGCTTCTAGTCACTCCTAGGAATTTACTGCTCCCTGCTGCCTGTCCCAGGTGGTGTACACTTGAAACCTGATTTCTCCTAGGAGAAATGGAAATGAGAAGTTTTGTCCCTGACTGAAAAGGATTCAGGCGGTTGTCAGCACCCTCAGGAAGCCCCCTTAGGACTGAGTCCTTTCCAGGTCCTCAAATCACATCATTATAAATGTCAAGGAACAGTCCAAGTCCTCAGCATGCCTCTTCTTAACTGGCAAAGGGAGAAGAACATTCCCTGGGGGCAGTTCCTGCTGCAGTCAGCTCAAACTGAGCAGTGGGACAGTCTCTTTTTGTCCAGTGTGGTCTTGAATTCAGATATATATCAGAGGATGGCCTTGAACTCCTGACCCTCTGACCTCTATGATGGGGCTATGCTTACAGGTGTTCACTACCATGCTTGGTGCTAGAGAGAGCCCAGGGTTTCATGCATGCCAGGCAAGCATTCTACCAGCTGAGCTGTACCTACCAGCAGCCCTCCTTTCTCTTTTGCAAATGGGAAGCAAGTGGGCCCCCAAGCTGTAAATAATATCAGATATCCTAGTGGGCTGGTGGAGAAAGAGATACACAAGAAAGCAGGAAAACAGCACTGGAGGCCCCTGTGCCATGGAAAGGACCTTTAGACTCCACAGAAATTTCAGAATCAACGGTATTGTGGTACCTGAATCCTGACTGTGTATTAACCTTGACCCACTCAACCTGGCCCCTCTCATATTTCAGTTCCCTAGAAGCTGACTCCTTCCCAGGAAACTGCAATTGGTTATCTTCCTCAACATCTTCCAGGTCAGCTCATCCTTTTGCCATTAATGAATTCCTCTTTCAGACCAGGAACCTTCCTCTTGCCTTCAGCCAGCTCTCTTGTAGACACCCTGGCTCCTACAACAGGGTGCTGCAACCTTCCATTCCACCTGTGGGACCCTGAGCAAGCAACCTAAATGCTCTGTGCCTCGCTGACCTTGTCTCTGAATGACAAAAATAACTGACTTCACAATACTGTTTGCTGGTAAAAATAAAGAAACTGATTGGGGGGGGGGGCACAGGTGCTTGTGGAGGCTAGAAGACAACACCAGGTATTGGTCTCATCCATCAGGTGCTGTTCACCTTGTGGGTTTTGTTGTTTTAGGGCAGGGTCTCACTTATATATTCCTGACTGGCCTGGAACTTGCCATGTAGAGTAGGTGGACCTGAATTTTATAGCCTCCCAATTTCTGGGATTAAACCATATACTATCGCATCTGCAGCATCTTGTTTTTTAGACTCGCTGAACCTATATTTTGAAAGGTAGGCTAGGCTAGCTGCTTACGGAGCTCCAAGGATGCCCTTGCTTCTGTTACTCCAGGGCTATAATTACAAGTGTCTGTGCTATCTATCATACTTGGCATCCCTCCCCTCCACCCACCAGGGACTTGGGCTTCAAACTTGTGTCCTTTACTGACTAAGCCATGTCTCCCAGGCTACGCTGGTTTTGAAGAGATGAGCCACGCCTGGCACATGGTAAGATGGGGGGGAAACGGTGTTTCATTTTGTGTCACTCATTCTAGAGCTGGGTTAGATGTTGCTCTGAAGTGACTGAAATGACTTTGGGGTGGGCTCACAAATGCCCACAAATGCCTGTTTCTCAATCCAGACTGGAAGTACTTGGAACACAATTCTGTGTCCAAACCCTAGTTAAAGAATTCCAACGCTGGGTACCAAACAGGAATGTGGGATTTGGGAGAAAGGCTTTTTTGGTAAAGGCAAGTCTGGGGATCTGAGCTCAGACTCTTGGAAGCCATATAAAATGCTGAATGCAGGGCTGGAAAAATGGCTCAGTGTTTAAGAGTATGTACTGCTTCTGAAGGCGGCCTCAGTGGACCCCAGCTACTATACTGGATAGCTTACAACTACTGGAATTGTAGTTCCAGGATATCAGATATCCTTTTTTGGCCTCTCAGGGCACCCACATCCACATGCACAAACCTACATATACACAAAACCACACCCACCCAAACAGGGATTTAGACTCCAGAAAGATGACATCACCGAGTACCAACCAAGTATCATAATCACATCAGAAGCAAGCTGGTAGCTCTAAAGGGAATGCTTGGGTGCTGTAGGAATATACAGGATGCCTGTTTTCTAAATGAACAGGCACCAAATCTTTGTACAGGTTGGGTGGTGTATCTGAATCTATACTGAACAGAACTACAGATCTGTTGAACACTGTATTTCGATTGAAAATTAATAGCTGCTTCTGACCCTCATGGATTAATTTCACTTGCTGTAAGTATCCCTTTAATTGACAAACTACTATTAGGTCAAAGAACCAATTAAAGAGCCAAGGACTCCCTCCACACGTCTCTGTCTTCCTGCCCCCCTCCATGTTGTCTTCCCAGGGTGTTTTAATAGACTATTTCTGGCCTTGCACAGGGAGATTAATCACTTAACAAATGCCAGAGAACAGCGGTGGGAGCTGGGCTCTGTGTGGGTACAAGGCTGTGCATGAACAACTACAGAACAGTGCATGAGGACCGGGGAAAAAAAGAGGCAGGAGACATGTACATGGCCTCAATTGTTGGAAAGAACAGCTCTTGTCAAGTGGTGGTCCCAGGCTTACTGGCTATCAAAGGCTTACTTGTAATTCTGGCTTTCCTGGAACTTGCTTTATAGACCAGGCTAGGCTTGGAATCTGAGATGGGCCTACCTCCGCCTCCATAGTGGTTGGATTTAAAACACCACCACCATCCAGGTAGTTTTCTAATCAAAAGCCTGACAGTGTCCATTCATGTATGTTAACAATGTGAGCCTCAATTCCCCACTAAAGAGACCTGGGGGGGGGGGGGTTCTTCTCATGCTGAAGTGTGATAGACAGGAGGAGTGTGGTATGCCAAAATACTGCAGACAGAACACAAGCAAATGACAACACAAGGCACTGCTGTAGAATGTGGTCTCCTAAAAACCACAGAAACCTTTGTAGATCAGCTGTGACCAGAGGTCATCGGCATTGA
This sequence comes from Phyllotis vaccarum, assembly GCA_033318265.1. Classification (NCBI taxonomy): domain Eukaryota; kingdom Metazoa; phylum Chordata; class Mammalia; order Rodentia; family Cricetidae; genus Phyllotis; species Phyllotis vaccarum. The sequence goes on along the minus strand of JARWLC010000017.1, from coordinate 41,217,530 downwards.
ACCTGTGGAGACATCCTCTCATAAAATGAGGAGATGGGGTTGGTCACTGGGGCCTCTTAAGATTCCAGCAACTCCAAAATTATTTGTAAAAAAATTCTGACCTAATAACCTGTGTCTTGGGAAGATGCTAAGACAGTGTTTCTCAACCTATGGGTCTTGACCCCTCCTCCCCTCTATCTCCAAAAATATTTGCATTACAATTCATAACATTAACAAAATTGTAGTTATGAAGTAGCCACTAAATAAGTTTATGGCTGGGGCAAGGGTCACCACATGAAGAACTGTATTAAAGGGTTGAAGCATGAGGAAGCTGTGCTGGAGTATATAGGCTAAGAGAGGTTAGTTAACTGAATGAAATCTCCATTTACGGAACTTTGGGGAAACCATCATCCATGGTAGGTAAAGAGTTTCCATTGCTGCTGCTTCAGAGTCGCTCATGCGCCTGAAAGTAGCCCTTCACTTAAGCTCTGACAATAAACCCAGTAAAGTCATTGGTTTCTCAGGGTGAACTTGGGTGGGATTGTGGTTTGGTTTCTCATTGGGGTCTTATAAATAGGGAGGGGCAGTTGTTTACACCTTCCAAATAAAGGGGTTCTCCCAACAACAAAACCACGAAGTCCCCAAATATAGCTAGGCCAGCAAAAAATAATGACTGCCTTTGCTTGGGGTTTTCTACTTGGGGTCAGCTCTTACTGTGTGTGAATTCTATCCAAGTTGTACTTCTTAAGGTTCTTCTGCAGTATGTGGGCATGTTAACTTCATAGCGAACCCTAAGAAACATCTACTATATAACGGCCTGAAATAGCTCACTCATTGTATTAGAATAAGATGGTTATATTTGAACCCATTTTCTTCTCCAATTACTGCTGACCTATGTCCTCCCAGAGAGAGTCTCCAAAACCAACTAAATATACCACTCAAAATTTGGGAGAAAGCAGATGGAGCACCAAGTAGTAGATGATCAAATTTATTCCAATGGATTAAAAAAGATTTAATAGAAATTTTTAGTTGTGTGTAAGTGCATATACCCATGTATGCAGGGCTGTGTGTGTATGTGCATATGCCCGAATGCAGTTCCCCCAGAGGTTAGAAGAACATGTTGGAGCTCCTGCAGATGGAATAAAGGCAGCTGTAAACTGCCTGGTGCGGGTCCTCTCCAAGAGCAATAAGCTCCTAACTGCTGAGCCATCTCTGCAGCCCTCATCTTTTCCCATATCCTTTCTTTTTTTCTCTTTTTCCTCTCCTCCCTTCCTGCCCCTCCCCCCTTTCTTTTTACTCCCTTCAGACAGAGGGTTTCTGTGTAACCTTGGCTGTGCTGGATATTCTCTGTAGACCAGAGATCCTCCTGCTTCTGCTTCCCGAGGGCTGGGATTAAAGGTGTGTGCCACCACTCAGCTTGAATTTTTTCTAATGACAAGAATGAACCACAAATAAGAGCCCTCTCACACACCCTATTCTAGTTCTATCAACAAAATAATAGCACAGAAAAAGAGGCTAAGAAGACTGCATTACAAAATCTGGAAGGATTCTTAAAAATTATCTACTTAGTTTTTATCTCAAATATTTTATAAAAATTCTAACATAGAAAAACTGACAATCCTCTTATGGTGAACACGTATACACCCACCACTGACATTTCATCATAAATGTTTATTGTATTTGCTTTATGGTATATCTGTGTCATGGAGCCAATTATTCACCTCTTCTCTAAGTGATTTTATTTTACAAAAATATAAACATAGGAGCCTTAAAAAAATAATTTCTCTCTCTTTCTCTCTGCAAGGTGTGTGTGTGTCCCTTACCTGTTTCATGTGAGGATCACACCTATCTTTCTTTTCCAGTGTGTGCATATGCGTCAATGAATCAGTACTTATAGAGGTGTGGTCCATGGGGCCACATGTCCACTCAAACCTCATGTGAAGCCCACTCAGTAGCTGATGTGGCTCAATTCGGAGAGTACTTGCCTAGTGTGTATGAAAACCTGGGTTCTATCCCCAGGACCATATAAACTGGGTAGAGTAGTGCACATCTATAATCCCAGCACTAAAGGATGGGCAATGAGAGGTTCGAGGCTATTCTTAGCTACAACTGAGTGCTGGGATACATAAGACCCTAATGAGAGAGAGAGAGACAGAGAGACAGAATGAGAATATGCGATGACCTTTGCCCCTCAGCCTGGTTCTCCTGACCTCAGTTTACATAAGTCCTACTGGACCTATGGCGAGGTTCGTTCCCCACATCTCAAGGGTACCACCAAGAACACACTCAGATCCCAGGCCCACCATCCTAGGTGGCAAAGGAGCCTGGGGTACTGACTGTATCTCATCGACTGTGTGGGTAATAAGGCCCAGGTGACTGGACTATGCACTTGGCGAGAACAACCAGGGCTTTGTCTTCTTTTAGACTTAGGTTATGCATTGAGATGGCGCCAACGGCAACAGAGAAGTACTGGTAACGACCAGACTGCAAAAGCTGGGCTTTGAACTTGGACTGTAACAGCTTAGCTCTTGTATTGGCTCAGTGTCTTTTGCTACTAGGCCTGATCACCAGAGCTGTCATGAACAAAATAAATAATAAACACACACACACACACACACACACACACACACACACACACACACACACAATGGAAAACAAACAAACAAACAAACCAAAGTGGACAGTGCTTGAGAAATAGCATCCAAGGTTGCCTTCTGGCCTACACACACACACACACACACACACACACACACACACACACACACACACACACACACACACCCCATAAATCTAGAGAGGAAAAAAAAAAAAAAAGGAAAAACAAAGACAATATCATGATTACCTTAACATGAAGAAAACAGAAAACTGCAGGCACCTTGGCACATGTTTATGATCCAGGGCAAGACTCTAGTTTTGGGACTCCATTCTAGTCTCTGAAGTTACATCCTGCCCTGAGTTCTGACACGAAGTTCCACTGCCCGTTTTTCTCTCTCCCTTGCCTGCCAGGGGGAGCTAACTCTCAACCCCTTCCCCTCCCCCCTTCTCTTTTTCCACCCCCTCCTCCCCCTCTCTATTTCTTTATAATAATAAAGTCTTTCTATGTAGAGGCTGTCTAAGCGTCTCCTGCTGTGCGGGATGCTAACCGCACCTCCCACCACATGGTGCATAAGGTCTTTATAGCCACTATCAGTCACCCTGGGTAAAGCTCAGATCCCAGCATATAGTGTACATTCTTCCCCGCTTCCCCAGTTAAGTGGAACCCAGTTCCAATGCTCCCTGGTCAATGGAGACTGTATCACCCAGGCTATGAGTACTGCTAGCCTCTATGCAGGTGGGCTGGCTGCGCACGGTTCCATCCTATGTGATGAAGCCCATTTTGGAAGGAGGTACAGAGAGGGACAGGTGGCCACTTCACCTTGTGCCTCTTTTCCTGTCAAGTCTGTGCTGTAGGCAAACATCCAGCTGTAAAGAAGCAGCCCCCCACATCCCTTCATTCTACCTGGAAATACACCAGATACCAGTCAGTGAAATGCTCTCTGGCTGGATTTATTCCTACGGTCTGGTCCCTAAGGAAAAATCCTGAGAAAGGGCCAAGGAATATATCCCCCACCTATGGTCACAAGGACCCTCAAGGAAGATGAAGACGCCTTAAGTCTTCCTGCCTGTGGGGGGAAAAATGGCTCCTGCTTAAAGGACCAAAAAGAAAGGAGAATTTACAGGCTAACAAAGCCCAGCCACTTGGCTGTCATCCAAGACTCGAAAGAGAAACCTTGAATTTGGAAAACATAATAGACAAGAAAAGATTTCATCTATCAGCTAACAAGAGGCTAGGGTCATGAAGGAGGTATTCTTTCTACTTGAGAGACCATGCTTTAAAAAAAAATTATAAAAAAAAATCTCCGAGATGTTCCAGAAAGGGGTAAGGGAGGGGGGGAGTCCCCCACGAAACACTCTTAGCATGTAATCGAGGTTACAGCTTCAAGGGGGCTTATCATGTCTTCTGACATCCTGACAGAAATGTGTAATATAGAAGTTTAGCAGTGTGGGCAGGTTAAATTATAGGAGGCCCAGGAAATCATTTCACCTCGAATTGGAGTGTTGCTGTGGGCTGCTGTGGGCTGAGCTGCTGTCGCCACGGGGCTCAGCTTGAAGAGGATTGGGAGGCCTTGACAGGAGCTTTGGGGCACAGGGTTCATGTTTACTAAGCAACAGCCCCAGGCTGGGGTGTGAGAATGCTGTAAGGCTTTGTGTTTTTGTTCCTAAGGCAAGAAACAAAGACAGGGAAGATTATGGTAACAAGGGAAAGGAAGAGAGTTCCCTTACCCCAGAGTCTGGTAGAAGCCTCTCACCTAGCTAAGGAAGTTCCAGAGCAATTAACATTTGTGGGCTGGGGAGATGGCTCAGCCTGTGCTTACCGCACTAGCACAAGCCTGAGCTCAGACCCCCAGGACCCACACTAAAAGCTGGGGCAGTTGACATGTGTCTAGCTCTTCAGAGCAGGGGGTGGCGGAGGATTCTTGAAGCTCCCTCACAGGGCCAGTCTTAGCCAAGTGGAGAGCTGTGGGCTAAGTGAAATACTCAAGGTAAAGAACACGAGAGAAAGACACTGGATGTCAAAACACCACACCTACCTCCCCATGAACATACACCCATACAAATACTACCCCCTCCACACACACACCCAGAGAGAGAGAGATCAATGATAAGATACTTTCTGTGAGGATTGCTCACATAATAGTCCTTTAGCTTACAGATACTTTATGTTAAAGCAGCAACAAACTAGATTTAAGGTCTGAGTGTGTACGGCCTTGGGTGGGACTCACTCTTCAGAATCCTTTCTGGAAAGGAAACCTCACGAGATTATATTATTAATTTTATTTACAGTGAAGACATCCTAACTTCCTGAATTCTGAGACTTTGGCTTTACCTTATCAACTGTAATCCTGTCAGGCAGGGCCCCTCAGGAACCTCCCTGTGGTGGCCGTTTACCTCCTCAGCTTCCCTTTGAAGATAACAGCTTCCAACCCCACCCAAATCCTACCCCCTCTATTGGGAAGACAAGGAAGAGTTTACTCTAAGAGAAGCCCACACACATAGTTTCTCTTTCTCTTAACCCCCACAAGATTAAGATCTATATTAAAATATCTTTTTAATAAATCTCCAAGTCTGCTTCATACTTGCTTATACTGAAGTTTTTTTTCTACATCAAAGGCAAGGATTTGGATTTAGTTGAGTTGAGGTCCCTAAAAGATTACAGAAACTCGTCAGGAGGCTGTGGGCCCTGCCATTGTTGAGTTCCTTGTCTCTGGAAATAGAAGGAATGTGCCCTGAGGGGGTTCTGAAACTAGGAAGAAGAAGAGGAGGTAAAAGTTGCAGGGTGTGGTAGCAAATTGCCAGGCTCACCCCACCCTCCACACTGAGGAGGTAACTCACAGTGCCCCTCAAGGCAAAGACAAAGCTGGTTTGGAAAGGGTTTTCAATCACCAGAGGAAGATTAAATCACACCCAGTAAAACTGGGATTAAGTACATCTGACTGATGCCAGGATCTTAGAATCACACATCGGTGTCTCTCTGTGACACATTCCGGTTAGGCAGCATGTCAACATATCAACGCAGATCCTCATCATATATGACCTCTATCCCCTCCCCACAGCCGAAAAGGATGAGTAGCAAGGCGGCTTTCTCTTCACCAGCTTGTCTTTAGGATGCACTGCTTCGTTTCTGCCAGCCTGAACCCTATATAGTTCATCCATGGCCTCTTTGCTCCTGGCTGTGTTGGTCAGCGGCTCATCTCTTCTTCTCTCTTCCCCACTCTCCATTCATGGTCTGGTTTAGTCAGCCAGCCATGTCCAGCCTGGGTTCTTCTCTCTGCTGCTTTCTCCCTTATGTCTATAACAAAAATCTTTTCTCCGCTCTAGTAGTCACATCCCTCTTTTAATTTTTTTATTGAATATAAATTGGCCTTGACTGTCATATGTACTCAAGAATGACCTTGAACATTTTTAGGGGGTAGGAGGTTTGAGACAGAATGTCCCTGTATGGCCTTGGCCACCAACTAGATGAGGCTGGCCTAGAATTTGGAGATCAGCCTACCTCTGCCTCCCAAGTGCTGGAATTACTGTCCCATGGCTGACCTTGAACTTTTGATCCTTCTGCCTCTAAACCTGGTTTATGTAGTGCTGGGGATGGAACACAGAGCTTTGTGTAGGCTAGGCATGCATTCCAGCAACTAAGTCGTATTTCTATTCCTTTATTTATAAAGACTCATTTTATTTTTATTTTATGTGTGTGTGTGTCTGTGGTCTATGTGTAGATATGTGTACTGCAGGAAGGCAGAGACACAAAAAACATTGTAAACTGCCTGAATTGGGTGCTGGAAACCAAATTCTGATACTCACCAAGATCAGTAAGCATGCTTAACTGCCTGGCCATAATATCTCCAGCCCTGACTGATAATGTATATAAATATATCAGTATGTTTTAGACCAGTTCTCACTGTGTAGCTCTGGCACTCACTATGTAGATCAGTCTGGCCTTGAACCTGAGTGCTGAGATTAAATGAGTGAGCCACCCTGCCTAGCCTGGCTGATGTTTAAATAAGGCTGTTGAACACCATGCATCATTGTGCTGAATGAAAGATACCACTAAGTCAGCAAAGTGACACCACCCTAGTCACCCAGCTGGGACTCTAGTCACCTACTTCCCACTGTGTTACTCTGCCTGTACTTGGCAGGAGGACTATCTCCTGACCCTAGAACCATACTGCTCAGTTCCCTATTCTCTGCCAAGAACATACAGTGGAATCTCTGAGGCTTCTCTAAAGAGAACCAGAACCTTTACAAAACAGGCTTTCCTGGGACTCACGCAGATAGAAACAATTCCTTGAACAGTCTCTAGGCCTCTCTTGTACTCTGTGTCCCAATGTTAAGCAGCAGAGCACCTTTGTGGAAGAAGCAGTGCTGTGTGTGTGTGTGGGGGGGGGGGTAGATCACACTTCATGTTTTAGGGCCCATCACCTGACTTTTACAGCCAAGTGAGACTGGGTAAAACAAGAGACACCAGGAGGTCAGCAATACGGTAGCACTCACTCTCTCTCCTGCGTGCATGCGTGCATGCGTGAGTGCATGCATGCATGTGTGTATTTGTACTCTATGTGGTGGTACTGCAGTGTAGACAGAGCTCTTCTTCTCACATATAGCTGGCTAACAAATCTTAGTGGGAAAAAGTCAGGTCAGGTTAAGTTAACTTAATGTTCACATTTGGGGATGTAGGCCTGCTTCCTACAACCAGAATGGTTGCTGTGCCCTGGCCTCCTCTTCAGAGAGGTGATCCTGGACCCTTGCTTTATATATAGGCCAGCCCTACCTGGTGCCCCCCTGTTTCTTTCAAGTCCCTCCCTTCTCTCTGTGTGGTCTGAAAGTCTAGCTCATGTTGGTGTTTCAGTACTTTACAGAAAATGAGCATTAATTAATGCTAATAGAATTTCTCTCACATTGCTCTCTGTGAGCACTGTATTTACAGGGATGAGGAGTTAATGTCTCTTAAGTAAGAGTTCTCTTTAAAACCAGAATAAAAGCCTTTATGATTTATTGTTTGGGTACTGGAGAGATGGCTCAGCAGTTAGAAGCACCTTTTGCTCTTGCAGAGGCCTCAGGATTGGTTCCCAGCACCCATATGGCAGCTCACAACTATCTCTAACTCCAGTTCATTCTTCTGGGTTATTCAAGACAACACACAAAAATAATGAATATACAAGCAGTCAAAAACACATAAAAAATTAAAATCTTCATTAAAAACAGTTACTGTTCGTTTCTGTAATAGTTTAGTGAGAGGGGGATGCAGTTGGGGGTCAGTGACCAGTGTGCGAACACTAATTCTCAGTATTTTACAAACAGAGCCACCTCATCTCCTCGGCCCTCTTATGGGTTTTAAGAGTAAGTGGAAGGGGCAGGGGAGAGGATAGGTACAAACAGCTTTCTGTTTCCCTTCCGGTCCTACCAGGAAGTAGACCCTTCCCTGTTTCCTGTAGGTTGCTTAATACTAGACACAGTGTGGCAGAGAGGCTGTTTGTACCATTATCATTTTGTCCGTCGATTAAAAGGACCCTTCCAGTTCTGATAGCCCAAGACCTCACATTGGCCTCCTATGTCCAGGGAAGGTCCTGCTTTTGCACCAGGCAAGAAACTAGAGAATCATGAGAGCCAGGCCCATTAGAAGGGAAGATGTTGGGATGGTTAATTCAATCAGCTTGGTTGGATTACGTACTGTCTACAGTACTCATAAAGCACAACTTTGGGTGTGTCTGTGAGGGGCATTAACGGAGGAGGGAATATCCACCCTCAACATGGGCAGCTCTAGCTCATGGGCTGAACAAAATGGAGAAAATGACAGCATTCATCTCTCCTTGTTTCCTAATCTGCCCAGATGTGAGCAAGCAGCTCCAGGATGCTACTGCCACAGCTGAGAGCCTTCCCTGCCATGATGGACTGGACTAACTCAAATTATGAAAAAAAAATAACCATAACCATTAATTCTCTCATTTACTTCCTTATGAAGACAAAAAAAAGAGCTGTCCTCTGACCTCAATGCACCGTAGCACACCACCCACAGACACAGACATACACACACGTGCACATAATAAATAAATCTAACACCTCCCCCATCAGCCTTACATAAAAGTGGAGTCACCTACACCTGGCTGCTGCCCTTCCTGCTCACATCTCAATGCTCCTAAGAAACTAATTCACTTGAGAAATGGCTCCAAGCCCCTCCTCTTTCCTTCTCTATAACTTTGAGATCTGCTCGCCCATGTGTCTCCCACATCTACCCCATCCTTGCATGCCTCTGCCTGAATTCTCTTCCCCAAAGTCAAATCCGAGGTGCCCTTTACTGACAGCCCTGAGTGTCTGCTGTCAGGATTAAAGCTTCCCCTTGCATGTCCGGTCCAGTTCTACCTAGCTTCTTAGTCAACAGACATCAGTCTTACTTTCTCCTGCATCATGTCATAAGCCTGGATCTGTGTCCACACACGTTCTTAGGACAGAGCTTGATTGCACTCATGTTTTGAGGTGTGGTCCTGGGGAGAGAGCAAGACAAGAGTGGTTCTTTGTAAGGGTGCCTACCCATGACGCAGATGAGGAGATAGAGGTGGGAATGTTTCTGCTCAGCCTGCTTCCTTGCTTTTCCCCTTCTTTGCAAATGAATTTCTCTTTTCCTAGTGTCCTGGCTAAGGATGTCAGCTTGACACAAACTGGAATCATCAGAGAGGAAGAAACCTCAGTTGAGAAAATGCCTCCCCAAGATCCAGCTCTAAGGCATTTTCTTAATTAGTGGTTGATGGGGAAGGGCTCAGCTCATCATGGATGGTGCTGTCCCTGGGCTTGTGGTCCAGGGTCTGTAAGAAAGCGGGCTGTGAAAGGCATGGGAGCAAGCCAGTCAGCAGGACCACTCAATGGCTTCTGCATCAGCTCCTGCCTCCAGGTTCCTGCCCTGACTTAATGATGGACTCCAATGCAGAAGTGTAAGTCAAATAAACCTTATCTTCTCTAACTTGCTTTTTGGTCATAGTGTTTCATCACAGCAATAGCAACACTAACTAAGCCACCTATTATTTGTACTGGCCTTGCTACCTCAATACTTGCTGACTTCCAGTGAGAGCTTACTTGAATACCGCCTTTCTAAGACACGATGGTTCCATTCTCCAGTCTCCAGGGCAGCAGGACTACCAGACACTTAGACTTCAACAAAGCCTTCTCCTTAATTATAAATGCAAAGGATTCGTATACCTCAGCCATCTTTCTAGTCCCAGCTCCGAAGGTGCTTTGGTCAGGGCACTTGATGTTAAACTTGCAGCAAAAAGTAAAAATTGAATCTCCTACTATCTATCTGTCTGACTATATCTGTGTATCTACCTACCTACATACCTATCATTTGGAAACAGGGTCTCATGTAGCTCAGGCTGACCTCCAGTTTCTTTTGTTTCTAAGGGTGACCTTCAACATCTGATCCCTCTGCTTCTAGTTTCTGAATTCCTAGATGACAGTGTGCCTACCATGCCTGATTTATGTGGTGCTGGGGGATCAAACCCAGGGCTTTCTGGATGCCAGGCAAGCACTCTACCAGATGAGCTACATCTCTGGCATATCATTTCCACGCTTAAGATACTCATTTTAGCAAGTCTGCCTGCTGTTGCTGAAGGACCCTGTCAGCTGAAGTGACTAAAATCCCCCTGGAAAAGAAGGTTTCATTTTGTACCCTAGATAAAGTCATTTAATAATTACCATCCCCGTGACTTCAAAGACCTTCACGTCTCTCAAGGTGGCTGTCTTATAATTGGGGAGGAACTCATCAACTACCATACTTAAAATATTAATGAATTCTGGTCTATTCTCAATGCATGTATACATGAACAATCACTCTTTAAAACCCCATCCCTTTTTACAGCTTTAATTGTTTCAGTAAGACAGAATTAATCTGTAAATGGTATTTTAAATGCTCTGAATATTTACACAACTATTAAGTACAACTGAAAACACATCCACATTTTAGAGTCTGTGAATAGTTTTATTTATTTGTTTATTTTAATAAGATTACTAATTTTGAGACAGAATCTCATGTGCCCCAGGCTGGGCTCATTATATAACTGAGAATGATCCCGATCTGATCCTTCCCCCCATATATTTTAAGTATCAGGATTACTGAGGAGTACCACCATACCCACTTTATGAGCTGCTGGGGTTAGAACCCACAGCTTTGTGCATGCTAGAGAAGCACTCTACCAACAGAACTACATATGAGTCCTGGTAACCTCTGTGTGTCCAAAAGTGTGTGGTACACATGTATGACTGCTAGAAAACATCAGTGCCCTGCTCTATCACTCTCCTGGGTCTGTTACTGAATCTGAAGCCACACGGTATACAAGCCCTAGCAATCCTCCAGTCTCAGTTCACCTTGGTGCTGGGGCTGCAGGCATGGATGGCTACACTGGACTTTAATATGGATTCTGCTATTTCTCTGCCCCTGCAGATGCTTTTTAAGTGTTAACTTTGAATGATAAAGGCAGATTCTGTGGCTGATAAGAAGCTGGAGGACTAAATAGGGGTTCCTGAAACAAAGGGCTGGTTGCCTGTCACCAATTCCAGGCTTTCCACTGACTTCATCAAATATCAGTTACATCTAGAGCAGCGTGGCTCAGGCCTTCTACACAGAGGGCAGATGCAGGTTGGAGAACCGGAGAAAAGGTAGCCTGGTCTACAATCCCTTTTGAATTATTCACCCTGGACAGGTAATTTCATCTAAGCCAATCAGAATCCTTTTCTTGGCTCTTACTAACCGGAACAGAGACAAAGGGGGTCCTTCTTTAGGGTGATACCGAAATGTGGATGGGTCATGATTTCTACTGGAAAAGAGAAACTGAGTCTCGAAAACAATCACTACTAGAGTACACAGGGAAAAAAAGGGGGGGGGACATTCAGTAATTCTTAGCTGCAGATTCTAACTTTTCTTTGTCCATGTTGTATGTATGTGTTCATTTAGATGTGGGCACATGTGTATGGAAGTCAGAGGACACACCAGATGTCTTTGTTGGTCATTCTTTACTATCCCCATACCTGACCTTTTTTTAACCATGTCTCCACTAAACCTGGAGCTCATTAAATCATCTTGTCTGACTGGCAATGTACTTCAGAGATTCACCTAGTGCTACAGTTATAGACACAAATGCCACCTCTGTCTTCTATGTGTGTAACAAGCACTTTAACCATGAGCCACCTCCCCAACCTTTCCGATAGCTTGGTTAATATGTATGTGGATGTCAAAAGTTTACACATTTCATTATCAATTGGTTAGTTTATGTTGTTTGCAAATTAAAAAAAAAAAAAAAAAAAGCATTATCAAGCTGGGTAAGTTAGCATGTGCCTGCAATCCTAGAACTCAAGGGTCTCAATGAGGCTGAAGGACTCTGAGCTGGAGGCCAGCTGGGAGTATATAGCAAGACCCTGTCTTAAACAAACCAAAACTGAACACCTGCTGAAGCTGTTAATTCCAGAGAGTTCCAAAATGATCTAACAATTCATGGAGTTCTGTTATACAAGGTCACAAGTCTGTCATGAATAATCGAATAATCACTTGGTACGTGGCTTGTAGGTTAAGCTGACTTTTGCAAATATGTACTCATTTTAGATCGCACACAACACTGGGGTCCAGGAAGCAGGGAGAGTACCAGTGTGACCTCACTTAAACAAAGACAGCCATATGCTGTTATGCTGCCTCTGGGGAACATGCTATTTAAAATTATGATTACATTCTAAACAGACCATCCTAGAGGGATAATTACTTTTCTATGACTGGATCAATACTGATTCTCATTTTTTACTGACTTAGTGACTAAATTTCAGACCAGAGAAGAAAGCCAGGTTGGAAGCCTAGACCCACTCTGATCTGTTGGGCAAGGATCGATGTGGATGTTTTGGGTCCAGTAAGGAAACAAAGCCAGGTAGCACAAACTGTCATGCTCCTTAATTTCTAGGTTTCCAGAGAGAAAAGCTATGCTTGTCCATGGACTCTTCTTTAGCCTTTAACAGATGTTTCCCTGTGGGTTCAAGGTCTTACTCAGTTTATGAATCATTTATTAAATCCTACACATGATGACTCTACCACATGCACAGTTCCTAGTGAGAATGGTGGAAAGCAAGCATTTCAGGACTAGAAAAAAGGAGGCCTTTCCAGATAGAAGAAAAGACGATGTCCACTCCGTGGTGATACCAGTTCGGTGTCTAGCATCCAGAACCGACCTATGTGGAATCTGCAATCTCTTTAGTCTGAGATGCCTGATCCACTCAAAGCTTGGCTTATTGTGAGAAATTACATGATTCCACATAAGGTTATGTTGAATTCTTTGTCTTTGTGTATACCAGCGAATGTGAGCATTGGGGTCAGAAGATGCTGGGCGACCTGCTCTAGGCCTCCTCTCTCATTCCTTTAGGGTCTCTCGGTGAATCTGGAGCTAGGCTGGTAGTCATTCTAGCAATCTTCCTGCCTCTGCGTCCCTCAGTGGAAGGGTTACAAATATATTCAGCTATATCCAGCTTTTTCTTTGGGTACTGGGATCCAGGTCTTTATTGTTTTATAGCAAGTGGCTTTTCATGCACTGATCCTTCTCTCCGGCACCCACATTTTCTTCTTTTCTTGGGAGACAGAGTTTTATGGAGCTCTCTGGCTGTGGTCCAAGTCATTACACAGGCAAAGATGATTTTAAACTCCTGATCCTACTCCCACTTCCAGCATGAAGGGATGACAGGCCTGCACCACTACATCCGGTTTATGAGGTGCCGAGGATGGAACCCAGGGAGGCTTCAAGCACTTCAGGAGAGAACTCAACCAACTGAGCCACTGAGCCTCATCTCTAGCCGCTATACTAAATTCTTTCCCAGTAAGAATATGAAGGGATGCTAAGTGGTATAAAGGATTTTGTTGGAGTGACTGTAAGTCTTAAGTGATCAAAATAAACGCTTGTCAAGGCCCTTAGAAGAAGCATTTGCATTCAAGCAATGTGCTAACTGTGAACAGGACTTAGGACTTAATTAAAGCTTATCACAGGCTGTCTTCACTGAGCAATATTTTGTTGGATGTTAGCTGAGTTACAACTGAAAAGTGACAAAACACTCTGTGAACGTCTCCTTTTATGCCAACATGTTATGATGTCCCTGGTCCTCACTCATCAGCTTTCATGCTTGTTAGACTGTGCTGTGAGTGAGAGTCCCATTTGGTAGCAGTACTGCCTCCAAGGTCAACCAGTGAAGGTTAAATCTTGATCTGCGGCTGGCAAGATGGTGTAGCAGGTAGAGTGTCTGCTTCCAGACCTTATGATTAGACACTGAAGAGTGAACTGACTCCCACAAGTTGTACATGCAAACATATAAACACATATGTACACACACACACAAACATAAACACACACACACCTCTACCTTGATCTACCAATGGGTCAGAAACCCATTCCTGCCATTAGTATAAAAAGTTACAAAGCCTCTTTTGACCTCAGTTTCTTTGTAAGTAAAATAGGGCTGTTTGTGTCAACATGGCTTTCTATAGAGACATGCTATAATGTGCACAATGTTTTGGAAGACATTTTGGGTCTTATTGTACCTTTGGAGACAAGATCTCTTGGAGACAGGGTCTCAGGTAGCCCAGGGTGGTTTGGGGCTAGTTGTGTAGCCAACAACTACCTTGACCTCATGATCCTCCTGCTTCCACATCCTGAGTATTGTGCTCACAACTGTATGCCACTATACCCAGTTTATATGATGCTGAGTACCAAATTCAGGAGTTGGTGCATATGAAGCACATACTATATCAACTAAACTACATCACCTGCCCTTTCTGCTCATGTCATAGTTTTGACATAGGATCTCAGGCTGGCATTGAACTTCGTATGTAGCCAAAGATGACCATGACCCAGTATGAGGTAACGGCAATCAAACCCAGAGCCCTTTGTATAGTACATAAACATTCTATTGACTGACCCCAGTCTTTTGTTTCTGCTGTAGTTAAAGCAGGGGCTCCTATAATCCAGCGTGGTCTCAAACTTCATAAGAAGCCAACCACTGAATTTCTGACCCTCTTGCTTCTATCCCCCAGAGTGTTAGGATTACATGTGTCTATCACCACCCAGCTTAGTAAATGTTCAGTCCAGTAGTCCCACAAAGAGCACGGATGCTACCACACTGAAGAGGCTTACTTCCTCAATTTAGTCTGGCCTCTGACAAAGAAGAACAATACAAAACTGTCCAGGGCTTGGCAGTGACCTCCTTACCCTGGCATCTCCTTGGAGAAAGACCTATTTCCCATATTCCCTGTGTGTTGAAGCACAGGATACCCCCCACTGCAGAGACCACTTCAGTCAGCCCCTGGTTACCCGATACAGGGCAGCCTGTCATCTGTCAGTCTGGGGTATCTAGAGACGCACACACCTGCCCTCTACCTCCCACGATTTTCCTTGACTCTATTCTGAGAGCGAGAGGGAAACAGCCCATCTTAGGCTACCTCCACCTTCTGCACCTCTGTGTAGGAAGTCAGGGCCCTTGGGTCCCCCATCAGACTGCCTGCCTGAAGCACTCACTGGAGCCAGGAACTTGCCTGAAAAGCCAGTAAAATTTTAATGCACTCTGTAGTGCGGTCATGTCATACTCGGTTATGGCAAATAATCCCAGATGCCTGCAGAGGTAAAATGGAGCTGTAATGTGCTTGCCTCCTAACCCGAGCTGACAGCGGTGATGTACGACTACCATTAGTGGAAAATATCACTTCAACTAACCCATGATCCGGCTCCGCTCAGGGTCACATTATCCATGAGGAACAAATTATACTCCCAAAGTAAATACAAATTTTCTACACAAAATGGGTACACAGAGAGAGAGACAGAAGGGGGAGGGGCGACAGGGAGGGTAGGGGTAAAGGGGCTATCCATTCTCTTCCTCCTTGGTGCTGAGTGACACCGATGACAAAAGACGGGACAATCATTGGCTGACGGAGTGCTATGCTGTAATCAGCTCAGCTGGTTCACACTCCAGCCGATAAACACTATATTCTCCCCTTAGCGGCAAATACATAATCTTTAACATGGCCGCTTCGGATATTTACTGCCATCTGGGCTTTCAGGGACATGCTTTCTTGAATTTGGTGGCCACAAAGCAAAGGCCCTGTGGCCTCAGGGGACACAGAGACACAGAGACTGATCACAAGGGTCAGAACTGATGCATGGGGTGGATGAGACGGTTCTGGGTGAGGAAATGAGGTCAAGTGATAAACAAGAGCCAACCATCATGTGTAGGAGTGATAGCTAAGAGTACATTTCTGCATGCTGGTCACAGATCGACACTAGTCACCATCAACCTCATGGGACGGAGATGCTAAGAATGGCTCTGTTCCCAGCTGAGCTCTTCCTGGACAACACTTGAGTTTGATGGTGAGACCCTCTTCCTTTATGAGACTTGGATAATCAATAAAGCAACTCTCCGGTATAATGCTAATATTTTGAAGGTACTTAGGGTGTATTGGTGTTGGTAGACCCTAGGGGTGAGTTACCTAGGAACCTGGTATTTAACTGAATATTGACACAGGCACATGCACATAAACATATGCATGTACACATGCATGATATACTTTAAAAAAGCTGAATTTGATAACCCAACATAGTGAAGTGGTTTTATTCCAGTGGTTTCCATGGCCTGTACCTCTAATCAACTCTCAGACCCACAGGGCAGACTCCACTATTCCCATGTTAGAATCAAATTGTATGTCTTATGTAAAGCCTTTCTCTCTTGTCTTTGTGTAGTGGTTAGGCTTATGTATCTAAATACTTGCTTTCCAGTCTGTGGTACTGTCTGGGAAGGTTGTGGAACCTTTGGGTTGTAGAGCTTTGCTAGAGGAAGTATATCACTAGTTATGCTTTGAGGTTTTATAATCTAGACCTATTTCCTGTTCTCTCTCTCTCTCTGTATGTATGTGTATCTCTCTGTCTCTGATTAACTCTCTCCCAGCTTCTTGACTGTCAGATTGGTCTCACACACTCGTGGCCATGGCTTCCCTACCACAATGGACTATGTCTCCATTAAAACTGTAAGCCAAAGTAAACACTTTCTTCCCTAACCCACTTTTCATTAGATTATTTTATCACAGCAATAGAACAGAAAATATTACACCTTAAATAACTGTTTACCAAGCTGAAAAAATAAAAGGCACACACTAAAAGGGCTTGTGCCTCCATTATTAGTGGACATGTTGAATCTACTCAGGGTGTACTGTCATGGCATGGTGTTTAGAAGCTAGCTGGAATCATGTGGGTGGAAGTGAAGATGGACAGGCAGATGATATCCTTGAAACTTGCATCCAAAAAGCACACAGCACAGGTTCCAATATGGCTCCTGTACATTTCCAACTGTGATCATTTGGATCTAGAGCCTCATATGAAGGTCTGGTCCTTAGCTGGGGACCCAACTGGAGTGCTAGAGACTTTAGATGGTTTGGTCTAAAGTAGGTAATTAATGTGTGAAAGTGCCCTAGAGTGTCTGCTAGGACCCTGATCCTTTCTCTTTTTGCTCTCTCTACTTTGTAGCTACCATGGATGCAGTGTCTTTGCTCTACTACACACTTTCTGTCATAATGTCTCTGCTTGGACACCAGCACACAGCTATAATGTCATAGAGAGAAACTAGAAGCCAAATAATTCAATATCTCCTGCTTTGGTATGATTTTTCTGGGATATTTTTGTTACCAAAACAAGAGGTTCAACTAAAGGAGGAAAAAACTCAAAGCCTGGCTCTTGAACCATCCCTACATTCCATTTTCTTAATTTACAAGATGAAGACATGGGCTGGAGAAGACGAACTCTTTGAAGGGCTGCATGCTGGTCCTCATGATACACACCTATGCAGATCATATATAAAATGATGTTTGAACAAGAGTTCTAAATACACATTCTTCATTTCTCTCTGTCTATGTCTCTGTCTGTCTGTCTGTCTCTCTCTCATCTTTTGATTTGTTAGACAAAGTCTCACTATGGCACAGTAGCTGGCCTGGAACTGTAGACTGGTAGGCCTTGAATTCACAGAGACCTGACCTGGTCTGCCTGCCTCTGCTTCCCAAGTGCTGGCATTACAGATGTGCGCCACTATATCTGGCTTGAGAAGTTATTGTAGTATTGTTTAGGTTGTCTTCTCAACCCTAGTCTCAGTTGTGATTAGTAACATCTACTTATGGTCAGCAAGAACTCAGAACCTTGAAGAGTCATTAGAAATCTTCCAAAACAAAATCTACACTGATCTTGAACACTACAACTGTCTATTTCAGGGGTTCCCAGTCAATCTGTGTTTCATGTGCTCCACTCCCCTGCCTCTGATAGATCATAATTCAAGCCATGTTTGGGACAACGGTGAGAAAACTGTTTCTGGCCTCATGGAATTGAAGATGTCTTATAGTGCTATAGTTAGCAGCTACAAATCTGATTAGAAAAAGGTTGATAATGGACCCAAGGGGAAACTTTTCAGATGTAGTGTTAATAATAATAAAAAAAGTACATTTATCTATTGAATTTGTGGACATGTGTGTGTGTGTGTGTGTGTGTGTGTGTGTGTGTGTACATAAAGACCAGACTTCTATCCCTGTACCCATGATAAAAAGTATGCAAGCATGAGGATCTGAGTTTATATCTCTGCACCCACATAAATGCCAGATTTAGTGCTACACCAGTAACCTCAGCACTGGGGGAGGAGACCAGGGCTATCCTTCTTGCTTCTCTATAGCATAGAGTTGAGATAACTAGTAATAGATCCTAATACAGACATCTTACTGTATTTATCACACTGAAATGGCATAGTTGTAAGAAATAGCTGTAACCAACATCCTATGCAGAAGTTACAGTGATTGAGGCAGTCACATGAACATGCAAACATACATGCCTGAGATTAAAGAGAAATTCTCACATCTCTGTGAGCACAGAGCACTCTCTGACTCTGACACGGAATAAGAAAGATTCTCCAGATAGCCACAGAGCAGCCTAGGTTTCCCTAAGAAGCTGCTGAGATGGAGTCTGTCATTAAAGGCATCACTAGTCCAGATTATGTTTGAGTCTAGGTTTCTGAGTGGCTGTCCTCTATCTCCTAAGGCCCAAAGCCATCAACTCCAGTACTGTGGTCTATAGCTCTACAACTATCCTTTAATGGAAGCCATAAAACCACAGGCAATAGCTCACTTAAAAAGAATGGGGATGCAGAATCCTGTCCTCAATTTCAGATGTTTCCAGAACTCCATTCATAGGTCAAATGAGACTCATTTACCAATTACGTGAGCTCATGAATCTATTGAGTGAGATCTTTACTCAGTTGCTATGCTTTCTCAAATCCATACTGACGACTGAAGAATAGAGAAGGAACTGATTTCTCTGTTTACAGGAAGGTCCTTATAATTCCTACCTACATATGAAAAATTATATGTGGACCCACTAAGATGGCTCAGTGGGTAAAACACTTGCTTCCAAGCTGAAAGATTTGAGTTCTGTCTCCAGAAAACACTTGGGGGGATGAGAGAACTGAGCTCCCACTTGCTGTCTTCTGTTCTGCACATGTAGGCCATGGCACACAAGGCCCCCCCACAATAAAATTAAAAACTTAAATTTGTGTATTATAACCAATGCTTTTCAGGAATATGAAATGTATACACTGGCAGGATTACTGCACACAGACATCCAGTTTTACTTTGGCTTGAAGGAAGAAAAAAAAACATAACAAGATTCAGGATTTAAAATAATTTTCAGTAGAAATTTAATCTGAGGATGGCATCAATAGGAATTTTGGGTGGATATGGGGATAATTAAGCCGATTGAAAACACAATAACATTGGAAGAATAATAAAATGTCATCTTAACCTAGACATAATATTGGAGGGGTAAAGGAGAGGTTGATAGGCATTTTGGAAATTGAGACTCCAAAATGAAAAAGCTCTTGAAACTCAGCCAACCACTGTAGAAATTGCCCCCCAAATGCTAGGAAATTTACAAATGGCTTAGAAATGTTTTTATGAGAAAATCAAACTGCAGAAGTAGTACAGAGGCCTGGGGAAGAAATTGCACATTCGTTGGAGCCCAGAAAGCAGACATTGGAATGGCTGGGGAATACCCAGGCTTTGAGTGCCAAGCCTCTTCTCCATGTTCTCCCCACAGGAACAAAAAAGCAACTCCAGAAAAATACCCACAGTTCCCACTCTCTAAAAGGCGGCTATGTGCTCTGCTTCTCTCAAAGTTGGACAGTGAAGATTCCTTTCCTGGCTGAACCAGAGGATAGCATATCTCAATTGGCTCTCCCTTAGGATATATCTTGTGTGTGTCTGTGTGTGTGTGTGTGTGTGTGTGTGTGTGTGTGTGTGTGTGTGTGTGTGTGTGTGTGTGTGTGTGTGTGTGTGTATGTGTGTCTGGGGAGGGGGGGGGCTGCAAAAAAAATGTGTTTCCATGGCAACACAGAGGCCAGAAGAGGATGTTAGGTATATTTTTCTATTACTCTAGGCCTATTCCCATGAAACAGGGTCTCTCAGTGGACCTGGAGCTAGGCAGACAGCCAGTAAGCCCCACTGAACCTCCTGTCTCCATCGCCCCACAGCACTGGATTTAAAAGCGCATGTGGATGCTGGGATCTGAACTCAGATCCTTAGGCTTGTCCAACAAGCTACTCAGTTCACTGAGCCACCTCTGCAGCCCATGGATCAGGCCACAGCGGACTGAGACTCCACAACCAACAGTGAGGGCCTTGTCAGGTTCTGGAATGTGCTGAGGATGCAGAGACACAGCCTGGAAATCCAGTAATAGGATTTGTCTATTATAAGCACAAGGCCACATGCCTCCTATTCAGCTGGACTTTCCAGCAGTTTCAAAGTCCTTCCTGTGCAAAGTGAAGTACGTGTGTGTATGTGTGCATGTGTGTGTGTGTGTTGTGATGTCTCTGCTGTATTTGAAAAATAAGCCACAACTGAGTGCTTTTGTTTGAGTTACCCACTTCCCACATATGTGAGACCATCATGACCAGGCACAACAACGAAAGAAAACATGTTTTTTTAAGACAAGGTCTCAAGTAGCCCAGGATGTCCTCCAGCTGACTATGTTGCTGAGGATGGCCTTAAACTTCTGTTCCTCCTGCCTCCACCTTCCAAGAGCTGAGATTACAGGCATCTACCACTCTGCCTGGTTTATGTGATACGCTGAGGATTGAACCTAAGGTTTCTAGGCACACTAACTAAGAGTGCTAACCACTAAGACTTATTTACAGACCCAGTTTTGTTGCTAAAATATTACCTTGGAAGGACATGGAGGGGGTGTTGGAGAGCATAAAGAGAAGGGGAGAACTGATATAATCCTATTTATTATACTATTGGTTAAATATTAATTAAAGATGCATTAAAACTTAAAATTAATAAACATAGCAATAAAAAAAGAAAAAATATTAAATAAGAAAAAGAAGGATGGGTAAAGAAGGGGGGGTGCATCTGGGAAAAGTTGGGAAGGTGAGTGTGACCAATGATCAACATAAATTGTATGAGAGCCTAAATGTGGTGGCCCACACCTTTAATCCCTGCAAACAAGCAGGCTTGTTTCTATGAGTTCGAGGCCAGCCTGGTTGACGTAGCTCTAAGTCACCATAGCAACACAGTGAGAGCTTATCTCAAACAAATGAACAACGACAAATATACACTGTATAAAACTCTCAAAGAAAAAATTAAAAAGTGAGAAAAATCTGACTTCAGAAGCTTTTTGAATATTACCTCGGAGGGGGGGGGGTGGACAAAAACAAATAAAATGCATACATCTGGTCCCCTGAAGACTGAATCAAATCCTTCCCTTATAAATACAAAGAGTCTGATACCTGGGAACAGCTGTCAATCGGACAACACCTGTATCATCAATCACTTAATGGTTGTCTACTCGTTTGAAGACAACCCCACATTACTCTGGTGTGTATGAGTAATATGTTAGGATACGGGGTTAAAAAGATATGGTTTTAGGGATCTTTTAGGATTTAGTGCTTTCTTCCAGTCTGTTCCAAGAAGTGTCCTTGGAGATGAGAGCTGAGCCCTGGGTTCCCCCTGGAGCCCCTTGGTCTCTTGCAGGACTCAGGCTATCTGAGCTAGAGCATGGCTTTTCTCCCTCCTAAGGTGAGTTTAGGAAACAAATTGCAGCTAACACTGTGCCCAGGCAGGGGAGCATGCAATCTCCTCCTCACAGGAGCATGGTTGGGGCTGGGGCTGTGTCATCCCATCCCATACATTACAATACCAAGAATCACAGGAGAATAATAGAACTGGAAACAATATTAGAAATCCCTTCTGACCAGCCATCCCATGGCTCGCACACTAAAAAAAAAAAAAAAAAAAAAAAAAAAAAAAAAAAAAAAAAAAGAAGTGAGTGGGTGGGTGGAGAGATTGTGACTTTAAATCTTGACATTAACTTCATAACCAAATGAAGGGTATTGCTTCACACAGTGCAGGTACTGCCAGTATTAGAGAAAGGAAAAAACCAGAGAAAATATAGACCAAGTATGCAGAAATACTATTGTTGCTCCATTGTTCTCCTGACAGCCACTCTTCTCCAGTGTGGGGTTGGTGTAATTGCTTAATTTGGGTAATAAGGGGGCCAAGTGCTGCCTCTTCCTTGTTCCTAATGACAAATGAAGAGACATCCCACATCCAAGATGCTGGGTTCACCGCCTACTTAACTCCCCACCCAGTTTCTCCCTTCTCGGGAGTCTTCCAGGTTGTCTGCTGCTAACATGAAATGTGTTCCTGTGGCTCAGGATGCTCCAAGTGGGGTCTCATCAGATCCTTTCCACACACCAGACTATCTCCAGCACTTCAGAAAGGCTCTGCTTCCCCAGCCCTTTCCCAGATACTTTCACATTAATTAGTAAGGGTATCATTTTATAAATTATAGCTTCCTATCAGAAGAAAGCAGAGTTTATCTTAATTCAGTCAGCTGTGTGAAATACCGTACCCTAATTTTAGACTGCCGGTTCCGCGGATCCCCACGGAGTAAGAATGACAGGTCTTCAGAGAGAATTCCCACCAGGTCTCCCCTGCAAGGCTTACTTTTGGCTACAACAGCATCCCCAGTGGGACTTGCTGAAGGGATCCCAGGATGCTGAGTGGCATCTATTCCACTATTAGCAATTCATATTTGTATTTAAATCCTCCAAGCAGTGCCAGCAAGCACCCTGGTGGGCTCAGGGGCTAAAGAGAGAGAGGGGCCCTGCCATAGAGCAGGCTGACAGGGACACTGCAAAGCCTGCGAGATGGTGTTCGGGTTGAGGATAAACACTATCCTGTCTCAGCTGGAAAAAGAAGACGGGCAGACTTAACTACATGAGAGCCAGGCAGGCACTGGTGCAATTAGAGGCTCCAGGGCTCCTGCTGGGAAACCCCTGGAGAAACACCCATCAGGGCAAGGATAGCACAGAAGAGTGTCAAGTGCAAAGCCCACTTACAAAGGACTGCATGATCTTCAAGATAAATGAAATACAGTCCAGTGCCCAGGCAGACGATATACCATGCATAAAAAGAATGTGTCTAGTGTCCCTTGCCCTCCCACAGACTGCTACACGCCTTACACCACCCATCATCCTATCTGGGTCTATGCTGCTGCTTCCAACCACCTTGACTGTCTCCCTCCACTGTTTCTAATGCCCACAAGCAGCTTCATTCTAGAAGCTTCCAGAGTCCAAAGATTTCCTAGATTAATGACGGTTGACATCCTCAGAAGGTTACAGGATAAGAAACCAGGAGTGCACACCAGGCCTGGGGTAGTTATGACCAAGGTCAAGAATCATAATCAAGATACTCAAAGAGGATTTTTTTTTTTTTTTTACCACCTTCCCTTCCGGAAGACTGCAGACACATCTATCAATATGAAATTCATTTTATGTATTTGAAACAGAGCCTCCTTAGGTAGCGCATGATAGCCTGGAACTTGAAATTCTCCTGCCTCAGCCGCCTAGGAGCTGGGATGTCAGGTACGTACTATCAGGCTTCTGAAATAAAAAAAATGTACAGGCTAGGGAAAGGGCTTGCTTGGAATTGCTTGTTGTTCAAACCTGAGTTCAATGCCCAGAACCCACAGAATTGTAATCCTGGTGCTGGGAAGCAAAGACAGGAAAGTCCCTGTAGTTTGCTGGCCAGAAAGCCTAGCCTACTTAATGAACCCCAAGCCAGCAAGACATTATATAAAAAATCAGGTATACAGCACCAGATAATGATACCCAAGGCTATCCTCTGGCCTCTGTGTGTATTTGCACATAGGTACACGTGCACCTGCTGGTTCAGGAAGATGAACACACACAACTGTGCTCAGAGTGTAAGACCTTGAAAAAACTCACCCTCTGAGAGAAATGAGATCAGTTCTTGCTTGCCTACAGAGCATTCAAAATGATCAAAAGGTTTCAGCACCTTCCTGGGTGCCAGAGAAATCCCACAGAATTACAGCTACTTTTGCCATATGCCCATATGACCTTGGGGCTAGTGCGGGCATCAACTGCACTGTGCATGCAGTCACCCATCACTGACACATGTTGGCTGTTCAAGATACCCAAGGTCCTAGTTCCAAGGAACTAAAATTCTCTCCTGGGGGTTGGAGGCTGGAAGCTTCAACTTGTCAGTTAAACAAAAGAACAGCCCTCAGCCCCCTACCCAGTGTATACTTCCGCTGTCATCCAACAGCCCATTACCATGTCACAGCACGGCGCACCCTTCCATAGGTCACTTTGTTTAAAATGACATGGATAATGCACATGTCAGCAAGCTGACAGTCCTGGCCGTCCTTCAGAGATAAAAACCTCCAGGCGAGAGCCTGTTCTTATCTGGGGGACATGCGCTGGTCTATCATCCAAGTCAGGCGGAGCGTGATTTCTCCAGAGAGCACTTTTTTCATTTCCTGATTTTAAGGAAATCAAATAAGCACCATTTGTCTTCATCTGAATATGCTTGACCTGCTCGGATGATGATGTCTCCAGTTTTATAACCGGCTACATATGCTGAATTCAAATTAATGACGGTGGAGAACAGGAGCCTTCAGATCTCTCCTGGAGGCTGTTGTCGAGGAGGAGGGAGAAAGCCCGAGATGGATGGAGAACAATCACTACACGTGAGCCTTGGGATTCTAAGGAGGATCAGCCATCAGAGAAGAAGTGAAAATCACAAAACAGGGCGCAGAGGGAAGGGAGAACTGGCCAACTGTTTTGGTACTATGCAGTACATAAACTCTGAGATTCGGGTAAGTTTTCAGATTACACAAGGCATCAGTGAAAATGGAAAGACACTTGACTTGGTTGGTAACCATCAATGGCTAGGAAGGAGAAAGCATACCCACAAACCTTTTGTTTTAGTCAACAGAAAACCTACTTTACTGGTTCCGGATTCCATCTTCTGGAGGCTCAGAGCCTGGGTTCCTTCTTCATCCTGTTGAGCTGTGTACACTGAGGCTGGGCCTCAACTTCCAGGTAGAGGGTGTACCTGCTAGGGAGATGCCCCTTCCCCAGCACCAACCCACAGAAGAGAGCAGAGTCTCCTTGATAGCCCTGTCTACAAATTTCCCCCCGTGAGGAAATCCCTGGGGGCACACCACTGACATTTCTATTAAGAAGGTATGGGAAAGCAAGAGGTCAAAGGGAGGTAGAAATGACATTATAAATACACAGGAGGAAGTTGAAGGCTTCCATCATGAACCACCCTCCCCCCCCCCAAAGAAAAGAAAAGAAAAGAAATTTCTCTTTAAGTGTTTTGGGGTCTATGAGTCATCATCCATGAAATGAAAACTTGGTGTGACACAGAAGAGGCATGAAGGGGCATGTTTCAAAAAAGTGGATGTCACAGATTTGGCACACTATATCTTATCACTGAAAATGTCACAGTGAGAACAATAAGACATTCTTCAGGAAGGCATAGGAGTGTGATGTTGCACACTGGGACCCAGGTACTGCATTTGCAATGGAGGGGGTGGCATCTTACCTTCTCTTCCTGGTCGCTGTCACTGTCGCACTAAAAATAAAGACAAGAGAATAAAGGTCAGTGTGGTGATTATACAATTTGCTTCAGTTACCTTCCCCGGGGGCAGGGCAAATATAGGTAAGTCTCTGAGCTGGAAGCTCCCAGTGATGAGCAAGGAACAAACTGCCCGGTAACAAACAATGTCCATTCTGTCAGCTCCCTTATGCCAAGATACTCCCCATACAGAAACTTTGAAAGTCAAGGGGACACCCAGCTAGGGGCTGACACTACCGCAGAATGAAGGGGACTTAAGATCCTTCCAAAGGTTCTGGAATAAAATCAGTTCTGCAGAAAAACATGTCTGCCTTCAGCTTTGGGGAGTACCTGTCTTTCTCCTGATCCTTTTCTCAAGAGGCAGACAAGCTTTGTTCATTGAAATCTCTTGCCAAGTGACCTTGAGGGGCAAAGCTCAACACATGTGACATTATGATGGTGAATATTGACTATCACCTGGACAGGATTTTGAATCACTTTTGGGCATGTCTGTAAAGAAGTTTCTAGACTGGATTAACTGAGGAGGGAAGAACCTCCCTAAATGTAAGTGGCCTCATCCCGTTCAGGCCCTAAACTACATAAAATGGAAGGAGTGAGCAGAGTATTCAATTCTCTCTTCTGCTTCTTTGCTGTGGAGCAATATGACTGTGACACAAAGGTAAGAACGGTCCTCAAAGGTGTCATGTATTTACATGCTTGGTAACCAGGGAAGGCGCTATTTAAAAGGATTAGAAGGACCGGGCAGCACGGGTTTGTTGGAGGAAGTGTGTTACTGGAGGTGGTTTTGAAGTTTCAAAAGCTCACTTCCAAGCCCAGGGACTCTTTCTTGCTCTCCCTGCAGATAAGGACATAGAGCTCTCACGTCTCAATGCCTGCCTGGGTGCAGCCATGCTCCTGCACACTAATAATGGACTAATGCTGAAACGGTAACAGACCCACAATGAAATGTTCTCTTTTATAAGAATTGCCTTGGCCATGGTGTCTCTTCACAGCCATAGAATAGTGACTAAGGAACAGGACTAAGGGACCTACCATCTTACACCTCTACTGCTCTGCCTTCCCCAGCATGGTGGGCTACACTTTTAAATTGTGAGCCAAAATAAGCCCTTCTATAAGTTGCTATTATAACAATGAGAAAGGTGACTAATATTGATGTATCCGATTAGAAGGCAAACTCCCTACAGGAGGTACACCAAAAGTAACCAAAAGTAGTGTGATAAGCCTGTTGCTCTAGGTTTGGGAGAACCAGAGAAAGAGAATTATCTCACAATTTTGGGTTTCTTGACAGAAAGAAACAACATATTCTTCTCAAAACTAAGACTGTCTTCTGAATAAATAAGGCATTAAACAATGGGGTTGGTGAGACAACTCAGTGGCTAATATGTACATGTTAAACAATCATGAAGTTTATTTTAATTTAGTTTGTTTTTCAGGACCCATGTTCAAAAACTGGCATGGAAGCATACATCTGTAAGCCAAGTACTGGGGAAGAGAAAACAGAAACATCTCTGGGGCTTGTTGGCCAAACAGATCAGCCTCCTCAATGAGTCCCGGGTCCTAGGTAAAGAACCTCAGTAAATAAGATGGACAGGGACTAAGGGAAGTCTTTTAAGGTTGACCTCTGATCTCCACACATGTTGTGCGCATGCATACATAATAAAGGGGGGTGTTTTGTTAAAGTAAACACTGAGAAAGTGTGATTCCACACATGTTTTCCTTCTGTAGTCTTGGAGAGGCCATGCTGATCTGGAATCAGCCAAGATGAGAAACAGGACAGAACCTCAGGCTGCTTTGTGGTTCATCCAAAGTGGTGGGGAGAGAGCACCCACTATGAAGAGAGACGGTCAGAGGGGAGCAGTTTGGCAAGCATTGTCTATGCCAGCATAGTGCCTGGTTTGGAGAGGGTAAAACAGATGGCTCGGTAGATCTGCAGTGAGAGATGGGTCCCGGTAATACATGGCTAGGGAAAGCAAGCCGCAGGTGAGTCTAGGAGAGTGCCAAGGTTTTTATTATGGCCACCTGTATATATATGGGAGCAGATGGATCCACCAATGGAAAGAGGAAATGAAACAGAGTTGCCTCTGTGGACAGCCAGCCACAACTCTCTTCTCCCAAGCCCACATCTTCTAGAGTTCAGAAAGGGAATACTCTTTTTCCTTACCATTTTGAGAACCATTTTGGTCAAATGAGAGCTGAAGGGGACTCTGAGATAAAGGAGGAGGAGGGGGAAAATCTTGGGTGTACAAAAAGCCCAGGGAGGAAACACACTAACCCCACAAAGCCTGCTGACCTGCGGTTAGTCACCAGAATCCAGGGTAGAAGCAGAGAACAGGCTCCATAGCACAAGTGTGAGTGCAGGCACCCCCCCCTAATAATAATAATAATGAAGATTCTTCTAAAAGAGTCTCAGTGAAAGGTAGATGGCTCCTGCCTCTTGTCTTCAAGTCTGCCTAGGTGAGGATATGATGTGTGCATAGACAGCAGTCATTTTGTAGAAGTTTGGTTTGAATAACCCCAAAGCTTTGGCGCCAAAACAAGATGGAAAGGCAAAGGAAGAGAAGTTTGATGTCACTCAACCACTGAACTAGTGAACTTGTGCCACAATAAGCTCCTGTTTTTGTTAAGAAAAACTAGTTAATATGGTTGAAGCTACCCTCCAAATGCTACCAAGAGATGCTAATCAAATCTCCATCCAAATGGTCGTGTAAGGAGATCACTGTGTCGGACTGTAAGCAGTAAGCAACTTACATTGACTTGTGTCATGTACTCTAGGGTGGCCTTGAACCTGCAACATGACCAAGGATGGCCCTGAATTCCTGATCTCCCACACCCCCCCCCCCCTCTACTTTCCTTGGTATTACAGGGTCATCAGACACTGAGTGATTGACAGTAACTTTGTCAAGTCCAAAAGCATCATGTCCAAGCAGGCTTCTGACAGCAGTTATGTCTGCATTTACTTGCTTTGGCCCAATCAATGGCTGGTTTCTCTATCATATCGGATGAGTTGAATGGAGAAGGAAGTGGGTGAGGTGTGTTCTGCTGAGGGTGTAACCCCTCTATTGCTTTTTAGCATATGTGGTACTAAAGTCTCAAGTACATTTTTAAGGCCGACAGAGCCTTGTTGGAGAGGGGTGGGGAAGGGAGGTCTCTCTCCCTCTCTCTCTTTCTCTCAACATTGATGTGAACCCAGGCCTTGTGTATGATGGAAAACTCTCTACCACTGAGCTACATCCCCAGCCCAGAGTGGTGCCTTCTGTCATGCCTACTCTTTCCCAGATGTTCACAGCTATCCATATGAGGTTATGACAGTCAAGGCTAGGCGACATGTTTCCCTCCATCCTCCAGGGTCTATGCTCAGGAGGAGAAGCTGGGAAAATAGGGGAATGCTCTCTCCCCCACACCCATGCAAACAGCAGTAAGTCTCTGGGAATGGTTATTCCTATCAAAGCATTCAGCTGCCCCGCTTTCAGAGAGTCCAGTTCTAATTTCAAGGTCCACTTAATTCCGTATCAAGTAATTACTGATATACCCAGAAGCACCTTGCCTCCAGAGTTAAGCATATGGTGAAGAACTGAGACCTACTGGTATCCATTATGGAAGTCACATGGATGCCAAGCTGATTACAAATGCTGGGGCTCCCCACACGACACACTTGTGAGTGACAGGCCCCTCGCAAGGCCAGCCAGAGTCTGCCAAAACACTGTCTGTGGCACCAGGGGCCCACATGGTGCGCTGAGAAAACAGTTCCATTTCTGGTATTAAATTCCCATACTGACCCAGGGACTTTGCCGGGAGCTCAGCAGGAGCTCACCATCCAATTTACAGCTCCACTCTCTGGAGCCTCCAGTGCCAGCCCCTGGCAGAGAGCGATGGCGGTCAACCCCTCCAGCTCATAAATTATACAAAAGCAATAAACGCGTTCAGCAAACAGCGCCTGACGCTTGCCCAGCCTGGCTCCTCACACACTCTGCAGGAAAAAGAGAGAGAAAAGCCAGAAGCTGGATGCATGTAAGAGGTCTATTCCACTCATAAAGGGGGTTTGTTGACAGCCCCAGACAGAAAGCAAGCTGGGGTCCTGAGCGGTCTTTCTGCCTCACTGGCAGTGGTTTATAGGCATGCTTTATGAAAAAGGGAGGCTGTTTTATGGAGTCGGGGTGGGAAGAAGTCATGGTCTCGAATTCACATTTAATACACTGCCCAGCTTTCACACCCTGGGTTCAGCCCTCTGTGGATTTTTTGGGGGCCAGATGGTTGTTGGTCTTCAAAGGTTAAAGGAAGAAGTGTCTGTTTCCTCTGTCCCTAGACACCCACTCCAATTTATAAGAGTTCATGCTGAACCACCTCCTAGTTCACGTTTATGTTCTGGAGAAAGCAGGGAGATAGAAAAGGCATGTCAGGCACAGAAAGGGGTCCCAGCTGATTCACCGTCTTAAGCATTTTGACATCAGGGTCCTGCCTTGGTTTATTAGCAAACAGTTTGCCCACCAAATGGGAGCTGGAGGTGTCGAAATGTTCTCCATGACAGGATTTCAAAGCCTCGAGGGGAAGTGCAAATAGTTCCTCCATCTTAATAGCAAGAAATGGAGAGAAAGGACAGGGGGAAAAAAAAAATTGTGGTTGCTTAGTCCTCAGGCTAAGACAAGGATTTAAACCACCATACTTGAGCCAAACTGGAGGCCTGCAGTGAATGCCACAGGCTTTGAATGCAGAAACAGGAAGAGAAGAATTTCCAGACAGAGCCTTGGCCATCCCAACACGGCTACCATTCAGCTGTAACTTCTTTGTCCTTTTGTAAACTGGATGTCAACTACTGGAAGTACCCAGCCCTTCTGTTTCAAACCTTACAACCAACCAAGAGCTTGGTGTCGTGGTAGATGCTCTCATGCTTGCTTAGACATTTATTTATTTGTTCATTTACTATTTGAGATAAGGTCTCATATAGTTTGCACTGGCCTAGAATTTACTACAGCACCAAGGATGAACTCCTGACTCTCCTGCCTTGGCCTCCATGGTGTTGGGATTACTTCTGTACCACTGCACTCAATTTATGCAGTGCTGGGAATGGAACCCAGAGCTTCTCGCATGCTAGGCAAATGCCTAGCCAACTGAGCTACATCCATGGTCCCTCCCTACATACTTAATAAAAAAATACATTTATGGAAAAATTTAAAAAAAAAAACAAAAAAAAAAAACCAAGTAGAGCACAGTGGTGCATGCCTTAAATCTAAGTGTGTGGGAGGCAGAGACAAAAGGATCTATCTCTATGAGTCCCAGGACAGCCATGTTACCTGGAGATCCTGTCCCAAAGCAAAACAGAAAATCAAAAGCAAAAAGATCACATAGAATATTTTATTATATTTAAGACCTATAATGATGTTATAATAACTTCTCTGTAAGGTTCCTCAGGCTTATCATGAGGCATCATACTACTCTGACACCAGGGTCACTGCACACAGCTCACTAGCAGGGCTGCCCAGGAGAAGATCCTACTGTAATACAGCCCTTGCTCCAGCCAAACCCAGCTATGAGTGACATCCTCATACCTAACTGTCTTTGGACTGAGCCATATGCTCTGAGATGGTCTTCCTCCAGGCTTCTAGTCCTCTTTAAAACAGTTTCTGGTCTCACTGTGTCGCCAATGGTCTCCTAAAACAATGCAAAGCTTCAGCTTCTTCCCTGTGCACAGTTACATGTTAGGGTGGCCATGACAATCATCTTTCCCATAGAGTGAGGTTTTGTCTTGATCAAGTTTTACATGCTTGCTTATTTATTTATTTATTTATTTATTTATTTATTTATTTACTTACTTACTTACTTATTTATATATTTATTGACACACTGTTGGTGTTCAATTATATTGACCAGTCAACCAACCTCATTCTTCTTAAGAATTATTCTATGCCGGCTAATTTTTAAGTCACCTTGACAGAAGCTAGAGCCATCATAGAGGATGAAGCATGCACCAGAGAAAATGTCCTCATAAAAATCAAGTAGTAGGCAACCCTGTAGGGGCATTTTCTTCATTAGTGATCAGTATGGGAGGGCCCTATCTACCGTGGGTGGGGCCACCCCTGGGCTGGTGGTCCTGTGCTCTATAAGAAAGCAGGCTGAGCAAGTTACGAGAAGCAAAATAGTAAAGAGCAGCCTTGTGTGGCCTCTGCATCAGCTCCTGCCTCCAGGGTCCTACACTGTCTGAAGTTTCATTTTGCCTTCCTGTGATGATGAACAGTGATATCGAAGTATAAGTCAAATAAACCCTATCCTTAAGTTGTGTTTCCTCACGGTGTTTCATCAAAGCATTAGTAACCCTAACTAAGCCATATTCCAGTTCTGTGTTTGATTCTAAGTAAAGTATAATTAACAAGACAGGTGATTCCAAATGGAAAAAAGTATAAGTCAACAGTAACATGATTACATAATATACTGGGAAGATTGAATATGCTTGGCAGATTATTAGTATATGTAGCAAAAAAAAAAAAAGCTTTTGTTTTTTATTCAAGGGACCTTTGAGATGGCTCAGCGGGTAATGGCACTTGCTGCTACATCTGACAACCCTGGGACCCACATGACAGAAGGGGAAAACCAGCTCCTCTGATCTCCACCTAGAACATGCATGCACACGAGTGCTAATGTACAAACATGCACATATACACACAATTAATAAATGTAATAAAGATAAACATTACTATTTGAGCACAGAGATAGGTTTCAGATGAAATGTCTTCCAATTAAAAAAAAAACCAAAACCAAAACCAAAACCATGGGATTAAGACTTTTATTCCATTTCCTCTAAAGCAAGCCCTCCCTTGTTTTTATTTGGGGAATCTCGGTGTATGTGTGTTTTAAGACTCTCTGCTCTGAGGTGGAATAAATGAAGGTCTGTAGCCTTGTTTGGCCTTTAGAAACTGGGATGGGATTCTGGGTAGCCAATGATGGAATGCATTCTTAGGCAGAAAGTGGCAATCATTGAATACATCACATACAATGACATTGAGGAGGGCACTGCTCTCCATTCTGCTCAATGGACCTTGCTGGAGCAGTTATTTTGTATCTCAGATCCATTTATCATCACCACCAAAGATGTCAGGGCTGAACGCCACTTGCTGAACAAAGTTATTTTATTCTTTTCTGCCTAAAGGGAATGAGAGGAAAATGAGGGGGAACCCCCCAACTTGTAAACCACAGCATCTCACATCAAGTACAATTTAACTTGGCCAGTGACAAAACAAATCGAATTCTCCCTTTGGGCCAAGTGGTTTATCTAAGACAGTAAAGACATCCCTTACTAAAAGCAATTTCTGAAGAAGCCACCTGAAGAAAACATAACATGTATTTCCTTCTTTTAAAAACTCAGCAAGCAGCCTTGTGACTAAACACATCCACTGCCAGCTTCCCACTTGCCTGAACAAGCAGAAACATGCAGGCAGCCATCTTGTGCCAAAGAACCTGTTTCCCCACTGTTTACCTAGCTGTCTTATTGGCTTTGGACTTTACATGACATTTAAAGCTATTGGGGCCCTTGAAATAAAGAGCATTTTAATCCTGAAAGTGGTTTTAGGAATTTTTTTTTTTTTTAATCTCAGCATAAAATGAAAACCTTGGTTCCTTCCTTCTGTCTCAAAAATAACTCCACAGGGGTTCAAAAAAATAGCTCAGATACAACGATAGCCTGATAAACAGATGTGCGTGTTCTAAGCAGTAAGTTAAAAGAATAAAGCAATAACCACAGGGTGAGCTCATTAGAAAATAACACACAGTTCAGCTGTTCAGGAGACAAGCAAACATAAACTTTTACAAGCTTCTGGATTTGTACTAATAATTTAGCATTCCTATATAAGGAGCTCTTGGGATCTGGTATTTTGCATGTTGGAAATAGGTAGAGCTCAATCAACAATGTGGTCTGAGAGATCTAGAGGATGTGGTGTGTGTGTGTGTGTGCATACATGAGGTCAGAGGTCATCTGGCTATCGATCCTCTATTACTCCCTGCCTTTTGTTTTGAGACAGTCTTCCACACAATCTGCAGACCACCATTTCAGCTATACCAGCTGGTCAACAAGACCCAGAGATTTGTCTCTCTGTTCAGATTCTCCCAGTGCTGGGGCTGCAGGTGTTTGGCACTATATCTGGCTTTATATAGGTGTTGGGAAGGGCTTTACTCACTAAGCCATCTATCTCGCTGTCTCAAGTATGTGCTTCTTATTCAATTTCCAGTCATCTCTTGGATGGCCATGTATTTTCACTCAAAAAAAAAAAAAAAAAAAGTACTAAAGTGCCTACAATGAGCAGGTCCATTCTAACTGCTCATTAAAAGTTCTTTTATATTGGTTACAGGGAACAAATAGCTCAGAGCGGGATATTTAAAGCTGGGAAATTAAAGTTCAACCTCTCTTGCCAGTTTGATATATTTCATAAAACAATCTGTAATTTCCGCTTAGATCATTAAGGCATTATTTAGTTTTGGGAAATGAAGGGAGAGGTGGATATATCACAATCTTTCAAGAGTTCAGCATTTTCTTCACTGAAAAAAAAAAAGAAGCTATGTTTTGATGGGTATAAGCATATGTGAACTACAAAGAGAAAATGGTGGAATGGGTAAACTAAAAACCTATTATGTGTGTGTGTGTGTGTGTGTGTGTGTGTGTGTGTGTGTGTGTGTGAGAGAGAGAGAGAGAGAGAGAGAGACAGAGAGAGAGACAGAGTTTAAACACAGGGTCTACTGACCCTCAGGATGGCCTCCAACTAGCTATGTAGATTAGGATTGACCTTGAACTCCTGATCCTCCTGATTCTGCCTGAAGAGTGTAGGGTTAGGTCATGCATCACACACTCAGGTTCTGTGTGGTGCAAGATGGAATCCAGGATCTCCTGTACGCCAGTCAAGTACTCTACCAACTGAGCCACAACCTTAGGCTGGGCCATGATTGGTACATGATCTCTTTTTGGCTAACACAATAGATTCTTGGCCTCCTGGCCATCGGCTTGTTGATTCCATGCTGACAACAGTACGAATCCTTGCCTGTCTGGGGACCTATTACTAAAGACATTGAGGATGGTATAGAGTAAGAGTTGATTATGAGCCCATTGGGGTATTAGTAAGGAGTGGCCTTGGTTTTCGTTCCCAGTCATGTGCCACATGAGACCCCTTTCTCTTTTTCCTTTGCCCCCAGGTCTGCCTTGACTCACCCTTGGCTCCTGAGGTCCCTGTGTGAACTAATAATTTAGCTCAAATTTGCGGAAGAGCAAAAAAGGAAGAGTACGTTACGGGTTAAAATAATACAAGAGCCTGTTTTTTCCGCTGTGTTGTGATCCATAGAAATCACCCTGAGCCTTTTCCCTTTCTTCTCTGCCTGGGAAGCCAATTGCTTTGATTGCGGTGATATGAGCTAGCTAAAATGACTTGCCCTTGCTTGTGAGGCAAATGGAACATGCTAATAGAACTTATCGCATTACCCAATGCGAAAGTGCCATAGCTCATTACTTTAAGATAAAAGGATATCATTGCGGACGGCGAGCAGAATTGACTTTCTGAGGCCCGACTTGATGATGATTTAATCAACTGCTCTCTTTCACTTCTCATCTCTGTGCCTGTCGGTTTCACAGGTGCCGTTAAATGAGACACTCGGAGAGTGAGCGCAGGGAAAGAAATTGCTGTCATTACTTTTCAAGAAAGGAGGTATGCAAATTTTCGACAGAAAGATTGCGTTCATAATGGGCCTGGTAAAATACAAGGATCATGCTTGACAGGTGAGGGCAAGCCATTTGTATGCCCTTAAAGCAAAGCAACCATCCTTATTTAGGATGTACTCCATAAGAGAAATGAGAATGGGGGCAGCAGAAAGGAGGCAGGAACTCAGATGGCTGGTTTAAACCAGTCCCTGATCCAGAAAGCCAGGAGGAGGAGTGCTTAAGACTCCAGAGTGATCCCAAAGCCAATGCATGGAAACAAAGCCTCTACCCTCTGGTGGGAACCTAAATGAAAATGAGCTGTTAGAAAGACCTTGTTGTGGTCCATCCAAAACCACAGAGAGAGAGGCCAGGTTCGAATCCTACCTTACTCTATATAACCTCTACAGGACCCTCCGAAACAAGCAATTAAATGTATCAGCCTCTGGTTCATCTTCTATCAAACGGGATTGTTTAGTCTCTACCTTGAGATTTGAAGAGCTCCTAAATACTACTTACATAAAATTCACATGCATACACATAAAACGCACATAAAACAGGATCGTGTTTACATATAGAAAGAAGTAATGTTAGAAAAGCATTCTTTTATTAGTTTTTTTCCCCTTCCCTTCCTTGTTTATTTATTTATTTATTTTTGATAAAGTCTTATGAACTTGGGTGGCCTTTAACTCACTATATAGCTGAGAAATCCTTGAACTTCTGGAGATTACGATCTATATTACCCTCTTTCCTTTTGTGTGCAATTTATGTCTGCGTGTGCACATGTATGTGATGGTACATGAGGCACAAGTTAAAGCCAGACCTTTTGCTTGGCTACTGTCATCCTTATACCTCCTAAACAGTCTCTCGAATTGAACCTGGAGCTCAGAGTTATGAGTTATATTGGCAGGCTGACTGGACAGCAAGCCTTACTGATCCTCCTGTCT
This sequence comes from Phyllotis vaccarum, assembly GCA_033318265.1. Taxonomy (NCBI): domain Eukaryota; kingdom Metazoa; phylum Chordata; class Mammalia; order Rodentia; family Cricetidae; genus Phyllotis; species Phyllotis vaccarum. Next base: position 41,181,373 of record JARWLC010000017.1, on the reverse strand, counting down.
TGATACCCCTCCCCAATAGCTATGGTTATAGGGTTTTAAAAGTCTATGGAGAAACCTGAACTTGGGTTATCACACTTCTATAGCAACCACTCTTACCCAGTGAGCTACATCCTAACTTCATCTCCTCTTCCTCTCCCCTCCCCTTCCCATTCCCCCCCCCAAACGTGTATGAGTCAATTGCTGGCAATCTATCTGAACCTAGAATAAAAACAGGATTGTTTTATTTCATAGCCAAAAGTCTGTTCCTCAGCCAGCGAGAGAAGTGCACTATGGCTGTCCTGTGAATCACCCTACAGATGAGCGCACTCCTGAGTGCCGTGAACTATGCCCAGCATCAATGCCCTGCTATACGGAGCCCCCTCCCTCCCTCACTCTACTTACTCAGCATTTCTCACCTACTCCGTGCCATAATACCCCTGTGAAGACTCTCCAACTGTGAGTAGGTAATGTCACCCCTGGCAGAGAACCTCAGCTAGTCACCTGTACACTCCCCTAGGAAAGGGATGCTGCAGCTTCTAAGAGGGAGCCTGAATCTGAAGAACACTGTGAATCTGAACAGATTAAATGACCAGAATAGTGGCCCACAGTTCTAAGTTATTCTCAAGGTAATGACACTATTGCAAACCATTCTTTTCCTTCCTCCCACCAAGGCTGTGAGGGACAGAATACAGCTCTGCCTTCATGTTAAATGGCACCTACCTGATTCAATTCTCTGCCGAATGGTTGACGTTCCCATTCAGTAACAGCGGAAGGGGTTGAAACACAGCAATAGAACAGCCAAGAACTCTCAAACGGGAAGAATCTGGTTCCCAACAGCAGCACAAAAAGATGACCAGGGAAAGGGGTCTACGGATTTTTCTCTTTTGTTTTTCTCCCCGATTTTGGAATTGCTTTGTATAATCTAGACAACAAACTGCTCTACTACTGAGTCACACCCCTCAGCCCATTACAGGCAGGTGCTTGTTTTGTTTGCTTTACCACTGAGCTACATCCTTAGCTCTCTTTTTTGTTTTGAGACAGGTTACACTAAGTTGCCCAGCATGGCCTTGAACTCACTCTTTCATGTAAGCTGGTCCCGAACTTGGGCCCAACTGCTGTAGTTCCCTTCACATGTATCAACAGAAAAGAAGGCTTCCAGTGACTGAGATGGCACTGTCCTCACACCACTTTCTCTTTCACAAATTGCTCTGCACAAAGAAACTGCTCGACAGATATCCCCCAACTGACACTGACTGTTCTGCGGAGTCGGAGGGTGTCTTGAAACAAGAAGTTGCGATGACTCTTACGCCACAAACTGCAAGTCATCAGTCACATTTATATACCACAGAAGACCATTCCTTCCTCAAGAACCTATTACCTGGATCACAAGAAGTGCTCATTAACCCAAGGCTGATGTAGGCTCAAATCCCAATCCCCTTTCTACAGGGTCATACATGGTTGAGACAGGTTTCTAATATCATGGGGGTCCTTGCTGAACCGGTATCTGGGGTCCATATATATCCTTAATTTGCATAATGATTAAGCGCATGCAAAGACAGACACAAAGATACAATATGACTTGTGTTTCTCAAATCTTTGCATGAAAGATATTTACTATCACACATAGAAATGAGAAGGCATGATGGATGCCCAAATGTTGGGTGGAAATTTCAACCACTTCATCACCAGAGAGAAAGTTATAATTCTCCAACCATTTCTTTTTGGAAAATATTTTAAGACCTGATATTACCCTATAGCAGCTCAGAAACAACAACCAAACAAGACCAGTGTATGGCAACAGCAACCTTCCCAGTAACTCATAGTTTTATTTCATGGATAAATGCCAACAAAACAAGACCATTTAGAATGGGACATAGCATCCTTTTATGTTCTTGGTGAACACTGCATTTGGGCAACCACACGTGGGCTTGGACTTCAAACACCACTCAGCAACGTGTACAAAGAAGCTAAAGTCAAATGCATGAATACAGGACTGTATCTAAATGTGTATGATATGCACAGGGCAGTAATGGCTTATGGGTTTTGAAGTTCTTTTATAGTTCAAAGAATGTTTAAAATTGTGTACATGTGCCTCTGAGTGCAGATACGTGTAGAGTCCTGAAGAGGATGTTAGATCCCATGAAGCTGGAATTATAGGTAGTTGTGAATCATCTGACCTACACTCTGGGAATCAAACTCAGATCTTCTATAAAAACATCAAGTGATCTTAACTGCTGAGCCCTCTTTCTAGCCCCAGCAATGACATTCTTAAGATGCTTACTCAAATAAAAACGGGCAATATAAATAAATAGATGGACAGAATGCATACAGACAGTACCAACTGAAGCTGGGTATGGTGGTATAGGCCTTGAATCCTAATACTTGGCAAGTAGAGGCAGGAGAATCTCTGTGAGTTCAGGGTAAGCCCAGTCTACATAGAGAGATCCAGGACACCCAGGACCACATAGAGAAACCCTGTTTCACAAAACAACTTTAACTAACTAATTACAAAAAATGTGAACCAATTGTTGGTACAAGTAAGAATCCAGCAATTTTGGAATTTGCCAATAGATTATGATCAGATTACATGTTCTTTTTGGGTACATGTGTATATGAGTGATCCTTCCTCCCGAGGAGAGCTTCTCTGTACTCTGTTTCCTCAGATGTCAGCTCCATGAGGTCACCTCCCCAGCTTTTACTTGATGAATGTAATCAGAAGAGTGAATTAATAAGCTATTAACCAAGGGTAGATGTCAGAGAAGCCTCCACTTGGAAAGAACAGTAAACACAGAGTATAAGGATGGGGAGGTGTCTCCATCAGCCAAGTGCTTGTGTATAAAGATAACTTAAGTTTAGATCCCCAGAACCCATCTAAAGAAGGTAGTGTGGTGGCACGTGCCTGTAAACCCAAATACCAGTGAAGCCAAGACAGGTGTAACCATAGGGTCTATGATTGAGGCAATCTAGGTAAATTGTTAAGTGCCAGGTTCAGTGAGATACTCTTTCTAAAAATGTAACTGGAGCTTCATAAAGGATGTTAACCTCTGACCTCCACATGTCCATTCATGTATATGCACACATATAGTGGTTGATGAGATGGGCAGATAGGGGCTCAAAAATGGTTGGTGTACATATGCCTGTGAGCAGGACAGGGAAATGATGTTGAATTGAAAGTAAATTTTAAGAAAGCAACACCCCATACTGGAAGAGGGTGGTGGTCTGATGCTGAACTGGAAAGTTTTAACTGTTGATGTGAAACAACATTAATTGCTGTGTGAGAGAGTGACCAGGGGAAAAGAGTTTCAATTGAGGAACTGTCTAAATAAGGCATATCTGTGGAGGATTACCTTAATTGTTAACTGGAGTGTGTGTGGGGGGACTCCACACTGAGAGTGGGTGACATCATTAGGTGGGCTGGGCTGTAAACTATGTAAGTGTGAAAAAGGTAGTTATAAGAAGCAAGCAGGCAGCATGGATGTGTTCATTTCTCTCTGCTCACTCGAAGATGTGGTGTGATGACTGCCTAACTTCCTGTCCTGATTTCATCCATCTAAAAATCAAGTGAGTTCTTTCAGTCCCAGGCTGCTTTTGCTTTTGCCATAGCAAGAGAAGTAAAACCAGGACAGATGCTAATTCCATTCTCTTAGGGAAACCAGGAGCCTCAATATCTTATCGTATTTCTGTTGTATCTGACTTACTTCAAGCTGACAGCCACAGCTGGCATGGAGCGGCAGAGAGGAAAAGTGCTCTTGCATTGAGTACGCTTAAGCGTCACAGCGTAACTTTCTGCCAAGTGAATTACTTAAAAGCAGGGTAGCAAACAGGTTGGGTAAAGAAACAGAAACACAGCTTGAAACAAACATCCATGAACACTCAAAAGTGGTTCAGGATGATCCAGTGTTCCCCTCTTACTGGATACCCCAAAAGATGGTTTTACTACCCCTTAGTAAATGGGTTCCTACCTTTGTTTTTGGGCCTTTTTAGAGTGCATCTTATTCTTAACTGGAATTTTAAATTATACTCTACTGGACAAGAGTCTTTATTTTAAGAGAGCTATAAAAAAAGAAAGAAAGAAAGAAAGAAAGAAAGAAAGAAAGAGAGAGAGAGAGAGAGAGAGAGAGAGAGAGAGAGAAAGAAAGAAAGAAAGAAAGAAAGAAAGAAAGAAAGAAAGGAAGAAAGAGAGCCAGCCTCCTATATCATAAATAAAAAGGGTAAGATTACCATAAATTGCCTGCAACAAAATACAAATTGCTAAGATAAAAACACCCACCAGCCTGCCAGTCTTGAGTTTCCTGTTTTGACATACTATATGCGGTAATTTGGTATCCACAATCTCTTATTAGAAAATGAATGTGCTAGTTTTCTGAATGCTGCAATTACAATAATTGAATTTAAAATGGGGATTGAGTTTCTCTATTTGGAGGAAAAGGAATAATTGTATATTTCTGATTAAAATCAAGGGTACTGAAAAGTGCCGGTTAGGAATTTCAGCCTCAAGTCTTCCCAAGTGATTCCTCTGAGTCAGGCCAGAGAAAGGAAAGCGTGGAAGGGAAATGGACAGGACCACAGCAGCAGGATGTATCTCTGACCTCATTTGCCTGGCTCCTGGCCCTCAGCCACAACGCCCCTGTGACAGGCAATCACAGTACCACTGTACTGTTACGCTCTAAATGGTGGCCGTGCATGAGTTCCCCACTGTGCCAAAAATTAAGAGTTAAGATGCAGGGAAAACAAACATCTCTTTGTGTTGGAAACGCGGGTCCCTTTTTAGCCTGCCAATATTTGACTAGTCTTTCTTCTTCCCCAGAACCTCTCTTCTGAGGTAATGGATGAGTGGGGGGCACTAACACTATTGTCTGCAGAGTTGCATTTCTTTGTTTTACTGAAACATTACTTGAAAAGGCCCCTTGGGGTTGAGATGGTGGAAAGGAAGTGGGGCGGAGCAGGAGGGCTAGCCTGTGTTTTGATGCCTTGCTGCTTAATTTTAGGGTGTCGCCCAGTCTTTGGAAACCACCATTATCTAGATGTGAAGGGGAAATTTAGCCTCCTAACTCCTGTAAACATTCCCCACGACACTGTTTTCCGAGAAAATTTTCAGAGTGAGAGATGCTCTCTCTTTATGTGGCTTACTATATTTTTCTTTTTTATTAATACATTTCTTCGGTTCATATGGTAAGATTTTATGATATTTTATCCATTCTGTGTGCATATGCCTCAATGCACATATGGAGATCGGATGACAACTTTTCACGTGTTAATTCTTTCCTTCCCAAAGGTCATCAGGCTAGAGGACAAGTGGTTTCACCGGAAGAGACATCTTCCCAGCCCCCAGAATGACCTGAGCTTCTGCATGATACTGCCTAGTGCTGATGCTGCCTTCTTCCCATTTTCTTTGGTTCCCTCCCACTCTCATCCTCCTGATGTTACGTTTCCTATACAGACGGGTGTGTGTAGCTGTGTGCATGCACCTGAGTGTCAACAAAAGCGTACATGTCACAGCTCAAGTGCAGACAACTATGTGCAGTTGGTGGGCTTTGGGGGGATGGAAGGATGTCATCAGGTTTACACATTAGACACTGTTACATGACAAGCAATCTCATGGGCCCCATCTTTTCTTCTGCTGCCTTGAGATTTTCTTTCTGTGCTATCAATAACCCTTCTGAAACCACTATTGTCTAGATGGGACCCCCTACGCCATCCGTTTGCTTGATGTCACTATATACATAATATATATGTATATATAACACATGTCATATAATTTAAATATTAGATAGATATGGACCTACATTTTCCTGAAGTGTTACATAAATTGCCCAGTATGGACTATGTTTGTCTGGTTACTTCCACTCACTGCTTGCTGCTTTGACCACTAATTAAAAAGACACTTCCTAGCTCGAAGGCACAAGACAGCCGAGGTTTACTGCCCTCCCTCAGGAACAGGACGGATTACTAGGTCTCACTCCCTTCACAGGCTTTATTATGTACTTTAATAATCAATACACACTTCTATGGCAGAGGGTTTATTTTACGCCAGAAATCCAGGAGGAGAGAATGATATGAAGACATCAGTATGGATGGGCTCTGTTGCTCTGTAACGCCATGAGGAGAGAACCTGAGCAACAGATTTAAATATGAGAGGGTAACACACAGCTCCTGGCTGGATGGCAGGGATCATAAAAGACTCCAGCAAGATCTACAGCAGGGCTGCTGTGATCCAACCAACCAGATGCTGAGAACGAGAAACCCAACCTTGAGCAGGCACATCCTGGAAAAAATATAAGCATGGGCTTATGGGCAAGGTAAAAAAAAAAGCCTCTCAAAAATCTGAAATATTTCTTAACACAACAAACAGGAGGGCAGAGAGGACAAGCATTGATTTCTAGTTGGCAGTACAGAGCTCGCTGTGGTTTCGGAACAAGCCCTCTATGGTTCTGGCATCGGAGTCCCAAGAGGCCCTTAATTCTCTTCCCTGCAACTCCCCGCCCCAGGGCTCTGAGATAATTATCACGTAACATCTTTTCTCCAGTGGCCCTTAGAGACTCATCCTTCCTTTCAAAAGTGAAGAGGTCAACTCAGGGAAGAGAAAATATAAATGGCTAATAAACAAATGAAGAACAGTTCCACCTCACCAGTAATCAAAGAAAGGCAGATCAAGAAGGAACCAGCTGCTGGTTTCCTGTTAGAGCAGCACTGTGATACAGCATTGGGAGGACTACTGAGAGCCAGTAATACATACTGCGGCAGGATGTCTGCATCCCATGTAGAAAACTACTTTGTAACCATAAGATGGAGTCATCGAGAGCCTTTGGTTTTTATGCAATTTATTTATTTATTTATTTTTAAAAAGGTTTCAATATGTACCTGGGCTGAGCTAAAATTTGCTATGTAGACCACGCTGTGCTAAAATGCCTAGTCACCCACCTACATCTGCTTCCCAAGTGCTGGGCCTAAAAGGTGTGGGTGACCACACCTGGCTAATTTACATATAATTTAGTTCAATTCTTCTCTTTAATACACACACATACAGCAAGAAAGTCAAACAGAAAAGTAAAAAGGTATGAAAGGATGCATTTTAGCCAGGTGTATTGGCAAGAAGGTAGAGGTAAGGTTTGAGGCCAGTTTAATCTAAATAATTTTAGGTCACTCAGGGCTACACAGCAAGACTCTGTCTCAGAAATCCAAAGATGGCTCAGTTGGTAAAGTGCTTGCCAAACATAGATCAGAACGAGTTTGATCCTCATCACCTATGTAGAAATGCCAGGTGTGGTGGCATGCATTGCAAACCCAGTGCTGGCCAGCTAGAGACGGGGATCCCTAGGGTTCATTAGTCAACCAGCAAAACTCCAGGTTCAATGAAATCTTATCTCAGGACACAAAGGTGGATAGCATTGAAGGAATGCTTAAACATCCAAGTTTAACCCCTGACATTCACATGAACATGCACACATGTCTACCCACACACTCATGAACATGTATGCACAATCACACACATAAAACTCAAAGAAAATAAATATGTAAGTGACAGTGTTAGAAGACAAACCAGGAATACATTATATCTATGGCTACTGTCAGCACATACCAAGGCCTAAGAAATAAACTAAAATGTAGTTTATATATATTCCATCTTTCAACTTTATAGCATGTTCCAGCCTTCAAGTTAAAGGTTTTAGCGTTTCTACCCACCCCCCTTGCCTTTTTTTCTACTTAAAAGTCAGGGTTAAGGGTGGGATAGATGACTCAGTGGTTAATAGCACTGGCTGCTCTTCCAGAGAAGCTGGGTTCAGTTCCCAGTACCCACACGGCAGCTCACAACTGTCTAACTCCACTTCCAGGGGATCTGACACCTTCATACCAATGCACATAAAATAAATACGTATTTTTTTAAAGTCAGGATTAAAGTCATGAGGTGGGCAAGATGCTTGTAGTAAAGTGTGAAGACCTGAGTTCAAATACTCAGAATCCACCTGTTTTATTTTACTTTTAGTTGCTTTGGTAAACAACACGACCAAAATCAATTTAGTGACAGTGGCGGTATTGATGATGTTATTTGGCCCATACCTCCACATCACTGTCTGTAACTGAAGGAGGGCAGGGCAAGGACTCACACAAGCGAAAACTGGATGAAAAAATCATGGAGGGATGCTGTTCACTGGCTTGATCCTCGGTTCACACTTATACAGACCAGACCCACCTGCCTAGGCATGTTGCCACCCATAGTAGGATGGATACTCCCTTACCAATCACCAACACCACCAATCTCTCATGGCCATATCCACAGCTCAATTTGATCTGGGAAAGTACTCAGTTGAGGTTTCCATGGGACTCTATGCTATGTCAAGATGACAATAAAAAATAACCACCATGTAAAATTGGCCATGGTGTTGTGTATCTGAAATCCTAGAGCTACTATGGTTATAGAGGATGCAGAGACAGAATCCCTTGAAGCCGAGAGCCAATAGCCTGGAGTATGCAAAGGCACATGAGCACCCTGCATCAAGCATAGTGGACCATAAGAATAAACTCCTGAGGTTGTTCTTTCCTCTTCTCCTATGTTGAGGTACATATGCATCTGCATTCACACATGCATGCATACTTCACTCACACACACACACACACACACACACCAACAAAAACACCATCAACAATTTCACTGAAATACAAACATGATCATATTTACGGCTAGTTGTGGTTAAGCCAAAATCCCAAAAGTAGCTTTGAAGGTTCACCTTCTTTCATAAACAGACACAGACAAAGACACACACACACATACACACACACACACACACACACACACACACACACACACAGTGTGAATGCATGCACGCATGTGTGCCACCCATGGTGCTTTTGTAGACATGAGGGCACACCTTGTATGAGCTGGTTTTCTACGTCCACCACGTGGGTCCTGGGAATCATTCTGATTGTCAGGCTTGACAGCAAGTGCCTTTACCTGATGAGCCATCTACTGACCCCCCTCAAGTTCTCTTTTTAGGGCAATAAAATAGAGTGACAGTATCTGCCTCTGAGGGCAATGATAAGAAGAAGAGCCATGAAAAATGCTATTATCATTGTTCCTTCACAATGAAAGGAGCAAGACATATACAATTAGACACACCAGATTACTTTAAGATTGCCAGACACACGTAGAGGAAAAGAAGATTTGAAAGAGATGGACCAAATGTTAACACTGAAGATTCTTTATAGTTGTACTGGTAAATTTTGAGTAGCTCCCCCCCCCCCCCCGTGTGTGTGTGTGTGTGTGTGTGTGTGTGTGTGTGTGTGTGTGTGTGTGTGTGTGTGTAGGTCAGTTTTGAATACTGTTCCACGGGCACTATCTCTCTGATTTTCTGAGACAGTGTATTTCACTGAACTGATGCTTGAACTGGGGGGGCCTCGGGGACCTGCTGGTGCTGAGATGACAAGTACATGCTACCATGACTGGATATGCCTCTATGGTTTCTGGGGATAAAATCCAAGATCCTAACACCTACATGATAAACATCTCACTGCTAAAGCGATCTCTAGCTCCTTTCTGTGATTTTTAAATCCTTTAATGAGTACTTTTTTACAGCTAGAGGAAAAATAGAGAAACATAGATGCAGTGACATATACAGTTGTCAGCCACATCATGGGGGCTCTGAGGTCTCACTGGATACTGATCTCTGGACAGAGGGAGCACTGAAAGTGTATGGATAGCACCACTGCCGTCAGAGCAGATTTCTCTCATATGTCTAGGCTACGGTGTTTTCCATTGCTCAGGGGTCCAAAAGATACCACTATATATTTAATTTGTTTTTGTTTATTAACGTGGTTGGTGTTTTAAAACAGCCTCACATAGACCGGCCTTGAATGGGCCATAAAAGTGACGATGACCTTGAACTTCATCTGCCTTTACCCTCCTAAGTGCTGGGATTACAGACTTTCAGCACCACTCCTGGTTCATACTGTCCTAGGGACTGAATGGAGGGATTCTTCAATGCCAGGCAAGAATTCTATCAACTATGCCATATTCCCAACCTAGATTTGAGTTCTGATGCTTAACACAGTGTTTGGGTAAAGTTACATATCCTTACCAAAGCTCAGTTTCTCTCATCTGACAGGTGTCGATGAGGATGTGTAGCTTCTATGCTTGTTTGAGTTTTAAATGGGAAAATGCATGCGGAAAATGCACTAGTATGTGGTCACAGTAAACGTCCAATACATGTATTCACCCTCCTTTTCATGAGTCCCATCTCTTTGTTCTATGTCCTATTGTGTGAGTAGGCCATCAGGGTGAGGTGCTGGAGCCTACAGAATATAAATGCACCTTATAGTTCTCCAGTGCAATCTAAGCTCGGGATGGTCCAGTGGTCTCTACCATCAGGAAGCACCGTAAAAAGAGAGTGGCAACCCAACAGGCACAGGGAGAGCCCAGACATTTCTACTGGGAGCAGGGGCATATGAGCCTCTGGACTCTGCAGTGTGCCCAACATGCCTTTCAAGATGGGAGCTAAGCAGATGGTCTTGATGAGTAGCCCCAGGGTTCTGATTCTGCTATGGGACTAATGGCGTAGGGGGAAAAAAAGGAAACCTCTAACCTGCCAGTGCACCCTAAACTGAATGGGCACCTGCTTCCCAGATCAGGGAAAGAAGTGCAGAAGGCAGCCTGAGTGCCGGGCTCCCGTTCAGAGCGGCGTCTATTTCCAAACCTTCTGAACCACACTCCACCATGCTTTGGAAGAGAAACATGCAAATCACAGTTTGCAAGCTGCCAAGAGTGTGGGTTTCACAGCGCACATTGCAGAGCTGACGCCTGTCATGGCGAGAGAGTGCTCCATCTCTCTCTTTCCCCCTTTCTAGATCTTAAAGGGTTATGCCTGGAAATTGCCTAGCTGTGCTTCTGGGACAGCATGAAGGATGACTGCCATTGCCACGGTCAGCTATGACAGCACCAATTTGACGTGCCGCCATCAAGGGCCTTCTAAGAGCTGAGCGCCCTGATGGTTTTGTGATGCGAATCGTCACATTGCAAAATGGTTTTCCTCTCCCGCTGCCTCTGCCTCCATCTGCTGCTGGGCTAAAGGCACAGCCGGCTGCCTGCCTGTCACAGCATGTATTAAAATTAGCTGGGGAGGAGGCACTCAGTTGTGCTAATTACATTTTAATCATTGGAAATGTGTTGGCAAATCAAGCCTTGATTGCCATCTCGGAGTCTGTCTCCTCCAACAGAGTAGAGGGGCCGTCTGCATTTGGCGGGGCCTGCTGAGCTTCTCCTTTCAGAGAAGATAGACTGGGGGCCCTGCTGGCCCACCACTGAGACTGCTTTTGGCACATTATTAAAAAGCCACAAGGCTTGTTTCAAATCATCCCTGTGTGAGACCTGCTCATTCTCACTTCCCCCAGCATCCGGCAACTTGGTACTTTTAACTCTGTTGCTTTAGTGGGTTGATGGATCTCGAAGGCTCAAAGAGACCATGTGTGTCAGAGGTGAGGATAAAGGGATGTGAGAAGTTGCCATCATGTTCTCTCGGTATCTGTGGGTCAAGAAGGGGCCTGATGACAGGAAACATGTCCCTGGGGAGTGGGATGTGACCTTGGTAGGATTCTGCTGCTAGTAGCCATGAGCCTCTGGGTAAAAGAAAGTGTCTCCACTAAGCAAGAAGGCCCATGAGAAGGAGCCCAGCAGAGCACAGCGGATATTCTTGGCCATCTAAAGAGGGCTGAGTGCATAATCACTCTGTTAGCCCATGCACAATAGTGTTTCCTGGAGGCATATTCACAATACACGGGGCAAATACGAAAAGACACACAATTTGAAGCCAGTGCATGTCCAAAGTTGGGCGAGAAGAGATGCTATGAAAGCATTGACTCTAGGATTTAAATATACATAACCAGGTTAAAAAATTATTTAGTTGCCTACAGATACTATACCATCAATAACTGAATGCTCACTCTTGTGTTAAAAAGACAAAAGGAGTCTTCTGTATCACAGGCAGACCTCCAATTTTCTATGTAGCAGAGGATGACCTTGAACAACTGACCCTCCTGCTTCTACCTCCAGAGTGATGGGATTACAACCATGTGCCATCGTACCTGGTTAACGCAGTACAAGAGAACAAAACTACGGTTTCATGTATGCTGGGCAAGGAATCTGCCAAGTGAGGTACATCGCCAGCTACTATGGCTGTTTCTACTGCAGAGAAAAATAATGAGTAAAGAAACATAATACAGCCCCTCTCATCTACAACGCAACACAAACTAAAGCCTACAATCGCATCAAGAAAAGGTTGGCAGAAAGACTTCCCAGAGAGCCTCAGCAAGGACTTGTCTAAGACACATGAGCAGAGAGAAGAGAAACTGATTTCAGAGTCAGGCTGCAGAGGGTCTGAGAAGAGCAAGGACAAACTTACTGGGCAGAGCTGGGAGAGGACACGCGTTTCTGTGTGACATTAAATGTGTCTCTGACTGTGGGTACATCTCAAAGTCCAAAGAGGTTTGAGGGTGGTCTGGCATTCCCAATCCAGGTTGCTTTGCCCTCTACTTTGAACAAGAACCACACTACAAATGTCTCTCAACACAAAACTGGAGAGAAGCTAACGGGGAGACCTTGGGCTTAAAATGACCTTATGATAACGTGTCAAGTAGAAGTTACCTCAGAAAGCAACGCAAGGCACAGACACAGCTGCTCAGACCCCATATGTCCCTGAAGCAGTGGTTCTCAGCCTTCCTAATGCTGCGACCCTTTAATACAGCTCCTCATGCCACGGTGACCCCAGCTACAAAATTATTTTGTTACTACTTTATAACTGTAATTTTTGCTACTGCTATGAATCATAGTGTAAATCTCTGTTCTGGGCAATCCCTGTGAAAGGGCCATTTGACTCTCTGGCTGAGAACCACTGCCCTAAACAACGGTGTGCAAAAACAATTTTTAATGGAGCGATTGAGATTGGAACCTGTCTTTTTGGCAGGGGATGGCTGTTGCCGCCTTGAACTGGAGGTATCTGCATGAGACTCTGAGGACCCATAGACAACATTTCCTGAGAGGAGAGGGTAATAAGGTTCACCCCTTTCTGAGGATACATAAGTTAGCATTTGTCAGGGTACAGTGGCTTTTGAGCCCCCATCCCTTCCTGAATTAATAGTTGAGAGATTGGAGGGGCTCTAAGGATGTATAAGCAGTTAGCAGTGGGGAGAGAGAGCTGTTTCCTTTGTGCTATAACTAGCCATCTAAAGTTGTCTGTGCTCCTGTAAGCAACCCTAATTACATCCACTAGTTCACCAAGCAAGGTTTGGATATAATTATTGCTCTGCTCTGTCATTAGTGTCCTATTTGGGATAGTGAAGAGACGGCCCTTGTATCCCTAGGAAAAGTTCTTATGACAAATCACCCAACTGAAATACCATATGGGCTTCTGTTATTCCAACTGGGGACTGAGGAAGGTCTAGTCTGCAATCTCATGGGAGAAATCAACCCTAATAATCTCCTTCTATTACCTCATACACCCGAACACCATTTGAATGACCCAGGCCACTTGCAGGGCGGTTACATCACTCCAAGCTTAAGACTATGTCATCAGACAATCAAGACGCTTGCACTAGGAGGGCGTGCCCTACAAAGTTCATGGGGGACAGAATCAGGACTGGAATGTAGGCTTCACCCCAATTTTATCTGGGAAATGAAGGCATTTGAAGGACCAAGGGGAGAAAGGCCATGAGGAGGTCTAAGCTGGCTTTACTAGAGGCTCAGAGGTTAAGGGAGTGGGCCTCTCTCAGAAAACTGTCTATTGAAAGTGAACGCACTGAAGAGACAAGCTTCCTGCATGGGAATATGCAGCCATGCTGTAGGAGTACTGAAATCACAGTCCCCAAACAAGGCCTTTAGAAAGTGGGCGAGAGTGACTGCTAGGGAGCCAAAGAGATGCTTCAGTGGATAAGAACACTTGGTATGCAAGAATGAAGACCTGATTTTAGATGCCCAGCATTCAGCCAAGGGAAAATGATCAACAAAGTGGGTGTGGCTATAAGCACTTGGAACCCAAGTGCTTCAGAAGGCAGAGACGGGAAGAGCCCTGGAGCTTGCTGGCTGCCAGCCTAGCTCCAAGTTCAGTGACAGATCTGGGACTTAAGAAAGTAAGGTGCTGAGAGATAGAGGAAGACACCCAATATCCTCCTGAAACACCAATACAAGCATGCCTGCCTATCTACCTACACCACCCCTGAGACACATATACCACAAATCACCACCACCACCACCAACTAGAATTTGGGCCTTGAGCCTGAGCCCCCTCCTCCCGCCCCCAAACATCAAAAATAAGCTTCCCATCCTTCCCCTGGGGCCTCCTCTCTCCTCTGCAGTCTAACCCACAAACAGCAACAGAATTGTGGTAGGTGCCAGCCCCGCTCCAGGTATATCAGGTAACATATTTTGCTGCCATTGTCCTGAGAACCCCCATCTCCCTTTCCTAGGCAGTGAGCAGAATGCTCTCTCTATTCTTTACCTCTGTGAGTCTAATAATTATCTCTCCCACTGCTGCACCTCCCTCCTGACACTGCCTGGTGGAAGAGCTGTCAGAATCATGCAAGCTTAATATGTCTGACATCCAGCTTGCAACTACCCTACAAATGCATCTTGCTTCCCAATTTTTATGTACACAGGGTTGCCCTGGATCTGTAGCGGGATTGCTCACATGAAAATTCCCAATTCTGTCGGGCCCCGAGGACGAGGTCACTAATTGTGTGTTCACTGCTATGTGAGTTTTGCTTCTGCTTTGATTGAAATGTCTTTTCCTTATTCGGTCTTTGCAAAGTCATCACAAAGAATTCATTATCTCTGGACCCTTTCCCACACGATGGGGGCAACATAGGTAGAAATAGTAGGTGCCAGGAAAAGATAAGGTAATAGAAGCTGAAAGCCTTCTCCATGCTGGGAGAATTCTTCTGTGTTTCTTTTTAATCTGTAGAATGAGTGTGCGCGTGTGTGCACACGTGGGCATGCGCACATGCACATGCATGAGGAAGCCAGAGGACAACCTCAGGTATCATTTCTTATGGTGCCATACAACTTATTCAGTTGTTTAATGTTGTGGGGTAATATGTGTGCATGTGCTACAGCAATGTAGAGGTCAGAGGACAACTTTGTGGAGTGGGTTTTCTCTTCTCACCTTTGTGTCAGTTCTGGGAACAGAACTCACATCATCAGAAAAGCTCCTTAACACACGGACACATCGTGCTAGCCCCACCTAATTTTTTTAAGATTTCTTACTGGCTCAAAGCTTGCCAATTTGACTAGGCCAGTTGACCAACAAACCCAGGTATCCTGTCTCTATCCTCTAGGAAGTCAGGATTATAAAGACGTGCCACTATGTCCAGTTTTTTAATGTGTGCTCTGGAGTCTGAATTCAGGTTGTCTTGCATCTATGGGGTAAACATGTTACCTACTAAGCCTTCAACAGGACTATTCTTTCACGTGCTGATTCCCCAAGGCATTCTACCATGGTCCTTCTCCGGGCTGCTTAGCTATAAGAACAGTCCTGAAGCTGCAATCTAGACCTCTTTTCCCTGCTTCAGGGTGTGTTAAATGAACCCGTGATAGAAAAAAGAAATGAGGAAGGACATATGGGATGTTATGATTGACATACACAGGCTGTTTAAGGGCCAACCATCATGGCTAAACTATGTGCAATGAAGGCATTATATAATACATTAGCTATAGTGTGTGTGTGCGTGTGTATGTGTGTGTGAGTCACGGGGGGTTGAACCTAGGGTCTAATGCTTGCCTACCATGCTAATGCTAGGTAAGCGCTAGGACACTGACTTATGTGCCAGGCCCATAAATGTATTTTTGACTTGTGATACTCTCAAGTCATATGGGTTTATTGAGATTGGCGTAAGTGATAAGATATATTCATTGTTGACCTAAAGATTTTGGGAAAATCAGGAGAACACCTCTTGCCATGACTGTGGGGAAAATTTGCAGAGAGGTTTAACTGAAGTGGAAAGTCCTACCTTGAATGTGAGCCGCACGTGTGGGCTAGAGTCCTGGACGGACCAAAAAGGAGAAAAGGCTGAGGTGTCTTCCTTTGAGGGCTGTAACGTTGGACTGTCACCAGAATCAATTTTCCCTCACTTGCTCTCGTCAGCATTTTGTCATAGCTATCTGAGGAGCAGCTAATGTACCCCCATGAGAAGTCAGGGGGTCTTTGTCAAGAGTGGTCATTTAATAGGTTTGAGCAGAATGACGTTGTTCAAAAGCCATGAAAATAACATATTTTCTTCAGCACAATGGTGACGCTTCATAGAGAGAATCTTCCCCCAACTCAAGATGTTAATCCTGTGAGTAGTAACAGCCTTCCTATGAGCATAACAGAGATGCAAAAAGAGCATCCTACGTGGAAAGGTGGCAGAGGAAAAACATGGATGCCCTGGTGCTCCTAGAGACATTTACTCTGAATTTTTTTTTTCTTTCACAAGAGGTAAACCAATTGTGATGCTATTGTTTTCGGTAAAAAAAAGACCCCATATTGCATATTATATAAAAATAAAAATTATAATTACTATAGGGGATCAGGGATGTTGCTCAGTTGATGGTTCTTACCCATCATACATGTAGCCCCAGGACTTTATCCATAGTACCTCATAAAATGGGCATGGTAGTACACACTTGTAATCTCAGTACTAAAAAAGTAGACGGGGAGGGGGGGGGGTCATCCTTGGCTACACAATACATTCAAAGGCAGTCTGGAATACATGAACTATCTCAACAGCAGTAAAAATGATAATAAACATAGCAGCCAAAGTAAAAAGTGGGGCTAGGGAGATAAGCAGGGGTTTACCTGTCCTCCAGCCAAAGGGAAAGCTTAGTTTAAGCATCCCCTTTTCAGCCGTCAGGTCATTCCAGTCCCTACCTCATCAGGATAATGTCTGAAAGATAACACATGTCCCTGGCTTTGAAATTCTGATCTAACGTCTTTGCTGAGAGCCAAGTTGAAGGCAACTGTGATTTAACAGTTGTGTTTTCCTTCACTTAGGCTTTCCTCACCCATTAAAAGCTGATCAAGATGAAAGGGCTCTGTGTATAAACATTGATTACTTCCGCTAATCAATAAGACTCTATATATCTTTCATGGAAACGTAGAGCTGGATACATGTACCAACTAGCAAGCGGTGTTGGACAAACCTTGAGGATTTTCTGAGTATAAATGTCCACAGGCTGGCAAGTCGTCATCTGAAATGATAACTTATTCTCTCTGTATATGTTGTATACCACTGTGCACACGGAGGCCACGGGAGTACCTCAGGTGTTCTTCTCTATCGCTTTCCCAAGTATACCCCTGAAATAGTCTTTCACTGAAGTTGGAGCTAGGCTGTATGGATACCAAGTTCATGGGAGCTTCCTGTCTCTGTCTCCCACAGTCTTAGGGTAATGAGAGTGCAGAGCCATGCAGAGCATTTCACATGGGCACTGAGGATCTGCACTCAGGGCATCATGCTTAAACAAAAAGCATTCTTACCTACTGTGTTATGTCCCCATTCCATGAGAACATGTATTCTGATCCATGCTCACATGTGGGACTGTGGGACTGCGGGTCTATGGGTCCTAAACCTTGAGGTTAGGCCCAAAAGTCTGGGCCAGAAACCTACTACAAGGCACCCAACATGGAGCAAATATACCCACATAAAGTCATAGAAAGCTTAAAAATGGTCTAGAGCCCAAAGCAGCCTCTGAATTGTGTCTCCCATGTGAGCCATGGTACAGAGGCACCCTGGTGAGGCACATGGGTTTGAGCTACAATGGCGGGCTTTTGGAGTGCAGCTTAAGGTGTAAAATGGCTGGTTCCTGAAGTCTCACAGAACCTTCAATATAAGCAAAAAGTTGTAAATGATTTATTTACAGTTTCTGTTCAAAAGGACAAAAAGGGAACAGAATCAAAGATGGCTTTCTAGTGGTGGTGTTTTCTTGGATCAGCTCTGTTTGCCTGAGGCAAACTGAGGCTTGGCTTTTTGAAGAGAAGCTTCCTGATTCAGCCTTAGAGGTAAAACACTTGTGAATTTTTTAAGAGGCCCTGCTGCCAAATACTTAAATAGAGTTAATGAGCAGCAGATGGCAAAGCTTTACTTGATAATTATATGGACCCTAAAATTCCCCAGAGTACCTGGAAAAGATAAATTCTATGAAATTAGACTAGGAGCTGGGTGTAGCCATCCACCCATCCTACCAACCTTGAATCCTGGCAGATTAAGGGTGTGTTCAGAAAAAGAAAGAAATAGAAGGATCTGGGTGGAGTCTATCACCCTAGCCAAGCAAAGGTGTGGTCAGAGACAGAAAAAGTTAAGAAATAAAATATACAGTAAAGACAGTTTTTTGTAAAAAGTCTAAGTGGTTTAGAGTGTGTTGAAAATATATATACATAGGCTTAGAGAAAGAAAAGAAAATGTAGAGAAAGCCCTTAAAAAAGAAATAGAGTAAAATAAATAAATAAATAATAAATAAACCACGTAAAGATGGAAAATACAAAGAATGTCTGGATACTGTATGTTACTGTCTTATCTTTAAGCTTCTTGACTGAAAATGACTTAGTAAAAGCTGCTAAAAGACAGTTGATTATAAATGCTGTTGGATTAATTCAACCTATATATTTTGTAAATGAGTTGACTTTAAAATTGTAATCCAAAGATATGCTACTTTGGAGAAGAGGTTTTCTTTTTATTTCCACAGAAAATGAGAGGCTGTGAATTTATTCCTGGATAAAGAACATAAAGTTTGATAGAGGAAGACCCCCTGAAAAAATCTCCAATGGAAATGGATGGCCCAGATGATTCAGCATTTCAGAGCACCTCTGTTGAAGTTTCCTGAGCTCTCTATCCAAAACAATTTCAAGGAGACTTGCTGAGATGACGCAGCCTTACAGACTACTCCACTAAAGACTTGTGCATAATTCTAAATTTTTCTTTGGATTCCCATGAGATTGTCTTGGCAGCCCCATTCAGCAGGAAGTAGCCTAGAGAACGACACCCACATTCCTGCAACATGGATTATGGATATTCGTGTTTATTTACAGTGTTGTTTATAAGTTGTTATAGATAAGGGGGGAAAAGAATATTAGATTTAGAGTTGTTTTTGTTTTAAGAAGAGAAAAGGGGATATGTGGGAGATTGTGTTGTTTCATTGTAAATAATTATTCCACCCACTGGTTTAATAAAAAGTGCTGATTGGCCAAAGGCAGACAGGAAGTGTGAGTGGGGCTACCAGACTAAGAGAACTCTGGGAACAAAAAGAACAGAACAGAATGCCAGAGAGAAACCAGAAGAAGCAAAGGACAACTATGCTGCTCTGAGAAAAGGTACCCAGACACATGGCTAAACAAGATAAGAGACATGGGTTAGATTAAGGGTAAAGAGCTAGCAAGTGATATGCCTGGGCCTTAGGCCGATCAGCCTAAAACTATAGTAAGCCCCTGCGTGTCTCTGTGGGACTGTGGGACTGTGGAACTGCGGGTCTATGGGTCCTAAACCTTGAGGTTAGGCCCGAAAGTCTGGGCCAGAAACCTCCTACTACACTCACAGACTTATTTTTTATGTTTATGTATATGGGGGTTCGTGTACACATGTGTACATGTTCTTGTGGAAGTCAGAGGATATCCTTGTGTGTTTTCTTGAGGAAGACCTTGTTCCTTTTACATTTATTTACGTATGTATTTGTTTTATAGCATGTGTGTGTATCTGTGTAAAATAATATATGTAAGGAGGATAGAAAACAGGTTGTAGAGATTGCTTTCGCCAATCAATCGGGATGTTTAGGGACTGAACTCTTATAATTAGTTTTGACAGAATATTTACCCACTGAGCCATCTTTTTTTTGGATACATGGACTTTCACACTTGGGAAATATATAATCGCAGGCATAACTAAGGTTACACATCCTCCTCCTAGCCTGTATGCACATGAGCCAACACACTCATGAACCAAAGGATCAATCTCACTTTGGAGTTTTACTTAAGGAAACAGAAGAGAGAGCATATAAAATGATATATGGTTATATTTGCTACTAATTTTTTTCCAACATGAAGACATTTTCTCTGGTATGTTCATCATAATACAAAAGCAGCACTATTGGGTAATTGGACCATTAGCCAAGAAAAAACCTTCAGGGCAATGCATACAACTGTTTTAAAATCTGTTCTTTTGTGTAATGTGCACAGACATGGTCAGAAACAGTCCGCGTGGTTTTTTTTATCGCTTCACTTTGCTACCAGAATTTTTTTTTTTTAAGCATCACCTACGGACAGAAGATAATCCACCTTTGTTTGAGGGATTGCTAATTCTGCTTCCTATGAGATGTTTTAAAGGCTATTTTAATTTTAATGAATTGTCTGTTTGCATGTGGGTATGTGAGTGCCTAAAGGAGTTATAGGTATTGGATCAGTTAAGGTTAAAGGTAGTTATGAGGTTCTCAACAGCGTGCTGGGAATCACACTTGGGTCCTCTGAATGAGAATGATGTGTTCTTACCACTGAACCATCTCTCTGGCCTTTTTACTATAATATATATATATATATATATATATATATATATATATATCATATATATCATAAAGCATGTCTGATATAACCATAGCATGAAGAAAGTTGAAAGTATGAGGAAGAATTCTCCTTTCCATCATACACAGGACCTTTTCCTGGTCTTGGTGCAGTAGTACCTTGTTTGCACTCGCTGTATGTCACTGGGGAGGGAGAGAGATTATCTACAGTTTTTCTGTAGACAGAAGGGTATAGTTCTGAGTGATGGTACTTGGACACCCACAATGTATCAGGTGCTGGTAGGTGTTGCTTCAGGAGGTCGATTGTATACTCCTCTGTTCCCTTTATCCTGACTGGGCTTTCCTAGGTTCTTCATTACTCGATTTGCTGTTCCAGAGACAGCATAGGCATGACAATAGGTTCTCTACTACACATGCCCAATGGTGACTCTATGTAAGTCTTAATAGAAATCTATGGTTCTTCCTGAGCCTACCTCGTAGATCATCTTCCAAGCTGGCCCTTCCTTCCCAGGGCTGTGAATCTGAAAAGTGTCAAGGGGTGTGTGTGTGTACATGCATGTATGTTTATAGGTACATGCACATACACATGCATGGGAATGAGGAGGCCAGAAATTGGACATCTGGATACCTTCATAAAGACTGGTAGACTGGTAAGCTCCAGGGATTGCTCTGTCTCCTCCTCTCCACCGCAGGGATTATAAGCACATAAGGCTACACCAAGATTTTTATGTGGGTTCTGAGAACCAGAAATCAGGTCTTCATGATTCCATGGGAAGCAATTTACTCACTGAGCCATCTCCCTAACCACAAAAGTAGGAGAACAGCTTAACTGTGTTTTATTTTCCAGCCATTACCTTCTTTATATCTTAAAAATGGATGCATCTTGCTGGGGGGAGAGGGGGAAATCCAGTGGGTACTGACGAACAACCATATTTTCATGTGACTGGCACACATGTATAAACAGTATAGATTTAGAATTTCAATATCTAGCTTTTATTTGGGGGAGGGTATGTTAATCCCTACTACTACTCTTATAATCAACTACCATCCCTCACAAGACATAGTCTCATACTGTCAATCAGACTGATCCGAAACTCACTCCTATAGCCCAGACTCACCTAGAATGACCAGGGATCCTTCTGACTCAGCCTCCTGAGTGTTTGGATCATAGGCACATAACAACATGCGCTTTGCTTGTTATGTTACTTTAAAAAGAACATTACAAGAATGCTGGCTTCTATTTTCCAGAAAATAGGAAGACACGATATCCCTCAAATACAGGTGCAAGGAGGAGGCTGGAAAAGCTGAGGTGGGTAGAACTATAATTAAAGGTAATTAACAGAAGTTCGACATATCACATTTGTCTAAGGAGTGTGTGAGAGAGAGAAAAAACACTTTCTGATTAATATTCTGAAATCACCGAATTCTGGCAGCAAAACTGACTAAATTCACTGCCAATCCTACATTTATCTTTTTTTGTTGTTGTTAAAAAATTCATTTTGTGAGTGTATGCATGAATGCAGTGTCCATGGTGGGCAGAGGCATCAGGTCCCATGGAGCTGGAGAAACTAACAGCTCTGAGCCCAACATGGGGACCCTTACCAGAGCCATACATTCTCAAACTGCTGTGCCATCCCTCCACACCCCAATCCTGCATCTTACACTTCCGCTGTAGCCCCTCTGACTGTGTCCAGCTTGCCATGTCAGCTTTGTTCTGAAAAACACGCCAGCTATGACTGAGTTTAATCAGTGCCCGGATTATCCCACAATGTAACTGATTTTTGGCCAGCTTGATTTCTGGCATATGCATGAAGTCCTTGATGTCCATAAGGAGGCTGACAACTTAACAAATCAGTAGCTTTTGGGTACTTTGGAAAGGTTCAGAACAGGCCAGCTGCTTGCTCTACTGGAGGTGATGCATGGTTAATTTCTTTATTTCAGCATACTGTACACAGATGTGGCTGGGATGTTAATTTTTCTTTGCTACCAAGAGCTACATGGTATCAGCTGATTTATTTCAAATCCTCCCTGGAATGCATCAGGTTTTTAATTGTTTCCTGAACTTCCAAAACAGAAGAAGAATTGATATCACTGGGGCATGCCTGGGGTCCCTGCTGACTGCTGCAGGCTCCCAGTGACTGACTTTCAATTGATACAGATGAGGCCAGAGAGAGGCAGCTCCTGCAGATCCACCCTGGGGCCCAGCAGCCCAGCAATGGCTAACAGAGACGCTGGTGGGAGGTGGGGGGAAGACCAAACATATCCTCCCAACAACTCATCAAGTTCACAGTTCTCAACAGATGCAACCGGAGGGGCCCCGGCATATATGCCGACAGAAACAGATGGTGCCTCAGGGCAGATCTCTGTTCCTTGCTCTTGGGGTTGTGCTCTGCAAGATTGGGGGATAGAGCTTTTGTGAGCTGGCGGGTGGGATAGAGCTTCATTCTCTAGCAGCAGGTAAAATCCATTTGTCACACCACCTCTGAACAGGCTTTCAGAAGAAAACTTAATGTCTGAAAGCAATGAGGCATTTTGTCCTGCCATGGCAGGGAGGCCTCTAGCAGGCTGTGCCCTACAAGAAGGAGGAGGACAGAAGGAAGATAGGGTAGCAGGTCAGAGAAGTAAAGGCAGTCCTAGCCGAGGAGACAGATGCAATCAGACGTTGGGCTGGTCATGCCCACAAAGGCTTTACTTATTATTACAGTGTGTATGTGCATGCATGCAAGTGTTTAGATGCCATGGGATGTGTGTGGAGGTCAGGGGACTTAAGAGAGTTATCTCTGTCTACCACGGAGATCCTGGGAAAAATCCAACTCCGATCATAAGGTTTGGTGACAAGATCCTTGACAGCTGAGCCACCGCACCAGCCTGAAGCTCCTCAGTATTTCTCTTTCAAATCGTGACAGTAGGTAGAAAAGGGAAAACATGAGACACATTTTTGTTAAATTCTTTCAGGGGGAGACGTACTACCACACCTATCACTAAAATCATGATCCTAGCTTCCCCTTCTCCCCTCTCCCAAATTCTGGAGGAATGTGTGCTTTCCTTCTCACAGCTTGAGGATTAGAAAACCCCATGAACACAACCTTTACATATTCACTATGTCTGCAGCCCAAACACACACCAGCCATAAATCGCCACCATCTCCTCCACCGAGCCCTGCTGGGTTCCCTGGTAGAGAGAAGGGTTTTACGAGCAGGCCTTCGACTGCTAGGATCCGCCCTTCATAAAGAAGAGATTTTTTTAGTTCATTCTGTCTATTTATTTTGTGTAGAGAAATCAAAAGCAATAAAGCATGAAGACGTTCACCCCACCTTATTCCATCTCACACTTTTGTCAACCACGCTTTATCGGGTCTGGGAATGAATTTTTAATATTGTGCCACAAAATACTTCTGGTCTTCTATCATGTGCTGGGGCGCTATCAATCTGATCACACTTGGGACTTCTGAGTGATACTGAGCACCGGAGAAAACAGCTTTAAAGTTTAGTCACTCTGATGGAATGTAAAAGCCTCCATCAGTGACAGGTTGACAGAGAAAGCTGTGTTCCTTTCCATTTGACAGACTTCCACGTATGAACGGCATGAAACATGTCAGGACTTTCTCTGCATCTACGAAGACGGAGCTGGCATCTGCTCCCAGTGGGGACCTGTTTCTAACCAGCAAGACTATAAAATTTCATGATTCTGGATTCTGAGTGACATTCGAAAGGGCAGGGAGGCGGTGTTTACTAAATTTTATAGAGCAACATCAATTGCTTGTCTTAGCACATAAATATAGTTCCACGGTATTCAATGCTACCTCAAGCAGCTTCCTTTTCTCTGTCTCTCTTAGAAAAACAAAAAAACAAAAAACACATGCTTTCTGTGTTAATGGAAGGGATCTCCAGTTTCAAGCTATAAATGGAAGATGTCTTACATTTGCACCTTTTTCTGAACTACATATGTTCCCTGACTTCAAGAAGTTTGCAGGTCTACTAGGGAAGTTGCCACTGACTCACACTCCATATGTGTACTTTACTGATAACTGGTAGTCAGTCCTCTTTCTAAACATGTTGGTGCTGTCTGAGTCCTACTGAATAGAAGTAACAGCTGGAGAAGAGTTTATGGAAGCCCTTCCCTCTTAGTGGTTTGCATGGTGGTTCCCTTCCTTTGTGCATCATCTTAGAGGGTAAAAAGCTGATCACAGTGCCTCAGCAACATAAGGCAAAGGAAGGCTGAATCTGCAAGCGTTATACTGTTCCTGTTGTTTCTTTGTTGTTTTAGAGATTGAACCTAGACCCATGAGAACACAGAGACTGAGCTACATCCCCCATCCCTCACTCTCAAAATCCTAGGCAAGTATTCTATCACTGAGCCACATACTCAGCCTGTCACTGGGTTTGCTGGTACCCTATTAAAATCAGAGGAAGAAAACACCACATTTATTTGTGAAGACAAGCAATTACCCAGTGTATGAGCTTTCACTATGGATTCCTCAGCGTGGTTGTGGTGTGCCTGACTCTGCAGGTATATATTAACTATAGCTAAGATCCCTTGTCTCCTGGAAACAATTCAGCAAGTTAGGGTTTACCACCAGTATCTGACACACGAAAAGCTAAAATTTCGAGTCTGGGGGATGGTCTTATTGTCAGCTTGGCCCATTGTGGGTGGTACCATTCCCTGGGCAGGTGGTCCTGAACTAAATAAGAAAATCATCTAATCAGAAGCTTATGGGCTAGTAAGCAGCATTCTTCTACGGTTTCTGCTTCACAATCTGGCTTGAGTTCCTGTCCTGACATCACTCAACAATGGCCAGTGACCTGGAAGTATAAGCCAAATAAGCCCTTTCTTCCTCAGGTTGTTGTTAATCAAAATGTTTTTTATTATTATTATTATTATTATTATTATTATTATTATTATTATTATTATTATATCAACATAAATCAAATTAGAGCAGATTTTAAAAATGCTTTTTGTCTTGTTTTTCTTTCTTTGACAGAGTATAGACTTGAACTCAATGTAATAGTCAGGCATGACATTGAACTTCTGAGTATTTTGCCTCCACCTCTTTAGTTACAGGTGGACACCATCAAGGCTGGGTTAGTGTGGTAATGAGGATAGAACCCAGAACTTTGTGTTGGGCAAATGCTCAACTAACTGAACATCTCTAGTTCATAGCTGTGTATTGTAAGTATGACCTCAATGATTCTCATTACTGTAATACTTCATGCTCACTAAAAGTTGGGGTGCTCACTAAAAGTTGGGGTGCTCACTAAAAGGTAAGAGACAGATGACAGATTTCCACTTGAGTTTTACATCATGTTCTAAACCAAGAAAAGCCTGGCTGAGTTAGGAAAATGGAATAAAATATGTAGAAGACACTCAGAATTTCTTTTTTCATAAAAACAAAACAAAACAAAAATCTCTTACAACTGACTTTCATTTTACCAAGCCTTCTGGACCAATTCCTGATTCTTGTTTTCAAACCCGGGCGTGAGTGTTTTCAAGTCTTCCTTCAAATCAGTTCTGGAAGAATCAGGCCGGAAGTCTGACAGCTTTGATCTCCTTCCAAACCCTCTCTCTAAACACAAGCGTTGATCTGAAAAAACTGCAATTTCCAACCACATTCAACATGACCCAAAGTGTCCAGAATACAAACCAAGTTGCAATGAATTTTGCATCAAAACATCTTGCCAAGTCCTACTTATTTATTCCTTTGTGGCTTTACTCATGTGAGAAGACCCCATAGGAAACGAGAGAGAGAGAGAGAGAGAGAGAGAGAGAGAGAGAGAGAGAGAGAGAGAGAGAGAGAGAGAGAGAGAGAGAGCACCTCTGCCCCAGCAACTTCTTAACAGTTTCTTTCCTCGGGAGAAAGTCAAGACTCTAGTACTAAGGTGACTTTTATATACTTGAAGGTCCCCTCTGGGAATCAGATTCAGGACTGTGGTAGGCACACAGGTACCAACAGACATTTGAGGATGTGATGAGCTGGAGGCCATACTCTGTCCCACTTCAAACCAACCCTTCAAATATTTTGACCTGCTGGGGGGATGGCACTTAAATTAGCAAGCTAGAACTGGTGAGACAGCTCAGGGGATAAAGGTACTTGCCGCCAAGTCTAATGACCTGGGGACAACTTCGGGAACACATGGTAAGAGAAGAGGATGGACTCCCAGGATTTTCTCACATGTGCCTTTGCTTGGGGTAGAGATGCCAAGAAATGGCCAAGGATTGTTCCCAGGATGTCACAAATCCCCAAATCTTTCTTTTCATTTTGTGTTTGAAGATTCTATGCAGACTTTGTTCTTCCGAGGTTACTTAGTAAAATTCTGTTTGTAAAAGGGCTAGAAGGCATACTTTCTATGGAAACCTCGTCTTAGGCACACTCAGCAAGCCCTGCTAGTCTTCTAAATGCCTTGTAGGAGGTAACTCAATGACATTCAAGCTTTATCTTCATGGGAAAAAACACTTAAAATTCAAATGAGAGGGGATCTTCATGGACATGTGGGAGAAAACATGTTTTCTGTGAAACCCATTCATAATGATTACAGCAAACACCAGCCTGGGGGATCATGCACATACTGGGCACTGCAATGGTGCCTTTGTATTTGATGTCTAAGGGGACTTTCAGTAGGTGGTTGTCACTGTCCTCCCTTTACCACAGGAAATGGAAGTTCAGAGAAGGCAGCCAAACACAGCCTTTCTGCCTGCATTTCACATAGGAACACAAATACATTCTCCTCTGATAACCCAAAAGGCTCTTGAGTACTTGGGAGTGAGTTTCCTTCCTTCCTTCCTTCCTTCCTCCCTCCCTCCCTTCCCTCTCTTTTTCCATTTTCCCCTTGCATACTGTCTTTCTTTTAGGAAGTATAGGGTCTCATGTAGCCCAGGATATCCCTAAATTCACTACATAGCAAAGGATGGCTTTGAACTCAGGATCTTTCTGTCTCCACCTACAAAATGCTGAGATGATAGGTGTGTTCTATGCATTGCTATGTTGGGAAGTAGGACCCAGAATTTTGTATGTGCTAGACAAGCCCTTTACCAACTGCACTACATACCACAGCCCAACCTCTTCATTTCTTGATGTAACAGAATCCTTATGGAAACAAGTAAGGTCACTTCTGACTCTGTTCCAAGATAAAAATACGTGATTCTTATGTAACTCTTTTCCACCTGAGCAGCTACAGTCACTGTTAAGTTTCACTAGTGTGTCTGAGTGGCTAACCTCTACCACAATGTCACCAAGAACAGGATTCTGTGGCTTCTTAAATAGCATCGCTGAATATGTCATTACATACTAGGTTGATACATGTGTTTATTCAATTTGTTTTCCTTTAGTTAAGACTTGTCAATTGCTGGATCCTGCCCTCTTTTCAAAGTATGGCATTCTGAAATGCAGACAGGATGGCTGTACTTCTGAGGGGAGCAAGGATTTATTTTAAATTTTACATTAATATTATTATGTAAGAGAATGTGCACCCATTATGTATGTGGGCATGTCATGGTGCTATAACAAGCATGTACTGGGGTCAGAAGACAATTTTGTGGAGTTCTCTCCTACTTTTAAGAGGACTGAGGGCTCTGGGCTTGCAAAGCAAGTACCTTCACCCAATGAGTCATCTCCCTGGCCCTAACTGATGATGATGATAATAATAATAATAATGATAACCCAATTTCACGGTGCTGGGCCAGCTATGTGTAAGGAAGGGTCATGATGGGAAGTATGTAAAAAGCAGTCAGTCTCTGGAAAACATCACTGGAAGATTCTGAACAGGAAGATTTGGTCCTGTATGTAGTGACAGATCCACTTGGGGCACATGGCTGTCTTGGTAGGATGTTTTCTTGCTTGCAGAACTTTATGGAAATTATGAGGCATAAGATGGGTTGGAGGTATGACAGCCTCCTGTACCCCTACTTCCTGCTCCTTGACCTTTCACCTGTGTTACTATTTCATATAGGTTCCCCTGCTAAGTGTGTATTCCTTGCAGTTTCTGTTTGACAACCCTGCTGATTTGTCAGGGATAAGCTGCTGCTTTAGATTCTCAATTCCAGCATCCAGCTGCAGAGCCATCACAGAGCACACTGTCCTTCCAAACAGAGCTCCCACCAACTCCTTCAGCTCCCACCATCTCCAACACCTACTCTGGGAATATGATTGTCACAGGCACCAAAACCAGTGGCTCTTAACCATGTGGTCACCTGGGAAATCTTTCCTACTACCAAAACAACAGGAGAGTCCCTCTCTCCCACTCCAGAGTGCTGTGAGAAGGAGACAGGTGTGAAAGGTGAGTACCATGGGGAAGAAGACTATGAATAAGATCCCCAGGCAGGTTCTGTGACTCTCTTCACCACGGGGGCCTGCTTCTTTAAACCTTGACATTATTTGCGAGGTCCCATCTCTTCTTCATACACTCATTAAATTGGTTACCAGGTCCTTGCTGACTGCTTATCCGAAAATGCCTCCCATATCTGATTCTCCCCCTGCACTCCCACAGCTCCCAACCTCATTATCTCCTGCCGGGGTTGTTGTTCCAATTGCTGGCTGGTGGTTCTGAACCTCAGGCTCTCTGGGCTCCAATCCATCTTGCACAGTGTTGCCAGATTAACCTTCTAAAGCGGTGGTTTCTCAACTTGGGCGCACATTAGAATCATCTGGGGAGCTTGTTAAAAATACAGATGCCTTGACCCTGGCCTATAGACTAGGATTGAGTGGGTGTGGGAGGGGCCAAAGTTGCATGTGGTTTTTTTTAACAAGCTCCCAGGTGAGTCTGAAAAAGGCAAAGTTTGAGAGGCAGTGGTATCCAGAGCTCCCTCCAGGGGAAGGTAGGAGGGAAGTGGTGACAGGACCTAATGGTCCTTGAGGCTTGTCCTGGTCACATACCATGCTGATCACACTTGGATCAGCTTGCTGCTGCATTTCCCAGGTGTGCTTCCTACTTCTCTATCCGTATCACTCCAAGCTAGTCTGTCTCCTGCATTTTCCAACTTCAACCCATCAAATATTTTGACCTGCCGGAGTTGGGAACTTGTGAGAGGGAGGATCCCAAGGTTGTGTGTGATATACCATAGGACTGGGGAGATGGTGAGTCTGTAAAGTGCTTGCTGTGCAAGCAAGAGCAACATAGCTTTAGTGCCCAAACTCCTGTTAACAAAAAGCTGTGTAAACCTGAACATACTTGCAATCTCAGCACTGGTGAGGCCGAGACAGACAGGCACATCCCCAGGCTCCCTGGCTGGCTAACCTCTAGCAAGCAACAGATACTGGGTCAAAAAATAAGGTGGGTGGCATCTGAAGAGCTGTCCTCTGGCCTTCACAAACAACATGCATACATGCATATACATAACAAATCTCTCTCTCTCTCTCTCTCTCTCTCTCTCTCTCTCTCTCTCTCTCTCTCTCTCTCTCTCTCTCTCTCACTCACACACACACACACAGAGACTCCAAAGCACAAACATGAGATATTAATAATTTGGTTTTTTTCTTTTTCTTTTTTTCTGTGTGTGTTTTGTCTGCCATGTACATCTGGCTGGCTTAGAACTTGCTATGGTCTCATGCTAGCCTTCCACTCAGAGGGATGCATATGCCTCTGCCTCCTGAGTACAGAAATTTGAATCTGAGTCTGTTTGATGTATACGCATGTCATGGGTTCCTCAAGATGACCCTCCAATGGCACAGATTTACACAAGTTTCCTCAGACAGTTACTGAGAATCAAAGACAGGCTAATAGGACTCTCAGTCCTTGGTTCTAGCTAGAGTTGAGCCTTGAGTGACCCAAGAAGTAAAGATACTGAGTTCCTGGTCCCCGCAGTTAAAATAATCCATGAGTCGGCAGAACAGCTCAGCAGGGGTGAGGAGAAAAACATTTGCCTTCAAGCCCAATGGCCTGGGTTTGATCACTGATACCCACAAGGCTGGTGGCCGGGATTGAGAGGGATTGACTCCTGCAAGTTGTCCTCTGAGCTGTGACAACTAACCCTACCCCTTCAATAAAAAAAGTAATAATTGTAAACAGGTTTTAAAAACTCAACACACTACTTTTGGTTTTCTCCAAACTTTGATTAACCTGCTGAGGATCTGAAGGCTGAGAGATAATATACTCAATCAATACAGAGATGCTGTCTACATTATATATATAGTGAAAGCCATATGGGAGGCAGGAGAAATCACTTCTGGTTGTAATACATGATGGGTGGGGGATCCTCCTGAAGACAATCAGTATCTCATCTCTATTCAAGGAGACTCTAGGAACACACTGTCAGAGCAACGAGAGATACTACAAGGCCATTCCCACAGTACCACTCCATATTGCAGTTAACTGATGTGGTGATTCTTTTGGTACATTCATGTCCATGCATGTTCAAGTGTCTGCATGTGCACATGGAGGACAGAAAGAAACTTCATCCATCATTCCTTAAAGTGCTGCCCATCTTGTTTTTTGAGACAAGGTCTCTCATTGGCTCGAAGCACACTAACTAGACTAGACTGCCTGGCCAGTGAGCTCCAGAAACATGCCTGTCTCCCACCTATCCCTAAGCATTGGGATTAAAGATGTGTGCAACCACGACTAGCTTCTCTATATGGATACTGGGCATTGAACTCAGGTGGCTCATGTTTTTGAGGAAAGCACTTTAGTGACAAGGCCTTCTTCTTACCCTGCGTTTATATTCATTTACATTTCTCTTCGCAATCAATAATACTATGTATTATTGTTGTCATTTGAAAATGTTGGCAAATTTCAACTTTATAGACTTGTATGTATTCTGAGACAGTAAACATAGCACACTATTTATACATATACTCTACATTCATAACATACATTTTTACCTTAACTTTTGCCATCTCTACATGGACTCTCTATAGGTTCTGAAGCCTTGTAACTCTCCCGTGTGCTACTGAGGGGTCAACTCTATTAGCCATTGTGCCCAAGAGGTGATGTGATGAGCCACTCAAATGGTGAGGAGCAATAATTGTGGATCTGTGTTTCTCATGGGAACTCTATTGAGTATGTTCAGAGAACTGGTGCTTTCCCAAGAAGCAATGTTCTACACAGTCAAGACTTAGAAAGAAACTTCTAGTCACTTAAGAGAAGAAGAGATGGAGAGAAGGCATCTTATGTGTTGAGGGCTTTTATCTTTGAACACTAAGAGCGTCGTCTCAATTTACACTAGAACTGACACTGACGAGGGCCCATGTGAGAATTAGTCCAGACTCTCCCAGGCAGTCTCTAGCAACCCTGAGGCTGGCTATGACAGACTGTGCATGGAAATGCCTAACACTGAATATCCGTGAGACCAGAAAATGAATTCAAAATGGATCAAAAATTTAAGTGCAAAGAAAGTTAAGGCATACCTAGAAAAAAACATGGGGGAAACCCTTTGAGTCTGACAGAGATATGGGGCCAGAAGTAAAATATATATATATATATAAAAATGTATGAGTGAACTGGGTTTCATTAAAGTCAGAATATTCAAAAGACAAAAACAGTAGTTCCGTGGTAATGTATGCCTTTAATGCCAGCACTTAAGAGGCAGAGGCAGGTGGATCTCTGAGTTAGAGGTCAGTTTGGTCTACAGATCGAGTTCCAGGATGGCCAGGGAACACAGAGAAACCATGTCTCGATGATGATGATGAGAGACATTACCAAGCAAGTGAAAAGACACCACACATCAGCAGAAAAATGTTTGCGAAATGCTCACATGTATGCTTATGTATCAATAACTGTATACAGGACATGACAGGACTCCGGCAATCATGATTTCACGGTAGCTGCGGTCAATGGCATAGGATCAAGAAAGTCAGCAATCTAGCCTGAAACAGGGAGGGCCTTATAAGCCCCAACACTAACTGAGGTGCTATTGAGAGCTTCTGGCTTCTCAGATAGAAAGAGGCATTTTTCTTTAAGGGTTTGGTCCTTAGAAGGTTGACCATGCTCCAGTGGGTAGCTTCATACTCATGAGCACACAAGCAGTACAAATTAGACTTGATGGGTTATAAGAGAGAGAAGAGGGGGGCAAGGCATGAATTTGGAAGAGGAGATGGACAGATACAAGACAGATCTTGGAGGAGTTAGGGAGTAAGAATAATTTGTATGAAATTATCACATAATTAATAATATGTAATTATATTAGAATAACTATTTACACATGCTGAGAATCATCAGGGATACCAGTCTGCAATTATTATCTTTCTTGTTGCTGATAATCTGGTTTTGGTATCAGGCAAACACTAGAGTTGGTAATGTTTCTCCTTTTCCTGTTTTACATAACAGTTTGAGAAGCAGGGGTGTTCGTGGGGTAACACCCACCAGTGACTATATCTGAACCAAAACTTTTTAGCCAACTTTTCATGACGGTTTCAACCTTATTACTTGTCACAGATCCATTTAGCTAGTTTCTTATGGTAGGATGTATACATGTAGAAATTCATCTATGTCTTCGAGATTTTCCAGTATGTATGTGCATATATGTGTGAATATGTATACATATATGTGCATTTATGTTTTCCTATAGTTTTAAGATAAACAAGGCTGATAGTAAAAAAAATCAAGCTTAAGAATTTACATTCAATACAAACCTAAGAATGACAATGATGACATGTTTAAATGAATATTAAATGAAATATAATCAATAAAAAGTTGAGATGAGTAGGTGCTTTGATATGTATGTGCAGCCCCAACTGCTGGAAAACATCACTTGAGTTTCAAAGCAGCTTAGCCAGCAAGATAAGACCTTGTCTGAAGAAGAAAAACAGAGAGAAATTTAAAAAGATTAATAAAAGAACTTGAAAAGTTCAGTGAGGTTCCCCAGTCTAGAATGCTAATTAAGGAACTGCAAGCTGGGAAAACAGAGATTGCCAGCAGCAATGATCCTTGAATATATATGTGTGTGTGTGTGTGTGTGTGTGTGTGTGTGTGTGTGTGTGTGTACACACACACACACACACATATATTCATAATAATCAAACACTACAAAGTCATCAAATGCTGGTAACAATAAAAGTAACCCTTGGGAAGCCATTATGGTTCATGCTAACCTGATAGTCATGCAGTTGGTTACTGGGAACATTTGAAAGCCATATTACTTGGAGAGGAAATCTTCCCATGCTCACTTCAACCACGGACTCCAACCACAGACACAGACACACGGTGCACCTGCTTCTTGCCTTTCTCAGCAAGACTGCATACCACAGACAATCCCAGCCCTGATTGTATGTCTTGATGGGCTGATAGAGTTGACAAGCAGTAAAGAATGGAGCTCAGGCTTTGAAGATGGGACAGGTTAGGTTTAAATATTAGGTTATTTTTCATCTATGATCTGAGTCTTGTGGAGATGGCTCAATACATAACATAAGGTGGGTGCCTTGCAAGCATGTTTCACTTTGATCCTTAAAGCCGCATTAACAACAACAAAAGTCAGACATGATGAAGTGTACTTGGAATACTGGTGCGGAGAAGGGTAGAAACAAGAGGATCTCTGGGGATCCCTTACTAGCCAAAGTAATCTACTTGATGAGTTCCAGATCATTGAGAAACCCTTTCTCAAAAACAAAAGTGGATGGAGCCTGAGGAATGACAGCTGAAGTTTCCCATCAGCCCCAACATGCTTACGTAAGCACACATGTCAACTTGCACGAACGGATGCATGCAATGATCTGAGCAAGTGTGGGTTTGGTTAAACTCCCTGAAACCATTTCCCCATTTCCTTGGCTCAGATGAGGTCACACCTTCCTTTTAAGGCATGAGAATTACACAAAAATACCAGTAGGTGTCTGGTAAAGCTGAACAGAGGGCAGCTGTTCAACTGGTGGTCCTTCCATGATTAGGGAAACTGTATAGTACAGATCCAGTGATCACCACCACAAATCATTACCTCTGTCTACACCAGAATGCAGTAGCCATACTGTTCTTTATTTTCACCAACTCAAGAGTGCTCACCATACGGGCTCATCTCT
Organism: Phyllotis vaccarum; assembly: GCA_033318265.1. Classification (NCBI taxonomy): domain Eukaryota; kingdom Metazoa; phylum Chordata; class Mammalia; order Rodentia; family Cricetidae; genus Phyllotis; species Phyllotis vaccarum. The sequence goes on along the minus strand of JARWLC010000017.1, from coordinate 41,146,940 downwards.
TGTATGCCACCAAGAGCCAACCATCTAGTAGTTGTGAAAGTATGTCTGACCCCTTCAAACTTCCTATAGGTCATTTTATGTTGTACTCATGTCTGCAGGGACCTGCCTTCCTGGGGAGATGGGGGATGACATTTACAATTATAGTTGGCTGAAGAGAAATAAATAGCTGTAGTATTTTACAGTTCCATTTACTTGTCAAAAGCAGGGCTTGATATGAACCAGTTAAGACACACTCAAATATGCCTGACCCTTAAATTTATGTATTTGTGTGTTTGTCTGTTTTAAAGATTTATTATGTATACAGTGTTCTGTTTGCATTTATGCCTCCAGGCCAGGAGAAGGTGCCAGGTCTCATTACAGATGGTTGTTGGGAATTGAACTCAGGACCTCTAGAGGAACAATCACTGCTCTTAACCACTGACCCAACTCTCCAGCCAGTATCTGTGTGTCTGTATGTGCAGTTGTGTAAAGATGCATGGAGATCAGACAATACTGGGTTTTCCACTCTATTGCTCTCCACTTTATTTGAGATAGGGTCTGTCAGTGAACCTGGAACTCAGCTGGCATCCGGCAATCCCCAATGACCTTCTTGTCTCCATGCCCCCCATACTGCTAGGGTTGTAGGTCTGTCTGGCCATGCCTAGTCTTTAATATGGGTTCTGGGGATTTGAACACAGGTCCTTACAGTTGCATAGCAAGCTCTCTTACTAAGCCATTACCTAGCACCCAGATTAAAAGTTTGTATTAAATTTGTGTGTGTTGTGTGTGTGCGCACACACGTGGGCGTACATGCATGTGCACGTATATAAGTGCCCATGCTAAGGGACATATGTATAAGTCAAAGTTTGAAAAAGTCGGTTCTCTCTTTCTATTACGTGGACCTCAGGAATCAAACCTAGGTTATTAGGCTTAATGACAGGTACCTTTAACCATGGTCTATACCAATCCTGTCTTTGTTACTGTCAGAGTTTTCCAGGTATGGCATTCTAGCCCAGCACTTGACTGAGTCGCCTCCCCAGCCCTTATTACTAATACAGACATAGCTAATGGTATGTGGGGACAAAAGGAACCATGAGGTTAGGCCGGGCTTCTGCATGCAAGCATACATGTGCATATACAGGTACATTCTCAAGGAGATGGAAAATAACTGTCTTCTCAAAACAGCTAGGCAAACCTTAGGGACATGAGTAACAAGCAGTAACAGCCAACGAGGCTATTTGAGAGGCAGCTTTGAGAGGCAGCTGCTGAAACCTAAATGAATAAAACAGGTTCTCAACCTTGCTTTTCTTCTCTGTTGAAAAGATGTCAAGGTGAATCCAGAAAATGCTGCAAGCTGCTGCTTGCCTTGAGGTGTCAGGGGCTCACCCTCTGTCTGTTTTTGATAAAGAGACAGCCCCAGTGCAAGGAAAGAGCAACAAAGTGAAGAGGCAAAGAGACAAATTGGATGCTCAACAACCAGGCTTTCACAGGAGACAGGCACTAGAGGATGAACGGGGGCGGGGCTCCGCATTTTGAAGAACATTTATTGCACCTTTTTTGGTATGAAGGTGTTAGATGAGAACACGGGAAAACAATAAAGAGCCCAGCCGAGCACCCTGCCTTTAAAAGTGTGTGTGTGTGTGTGTGTGTGTGTGTGTGTGTGTGTGTGTGTGTGTATGTGCAGGTGTGTGTATGTGTGTGTGTATGTGCAGGTATGTGTGTGTATGTGCAGATGTGTGTGTGTGTGTATGTGTAGGTATGTGTGTGTGTGTGCAGGTGTGTATGTGTGTGTGTGCAGGTGTGTATGTGTGTGTGTGTGTGTGTGTACTTGTGTTTCTGTTGAGTGCGGGGCCCAAGGAGGCCATAAGAGAGCATGGATGTCCTGGAAATGGAGTAGGAGCAGTTGTTAGCTGTTCAACAAGGATGATGGGAACTGAACTGAGGTCCTCTGGAGGAGTAGTAGGTCCTTTTAACAGATGAGCTGTTTCTCCAGCCGCCAATTGCTCTTTTCTAGTTTTATGTGCAGCAGGAGCCAAGGAGGTGAAGGAAGGATATCCCGCGAGGTACAGCCTGCCCTGGAGGACTGTGGTCTTTGTTTCCTTTCATTTAGTTCACCAGGCTACGCCTTGGGACTTCCAAAAGTGTCAAAGGAACTTCAGGGGCAGGTTTCAGGACAAACAAAGCCTGTGGGGGCTGAACCCTGGAAGGCAGGATTGTGAAGTTGGCTACTCCACTGAGGACTGCTGGTTGACAGGATGCCTTGTCAGGACACACCTGTTGGAAACCTCCAGACATTTTGAGTTCTCAAAAATGACCTGTGGTGTTCTCTTGCTCCAAAAGAGAAAGTGAGAGGGAAAAGCTGACAGGTGAGAAGCAGCCTGGAGGACAGGGTTGGGCCGCTGCCCCTGTTAGGAGGAGCTGAGCTTCCACCCTAGGGCTCATCTCATGCTGGTAACAAAAGCTGGAGAAAAAAACCTTGCCACCCATTCTCCATGGTTCTGAGTCACCCAGGAACCGGTCTCTTCTAATCCCGCCCTATAACAAGAAACTGAAGATCTCACATGAGGCATGTCTTTGGAGGGGTGTGTGGTTTCTAAGATTCCGGGAAGACGGCTCAGTGGGCATGCTGCACAACCCTGATGATCCAATTTGCTGTGTCCAAGGATGACACTGAATTCTTGACCCTCCTGCCTCTGCCTCCCTACCGCTGGAATTACATGTATATGCCACCATGCACTGTGTATGGAGTTCTTTAGGGATGGAGCCCTCGGCTGTGCATTCTATGTGAGCACTCCATTAACTGACTATCTATCTTCCCAGCACATTAGAACATGTGTTCAATGTTTAGAACCCATATAAGAACCCATATAGGTAAGCTGGGCACTGTGGTATGTCCTTATCACAGTGTTAACCTGCTGTGGAAGCAAAGACAGGCTTCCTGAAGCTTAGTGGCCAAGAAGCCAGCTTGTCCAAACTGAGAGCTCCAGAAACAAGGTGGAGGCTGACTGAGGCCCACATCTGATGTTGACCTCTGACCTCCACATGCAGACATATATACCTTTGTGTACACACACACATCTCTGAAAGACAGCAAGTTGCCAAACAGTGATGGGCTGTAAAAACTGGAGTGTCTCCACACAATCTTATCAGAAGGACCCGCCACCTTTAGCAGGCAGAAACAGGCGGAACGTGCATCAGTTGGTTTTCAAAATATGTTATTTCCAATACTCAACAGATGTTCTTTGAATTCTAATGTAAAAATACAGGCTTTTTATTTTTTTTCTTCACTGACAGACTAAAAGTACACTTAATATAATAATCTTGCAAAGTCCAAAGATTATCTCACAGTTTGGAAAATACTATGTTGAGTCATTAGTCCCATGACTCAGTATTTTCAAAACTCACCAGATAAATATGGTATGCGAAGACTTCCTGGTAACGACCTTCTATTTTTGCAAGAAAAAAACACAGCAAGACTTCCCAGAAGCCTCAATTAAATCTGGAAAATGTTTGTAAGATATTCTCAGGCACAAAACTCGAAACATGCTGAAATGTTTTGGGAGATCATGGCTCTGGGATGAGTTTATGCTGTCATTCATTTTAAAATAAAATGGAGTGTCTCCAGTGGGCTGGGTAGTGCCCTAGGCTGAGGGAACGCAGAATGAGGCAGACAGCAGGATAGGCCTGGCCAGCAGGGAGCTTTTGACTGTGGGTGCACAGACGGCTGCAGAACCTTAAGAATGAGCGCCAGCAAGGCTGGCAGGGATAGAATGCTGCAAAGACACCTGACTACTTTCGAAAGTGATTGTGCAATTAATAAGGTCTTTAAAAAAGAAAAATCACAGTTTGTAGACTGGTGAGATGGCCAGCTGAGTAAATGTGTTTGACATACAAGCCTGACAGACCTGAGTTTGATTCCCAGGACCCACCTGGTGGGAGGAAAGTACATAGTCCACAGAATTCTGCTCATGCATTACAGGACATGAATAAATACACACGTATGTACGCACACACACATGCATACACACACACACATGCGCGCGCACACTTTTAAAAGCAGAATTTATTTTATGTGCATGTTTGTGTAGACAGTGGAGATGAGAAGTCAGTCTTGACTACCATTCCTCAAGAGCTGTCTGTCTTACTTCGTGAGATAGGGTCAGCCACTGGGGTCTGGAGTTCACCAATTCAGGAAGATAAGCTCTCCAGTAAGCCTCAGAGGTCCACCTTTTTCTGCCTCCTCCATACTGGGATTCTAAGCTTGAGGTATTTACACACAGGAGCCACTGAACCTTCTCCCCTCTCCCCCTTAATGTGGGTTCTAGGGATTGAATTCAGGTCCCCTTGCTATAAAGGCAAACGCTTTACTGAGCTGTTTCCCCAGCATCTTAACCATGGCTCAAATTAGTGAAGTATCTCCAAGAAGAAGCTTCATTAGGGAAACCAGGTAGCACTTGGTGATACTGCATAGAGCAAGGACAGATGAGGTCGTCACGGATGAGGCGGCAGGTCCAGACTAGGGAGGAAGCAAGGCTAATAAAAGAGACTGTGGATGACAGTAAGAAAACATTCCAGGAGAAAACTCTAAAGTAAAGAAACCGAACCAAGCCAGCACAAGTTCTCTCTGGCTTCCTTTTTAGGTGTGGTGGTGCAGGCCTATAATCCCAGCAGTGGAGACGGAGGTAGGAGGATCAGAAGTTAAAGGTCATCCTTCGATACATATGGAGTTAGAAGCAAACCTGGGCTCGATGAGACCCCCATGTCAAACAAAATAAAACAAAATGGGCACATACTTGGATGTGGTGGTGCACAATTGCAAACTTGAGTCTCAACCTAGAAATACTGAATCAAAATGTCATAGAGCAGGGGTCAAGCTCGACTTTTTGGTCTGTTTTGTAGATTTTGGCAGTACTAAGAATGGGTGGGATTCAAAGCCTTATACATGGTAAGCAGATGTTTGAACCACTGACCTATGAACACCAGCCCATCATTGGGGAATTCCAGGCAAGCGCTCTATGACTAAGCTATATCCCCAAGTATTTCTTGGGGGATTCTAAGAAAGAACTATCACTGAGCCATACTCCAGAGCTCACTGAAGGATTCTATTAGATAGGTGCTCTACCACTGATACATACCCACAAGCCCTCTCTGAATAATTCTGGACAAGAGCTTTACCACACACACAGGCCCCCCTCCCCAGCATGCATATACTGTGGCCTCCATGGGACGGTGATATATTATGTCAAACCCTAAAAACCATTCATTTTTATTATACAAGGTGATTGGGACTTCTGCCCACACACAATGCAATAATATGTCTATTACTCAGTATGCTGGTGAGTTAGCGGTACACTGGAAGGTTGGAGGAACATTTATGAACTAGCTATAAACTTTCAAGTGAGTCCATACCTGATAAAAGTGGGTACTCTCTTTTACCCAGGTCTGCCAAGGAAAACCAGGTGGTAATGGAGAGCTATCTAGACTGTGCATGTCCTCTCTCATCCTACCTTGCTTTACTGCACAACTCTATCTGCAGGCGCTGAAACCTTGGGGAAGAATTCTACTCTTTCAACAAGGGACTCTCTCTCTCTCTTTTTTTTCTATCCTCACTGAAAAGCTGCTGTGAAATAGAAAATGAAGTCTTTCACCAGTACCAGCCAAACCTACAAAGTGGCTCCTTTATGACGGATTCATGAAAAAATGTAATGTTATGAGAGAAGAGGAGGGGGTATTTACAGTGTCTGAGCTTAGCAAGGTGGAACAGCGAGCCAAAGTATGATTTCTTCTTGGCTCCCAAAGCATGTGGCACACAGAATGTTTCTATAAAGAAAAAAATGCAGATTTGGTTCTGAGTTCAGTGAAATATCACAATTTCCATCTGGCTGTTTTTGAGGCACTTGCCTTTTAGAGATCACTAGAGTCACTTACCTCCTCCAGCAGAGGGAGACAAGAGCTTCCCAGGTAAGACAGGGAGGGCTTGATGCTATGCCCCAGCACAAAACTGGAGAGGCAAGGATGGACCGGGGTCATTGGTTAAACCACCCAAACTTCCCAAAATGCACCTTCACCTGTTACTAATTGAACTATTAGTGTAACTTTCCTGTCTTAAACTTAGAGAACCAGAGAGAGGACCTTAAGCATATGGAACCATAGAGAAGATCAGGTGACGTAACAAAGTACTTTGTAATGGTACACGTCCAAAACATGGGTATTGCAAAGTGACAATGTAAGCAGACTCTCTACCATCCATTCAACCCTTGTACCTCAGCTGACTAAAAATATGAGTTCACACGGGATTCAGAACTGCCTTGAAGATAACTTGAAAGACTGTCACCCACCAAGTTCAAGTTTTTATAATCTCTAAATTTTAGAGAGGTGAAAAAATTCATCCTCCCAAGAAATGTATATTTAGAGTACATGCCATTAAAGACACATTATTGCTATATTAGGAGATATGACAATGAAAAGGCACATCTCCTACTTTGGGGAACCACATGAAACAAGCACATGTAATAACTATAATTGAAGAAAAAGTGTAAAAACTCCAGCAAGATGGCTCAGCAGGCAAGGCTTGCAGCCAAGCCTAATGACTTGGGTTCCAACCCCGTGACCCACATAGAAGAAGAGAACTGACTCTTGAAAGATGTCTTTTCCTTCATATCTTCTCCACAACCCTCTCAAGACACAGAAACACACACAGACATGAACTCTCTCTCCTCTCTCTCTCTCACACACACACAATCACACAAAATAAAATTTGACAGAAAAAAAAGTCCTAACATGTTTTTTATACAAACACACACGCACACAACTAATTCTGAAAATCCAAAGGAACAAGAACATTGTTTTTAAAAGAATTTAACAACTAATAGCTGAGGCAGAAATAAATAACCTATCATGGAGTAGATGAGTTCTTGAGGAACCCCTTCTTCTTGAAGGACTATAGATAGTAAACAACTGGTAGGGAGGGAAGGGGATCTTGCTTCCCAATCCTTTCCAAGGATCTGCAGACAATTAACAGCAGCTGGGGGAAGGGGGGTGTAGGTCACAGACCCTTCCTGAGGATATGAGCAGTCAAGGCTAGCTAAGGGAAAGCAGCTCAAGAGGCTCTCTCCTTCCTCAGAGTCTTAGTAACAGGAGTGGGGTCATTCTATTCAGTGGTAAACAGCTCCTGCTCATGTACATGAGCCCTCAGCATGCTCTGGTAAACAGCCCTATGTGGGGATTTAATAAAAGTTTCAGAGATATAAGAGGGATCTAACCACAGTCAGTCTAGGAGGATCAGAGGATGGTGATTCACAACTTTAATCCCAGCACAGGGAATATCCCAGGAGTGATGACCTGAACCCTTAATCCAAACTGGGCTGAGGCCATCTTAGTTTACAGAAGGATTTCCAGGCTCCCAGGCAGGCAGTGGTGGGGCCACCCCTTAACTGAGCGAAGAGAGTATTTAAGGCAAGTGTAGAAAGACAGAAGGTCAGAAGAAGCCAAGAGAAGCCAGGATGAGGAAGCTGGAAGACAGCTGGGTAAGATCTGACTATGGTGTTTACTCTCTCTAATATCTCTGACTTCCTCAGAGATCTGTCCCTGAGTCTCATTTATTCGTGAGACAGCCCTAGTTAAACTCTCTGGATCACACACAAAAGGAAGACAGGAAAAGTAGAAGATGGTGGGAAGACGAAGAGGATCAGAAGAGGTGGAAAGCAGACAAGAGAGGGTCATGGGTGAATGTTATCAAAATATATTCATATGCATTCACGAAAACATCAAGACACAGGTTTTGATTAAAAATTTAGGATACAGGGGCTGGACAGATGGCTTAGAGGTTAAAAGCACTGGCTGCTCTTCCAGAGGTCCTGAGTTCAACTCACAACCATAAAGATCCAGGATACGTTGGTGCGTGGAACTGAGAAACACAGTAAGTAAGGGTCATAGTTCTGCTTGGGCTACAACACAGAGGCTATCAGGAAAAATGAAAAGCAAAGTTGGAAAATCCTGAGTTGTGGAAACTCATAGCCCAGTTAAGGAGATAAGAAGGCCGTGAGGGGTATGAAAGAATGTTGATTAGATGAACAACATCAAAAGACATTTGTTGGGGGATGACTGCGACCTGGCAGCCGTTTTACGATGGAATGGAACAGAATGAGAAGCGTGTCTGGTGACAGTCTGTGACACAGGAGTGAAGGCTTGGACTTGGAAGAAAAAGGAGAAGCAGAGATGATGGATGGAGAGCTTCAGCCAAGATGGAACCCAAGAGCTATTGAGTCATCAATACGATGGCTGTCATCTTTGGCAGGCACGGAGGTGATAGATGTCCGGCTTCCGACGTGGGTTGCACTGTGGCAGGAACTCAGAAAGACGGCGTCTGCCAGGGTGTGAGTTCTGTTGTAAGTGATGAGTCTGAGAGCTGGCAGGACATCGGAGTGGAGGAGAGATTCTGGACTTTATCCACACAGAGAGGAACCATATGGTGTTATGAGAATCAAAATGGAGAAAATAGGAAGATGGAGAAAGAAGCGGGCAGCTAAATTCGGGAAGGCAGTGAACACCAGAGTCAGAGGTGCAGAAACCAAAGGAAAAAGCAAAAGGTTCTGAGCCACCTTAAGGGCATGCTTAATCTGGGGTTTAGAAGTATAGAAATGTTGCCCTGAATGGCATGGAGAGAAATGAACGTGGATGAAAGAGCACACGAAACTGGGTAACAGTGGGTAGGGGGAGAGATGACCGCAGAAAGCAAACTGCTTTCTAGACAATTCATGGTAGGAGGATGGGGAACATAGGTGGGGACTCAACGGGGCATCAGGAGGGAAGCAGATGGTACAGGCTGTGAACGTTCAGTGTCACTGTAAGGGGAAGAGAGAAAGTGAAGAAACAGGCAACAGCCAAATCCAGAGAAGGAAAGCTGAAGAGACCAGAGGGCACACAGCAGGGGATCACCTTAGAAACAGGAGTGGACATGGGATTGATTGTACAGATGAATGAGAAGGTAAATGGGAGAGGGATCATGGGAATACTATGTTTATTTATCCTGCACATAAGCTGGGGCAGCACTGTGAGCTGGTGAAGTCTGCACTAGAGAAATGACTCAGTGGTTCAGAGTGTGAACTGCTCTCATAGAGGATTTGAGGACATTGCCCAGCACCCACAGCCAGCTCCACAACTGATGTCTTCTTCTGGTACCCATGAGCACCTGTACTCAAGTGCACAAATCCATGTGCAGACACACATGTAGCAATCAATCCACGTGAGTCTGTTAAATGGGTAATAAGAATTGATTAAGATATAAAAATTGGGGAGATACACTCACAAGAAACAGAGCCAAATGAACAGCTGAAGTTGTCCTCTGTTCTACTCGGGATGCACTTGAACCATCCGATGTCCCACCACACAAAAGGAAGAAACATGATCACTGTCTCTTACACAGGCAAGGAATCAACACCTCTTTGGGGTTGGATAATCAAGGTCATCGGTGAAGTGAGTACCACTACACACACATAATACATAATTTAAAATAAAGTAAATCATTTGAGAGCAAGAAAGAGAATACGTGTGTACAAAATGATACAAAGGGTGAAAAACAGAAAACCAGGGAAATGTCTCAGCTGGTGGAGTTCTTGCTACAGAAGTAAGAAATCCAAGTTTGACATCCCTAGAACGCACATAAAGAAGTCAAGTGCAGTGTTCACAGGTTATTCCAGCTCTGGATGTAGGGACAGGAGGACCCCTGGGTCTCACTGGCAAGCCAGCTGAGCTAAGGTGAGCTAAACTGGAGGTCAACCTCTGACCTCAAACTCGCAGCACATATTTATACGTGCACAAATGTACACTCATTGTGTTGGTTCATTTCTGTTTGGTTGACAGAAGCTAAAGTCATTTTAGGGAAAGAGAACTCAAGTGAAAAAAAATGGCCCTTGACTAATGATGTGGGCCACCCCAGAGCATACTGTGGGCTCTGCTACCCCCTGGGCTGTCCCTCCTAGGTGGTTTAAGAAGAGAGGCTTAGCAAGCCACAAAGAACAATTCAGTGAAAAGCATTGCTCTACGGGTTCTGTTTCAGTTCCTGCCTTGAATTCCTGGCCTGGCTTTCTTTAGTGATGAACAGTGATGAGTTAATGTAAGCTGAAATAAATCCTTTCTTCACCCAGTTCCCTTTAGTCACGGTGTTTTACCACAACAATAAAAATCACAACTAAAATACTCATGTATACACAAAACCCAAGAATATGCCAAGGAAGCATGAATTAATGTTATACAGGGGGATCTAAGTTAAGTTGGAAAAAAATGAAGTTTTTCTGATCAAAATGGCCTTAATCTCTAGAGTCATCAATGGATTGATAGACTGAAACACATAGTTTTTTTTTTTTTTTAAGAATGACATAACTACACTGCACTCAATATTTGAGAGAAAAAATGTAATGAGAAGGAACAGTCAGTCAGGTACAGAGACAAAAAGTAGACTAGTGTTGTTGGTAGGGGGTGGTGGGGTAGAGGAGCTGGGTTTCATTAGTAAGAATAGGATAGATAGTTCATTAGAAAAGAAAAGAAGAGAAAAGCTACAGGACTGTTTCCTTGTCATTGACGCAAGCATTCAGGAATTAAATTGCAGTAATAGTCATTTGAACTACTAGATGTCTGAGTATACTAACAACCATTCAACTGTGAGACTTTAAAGGTGAACTTTATGGCGTGTGAGCTATCTCCCAATAAAGCTATTTTCCAAAAAAAAAAAAAAAAAATATTTCAGGGGTAGAATTTATGAACATATAAGTATTCTGAATGAATTTTCTTTTCTTACATAGACTTTTCAAGAAGCTTGAAGGCTCTTCAGAATATCCATCTAACACACAGGGATACTTCAAAGACAGCCTGTCTGAGAAAGAGTGGTCCAGTGCACTCTGTCATTATCCACACCACCACATGTACTGGGCTGAATTTAACAATGCAGAATTTTAATCAATATTGCATACAAACAAGTTGCACTTACAACTGGTTGAGGCCATATAAATATGAATGTTAGTCTCTATCATGGCCCTCACAGACTCCAGTATCAAAAGACAGAATAGGTTTTTTGTTTTTTGTTTTGTTTTGTTTTGTTTTTTTAAGGTCTAAGGCCAAGGAGATGGCTCAGTGTGTGAGGACTGCATGAGGATCTGAGTTCAAATATCCTCTGCCTAAATAAAAAAGTTGGTTTAGGTTACAGTTGCTTGTAAGCCAGGCACTGTGTAAGACATTGAGAATAGAAGATAAACTTGAAAGGTTAATTTTATGGTATTAAAAATAAAGTGATTTTCCAGAAAAATAATATGTCAGGAACAGACTTTATGAACGTGTAAATATATGGGAAAAACTTTCTTTTCACACCTCAAATGTTTGGAGCGTTATATATGGGACTTGCTGGCTGCCAGCCTGACCCCAGCTGCAGTGAGAAATCATGTCTCAAGACCACAGGGGATAACACAGGGCACTTCATGTCTTGCTCTAGCCTCAGGACACGAACTTGCATTTGCAAACATACATGAGCACCACACAGACATACTCACGAAATACGAATAAAGGAGAAGTAAAAGAACACCAAAGTACTTTTTAGTGAAACTTTCCTAGTTGGCAATCAGCGGTATAAAAACCCTCCATACTGCTGAGCAGGCACTCCAGAACGCATGGCAGCTGCTGGAGTGGATGACAGCTACTGCAGGGGTGTGATGAGGCCCAAGTCCCTCACAATGATGGATCTGAGCCAAGCCATCCGGAGCACAATTCTCTCAACTCTTTATCTGTTACATCTTACATTCCTAATGGTCTTCTTCATGATTCCCCTAGTTAACAAAGTCTTAGGTCTCATGTGGACATTTATCTTTTATTATTTTTCACTCTTTCTTGCACATTGCTAGGCACAGGGCTAGTGCTCTACCACTGAGCCATACCCCAACCCCTCACTGGGGAATTCTAGGCAGGTGCCCTACCACTGAGCCACACCCCAGCCCTCCCCTAGGGTATTCTAGGCAGGTGCTCTACCACTGAGCCACACCCCAGCCCTCCCCTAGGGTATTCTAGGCAGGTGCTCTACCACTGAACCACACCCCAGCCCCTCACTGGGGGATTCTAGGCAGGTGCTCTACCACTGAACCACACTCCAGCCCCTCACTGGGGGATTCTAGGCAGGGGCTCTACCACTGAGCCACACCTCAGCCCCTCACTGGGGGATTCCAGGCATCCCTACCTTGAACTACATTCCTGGCCTTCTTAGTTTTAAGTCAGGGTCCCATTAGTTTCCCTAGGCTAGCCTTGAAATCAGAACCTTAAGACTTTAGCATCTGGAATTGCTAGGATGACAGGCCTGTGCAACCACATCTGTCATGAAGACATTTTCTCATGTGCTCTAAGGAAACCACTTCTACTCTAGCACGAGAACACTGTTTCAAGCATTCTGGGCCAAGCTGATACTGGTTTTCTTGTCTGGCAGAATGGTAGTTAAATTAAATTCTACACCACTCAGCTGTCACTTCAATGACAAGACTGGCAGAAATACCAGCAATATAGTTTGTTAGAAAAAAGTAAAGGGATGGAAACCAGGAACTCCACAATGGCCTTCTTTCTAGTGGCTACTCTCCTGGGAATGTGCGTTCTCCTTTGCTATTCCCCCTGTTTCTCCTGTAGGGCTAGCACTTGGCTAAACTAACCTATCCCTGAGGAGAGACAGTTGACTAAAGAAGCAGAAGTATACTAATGATGACATGAGGGAGGGCTGATGGTAGTGTTAGTTGTCTAATTAACAGAATCTACCTGAAAGGAGTGTTTAAGTGAGGGCTGGCCCCTGGGCGTGTCTGTAGGGGATTATCTTCATTTGTTAATTGAAGAGGGAAGAACTGTTCAGTGTGGTGGCATAGGATGCTAAGCTGTATGAGGTAGAGGGAGCAGAGGGAAAGGGAACTGGCAAGTAAGTCTTTGTGTATTCTTTGCACTCTGCTCTTGATTCTGGATATCACGGGGCCATATCCTTCAGGCTCCTGTCTGTTGTGACTTCTTCACCAGGACAGATGAACTGGAACCTGAGAGCTAAACAAGTCCTTTTCCCTTAAGTAGCTTTTGTGCAGTTTTTTCCCCCCTAAGATTTGTTTATTTTTAAATGACATGCATCACTTCATGTTTTGCCTGCATGTCCATCTGTGTGAGGGTGAGCAGCCATGTGGGTGCTGGGAATTAAACCCAGGTCCTCTAGAAGAGCAGACAATGCTCTTAAATGCTGAGACAACTCTCTAGCCCCTATACACACAAAGAAAGTTAGGGTGAGAGGTAAAACTTATTTATATAAGTCAGCTGGATGGAAATGCAGCAACAGAGTAGAAAATGAGGAATGTGAACCATAAGGCTGAACAAGAACAACCCTTCGGGGGAACTTGTACAAAAAGCACCATTGCCGCTCTACTTCTAGGAACCCTGGGAAAAACTTGCTTTCTGTAAGCAGTGTGGTGACATCGATTTCTCCTTTGTGTCACTGCCAGATAAGTGAACCTCCTTCCCATGGGGACACAGCCAGGTTCGAGGCACCAAGCCCCATAGCACTTGGCTTATGGACTTTAATACTGGTCACTTTTCTCCACGCCATTAACAAACAGCTGGCAAGGGGGTAGTGGGAGAAGAAGGTTTCTCTGCGGTTTGAGATGATGCAGTTCATCGCTGTAGGAAAAGCATTGTTGAAGAGAGTGGGCAGCATGCACACGTCTGGGCGGAGCAGAAGCAAGGGAGAGATGAATGCTGGTGCTCATCAGGATCACAGCCTATTGGACTGGTACCGCCAACAAGCAAGGTGGGTAAGCACCTCTGTTAAGCACCTCTAGAAATGGCCTCAACAGACAAATCCAGTTACGTCAACAACAAAGCTTCACAGCTTGGCACAGTGATGCACGTTGGGATGTGGGTGCCTGGAACGGAACCTAGATCCCGCTTTAAGAGGAATCAGTACTTTTAGCACGGAGACATCTCTTCAGTACCTATTATCTTCTCTTGGCAACAACCTGAGGTCTCTGCTCAGAGGCTAGCCTGTCCACTAAATTCCAAAACAAGCTCTCTGACCTCTGGAGCTCCCATGAGAAGCTGTGGAGAGCTATGACATCATCCACTGAGCATCCCGAGGGCTCCTCTGCCTGTCAATGCAGTGCCAATAAACAGAGAGAAGACCTTAGAACTGAGGGCTGCTTTCCCTACTGAGATGAGCTCTGGGCAACAGCCGCTGCCTGCCCAGATGTCTGCAGCAGAGCTGGGACTCACTCTAGTTATCTCTGTGCTTATGACTCCCTGAGAAGGGTATTCTCCTGCAGGCCCAGCTTCTGCTAAAGATGGCTGAAGGAATGGCCTGTCACACAGCCTTCCTTCTCACATCCCAATTATGTATCTCAAATATATCACCTATTAAGACCCAAACACTTCGTTAGTTGGTTGCGGCCCTATGAACAGGTTACCATGGATTTACGCTGGCATAATGGGCCCTCGTGATATATGTTCCCTGTCACTGCAGAAACAACAGTCAGTGTGTCTGAGCGAGCCCACCTGCCAAGCAATATGTTCTCAATCCCTCAGGCAGAGCGGTGTGCTGCTTGGCTAAGAAAACGTCCCCCCACTGAGCAAATGGCAGAGCCATGGAACACAGGCGACTGTGAGCGCCTGCGTAAAAGCCTTGGCTGGTCCCCCTGGCAGGAGCAGCAGGAAGGGGCAGTGGGGGGTATCCTTGACAAGCTTCACTTCACTGAGACAAGCAACAAGCATACAAAATCAGGGTCTGCCTTCCTTCCCGCCCTTCTTCTCCTCCCTCCACTCCCTTTTCCTTCCTTCTTCCCTCCCATGTACTCCTCTTCCTCTCTGGCCCCCACCCTTTCCTTTTGTTCTTTCTAATGAAGTACCATGGGCGGCTGTGCACACCATCATTTATGGCTGGAGGGTGGGTGCCTGGAGTCAATTGTTAGCAGACCAGGACAGCACACCAGTGGCTCCTATCAGCAGCTGGTGGATAGTGTTAGCATCCAAAGGTGCTGGCTTCCAACAGGACGGTGGGCTGCAAACAGCTAGTCACCCAAGTTTCACCACATTGCTTCCTCCAAGAGTTCCCACCACCTTGACAATGTGGTGACACCTGCAGATGTCCTAAAACCAAGAGGCAACAACATCACCCTTACCTTGGAAAAGCGGACTTTTTTTTTTTTTTTTGCACAGCACAGACACTGGGGGTTTGGGTGGGGAATGCTGTGGCTAATTAGTGATAGCAGGAGGTCTGTGCTGTGAAGAATGCCTCCCAGGTGCTCAACAATTCTGCTGCTAACTCCTCCTGAGATAGAAAGGACTGTTAAATGAGTAAGTCCTCTGTGGGTTATGTAACAAGCAAGGGGTGCAAGGCTGTTGTTCAAGGCAGACAAAACCAAAAACCAACTACCACTATTGTTTCTTTTAAAGTGTGTGTGTGTGTGTGTGTGTGTGTTTTCATGGGCCATGGTGCATTGTGTGGATCACAGAACAACCTCAAATCTCCTATGTGCTGCTCAAACATTCTAATTGGGCTACATCCCAAGTCTAGCTCACCAGATTTAAACAAAGTTATACAGCTTACTCTGTGGACTGCCATCAAGATATGGGACATTTATACATGGCTTTAGTTTTGACTTCCCAGCCACTGACTAAATGCAAACCCACCATGCTCATCCTTATCTTTCTTCTCTACCCAGTCAATATCAAAAGAATACAATTACTCAGTCTATAATACTCAGATGCTTAGTTATGACACTTTATGTTCTTTCTTCTCCTTCAGTAAAGAACAAGATCTGTCTGGTCTGCTAGATATATTAAAAAACAAACAAACAAAACCATGACTTATCTACTGTGAATAAAGTCTGGAGAACAGCACCTCACACACCCAACCTTCTGAAAGCCGATTAACTGATAGGAACTTGGCCACTGTGGGGAAGTTAGAACATGTAGGCCCAGGCCTAACTGCAGTATCTGAGCTATCTCTGTCTCCCCTATTAGTCATTCCTTATCCAGCAACATGTCCCACAACAGATGAAAGGTAAGAAATCAAACCAAACAAAAAACAACAAAATACCGCCTTTTAAAACGTCTTAATAAAGAAAACAAAATATCATCAAAGTATTCCACCAGACTCACTACAGACTTAACCCAAACAGTGAGTATGTAGTACTGGAGTTGCGATTTTCTCTGCTTTGCTACATCCACCTATCTACTATTTCTATACCAGGGCACTTGAAACTCCTCTTGAGCTATGATTTTTCTTAGAGGTGTTACTAAGAATCCCAGGAAATGGCTGGCGTGTTGGAAACTAAATCTGTGTTCTCTGGCCATGGTCACTCAAATTTGTGTCCAGAATAAACCATCTCTTATCCCCTGTGAGGTGAAGGCTGTGTTGTCATGTTGACACCAGTTGTGACTGCCAGGATCAGATTTCACAGGACATCAACGATGACTATCTTCACAAGAATCATTTATGATTCACTTGGTTAAATTAATAGATGTTTTGTTCAATCATGTTAAGAGAAATATGCTTAAACAATCCTGAACCAAAGATAAATGTTTCTGATAGAATACATTTTAAAAATGCAGTGCTATAGTTTGGTTGACTTTTAAATGCTTTCTCAGCTGGGCCATGAGACTGTGGCTTCTGAGCCCTCTAGACATAAACGCCATTCAGCTGACTTTGGCTCCTTCTAGCTGGTAAAAGAGCCCAGCTTCCTCCTGTTTTTCATCAGATAACATTTGATATTTACCCATTTCTGACACCTGGCTTGCAACAGGTCCCCAGCTGCCAGTTCAAGCTGGGTTATGTGTCTGTGACCCTGTGGACGCCTTGGATGTGACAGTTCTCTCCAGCTGGAATGTTGCAGGGTCACCTTAGCTTCCCTGCCACAGATCCAAAGCTGTAAGCCACAGCCCTCCCTCGAGATCACAGCCACAGACTCAACAAGGCCCTGCCAGCAGGAAGGGGGATGGCTCTTGCGGTTACCATCAGACGTCAGTGCTGGAGGCTGGCTTCCAGGCCAAGTCTCCAACACTCAACTTCTCCTGAAAGGAAACAAGAACTAACACATGCAAGTGAAATTACCAGTTTCTCCTGATGCTTAACCAAATAGTTCTACCTGCCCTGAATGGTAAGTACTTTGAGGCTCCAAGGAAACTGGTGTTCCAGTGTGTGTAGTGATTTGGGTTAAGTCTGGAGTCACACGAATCAGAAAAGAGGAGACTGTCATTTCTGCTCAAGTCAAGAGTGATTCTGAAATCATCGGTTTTCTCTTGTTGGATGCTAAAGGACTCCAAGAGAGATGCGTAAGTCAATAAATAAAACAGTCAATATACATTCATCAACCACAGCAGCCATTGCTTAACATTGGTTTGTCTACTCTGCAAAGAATCCAACTGTTCCCTGACCATGATTTGAGCTGGATCTCAATAAATGCCACTTTTTGGACACTCACCCTATATAGTATGGTTATCAGCCACCAGTGAAATCAATAAGGCAGGTAGACATTTTAGCTCTCGTCTTCTTAATGAACAAGATTACATGAGAGGGCAAAGTTGGTGAAGCTTGGAGAACATGAGGAGTTAGTTTATCATGATGGACACTCAAGATGGAGAAATCTGCTGGCTGACTTAGGAATCCTGTTTCCTTTCTGTCTGGCTGAGCGTTAAATAACCCTACTTCCAGAGAACTGACGGGTTCTCAAGGAGGCCAATACATCTCATGCAATGTTCTAGTTGACTCATTATTTACGGCTGGCGTGTTCCCTCCCTAGATCCCTTGGACCAACATAGAGAATGTCCTCAGCTCTGACACCTTAAAGGAAACAAATTCAGTCTAAAATCCTTCCACAGGACAATTTTTTATGTGTTTGGCATTGATTCTCATCCTGAGGCAACAGTGGGCAGCAACTAGAAAACCTGGCTTATCCCTGGCAAAAACTCAAAGGAGTCATGAAATGCCTAACAGCAGTTCAAAAGGCAGTGCCCTTGTCGAGAATATGAAGATGAACATGAGGGCCTATGAAATAATGTTATAGCAAAACCAAAAATACAGACCCCAGGGGAGTTGGCATCACGTTCAGACCAAAGCTTAAAATGTTAGATATCTTGGGGCTAGAGTGAGGGCTCAGTTGGAAAATTGCTTCAGGTTGATGGAAAATTAACGTCCCCAGTGCCTATGTAAAGAGGAAGGTTTGTAACAAATACATGTAATCCCAGCACTGAAGATCTAAAATTAGGTGGATCCCTAGAGGCCACTTGCTAGCCAGTCTTGTCCAGTCTGTGAGCTTCAGATTAAGTGACAGACCTCATCTCAAATGAGGTGAAGAGTGATTAGCTCTGCTGGTGATGTCTAACTTCCACATGCATGCATATACATGGCATATACACACTCACATATTCTCACACACACAGGAATGCACATACACAACTCTAGATGTCCTTTGCTTTCGATAGCTATTAATGTATCTCATCAGCAGATTTAATGTTAATACTGCACATGTGCATACCACTTTCCAGCTCTAAAAAATTTAGGTATTATTTTACAGTTTTATTTTGGATTGAATTTTTAAAATATTTATTGTACGTGTGCATGCTTACGTACACATATGTATTTGTTTATGTCACAGGGCAAAGGCATAACTTAGTTTTCTTCATCTATTATGTAAGTCCTCAGGCTCTAACTCAGGTCTTCAGGATTGGCAGCAATAGTCACTGAGCAATCTTGCTAGCCTTGATTTTGAACTTTAAAAGGTACATCGTGGCGTAACAAATAAAAAGGTAATGGTGTATGAACGTGGCCTACTCTCCCGATAGTTCCAGGTGTTGGGTTCCAAAGGAGAAGCCTATCTGCAGCACATGCCCGTGACTATGGATAAACCTATCAACCTCCTGAAGTCTTCCTTTTTCGGTAACATAAAGATAGTGCACTGATAGCCTTGAACAAATCAATCTACAGAAATATCTCACTTAGGGCCTGGAACATAGGATGAATAGAGAGTTGATTATTCATATATCTGTATTGCAGTTAAAAACTGATTTCTTTATGGTGAAAACATGTTGTTATGGATAGATGATATAAAAAGAATAGAAAACAAGGTTTAAAATACAGGCTGAAGTTGATGCTCAGTGGTACTTACTTGCCTAGCATGCAGAAGGGTCCTAGGTTGGGTAGATCCCCAATCCTACCTCCCACAGCTCCCAAAATACTTAAGGATCAAAGAACTTTAAAAAATGCTTTCACATTAAGAAATTCAAAACTATTGAAAAGATCATTTTAGACTACACACAGAAGAAATGAAATCCTATACCCAAGTGTTCACAGCAGCCTAATGCACAATGACCACAATGTGGAAGCAATCAAGTACCCACTGATGAATGCAGACAAAATGGAGCCTGTACCTATAGTTGGATTATAACCAGCCTTGAAAAGTATCCTAGCTATCATTAATTGTGAACTTGGCACAACAGATCACTTGAAAAGAGTCTCAGATGATAGTCTTTATGAGGCTGGTCTGTGGAGGTTATCTGCGAGGGATTGTCTTGATTGCTAATTGATAAAACGGTCCAGTCCACTGTGGGCAGTAACATTCCCTTCGCACGCGCGTGCGGGTCATTGTAAACTGCCTAAAAAAGTCACATGAGCATGAGACTGACAGCCGGCAAGCAGCATTACTTCATGGTTTCTGTTTCAATTCCTGTCTGGGTTTTTAAGTTTTCTCAGTGATGACCTGTAACCTGCAAGCTGAAATAAGCATACCCCCAAAGTTTCTTTTATTCAGAGTGTGAATGATCTAGCAACACAGATCAAACACAAAAAGTGGAGGACGTTCTGACATGGACACAACGCAGGCCAACCTTGGGGATAATAGGCAAAGAAGCCCTCACAGAAGGACCAATAAATACGATTCGTATGTGGTATCTCCAACAGAAAAAAACAAGGAGTAAAGTGTGGGGGAGGGAGGGGAAGAAAAGGAGAAAAACTTATGGGTTCATGCTTATGCACGTTCATATTGGAAAAGTAAAGAAAAAAATCTGAAGATTGATAACGATACTAACACATGATCGTGATATTTACAAATATGCTTATTTATACACTAAAGTGATCCCAATAGAAAACTTTGTAACAGGCTTATGTGTGTGCCTGTAGGAACACCAATAGGAGATCTACAAAGTGCTGTTACTGTACCAACAGATTTCAGGTGTCAAGAAAAAGGACCCACTTTCTGGGGTAGGGCCCCTTATTGAATGGTTAGGCAGACAGGAGTCAAACCAAAAAGAGTCCAGAGGCCTGGGATTACGGCAATTCACAAATAAGTGAGACTATAAAACCACACCAGGCCAGTGACAGGATCTGACTGGTGAACATCTGCCACCTTTTGCAAAGGCCATATGTCTAGGGTCAGATGACGGATAAAGGAAATGACCTCAGGTTTCACTCAAGAACACTCAGTGGCATATAATGATTAGGAAAATAAAAAAAAAGCATCAGGTGGTTCCTAAATACATCCATTGACTGACAACTGCATTTCAGGGTCCTCTGTTCTTCATTAGGAAAATGGTGAATACATCACTGTAATTAAGTACTTTCTTAGCCTCCCCTAGCAAAACCCCATTCACGATAATGGATCAAGGTGCCAAACACACAGGCTAATGAGTGATTCACTGCCACCCCCCCAAAATCAAAACAACACACACACACACACACACACACACACACACACACACACACACACACACACACGCGTGCACACCTTCAACTGAAAACATCATTTCACACCATTGTACACACACACACACACACACACACACACACACACACACACACACGTGTGCACACCTTCAACTGAAAACATCATTTCACACCATTGTATCATAGGAAGAACAGGCTTTGGGACCATTCTGAGAGAGCCAGTGACCAGAACAAAGCCACAGTAGAAAGGGAAATGGGGGACTGGCAGCATATGTGCATCTAAGACAGTGCTTCAGGATGGCTCATGTGAACAGGCAAGTTGAATGAAGCCCGCTGCAGACTAAATCTGACCCAGTTTCTGTACACTATACGAACTCATTTTTCTTTTGCATTTTTAAAATGTCGGGGGTGGGGAACAGAGGACATATGACAGAGCCATATACGGCTGTAAAAGCTAAAATACTCACTGGCATTTACAGAGCAAGTTTGCTGATCTCTGCCCAAGCAACAGAAACAATGAAGCCACGTGTTTAGGACCAAAGAGAAGGAGAGTATAAAGAAGTATAAACGCACATACAGAGAACAAGGAACTCGGTGAGTACACTGAGTCCTTCATGAGTATGAAGACCTGAGTTTGATCCCAGCACCCACACCAAACAAACCATCACTGAGAAAAGATGTGACACTCCATGTCTGTCACCCCAGGGATGAGGAGGACAAAGATGAGGATCCCAGGGCTCCCTGAACAACAGCCTGGCCTCCTTGGTAAGTTCTAAGCCAGTGAGAGACCCTGTTTCAATCCAAGGTAGAGCTCAGGGAAAAAAATCATAAGAGAGGAGACAGAATGTAAGAGGCAGAGGATGAGGACACTGCAATAGGAGGATTGTGTTGCTTCATTGTAAATAATTGTCCCACCCACTGGATTAATAAAAAGCGCTAATTGGCCAAAGGTAGGTAGGAAGTGTGGGCAGGGCTACCAGACTAAAAACTCTGAGAACAGGAAGCACAGAGCAGAGCGCCAGAGAGAAGCCGGAAGAAACAGAGGACAACTATGCTGCTCTAAAGAAAGGTACCGAGCCACATGGCTAAACAGCAAGAATCATGGGTTAGATGAAGGGTACAGAGTTAACAAGTTTTATGCCTGGGCCTGACGCTGATCAGCCTAAAACTATTGAAAGCATCTGTGTGTCTCTGTGGGACTGTGGGACTGTGGGACTGCAGGTCTGCAGGTCCTAAACCTTGAGGTTAGGCCCGAAAGTCCAGGCCAGAAACCTCATACTACACACTGCAGCAATAAATACCTTCCAGAAATGAAGTATTGATTGTACTCAAGAACATGCTGTAGCTATGCTTTATTCCACTTCAACAATTCATCACAGATAAAGGAGAGGCCTGAGAGGCTCCACCCCTCCCCGAAAGCTATTGGCAAATGAATGGTTGTTAAAAAAAAAATGAAAATAAAAAAAGGATGTCATTCAGTGGAGGAGTCTCTCATAACTTGCCCTTGCTCTGGAAAATACAGGCTCAAGTAAAAATTTCTGATTGAACCCAGAGGGGTCACACACAAGAAGACATGTGACCAGAAGAAAGACTTGCTGAGAAGGATTCCTGTAAGAGACGGAGAGGGTAAGAGAACAGTGGGTCAAAACAACTAAAGTTACTTATTAAAGTATGCAAAACTGCCAAGTAAGTTTTAAAATGAAAGCAGTAAAAGAAATGAATGAATAGTGATTAAGAAAAAGAGCTGAGATTGTCATGACATCCGTGTGTGTGTGTGTGTGTGTGTGTGTATACATATATATATGCATGTACATCTATGCACCCAAGTACAGAAAGATAGAGATGATTTACTACATAATTTTGAATTATTTTCTAAAATGTATTGTAATTTTTAATAATTTATATTTATTGCTGTTTTGCCTGCATGAATGTCTGTGTACTGGTGTCAGAAACCCTAGAACTGGAGTTGCAGATGGGTATGGCTAGCACACGGGTGAATTGAACCCACGTGCTTCGGAAGAGCAGTCGGTGCTCTGAACCACAGAGCCAGCCCTTTCTCCATGCTCAGGCCCTGCTTCTGGCCCAGGCCTCGAGTCCATTAGGCACTTAGCGTTCAGTCTGGTCACTACCTGGCTATCTGATTTTTATAGAACTAGTTTGCTCACCCACGCTCTAGCAGGCAGAGTTAATTATTCTATATGTTGAGAATGGCGCAATAAACTCTCAGTTTAATGGAGGCATCTCCTTAGTCCATATCTTCATGAACATTGGGATCTTTCCTTGTGAGATTGTAGGGAAAAAAATACAGAAATTCAAATACCTTACTCCAGAAAATTATTAAGCAAGAAAAGACAAAATTCTTTACTTCCATCTTGCCTCTCTCTTTCTCAAATCGAGTCGTTAAGTCAAAATCAAACATGCTTTTAGGAAAATATTATGGTTCACGGTGGTATCTGGTATAATTCCATAATTTCTGGGCACTTAAAAAGTTTAAAATAGGCTGCACATAGAAACTTGGCAGAAATAGTGACTTGGGGCAATACCACCGACTACTGCAGTAATTCAGAAACAGATGGTTCAGAATTTATTTATCGTATGTGGGTGGGTGGCAGGTGAGTATATGCACGTATGAGTGCAGGGACCATGGTAGTAAGAGAAGAAGGTCACAGCTTCTGGAAACAGAATTCAGTTCCCAGGCGTAGGTGGTGGGTCCTGGGTATCATCTTTCCAGACCCTAGAACTTGCTAATATTTTGTTTTAGTTTTTTTGAAACAGGGTTTTTCTGTGTAACCCTGACTGTCCTGGAACTTAACTTGAGTAAATCAGGCTGGCCTTGAATTTATAAAGATCCACCTGCCTCTGCCTCTGAAAGTGCAGGGACTAATGGCATGTGCTACCAACAACCAGCTGAAGTTGCTAAAAGCACAGGAAAAAAAGCAAATATCCAGTGTCTCATCTAACTGAACATGTCTGGATTATGAACAAAGCTCAGCTACTTCATCCTGCATTAACTCAACTGATAAGGTATTTTTCGTCTCAGAGCAATAAATACTTTTCTTCCACTGAACGTTAGAATCATTACAAGTATTGCTACTCACTGGCTGTTAAGGAGACTACATATTAACTTTGCCTCTTGGAAGGTCCAGCTGGGGAGAGGCTGCGAATTATACCTTTTCTACAGTCCATACTGCCAAACTGGGCTCAAGACTAGAATTTTTTTAAAAAAAATCTTGTTTATGAAATATTGGATAGTGAGCACAAAGAATAAAAACCAGTAAGCGAGGTTAAGTGAGGCTAGCTTACCCCTGCCAGGTAAACATATTTTGATGTGGGCGCTTGCAAAAGCTCAGGATGCTTGGTTTCCAGAGTGCAGAGGCCTCCGACAGAACCTGAAAAACAGCTCAGCTTCTAAGGACTCTGGCTTCTCGAATCCACGTGATTTTACACAGGAAAAGACTTCTGTGGATGTGTTCTTTGTTCTGTGAATGTTTCAACACTTAAAATAGTGGGTCAGTTCTGTTCTTGGACAGATAATTCCCTTGGAAGTTGTGGGTAAGTTGTGCTGCCTACCAGCTGGCTATGAGGAGGAGGTGGGGGTAGAGTTGGAGGAGCAGGAGGAGGAGCAGGGGGAGCAGAAGCAGGAAGAAGAGGAAGAGGAGGAGGGGCAGGAGGAGGGGCAGGAGGAGGAGCAGGAGGAGGAGCGGTGGTGCCAGGACTGGGTGGGTGAGGAGGTAAAGTGATTGCTTTGTAAGCATGAAATCTGAGTTCAGATAGCTGGCATTCAGGTAAAAGTTGTTGTGGCTGCCATGTGCCACAACATGAGACAGGACAATCATGGGGCCTTGCTGGCCAGCAGGACTAGGTCAGAAAGGTCACTGGAGTTCCAAGATCACTGAGTGACCCGGTCTCAAAAATTAAGGTAGAGAATGATGAATAACAGAGTAGAGCAGTAACACAGACCTCTGCTCTCCATGTTTGCATCAACACACACACACTTCTCCCATTCTTGCTCATCAGAAGAGTAGAACACACGGCTGTGGAATGCATCCCTCCCAAGCATAGAGGGAGGTAGTTAAGGGATTTGGGAAGGGCAGTTGTCCTATGAATTGATATACTGGTAGAGATATTGCACTGCTCCACAGAGAATGGATTTCATCTCCAGAACACAAAGCTTGGCTAAGAATTTCCCCCCTCACTAACTTACACTCCTTTACAAGTATGCAAAGTAGCTATTTTGAAGCCAGACTAACACTGGCAAAAAAAAAAACAAAACAAAAAAAAAACAAAACAAAAAAAAAACAAAAAAAAAACAAAAACAAAACAAAAAAAAAAAAACACTGTCTCAGGAAGACAAGGATTCAGTTCTTATATATTCCCAAACAAGTTCACTTCAAGGCCCTTTGGTTGTAATCTCTCTCTCTCTCTCCTCTCTCTCTCTCTCTCTCTCTCTCTCTCTCTCTCTCTCTCTCTCGTGTGTGTGTGTGTGTGTGTGTGTGTGTGTGTGTGTGCTGATGCCCATGGAATGCCCATGGAAGTGAGAAGAAGGTGTCAGAGGTCATAGACCTGGAGTTAAGAGGTGGTTGTGAGCCACTAGTCCAGGGAACCCAAGTAGACTTCTCTGTTAAAGAGTATCAAGCACCTTACATTTCTGAGCCATGTTCACAGCTCATTACCCCCTTTCTAACACATGAATATGTTTTTATCTCCCCCCACCCCGAAACAGGGTTTCTCTGTGTGGCCCTGGCTGTCCTGGAACTTACTCTGCAGACCAGGCTGGCCTTGAACTCAGTGATCCTCCTGACCCAGCTTCCCAAGTTCTAGGATCAAGGTGTGTGAAATCACTGCTCAACTAATGAGTGTTTTTTTTTTTTTCCCTCCCAAAAAGGAAACAAAAAAAATATTGTGCCAATTGTTAGGCCACTTATCTCCACCCCAATAAAATCATTCTCTTATTTATGTTTCTGGAGCAGGTCTTGCCGGAACACTGATTTCCCTGCCCTTTGCCTGTCAAACTAAATGTTACTTACAAGCAATTGACTGCAAGTTAGTTTAACAGCAAGACATCCCTTTAATTAACTACCTTCTTTTTTATTGCAGTTGACAGGCAATACATTTATAGCATCTCAACTGATTACATGAGGTCTTAGGATAGCTACCTATTGGCAAAGAAAAAAAAAAGCCTGCATAAAGCCTAATAAATAGGATTTGTGATTAAGAAATCAAGAAAAAAAAAGAAACCTCAATATTTCTCACAACTTCAGACTGAATGTCACCACTATTTTTAATGGCAAAGTATTAACCTCACTAATTAAAATTATGTTTCATCCCACTTTTCTAGAAAACTGTTCCAGAGACAATGCTTATCTTTCTCTCAGACTGACTAAGTTTCATGTGGGAATTCTACCTCTCAGAATAGAAAATAAAAACACAAAATAAACCATAAGAACATAATTTACACAGGATATTTATTAGTTACCTTACTTCTTTTAAGGTATATTTTATTATGTGTGCATGTTTGAGGTTTTTTTTTGGTGGGGGGAGGTTCTCTGGGAAGGACAGAAGAGGGGGCAAGTTCACCTAATGCTAAAGACACAGATGGTGCGTGGCCACCTGATATGGGAGCTGGGGATGGAATTACACCATCCTATGCCAAGAACAGAATGTGCTCTTAACCACTGACTGAGCCATCTCTTCAGCCTCCACCAACACTTTATTTCAACATCAAAAGTTGAGTGAGGTCCTGGAGGGCTGGAACATGTACCATAAAACCATCCCCAAACCCTTTGATCATTAGAAATGACACTTTGTATAGAATATTTAAGGAGAAAAGCACTCGCACGGTGCCATTTGACAGGTAGGGGTAAAACAGCTGAACTCTTGACAGTCCCTATGACTGCAATTATGGTCACCGGTGAATAGAGGGAAAAAGGAAGCAAAAACCACATTGACCTACCTCATCATGATTTCAACTGCCTTGTTCTAACTCTCTGTACTTTCTATCATTTACCACTTTTGTAATGAGAAGGAACGCCTGTTGCTGAGGAGGAAGTGGATTCTCCCCCAGGTCTTAATTAGGTGATATTCTAGACTCTTAGCTGTCCAGCAAAAACACTCCCAGTGAGTCACGTTCACAGCAAGGATGGCTGCCTGCTGACAGGCATTCCATCTTATCTAGATGAGTGTGAGAGTGGGGGGAAACAGATAGTTCAGGGGAAATGCCAGCTCTTGCATTCACAAACAAGCAAATTCTCAGTAGAATAAAAAGTCATTAAAACCAAAATACTACTCCTGCTCTGTCCCAGAAAAGAAAGAAAACACCCATCCTTGTTATCTAATACTCATGTTGGAGAGCCTTCCTATCTGCACATATGAAAAAACCAGGGGGAGAAATAAGCAAAACTCATTTTAATTGGGAGCTCTCCTGACAGAGTAGTTATTAATAAGGCTGTATTGTACAAACCCCCTGAAATCCCCAACGCCGTGGACTACACTAGCAGAGAGACATTTAACATCCACCATGCCTCACTCCCCATGCACTTGGGTCTGTTCATCTATTCCTGCCCCCTCCTCCCCTCTCCCAGCCCTGGATTCTCAAATCAAAGGGGGAAAAAAAAATCTTGTATTGAGCAAACCCTCCATCAATTATTCACAGGATATTACAGTGTATGTCAGCAATCTCTTGGTGTTTAAAAAACTTAACTACAAGCCAATTAAAATGTAAACTGAGAAAGACGGATGGAGCTGGTTGCTCTGGTGTGAACTTGAGCAGTTCCTAACGTGTGGTACAACTTCCAGACCCGCTAATTTGACAGCTTCTTTCATCAGGAGGGCAGAGCCCTCCCCCCTACGATTTCTCCCTCTTTGTCTTAATGGAGTACGTCTCCCAGGACGAATAGTTCCATACCCTTCCATTAGGGTAGATGAGTCCTCTGGGAATTGCGAGCAAGTCCTTGCTCTCCAAGAGGAAGCTATTAACACAGTTAGTTTTGTCTTTGCTTTTAAGGACATGTCATAGACT
This sequence comes from Phyllotis vaccarum, assembly GCA_033318265.1. Taxonomy (NCBI): domain Eukaryota; kingdom Metazoa; phylum Chordata; class Mammalia; order Rodentia; family Cricetidae; genus Phyllotis; species Phyllotis vaccarum. Next base: position 41,119,236 of record JARWLC010000017.1, on the reverse strand, counting down.
CCAGGTTGCAGGTTGGAAGTCACATGGTTTTATTTAACACGGAAAGAAAGTCGTGTGGGGGCAAGAAAGCAAACACGGTTTCCACTGAAGAATCCTACCAAACTAATCTTCCTCTGCTGCCCAGTTTTCTCCATGCCGCCCTTCTCCTTGACACTTCTCTTCATCTAGATGGAATGAACTCAAGACTGCTTACCAGCAGGACATCGTGGTTTGTGTTTGTTTGTGGTCTAATTTTGCAGTGCGCAAGCTAGGCAGGTGTGGTAAGCTATACTCCAAAACCCATATGGTTTTTTAGATGAAAATGTGTTAACTGATATTGATCATCAACCTGATAGGATCTGGAATCACCAAGGAATGAGACCTCCGAGCTTGTCTTTGAGGGAGTATCTATACTGAGTTAGCTGAGAATAGAACATTGGTAGCAGTATCCTATGGGCTGGGGACAGAATAAAAAAAGAGAAGTGAGCCAAGCGTTTGTCTCTCTGCGTCCTGAGTATGAATGTCTCATGCTCCTGCGGCCATGCCTTCCCCACCATGATGGACTTTCCACTCAAACCATGAGCCACAGAATAAGCCCTTCTTTCCTCAAGTTGCATTTCTCAGGTGTTTTGTCCGTATCAAAAAGGACAGTAAACAATACAGAGGGGTATTAAACAATGCATGCATTTTCAGCCATTCTAGTAACAAAAAAAATATGGGCCCTTTCCAGATTCCTAGCACAGATCCTCCACACCCCTTCTCCTGACCCTCCTTTCCCTTTCAACTTTGGTTAGGACATCTCTACCTACAGTGAAACCAGAACTCCCTGGGCTAGACTGGAACAATGAGTTAGGTTATTAAGGTTTCTACATTCTCTATTTCTCCTTTCTAGGATGGGAGTTTTCATTTGCAGATCACATTTAGGGCAGGGACATTTGATCTACCTAAAAAAAGATGGGTCTGAATGTGGACATCTTATGCTTCCAGCCTTGGGAGCCTGCCGCTTATCTAATAAAATATTATTTCAATTCAGTTTTTCTCTGTTCTGGCTTCCTTGCTAGACCCACAGTTTAAAGAAGAGACAAAAATGGACTTCCATTGCCACAGATAATAAAACTCACATAGACCTCAGAAAGATACTGACCTCAATCATGAAACCTCATCTCCACTGATCTACTTTCTGCCACCTGTATACATATTGATTAGAAAGCTCCAAGTTCATAAAGAATACCAGCTCAAAGCAACATAATCACAAGACATATTGATTCCCTATGAGCTAATGACTATGGTATTAGTGGCTCATTATGTCAAATTAATGCATTGGAAAAGATAATAATCAATAAAGTAATTCATTACCTTCTAAAGAGTCAGCATGGGCTGAAATCAGAGACAGATGTAACTAGCACTATATAAATAAATGTGTAGCAACTATAACTGAAAAGAAACAACAAAACTCGTCTCCCTTCCTCCTTTCCATGCTTTCGATTGTGGAATTCTCTTGATTCTTAACTGATATAGGAGACCCAGTCTACTGTGGGTGGCACTAATCCCTAAGCATGTAGTCTCACAGCTTCTCCTAAAATTCCTACCCTGATTCCCCTACATGAAGGTCAGTAACATGTAAGGTGAAAAACTTTCTTCCTCCAAGCAGCTTTTGGTTAGTGTTTTATCACAGCAATAATAATAATAATAAATAAAATAATATAATACAAAGCCTCAAACACCAGATTTTATCTCCTGTATGACAGGGAAGACTCTGTACTCTATGAGCATGCTTCATGATTATTTGATCAAATTCAGTTAGCAGGTATGTATCAGGAAAGCTTATGGGTCAAAATGAAAGGCAGATGGTTATCCGAGTGGTGAAAATAATCAATAAATTCATTCTGCTATTTAATCCTGCTGAATTATTTACCACAGTGGCTTTCAGTCCTCACTGTGCAGAGAATCGTGTGAGGAGTGAGGAGATTTAAAAACTACAGACACTGAAATTTTAAGTGCTTTGGTTAGTAGGAAAAGGTAAGTCCTGAACACTGGGAAGCTTTTTATTTATTATTATTTTTTTTAATTCCATGTAGTGATACCAAAAGCTAAAAGGAGAAATGAAAATAAACGAGCAACTAGATTATTTTCTGTAGCAAGAAGAGGCAGCCATTACATAGTCCACAGACTCTGGCTATCATCAACACCTTCAGCCTTGAACCTGCTGACATTCTCCTACACACTGCATCTTATTAATATTTGTGTCCCAATCTTCTATCAAAATAGTCAACATGGGATATTTTATGTCTAGCACATGGATTCTAATGAGAAAACCAGCTTAAAACACACACACACACACACACACACACACACACACACACACACACACACACACACGAGAGAGAGAGAGAGAGAGAGAGAGAGAGAGAGAGAGAGAGAGAGAGAACTTGATGTTCCCACACAGAAATGGAGTTCAGCTATCACATTAGGCAACTCAAAACAACCTGTAACACAAGCTTTAGGGGAATCTAACTCTCTTCCTGACTCCATGGACAACTGTACTTGTGTGTGAATATGACTTCGACCAAACACACCTAATTACAACCACAAGCAGATCCCTGCTGACACCCACAAGAATTGCTACAATCAGACGTAAATAGCAAGTGTTGGCGAAGACACCTGGGAAGTGGAACTCTGAGAAAACACTGGTAGGGATATAAAGTGCAGCCGTTTTATAAGCAGCCAATAAGGCACAAATGGTAAGATATGATGCTGGTGCAGATTCATAACACAGACTTTGAAATCAAGAGAAAAACAAATGAAACCAGTAAGCTACAATGAATGACACATCCCATGATACATTTAAGAAATGTGTCAAAGAGGCAACAGTCCACCTGGCCTCCAGGATCCTAACAGGCATCTTGATGTTAGAATGTCTTTCTGTATGTGACTATCAATCTTTAAATAAAGGAGCTGTTTTGGTCCATGACAGACACCATAGAAAAAGTAGGAGGGGAAATCAGAGCATAGGTAGAAGGGCGGAGTCAGACCAGATGGAGACAGTTGCCCAAAGAAGAAACAAGTAAGGAACACAGGTGAGCTACCGGTCACATGTCAGACAGATTAATGAGAATGGGTTGAGTTAAAATGAAAGAGCTAGCTAGCAATGTGCCTGAGCCATAGGCTAGATAGCATGAAATTAATATATGTGGGGGTCTAAGCAGCTGCAGGTAGCTAAGAGGTCTGGGGTCTGAAGCGGCAGGTCTGTGGGTCTGGACCTCTCGCCCGACTGGGTCAGAAACCTTATTGTAACAGCATCTGACTAGTCACAGCAGGTACATAGTTGAACTCTGAAGCCTGACCTTAAGGCCTTCTTACATTATTGACCTGGATTTTAGTTCTAACATAGTCTACACAAGATCTTTTAGCTGAAGAATTATCCTTCTAAGAGGAGAAGCTCTGAATAGTCATAAAACAGTGGTAGAACCCCCGACTGGAACCCACCCCCCAGTGAGGGGCTGGGGTGTGACTCAGTGGTAGAGCCCCTGCCTAGAATCCCCCAGTGAGGGGCTGGGGTATGGTTCAGTGGTAGAGCCCCTGCCTAGAATCCCCCAGTGAGGGGCTGGGGTGTGACTCAGTGGTAGAGCACTTGCTTAGAATCCCTCAGTGAGGGGCTGGTGTATTTGAGGAAGGTGAAATCGGCCATTAGGTAAACTGTGGAATCAAATTCTCAAAGGCAGTGGAAAGAAAGAACTGTGGAATAGTATGTAGTTTTCAAATTCATCTCTGTTATAGGGTCTCTCTGGCTGACCAAGTGTACTGCAGTCGTCCTCAGGAAGCCTCTCTCTAACCACTCCTTCCCCGAACCACACTGCGCAAACTTTACAAGGGCATGGCCAGCTGTTCAATCTTTCCTTTCACCAACAGACATCTCTACTGCCCCTACCATCACCCCACCCCTCTTTAAAGTTTTCTCAATCCATCATCCCCGCCTCCAGAGCAAGCTTCTCATCTCCATGAGATGCTGAGTAACATACGGGTCACAGACTTGCGGCACGAGCTTGTCTCTTTGGGTGATGTATACTTTGAGAACAAGGATAAAGTCCCATATTTCTCAGGTGCCAGAAGGCTGGGGTCCTGGCAGAGTGATCGAGCAAAAGGACTAAGCTGTGAGAAGTAGCTGGATGGCCGATCCAGGTCACCTGCATTCCGCCTCTACACAACAGTTTCTCTTCTGGATCCAAGCAGGGTTGCTCTCTGCACACTCCCTCCAGCCCCGGCTGTGTGGCTGTTCTGGGGGAAATCACCCCCATGGGACAATTATCATCGATGGGTAGCTTCTAATCTTAAGCTACAGCTGAACTGCAGCTGCCATTGCTGTTCTGTTCTGCGTGCAGCTCTGATGATAAATATTTAACCAGGACAACCTCCTTCCCTTTGCTTCTGTGTTCCTGCTTAATTATTTTAACAAAACGGCTGTTTCAACCATTTACGGCTCTTGTCAAATCCCTCACTGCACATGGCGGATCGTATTTTTGCTGCCTTCATTGATAAGAAAGCAGATGCCGGGCTTTTGACTTCCACAGTTACTGACACGGCCCTGCCCTCCCTGCTGCCATTAGCACCATTTACCCAGCGTTTCTTGCAGTTTTAAGCTCTTGAGGTTGGAGAGAGCTATGAAGTATGCTCTGACGTGACCCCAGAAACAAATACCGGGATGGAGCCTCTCTCAGCCAGAATCCTTGAGGGACAGAGATAAACAAGGCTCTTTTCCACTTCATGTTGGACATATGCTCCAGAGGAAGGTATCTCTGTTACACATGATGGCTACTTGTTGCTGTAGTGTATAACTTGACTTGCCCTGCATCATACAGAAAAGCTAGTCCTTCCATATTTTGAACGTACTGTACTTACAACACATTTCAATTCTGTGCATCTCTTTAAGATTTTAGTGTCTTCCCTTCCCTTCTAAACACCTCTCCTCTATATAGGAACAAGCAAGCAAGCAGCTATAATAATAGGTTTATGGCCTGTTTAGCCTGTGGTCATAAGCAAATAAGATCAGTATCATTAGCCAAGTATCTTCTGAGCACTAAACCCTTCATCCCATGCGTATGTGTATGAGGTGGTATATATGAGGCTATGTACATGCAGACATAAATTCTCATGCATGTGGTATGCATGTGAGAGTATATGTATGTGGAAGCGTGTGTGTGTGTGTGTGTGTGTGTGTGTGTGTGTGTGTGTGTGTATGTGTGTGGAGGTCAGAGGTTGAGGTCAGGAGTGTCTTTTTGCTGCTCAGGTCTGCATATCTAGCTTGTCCTGGGACAGTCCTATCTCACTCCTGGGTGTCAGGATTACAGGTGGGTTACCATTCTTGCTTGGCATTTGCATGGGCTTCGGGAATCTTGGTCTTGGTTCCCATGTTTGTAGGGCAAGTACTTTGTGGGAGGAGTCATCTCTCCAGCTCCTCTAGGGTCTAGATGTCATACAACTCTATAAAGTGGGAGTACGAATTTCATTTTAGAATGAGAACATGTGCTCTAGGAGAACGTCATGAATAAAGTCGTTAGCTGGTAAACAGTAGGCCTAAGGTGGAATTCTTGGTCAGTTTGAATTAAACTTTCTGATACTGTCGATGAACAGGTGACCCGTGCACATAAATACCTTCTTGCTTTCCTACACACCTGCTTTTACTTAGCTTCTCCTTTGAGCTGTGCCCCCTCCACCCCCGCATGTCCTACCGTTGTAACCTTTGCTGGACATTCATGGTTGTCCATTTCTTCACCTTGGACATTATAGTCTCTACCTAGATGCTACATGGAAATAGTATTTTGCTGAGGGCTGGTGGAGCCAAGCTAAAAGTCCTCAGAAGACTCCCGTCTTTCTGTTCTCTCCATGGTCTCAGGTAAATGCCGCAGCTAGCTCCCATCCGAACGCTTTTACTTTCTTCTGCATATCAGTCTTTTACGGATACCCAGTAACACTGCGAATGATATCCTTTGCTGAGTGTTCACCTTCTAAACATGAATAGTAATTTTCACTCCTAATCCTCCTCCTGTCGCCCTCCCCCACCCTTCGCCTGCCTCTTGCATATCCTCCTGCTCTTCCTGCTCTGGCCCCTTTCTTCCCCACTGCCCTACTTTTTTTTGTCCTGAAGACCTGAACCCATGTCTCTGGCTCTACACCAGCTACTAACATCCATCTGGTGTTGTTAGCTCTTGGCTGACGTCGCCCACCTGGCTGTTTCCACAGATGCCCCAGACTTCCCCAAACGAAGAATACTTCACCAACTCTCAAAATCAGCTTTCTGCTGGGCTGCTAGTCACAGTAATAATGTTTTCACAGTTCAGGACCTCAGGCTATCCCTGTCTCCTCCTTACCAGCCTTCTGGATCTGTGAATAATCACCTCTAAACTCCCCTTAACATTTTCCCTCTCTCAGGTCGCTCTGACTGTATCAGAGGAAACCTTACTACTTCTCAATTATAAATTTTCTCAAGTGACTCTCCAGTCTGAATACTGTACCTGCTACAAGTTGATTTCTGCTGATGTGATAAAAACACTCTGACCGAAAGCAAATTGGGAAATGAAGAGATATATTTATTTTTGGTTTGCACTTCCAGGTCACACTCCATCATTCTGAGTAGTCAGGGCAGGAGCTCGAGGAATTATGAGGGGATTCTGTTTGCTGGATTGTGGTCCCACAGGCTCATGCCCAGCTACTTTTCTTATAGAGCCCCTACTTCCTGCCCTCAGCTAGGCTCAAAGAGTGCTTACAGTTCCAGCAGGGGACTGAATGTTCACATATGCCAGTTTAAAACTACCTGTAACTCCAACTCCAGGTGACTTCTTTCCAAACGCTCTCTCTCATACACATATACATACATGATTAAAATAAATTCTAAAGCCAATTTAGGTTGGAGATGGCTCCATGGGTAAGAACACTGGCTGCTCCTCTGGGGGACCAGGGTTCCATTCTCAGAACCCACTTGAGAGGTAACGGTAACTCTAGTCCCAGGGGATCTGACACCTCTCTTCTCTCTCCATGGGCACTACATACATACAGATACACACAGTCATGCAGCCAAAACACCCATACACATAAAATCAATAAATAGATAATCCCTTACAACCATGTCTACAGACCAAAAAAATATAGCAATCAGGTAGTAGTGGCGGGGGCGGCACATGTCTTTAATCCCAGCACTTGAAAGAGAGAGGCAGGCTGATCTCTCTGAGTTCGAGGCCAGCCTGGTAACTACACAGAGAAACTCTGTCTCAAAAAATAAACAAAACAAAACAAAAGTCAGTTACTTAGGTTCCAGCTGACTCTAGGCTATGTCAAGCTGACAGTTAATGCTACTCAAAGCAGTGCCTTCCTTTTCAAATCCTCGCTGTACACTACAGAGCCCGAGACTTACCCTACTAGGCAAGGAAGAAGGCCCACCTCTCAGGGATCTTTGCCAAACAACCTGTTCCAGACCAGATTACAAGAGCATTAAAAACATTCATTTTTCACGGCGTTTATGTAACATCATCATCTACAAAATTCATGCTTGAGAAGTATACAATTTAGTTAAAAAAAAAAATCTGTGTTGGTCATACCTATGTTTATCCCAGACTAAAACTGGATACCTTACACTAGTGAATTCTCTGGCTTTTGTCATAGCAATTTCAATTCTCATCTCCCGGGCAGCTATTCATCCAACAAAAATATTTTAAAGTCATTTGCAGAAACCAGTACTATATCTACCTTTGTGATAACATATAAACTCTGTTTGTACTTCTGCTGCATCATGTATAGGAGTGACTCATCACACTTGTTTGTGGATCTGCCCTTAGGAGAAGTGCCCGGCTATGATGAGCTCTTATGAAAAGGACTTGGAGGTGAGGATAGTTAGACTTATTGCAACTTTATGCTTATAAACACAGGGGTTCTGGGTAATAGCTTAGTTGGTAAGCACAGATCAAGTCCTGAATTCCATCCCCAGCACTGTATAAACTGAACACAGGGTTGCACAGACTTGGGAAGTAGAGACGGGAAGATCAGAAGTTCAAGGTTATCCTCAGATACAAAGTATGTACAAAAATAATGTGAAATAATGGAGATCCTGTCTGAATGAAAGAGAAAGAAAAGAAGAGGAGGAGGAGAGCAGAGGGGAGCAGAGGGGAGCAGAGGAGAGCAGAGCAGAGCAGAGCCTGGGCTAAGCTTTGGTTTTAGATGTACACATAATACAAGTCTGAAAATCATTTTGTAAGTATTTAAGTTGCTTTGTAATGACATCACCATTCATTCATTGAAGAAGCTTCTTGAAGTGAATGAATGAATGAATGAATGAATGAATGGCTCACTGGACAGAGCTGCCCGATACTGCCCCCTTCTACCTGCCTGTCTCTAATCCCAAGTAGGAAAGTCAGTAATTCCCTTCCCAGTGACGTTCAGAAACATCTGGTCATTAATACCACAATAGCCATCATAAAAACTGCATTGTTTAATGGAGCTGGAGTATGAAGTTTTTTAAGCAGCTTAAACTTATTACCAAAGCAGGCATTATCTTCAAATTTATCTTATCGGAAGGTTAAACACAGTTCCTCGTCAGAACACTTAACTCTCCAATATAGTCAATTACCAGATAACCATGGCCCCTCTCTCACGTCTTACCACTTAACTGGTCTGATCAATAAATAAGTGCACACTGCATTATTAAGACCGTGCTGATGTCAGGCACAAACTGCAGTCCATGCACTTGGATCCTTAAAGAGAAATTTCTTTTACAGGTTCTTTTTTTGTCCAGGTCTCCACTGTGCACTGTGCCCATCTCACACAAACACATTTCCTTGAACCTCCTATCGTCATGTGCAGATATGGCAAATGTCCTCCCCCTCCCCACCTGCTCACTCTGAGCCTAAGGAATCAAAACAAGCATGATCCTGGGGTTTGGGGTGACAGTCATTTATTTGCTGTGCAAGCATGAGGACCATCTGAGTTGAGATCCCCTGCAGTTATGTAAAAGCCAGTGGATGAGTGTGTCAGGTTGCCTATAATCTTGTCATATGGGAACAGAGACTGGATTCTTGAGAAAAACTGGTTACCTAGACCAGCCAAATTGGCGACCTTCGTTCAGATTCAGTGAGATACTGTCTTAATGAATAACATGGAGAGTGACCAAGACAGACACCATATGTCAACCTCTGGCTTGGCTCAAACACAAGCCATTTGTACCTTCTCTCATATACATGTACATAGACCATATAAACACAAGGATGCATATGCACCATCACCACAACAACCAGCATAAAGGAGCTCACACCTATAATCTTATGACTTGTAGGTGGAGGTGGGAGGATCAGAAGTTCAAGGTCACCCTCGGCTATACAGAGAGTTTAAGGCCAGAAGGGGTCTCTATGTGAGACCCTGTCTCATAAGCAATAAACAAACTAGTCAATCAAACAAATAAAAAAGAAAAAAAAAAAAACCACAAAACAACCAAAAACCTAAACTAACTTCCACTGTCTGAATGCCTATTAGCTGCTGCACAATGTAAAAGCTAAGTGTATTTCTTTCCAGTATAGCCAGATGCATTGCTTTCTAAGTGAGTTTCCTTTCTCCTGCAAATGGAAGAGACACCACCATTACATGTAATGGCATATAACTGCCATCTACTTGAGCATGCCCCATGGACCCACTGAAGACAAAAAGAGGTTACTATCATGTACTTTCTTATCCTGCTCTCTATTGTCTGAGACAGAGTCCTTAACAAAACCTGGAGCTTGCTATTTCAACCTAGAAAAACTGGCTGGTGAGCTTCAGGAATCTGACTGACTCTACTCTTCACAACTCCCACTCAATGTTATTACAGATAAAATGCTACTGTACCCAGCTTTTTCATGGGTGCTGGGGAAATCCAAACTCAGGTCCTCACACTTACAGAGTCACACTTTACCTACTGAGCCATCTCCATAGCCAGCTTCTGTTTCTTTAAGTGGGTTTCTTCTGGCTTAGAATACTGGGGAACATATGTACTTACAGTGAGACTCTAAATGGTGTTCTGAATTCCCTAGAAAGAAACAGTGCACCGGATCCTAGGATGCTATGTCTGGATTGGAGGACTTTTCTGGGCAGAATCTCAATGGACACTCTTGATCTGTCTGTCTAGCTCCCCTGATGAGGGCGGACATTCTGGAGGCAGAATGATGGAAGGAGAAAGTGGAGAACAGGCTAGGCTACAGGGTTCACTATGTCTGGCCCCTGTGCAGAGCTGGTCCTTGTTCTATTGCAAGTGTTTCACCATCCCTTACTGTCATGAAAATAAAAACTTACTGTAAGGTAGAAAGGAGCCATTTGCCTGGAGATGGAAGCAATTAACGACACAGCCCCGGCAGTGTAGTCCCGCAGTCTGCATACATCAACCCCTGTCCTCTCAGACTCTGAAGAATTCTTGTGGTTTTGGTATTTCCATGAAAAACTCAGTTGGGTTTCCCTAATAATCATTTAAGCTATGTTTAACTTTTCCTTTGAACAGTTCTTAGGCTAAATCTACCCAGAATTAGAATTGTTCAGTATGCATAGAAGTTTGAGTCAAGAGAGTTCTTCTCTTCATGGGGAGAAGCACAGCTGCCCCCAAAGACAAAAGACAGGGGAGTAGCATGTTCTGGTGCAGGAAGACCTCCACACAGCTAGCCAAAAGTCAAAGCTAGGATTTCAGAAGCAAGGAGGGGTAACGGTAGAGTGGAGAACGTGCAGTGATGGATACCACTGAAGGCTTTATTGTGTTTAACTAATAAATGTGATGTGTGTGCGGTAAGCATGTAGGTGTGCAAAGCAAGTGTTTATGATACCAGAAGCTGAGCACTGTCTTCCTCATTTGCTCTCCATCTCCCTTTTGAAAGAGGCAAGGTCTCTCTCACTGTACCTGGAGCTTCTCGACTTAGCTATGGAGTTCCAGAGATGTTCCTGTATCTGTCTCCGTGGTGAGGTGGCCATAGACACAGGCCACACACCAGGATTTTTACACAGGTCCTGGGGATGTGAAGACAAGGCCTTAGGCTTGCAGTGGCCTGAGGCTGGAATGTAACCCTCTGTCTGGCCTTGGGCTGAGGTAGCATGTGAAGGCTGTTCCCTCCTACCTCAGCACCTCCAAAACATTCCTGACCACAGACCTGGCAAATTCTCAGGCCTGCTACAAACACTAGCTGACTTTTCCCACTTGAGCCCCAAACACTCGATCCCTCAGTTCTACCCCATAAACTAATCCTGCCATCAAATTATCCCACGTACAATGTGCCCCCTTTGCTTTTTTAATGTACCTCCAGGAATCAATGGGGGGCAATTTTCTAGAATTTATGCAACATTCCTTAAGGGGTCATTCTTAAGCGACAGGAAAACCTTTGTGAAATTCTACCAGGGAAATGGGGAGTGATCCAATTTTCCTACATGGATTTCTTATTTTTAACTAGATGAAAACCCGCAAGTTTTGATCAATGCCAACCATCATGAAAACACCCTTTGTTCAAACAATGTCTCTACTGAAGTGTTTTCCAGCATATTAGGTAATTTCCAGTGTGATACAAAGTCCACTAGGGTCTTTTAAAACTAGGGGTGGAGAGGCCAGGAAGGGGAAGAAAAAAGTTACCCACACAGCAGAAACCTTTATGGTCTGTAACCCAGTGTGCATGGAATATGTAACAACTGGCTGTAATACAGCAAGCCCATCAAAACGCTGACCAACCTATGGTCAGAACTGAGAAACCTGGCGAGAAATCCATCCACAGTAACCAATCCAACTTGAGGTAAAAGCCATCTGTACAAGCAACAATTATCCCTCTCCTCAAATGATTAGTTTCCGTCTCGTTTTGCTGACAAGCAAGTTATGCCACATTTTAATAGGCAATAAAATGTATTATTAAATAATTAGTAACTAAGAAACAGAAATTAGAGGCTATTTCCCTTCATAGGCACTCCCCGGTACTTCATTCTACTGATACTAAGCAACTCGATCCCACAAAGACGGATGGGAACCTGATACAGCAGTTTACTGTGAGACAATTACAAGGCTAATGAGTGTTCACAGAGACTCAAGTGGGAAAGAGATCTAGAAAATTCTGCCTAACCCCAGTTACGTCTGATCTGCAGCAGGGTCCCGGAGGAGCGGAAATTCTTTCTGCCCGTTCCTTGTTCTGAGCACATTAATTAAACTCTGAAAGGTAAAGGAGTATTGATGTCTTCCCCATCTCCCCAACTTCTCCCCTCAGGTAATGTCTGCTGCTTGTTCAGCCCTGAAGGTATGGTTGCACTAACTGAAAAAAGCCCCACCAAGACCAATTAAGGTCTTTACTAAGAGGCTGAAAAGAAGACAAATGAAGGGGAGAGCCCGATTACAAGGAACCTTTGTACGGATGTAAAGCAATTAGAGTGGTCCCTGGGGAGGGGGGTGCAGCTCCAGAAGCACATGGTTTTACAGCCTGTCTAAACTTGGAACAATCTATCTTTTTTTAGGTGGAGAATAAAAGTGAGCCCTATATTAGTGTCATATATCAGCTGTGAGTACCTGCTAGAGCCGTAAAGCTTCTCCAAGATCCCAGGTGGAGGGCAATGCTGTTAAGACTTTCCTTTCATAGGCAAGGAAGGCAGAAAGCTAACACCGGGGCTCCTTCAGAGGTGGACACACCCCAACAGATCATCTAGAAGAACACGGGCCACAGTGGTGGGTCGGTACTCAAAGGGGGGGTAAAAAGGACCTCAAACAATGGCTGGAAGGCACTCTCTGGAAGATTCCGTCACACAGAAACGGCCACAGAAGAATTTAGTGTAGATGTTCCCCTGGGGATACTTTATCAGCAGCCACGTTCCAGCCATGATCTCTCCTTTTGATCATGTGATTTGTAACATGTTACCGCTATTTTGCTCCCCTTTAGAAGAGACCAAATGGCAGGACTTGAGACTCAGATGTAAGAACATGGACATTTTGTATCTGGGGTGTGTGCCTATGTCCATTATAGGCGGAGCTGAATCTCAGGTTCCCTTCTCTCCTCCTTTTGAAACAGTCTTTCTTCCTGGGAACAAGGGTCACTGAGGAGACTAGTGTAGACAGTCTAGTGAGCTCCGGGGAGCTGCTGATCTCTGCCTCCTAACTACTGTGATAAACACCAGGCTGTTCGTTTATTTTAACATAGATTCTAGGAGTTGAACTGAGGTCCTCATGCCCGAGGTCACAAAAAGTACTTTACTGACTAAACCATCTTCAGAGACTCTAGACAATGACTTGGATTTATAAGCTGATTTCTGAAAATGAAATGATCAGGATGAAAAGAACTACTCAGAAGATGGTTAAACTACTCCCTCAGAAATTTAGAATCGGATATTCATAATGGAGGCACGGCATTGGTGATAGACAGCTGCAATTCTAGAACTCAGGAGGGAAAGACAGAGGGTCAGGGGTTCAAGGTAGTTACAGCCTGGGCTACACAAGACTTGCCTCAAACATAAATAAATAAAATAAAGCAAGCTAGAAGAAAATGTTATATATATAATACTGTGATAGTCTTTTAAATAAAAACAGAAGGCAAGCAAGTTGATTTTAATGAACTACATTTGGGATAAAAATGTAACTCAGTGGTATAATGCTTACCTAGAATCCCCCAGTGAGGGACTGGGGTGTGGCTCAGTGGTAGAGCTCCTGCCTAGACTCTCCCAGTGAGGGGCTGGGGTGTGGCTTAGTGGTAGAGCACCTGCCTAGAATCCCTCAGTGAAAGAAGGGGCGAGGATCTAGGTTCAAGCCGAAGTCCAGAAAAGGGATATTTTCTGTAACACCACAATATAACTAACTTATCATTTCAATACCCAATAATGCATCTGAAGCATCAAATCAAAATACAGTTGACACTGGGGCTGATACAGACCCATTGTTTACGAGACACTGTGTGTGTTTTGGTGTGTATTCAATGTGCTGAGTTATCATATGTAAGACATGGTCACTGCTGGGTACATTTTTAAGTCTGACTTAACTATGGGCCAATCATTTACTTGTTACATAACCATGCATGAACTATTCAAATTCTTAGTGACAAATTATTCATCTTAAAGCTGTAAGTCTTTAGTGGTCAGGGTTATTAAAAGAAAGAGGATTTAGGCTAAGGACATGGCTCAGTTAATAAAGTGCTTGCCTTGTAACCGGAAAGACCAAAAGTCAATCCCCAGAATCAACACTTAAAATAAAAACAAGTGAGGTGGCACATACCTATATATCTTATAGCTGAGGAGGTAGAGAAAGGCAGATACTGCAGTCTTCGTGGCTAGCTAGTCTAATCAAATTTTGTGAGCCCCAGGTTCAGTGAGACGATGTCATAAAAATAAGGTAGAAGGGCTGGTAAAAGGGCAAGAGGTATAAGTGTACACATGGACTCGCACACACAAAATAAACGTGATGTAATAATACTAAAATTAATTTTTAAAATACATGATGGAGAGAAATTAAGAAAAACTCCAGACATCCATTTCTGGTCTCTTCACCCAAATAGACATAAATACAAGGGCAACTCTGTACCATCTTTCAAACACAGGAACATGTACATACAAAAACACATTCCAAATGACTTACAAACCTAAGATGAGCAGGCAGGCACTCACAAAGAAGATAATGAAAATTCTCTAAGAAAGCCTGGCCACAGAGTAACTATTAGTAAAAACTGGTCACTCCGTGAATGTATCTGAAGGCAAATAAGAGGTGCCAATAGCCATGGAGGCAGACATTTTAAGAAAGTGGCTTGAACATTTGTCTATTTAAGTTCCTCACCGCTGAGCCTACCGGAAATGCCAAGTGATTCTGAACAGTTATTGGAGACTCAAGTAAAATGAACCAGGGAGACCTGGCCCTTGTCAGCAGTTTTGGTTTTAGATGGCATAGCAGGGTCTCCAGTGAGCCCTGCACAAGAAGGGGCTAGGCGAGTGCTGGAACACGGTGAGAGGTGAGCTACCGTCTTCAAGAGACATTCCTAGTACTAGACTTCAGCAACACTACTGCTCATTTACAGAAGTGATCAGCCAGAAGAACACTGGCTTCAGGTGAAGGGATGATTATTGCTGGGCTATCTTCTTAAAAATTATTTTTGATAACTAATAATTCATACTGAGTCATGGCATTAAAAAAAAAAAGGCGGCATTTAGCATTCAACAGAGAAATAATTAACTTTTAAAGTTAGTCAGTCAAATAAAATGCCAAGGCAGGAAGGGGGAAGTGGAGCTGCCAACAGAAAGGGATACAACGGGACATTAATTAGGTACAAGCAAACATCTCTCCTAATAGCTCGTGTTCTCATTCGCCAAATGTCAACAGTGGATATTAACACCAGATGCTGGCATGCAGTCTCCTGATGCCGAAGCTGGGCTTCGAGTGTGCTCAGAGGAAAGACTCCAGAGACTGAGGGGCGTGGGGATCTGACAGGCTCAAGACTGGGCTTCCTGTTCCTATGTAACTTAGTGCCTTTATGAATGGTGAAGAATGGAGATCTGTACAAGGAGGAAGGCACTGTCCTAGAGGAGGCTTCTGGGAGGGGTTTCTACTCCCTTAGAGGTTGGCCTTCCCTTCTTCAAGAGACCAGAAATATACCCTCCGGTAGTGAAAGCAGAGAAGAAGATGTTGAAGCCACCACTGTGAGACTAAAATCATAATAAAAAAAATTAGAAAATTATAGAAGGAATTTTTAGTGAACAATGTCATTTTTATTTTATTGGTTGATTTCCCCCTTTTGTGCTGCTTTCAAGCCAGTGAATAAAAAGATCTAGCAGGGGCCAACAAGATGGTTTAGCAGGGTGAAAACTGAAGTCTGATAGCTCAAGTTCTATCTCTGAAACCTACATGGTAGACTGAAAGAACCTGTCCACACACACACAATGGAAAAGAAACACAGAGCTGGAGAGGTAACTAAGCAGTTCAGAATACTTGATGCTCTTGCAGAGGACCCTGGTTCAATTTCCAGCACCCACATGGTGGCTTACAACCATCTGTCACGTCCATTCCAGGGGACACTCACTTTTGATCTATGCGGGCATCGCGTACACAAATGTTGCAAATACGTGCAGGCAAAGTACATACATATAAAATAACACAAATCAGTCTAAGAAAGAGTAACCATCTTGGAGATCTGGAAGAGTTCTGACTCAGTGTTCCCCAGAGGCTTTAGGAGACTTCACCCAAAAGGTAAATATGGAAGGTACCAAACCAACCATTTCACGCAGTAATCACTGGACGGCATTCACAGGAAACTGTCAAAAGCCACTAATCTCTTATGTATGCAGTGACACATGACGCTGTGCACTTTAAATCTATACAATTTATAAATACTATTATCTTGCAAGTCTCTGGGCTTTCCTTCTAAGCAACTTCATCTAAGCCATACACCTAACTACCGGATGCAGCATTAACCACAGTCCACACCATTCTCTTCCAACTCCTCCCATTTAGTTGAAACGCCTCCAAAACCACTGATCTGGTGACTCCAAGGAGAAACTCATCGAACCTTTAGTAGCAATAGGAGAGGCCCAGCTTGCTGCAGTGTTCTACTTTATCATCCAGAATGGTTTCCCTTCCAAGAAAGAGTAGCTTACAGTCCTTGGAATGGGACCTGGGTATTAGCAGCCTAGTGACTAGGAGACCCAAGGCATAGGAGCCTCTAGACTGGACCTACAGGAGCTTGTGAGCCTGGGAAATAAATTGTAGCCTGCTTGCAAGAACAGTGTATGCTCTTGAGCAAAAAGTCATCTCTCTAGACCCCAACTCAGGATGGGCTCCAACTCACTATGTAGACACAAAACCTTAAACTTCTAGGATTACAGCTGCACACACCACAAGGATTATGCAGTGTTAAGGATTAAACCCAGGACTTCTTTATGTTAGGCAAGCACTATACCAAAAGATGTACACTAGCAGGCTAATAGGTTCTCCCACTCTCACTCAGAAGTCAAATCTCTTTTGAATCTGGAACCGCTGGGGGAATGATAGAATAATTTTTGTCTGTCTATCCATCCCCAAGTATGTATTATATATAAGAATATGCAATGAAGAAGAAACAAACCCAACAACATAAAACAGTACTGTAGTCTTCAAAGGTTGATTATACTAGAGTGAAACTAAGCTAACAGTAGCTTGTCAAAAGACACTAGCTTCAAACTTTCTAGGGGTCAATTATGTATATTCTGGTTTTGTGCATTGAGATAATCACCAAAGGAGTGCCAATAACTTGAGCCACACACACAAAAAAAAAGCCCACTCAGTCCCACTATTAAATAATCATTTTTGTGATGGTTTTTGAATTTGACTTTAATCAAATCCAGTAAGATGCTCCAAATAGCATTTATCCTTTAGCAATCAATGCTCAATCTCTAAATCCTGGCTTTTACGTTAATCACTCATGAAAGTTCTATTACTAAAGGGCTGATTTAGATATGACTTGCCGTGTGCCAGGTGGTGGTACAATCAATAAGCCTATAGGCTGCTCTGTACTCCAGGACCCTTGTTACCGGTGTGGAAGGAAAAGTCAGTGCATAGAGGTTTCTTAGGTGGAATGCTTGGGGACCAGTGTGACATCTGCTTTGGTGAACTATTTCACCACACATCTCACATGGGTGAAATAGAGAATGACAATGGTGGAATCTACTTCACACAGTATTTGGGCAGATTATAGGAAAGAAAGATAAATCAAATGAACTAGTTCTTGACCACGGTGATATGTGGGAGATTGTGTTGTTACATTGTAAATAATTGTCCCACCCACTGGTTTAATAAAAAGCGCTGATTGGTCAAAGGCAGGCAGGAAGTGTGGGCGGGGCTACCAGACTAAGAAAACTCTGAGAACAGGAAGCACAGAGCAGAACGCCAGAGAGAAGCCGGAAGAAGCAGAGGACAACTGTGCTGCTCTAAGAAAAGGTACCCAGCCACATGGCTGAACAAGATAAGAGACATGGGTTAAATGAAGGGTAGAGAGCTAGCAAGTGATATGCCTGGGCCTGAGGCTGATCAGCCTAAAACTATCATATGGATCTGCAGGTCTGTGGGTCTGCGGGCCTAAACCTTGAGGCTAGGCCCAAGAGTCACGGCCAGAAACCTCGTACTACAATAATACTTAATGGTGACTTGTCTATCAACTTTACAGAAACTAGAATAACCCAAGAGATAAGCGAACAGGCAAGTCTCTGAGAAAGTTTCTGAGGTTCACTGAACTAAGAAGGTGGGAAATGAAAGTGAGAAAGTACTGAGACTCGTGTGCCTGAATCCTGCAAACCTGACTGGGGAAATGCGGGAATAAAGAAAGGACACACAGACACAAGTACAGAAAAGCTGGGATCAGGCAGGCCTCAAACGCTGATGGAGACGCTCTCAGCATTTATTATATACCACACAAGAGTCACACTTAACTCATCTCAGAATGAGGTCTCTGTGAGCAAGCGGTCTCAAGCTGTAAGCATCCCCGAGGAGGAAGCTGTGGTCAGTCCTTTCTGTACATACTGTCAATATCCACATATGCACCATTACTTTACCATTTGTCTGAACCTGACTGGGGTCCTTGACAAGCTGTGCCTAGGTCACCAATGCACTCAGGACTTCTCCTTTCCCCATAAGAAAATGAGCTGAACACCAGCACTCATTTGTTTCCTGACTGTGATGTGAGTGACCAGGCACCTCACATGCCTGTTGCCAAGCCTTCCCCACCATGAGCCAAAATAAATCCTTTCTCGAAGTCATTTTTTGGTCAGGGGATTCATCACAGCAATGGAAAATATAATTCCTACCTATCCGAAGGAAATTCTGTGGGGTTGCAGGATTTAGGGAGGAGCAGCATCGTGGAACTTAGTGCATGGGAACATGAAAAGTCGTGTTCCCAAAACACACGCAGATACAGACAATGCCCTGGGAGAGGAGGTGAGTGCATGCATCTTCATATGGTTGGGGGAGATGTCCCTGGGTTATCTATCTGTCAAGCTATTTACCAACATTCACTGACATTCCAGGTTGTTTTTATAGAGAAGGTGTTATCTGATGGCAATCAAATCTCTAGTCTATGTTCTAAAATAAAGCAGACGTTCCCTGGGTAGCTCAGGAAGCCAAGGGGGAAAATGGTTTGCTGCCTGGAGAACTGAACTGACCTGATTAACACAGTTTCATCTTGAGTTGTGACGGGTAGGGGGAGTATAAAAGAAGGGGAGAAGGGAAGAAGGAGGTGGAGGAGAAGATGGAGACGAGGAGGAGGATATAACCTCTATTCCTGCCCCAGCACAGTAAGAAATGATAGGGTACAGCCTGTTTTCCCTCGTCCACCCCTATTTTAGCTTGGGAAACTCCTGCTAAGATCCTCATCGCACCTCTGAAAGCATCTGTGGTACAGAATCTTAGGTCGACTATTTTCCCAAATGTATACATTCCTGTGGTAAAGCTTAATTTATTAATTAGCCCAAGAAAGAGATTAAGAACAATTAATTTAACAACACAGATAAACCATTAATACTTTAGGATAATAAAGGTTGTATGACTGGTCTGCCCCTTCCCGCCCCGCCCCCCTTCTCCCTTAAGATGCTGTGCTCTCCTTCTTGTGATGAATGATTTAAGTCAGTAATAGCCCAGGCAGGAATGAGGGTTGTCTAAAGAGACGATGGGACCCACCCCTTGCCTATCAAAAACAATGGACTCTAAGAAACTAAAATTTCCTCATAAGTAATGTTGAGAGAAAGAAGCTGCCTGAAGACTGGTGCCAGGACAGAGATTTCACACAACTCTGATAACGGTGCTAAGACCACCTAGCAGCAGGGACTGGAGCTGAGACAATGATGAGCTGACAGTGGGTGGGACTGCCCCTTGACCAGCACTGCTCATCTACACATATGTCTGGTGTCTATCTGCACAAGAATCTCTTATCAGAAGCCAAAGGGGTAGGCACCAGACTTCTCTATCCCTTTTCCTCATGTGGCCACATTTGATAAATCTCCTTTGTCTACATATACTACATATATTTGTGTTTATTTACAGTGTTGTTTGTACCTTGTTATAGATAGGGGGGGAAAGAATATTAGATTTGGAGTTCTTTTTGTTTTAAAAAGAGAAAAGAGGATATGTGGGAGATTATGTTGTTACATTGTAAATAATTGTCCCACCCACTGGTTTAATAAAAAGCGCTGATTGGCCAAAGGCAGGCAGGAAGTATGGGCGGGGCTACCAGACTAAGAGAACTCTGAGAACTGGAAGCACAGAGCAGAATGCTAGAGAGAAGCCGGAAAAAGCAGAGGACAACTATGCTGCTCTGAGAAAAGGTACCCAGCCACATGGCTGAACAAGATAAGAGATATGGGTTAGTTTCAGGGTAAAGAGCTAGCAAATGATATGCCTGGGCCAGAGGCCGATCAACCTAAAACTATCGTATGCATCTGCGTGTCTCTGGGTCTGTGGGTCTAAACCTTGAGGCTAGGCCTGAAAGTCAAGGCCAAAAACCTCATACTACATATCTGTTTAAGTGGTGTCTTGAGGATGGACCGCAAGCCTAACTCCTCCAGTAACAAAACACAACACCACCTAAGGCAACCAGATGAAGTCAAAGCCTTAGGTATCTCGGCACAGGATACAAGACATGCATTCCAGGACAACCTACCTGAGAACCAAAAAAGTGACTTATGTGGCGTGGCTTAAATAAAAGGCAAGATATATGATCAGCTAATGGTGTGGACTTTCTGGAAAAAGGATGAATCCTACGCTGAGTATCTGGGACTCGTAAACTTTTCACCACACTCTTCAGGACAGCACACAACTTTAAGCCTATTCACTGCTTTCTGTTTTGTTTTGCTTCCTTTGTATAAAAATTCCGATTCAATATCTGTGGACCTTAGTTGATCAAAGGTGTCTTAGTTAGGGTTTCAATTGCTGTGATGAAACACCGTGACCAAAAAGAAAGTTGGGGAGAAAAGGATGTATTTGGCTTACCCTTCAGCATTGCTCTTCAGCACTGGAGGAAGTCAGAGCAGAGACCTGGAGGCAGGAGCTGACGCAGCGGCTGCGGAGGGATACTGCTTACTGGCTTGCTCAGCCTGCTTTCTAATAGAACCCAGGACCACTAGTCCAGACTGATTTGAAGAGGCAATGCATAAAACTTAAACAGCAGATACTCAGGGTCAGGGATGTTTTGACTGCCCTAGGACCTGGCTTTGATCCCCCAAACCCATTTAAATCTATTGGGTGTGGAGACCTGCGTTTTTAATCCTCATCCTGGGAAGGAAACATCCCTAGAACTCACTGGCTAGTTAGCCTAGCCATCTTGGTGAAGTCCAGGCCACAGGGAGACTGTTTCAAAAGTGAGGACAATGACAGAAGAATGAGATTTGTTTGCCCTCTCCCCCTCCACCCCCACAGTAAACACACACACACACACACACACACACACACACACACACACACACACACACACACACACACAGAAATCAGGACATACTACCAAAGGAACTCTTATTAGAGTCTGAGGAAGACAGAGAGGAATGCAGAGGAAATGGATGTGAGCTTGGCCAACAGTGACACAGAGGCAGGGCACTGTCATAGGAACCCATGGCCAAAGGGCTGTTTGGGAACCAGGCTACTACAAGATTCTCTAGACAGAAACTGTATTAGATGGCCTTTAACTGGTACTCAGCCATTAAGGTATATAATTCTACACTCAGGGCACAGGGACTGAGTTTAGTTGAGGTTACTTTGCAGGGCTTTCTGTGAATGTCATGAATGTTCCAATTCTTTCTGGATACAGAGAATGAGGGCCTAGGAAGCTCAGAACAGACCACCAACAGTCACACGCTTACTGTTTCCAAACTTCTTTGATTCAAAAGCACAACAGACATGGCTCTGCAAATAACCACCTGCCTGTTAGAGCAATCATACCACAGTAAGAAAGAACAGCAGACAGCTCAAGAAACCTACATGCCTCCTAGTTCATGTTTCCATGGACAAACGTATTCTTGGATGTCTGTGAAGACAAGAGTCCCTCCTGAAAACATCCCAAGGTTTGAATATGGGTAGAAGTTTTAAGCAGTACTGGTTATTTTAAACTTGTCAAGTGGGAAAACTTTGTTCCCAAACAAATGGTTTTGTAGCATAGGGACATACTGTTAGCCAAATGTCATCTTTGCTTATTCTTGATAAACTCTCTAAAATGTCTCCTAATCCTCAAAAGGTTCTAAGTTGTGTTGATCGTCTCTTAAAATAAGGTCACTGAATTTGGAGAGCTATCAAGACGGCATTTCTCTGAACACAGAAGACCAACTGGTAAAACACATCTACTGGGCACAGACATGTTTTTCAAACTACAGTTTTTTTTTGCACAACTCTTTCAAAATGAAGTCAAGTGCAAAGTTCTAAGCAGACAGGTCAGGACTGGATTTGACTTGGCCATGACCTTGAGGACAGGACAGAAACCCCAAGCTTGGGACAGGACATGATCCTTGGAGTTCATTCTCTTCCTTCATGCTCCCTCCATCTCCAGTCCTGCTTTCCCTTGCGTATATTTCCAGAGGCTCTCACAGTTCCTAGTGCCCAGTAGGTCTTCCCCAGTGCTTCCTGAGTAAATCAATAGCATGCCAAGAAATATACAGGCTTCGTGTTCTTCCGGCTCTCCTTTAAACAAGAGTTCAGAGACTGAAAGGAGCCTTCGTGCCATGGGAGTGGCACGTGGAGAACCCACTGGCTCAGCACGAACTGGGAAGTTATCCGACAGCACCACTAATGACCACGAGCAAAGGTAAAGCATTTGTTAAACATCGTTGACAAAGATGATTAAATATTCCAATTCTGTTTACTTTAATTAACTATAATTAAAATGTCATGGGGAGGCTGTTGAATACATTTGCATATACTTTATCTAGGTGTTTTGAGACTTGTTCAATATTGTTCTACCGCTGAGATTTGGAAGGTTCCATCATCAGGCTGACAGACAGACTCTGCCCGTCTCACCATCAAGAGACAAAAATCAGTACTCTGGATACTTTAAGAAAGATCACAAGGTTTTCTCTGCCTTTTGTTTATTTACTACATGTGTTGGTGAGTGTGTGGTGTGCATGCATGTTCTAATAATGTGTGGAGGTGAATCTGTTTGTGGGTGTGTGAGTCTATGTGGGCCAGACACTGATTGATGTCATCTTTTACTCAATTCCTCTCCATCTTACAGATTGAGGCAGAGTCTCTCACTTGAATCCAGAGCAAAAAGATTCAGGTGGTCTGGCTAGTTAGCTTGCTCCAGGTATTCCCTAATTCCACCTCTCGAGAACTGGGATATTATAGGCAGGTTACCAGACTTACATGGCTACTGGGTACCATGACAAGCACGTGGTCTGCCAAACCCCTCCAGGCTTTTCTTTTCCACCTTTGTAATAAAAGCTTGGTGGAAAACACAATGTGTAGACAGCACAAGCGTTAGGCTGACTTCCGTAGAGCCCAAGAAGAAGTTCAAGAGGGAACAGAAGACAGGTCTGGTGGCCATGCAGCTGAGGTGAGAAGGTACAAGAAACCCGACCTACATGCCTAATACAGCAGTCACCAGCCACTTGGATCAATCCTATGTTTCAACTAAATATAAAATAGAGAGAAATGAAAAGTGTGGTTTGTTGGGGGTCACTAAATTGCTCAGTGGCCATATGTAACCTCGGAAATGAGGTGCAGATATAACACTTTCCTCAATGTAACCATCTTTTCGGGAGTGAAGACATTTTTTACAACAGCACATGTGTCTTTCTCTTTTTTACTACTGACACAGACCCCAAGGAAATGGAATTCCCTCAGGAAGAAAGGAAATGGCTGCATTCGAAGGGGAAACTGGTCTCTCAGGAAGAGACTTCACATAATCTGACAACTTGTCAGACCACTGCATAGGAAATACTGGAGCTAAGACCATGATGGGTCAATGATGGGCAGAATTACCCCTTGTCCAAGACTGCTTAATATTATTACGTCTAACTCTTATTCTCTCCTTAAACCCAAACTTCATGTTAGGACCCAAAAGATGACTTTGGGTGGGGGGTATCACTAGATCTTTCTGTCCCTTTTTCCATCATGGTCAGATTGAAGAAATCTCCCTTTTTGGCTTTTTACCATTTTATCTCTACTGGGATTATTAAGGATGGATGGCCAAACCTGGTTTGTAAGGTGACTGCTAGGACCTGGGCTCTGGGCTCTGACTAACAACTGCAGTGACTCATCTAAGAGCATGGGAATGAAACATACAAGACCTTAGCCTTTCCAACTTGAAGGGCAAAGGTGCCTGCTCGCTCTCTCTCTCTCTCTCTTTCTCTCTCTCTCTCTCTCTCTCTCTCTCTCTCTCTCTCTCTCACACACACACACACACACACACACACACACACACACTCACACACACACAATCATTTTGTGTACACAGGGCTTCTCTTACAGAGGAGGAAACAGTAGACGTGCTTCAGGAATCCACGCTGCCATCAAGTTCATTTCTAGTTCCAGTGGAACATCACTTAGATGCCCATAGTGGGTTCAACTGAAGAACGGAGAGTAATGGACGGGCAGCGGAAATCTGAGAACAACTATGAAATGAACATCATCCTCTGAGGCTGAAAGGGAGGGGAGAAATAAAAAGGGGTTGGGAGAAAGGAGGTCTGCACGGGAAGATTAGTAGATACAAATGGGGATATCAGGGTCCTGCAGAGCCTGGGAAACCACGCCCCACAGCCCCAGGCCCCAAATGCATTCTGAATCTAACATACATAATTCTCTCTTCCCTGTGGAGCGGCGGCCATGCTAAATTGTGCATGGCTGCTGCAGGCTCCATCCCCATTTTGGAGTGGGAGGCATCAGAGCAGAGAGACTCCCTAGTTAAAGCAGAACACTGACAACTGCCTTTATCTAATCACGATGGTCAGCTATTCACACACGTCCCTGTGCATTCTGCTCACCTTTAAAATAAGCATGTGCCACAGATACCGTTCTCAGAGGACGTGTGGAAAAATCCAAAAATCTGCAATCTGAAAGAGAAGCCAAGGGCATTCTTTCTGAGAGCCCAAGATTGGTTTCGCATGAAGTGATTAGACCGGTCTTCGCTAATTGCTGTAGAAAGAACTAATTAGAAAAATCTACCATTCAGCTAATGAGAGCTGGGCTCTGACTATCTTAATGCTTAACTTCTCAGGTTGTAAAATATCACCACCCCCACTTCCCCAGTGCCCCTCTGAGGAAGTTGTCACTATGTTAAATTCTAGTAGTCAGGCTGGGCATTAAATAACTAAGGCAGATTTTGGTGAAATGTCTACATAGGTTGTAGCTCACAGCAGCTCTACCCACGGCTCCACATGGCTGCAGGGGGATAAAAATGATTGCTCAAAGGCTTCTAACTAGCACTGCATTGAACTGGCAATAAATTCTATCCCCTCCCTTTTATTCTGCATTGCAAAGTTCTCAATGTCTTTGTGGCTTTCATTCTGGGGTCCATTAATAATACAGGACAAGGTATTTCACATGTAATGCTGTTACTTAGGAAAGAGTTCATTAAAAAGCAATTGTACCACCTGACTGAGACTCAGGTCTCTGCTGAGGTAGGAAATGCTTTGCTGGAAGAAGGCTAAATGATGGCCATGAAGACCTTAAAATATCGGGGCCCTTACTAGATAATAAAGTTCTTATTTGGTATATACTACAGAGTCTAAGTAAACAATGGGAAGCAGGAAATCAGAACTCTCATCAGTTTAAAGGTTTTGTGGAAAAGCAAGTCTGCCTCAGAGGGTAGTTTGAGTTCTGTGTGATTTATATAAAAAGGCTACCTAGGTATTTTTCACAAAGTTTAATTGATTTAACTTTATTTTGATGTGCATGATGTGTCTATGAATATAATGTGTGTGTGTGTATACGTGTGTATGTATGTGTGTGTATATGTATGTACATGTGTATGTATGTGTGTATGGGTATATGTGTATGTATGTGTGTATATGAGTATATGTATGTTTATGTGTATGTGTGTGTATACGTGTGTGTGAGTGTATGCTGTGAGCATATGTGGAGGCCAGGGCCCAACCACAAATGTCTGTCTTGTCTTTCACTGATGTGTGCTCAGGACAGGATGGACCGTGAGCTTGTGGGGATCCTGTCTCTACCCTCCATCCTGCTGTAGACATGTGTAACATAACCCGCTCTATGTAGGGGCCGGGAAATCAAAGTCTACTTAGGCTTGCACGGCAAACACTTTATCCACTGAGCTCTCCACCCTACCCTCCCAACTTGGCATTTAGGAGACACTACATAGAAAATCTGTATCTCAAAACATCCTCCAACGGCTGGGGAAGAGGAAAATGAAACGCTTATCGGAAGAAGTTACAGCCTTTCTGGCAGCCCTGAGTTACTTCCTGATGCTGCGAAATGACATCTGAGGTGAGAAAAAACATAAATGCCAAAATGTTGGCTTGGGGAATTAAATCCTAGAGTCTTGCTGCATCATTTTTCACACCCTCTTCGGTTGAGGTAGAAAGTTCTAAAGTTAAAGATTTAGATGTTACGCTATATTCAGGATGCTGACTTTGACCCTTGCATTTCCAGTGAGGATTGAGAATGTAAAAAGTTCACAATGAGAATGTGGGGCAGTGGGCAGAGCACTTGCCCAGTGTGCACAATGTCCCCAGCACTACAGAAACCAAAGGTGTCAGTACACACCTGTGATCCCAGCTTGAAGAAAGGAGATTAGGAGAGCAAGATTCCAGTCCTCGGCTATCTACTAGTCACAATACCGGAGACTCTGCCTCCATGCCCATCCCCACAGGAAATCAACAAAAATCAAAACGAGAATAGAGAATCTTCTACATTCATCAAGTATATTCTTACTTAACCCAAACTTGACATGTTATTTTTCAAATTGGGGAATACATGAGGTCTTACAATTATTACTACCGATATTGTTATTTTTCGCTTTTCATTAGCAAGAAGAAAGTATGAAATAAGTAATGAGAGTCAGACCTTTCAACATCCATTGTTCACAGTTTCAGAAAAACAACTGTTTGGGAAATAAGGTAATAAACCACATATTTAAAATAAAGTACTGGGGGAAGGCTACAGCTTATACCATCATGTCTACCTCATTTATGTGCATTTCTATCCCTATTTGTGCTGTGCCCCCAAGACATTTATGAATGGCTTTCGCGGTCCAGTCATAAGGCTTGGAGATTTTATAGCGCACACGTATGTGAACATATGAGTACACAATATGCATGGTTTTCCATACTCAAGATACAGATAATACGACACACAGAGAAAAGTGAACAGTTAATAATTAATGCGCACTAGCTTACCCCCATTTTACAGATGAAACTTCAGGCAGAAAGTCTTCCACCCTGCCTTGCTTCCTCCTCTACCTCATAGCCTCTCCAGACTCTAAGACCTCATTCGTGTAGTACGCCAGCAACATGTGGCTTTGAACTTCACTTTAGCAGGCTTAATTTGTCCTGGTATTTATATTTTATAGGCAGATAACATAAATTAATTAGAATCTCTTTGCAATTAGGGCATCAAGGAGAAAAGGTGCCTTTCTTTTGGAAGTTAAATTTTCATATATGGAACAAAGAAACGAGCTGTACAGAAAGGTTCTTCTGGTCACAGGCTGGATCCAGTATTTATTTTATGCCACCTCTTCGTAGCCTCTTGGACAATAAAAATCCAAGGCCCTACTGTTTCATCCTTTCTTTGCTAATGGGACATATAAATATTAAAGCTTTTTACTCAGTTTCATAGCTAGTCACTAGCTGAGCCATGGGGGGGGGGGGAGAAAGGCTTAGATTCTCAAAGCTATAACACATTTTTAAACTGAGTAGCTTTGTGTTTTTGTACCTGGTCAAGAAGCAAGGCTTAAGATCAGTATTCAATAGGAGCATAACGAATCATTCCATTTTCGTTAATGTATAATTCCAATTGATGCAATATTTTATCTGGAAACCAAAAAAGAAAAAAAAAAAGAGATGGCTTCTAAGAAATACTGCTAGCACTGTATAATTAGAAAGTAGCCACTGGAAAAGTGGTCACTGGAAAAGAATGTCGATTCCATTTGTTTCTGTTTTTACAGTGTATGTTTGAGTGTTGGCGTTTGTATGTGCGTATGTCTGCGTTTCTCTGTGTGTTCACATGAGTGCACATGTATGCATGTGAAGGCTTGGAGGACAACTGTGTCATCCCTCACATGTCATCCACTTTGTTATTTGAGACAGGGCCTCTTGCTTGTTCTGCTGTTATAAGAAGTCAAGGTTGGTTGGCTGGCCAGCAAGTCTCGGGAATCCACCTGGGTCTACTCCACGCACTGGGATTACAGGTGTCCACCATAATTCCTGGTTTAAAAACCAAACCAAAACAAACAAAACCCTCAAAAAACAAAAACACGTGGATAATGGGAATAGAACTTAAGTCCTCATGCTTGCAAGAAAAAGGGAATTCTGAACGTCTTCCTAAACCTAACCTCAACTTTTACAATACATAAGCTGGCACACTTTTTTACAAAACAAACTGAAAAACCATACCTAGCAATTCAAATGTATAGAAATTAAAACCCAGAAAGTACAGGTTATCTGCAACAAGATAACGGTGAGCATTTTTTTTTTTTTTTAAATTTAGGGCTGATTAACAGATTCTAATGTAATCACTGTTAGCAATATTGTTTCTATTTTTAAAATGCTGACTAGATGGATCTAGTGGAACAAGCAAAAGGATGGGTTAGGAGGAACAACCTGGCAGAGGGAGGAGGTAAGATCAAACATAAAAGATAAGAAAGTGGCCTGCCTAATGGGCCAGATGTAGAAAAACAGACCAGAGCCAAACCAGACACATTAGAAGACCGGGAGAAGAGACACAGTCACCTTTAAGAAGCATCACACATATTAGTTGTTGGTAAACACTGAATTCTTTCATACCTTAACTTGAAGGTTGTGTCAGACATAATATCTGGAAAGCCTTGGGATCTCAGGAAGAAGTCACAAGAGCCACTACTGAATATAGTTCACAGATACTTTCTTCCACAGTTTCTGCAAAGCATGCTCACCTGAGCCTATGGACATTCACTGATGCTCACCACCTGTGCCTATGCTGACCCTCACCGATGCTCACCTGTGTCTATGCTGACCCTCACCGATGTTCACCTGTGCCTATGCTGACCCTCACCGATGCTCACCTGTGTCTATGCTGACCCTCACCGATGCTCACCTGTGCCTATGCTGACCCTCACTGCTGATCACCTGTGCCTATGCTGACCCTCACCGCTGATCACCTGTGCCTATGCTGACCCTCACCGATGCTCACCTGTGCCTATGCTGACCCTCACCGATGCTCACCTGTGCCTACGCTGACCCTCACCACTGATCACCTCTACACTGACCTTCACTGATGCTCACCTATACCTATGCTGACTTTGAGTGATACTAACCCTCACTGATGCTGACCCTCAGGCTTTTCTATGTTCTCACCCAAAACTGTAACTTATTTTCTCTCTCTGAAGTCTCTTCTTTAGACCTTGTCCAAAATCCTAAGCATGCTTTTCCAGACACCCTGAACTCCTACAGTTTCTCTGAAGATTCTATCCTCTGTACAGCTGCTTACTGACCACGATGCCTAACTTAAAGGCAAGTGTTCTCTCCTCTTCTATGCAGGATTTAGAACTTGGTGACACGGTGATATTTTCCCCAAAATCTAATAAAAAAATGGTCCCAAAGCTTAAAAGAAAAATAGGCAAAGATTTCACTAAATTTCACAATGACCTCACAAGGTTTTGCCTTTACCAAGTTTCCCCGAGAGACAGGAGCTGCTGGCTGAAATATTGCCTGTGTCTAAATATCAAGCACGGCCATGATATCCTTTAATAGTTAATCCTCCAACATGCAATTAGGCATTCGAACGACAATCAAATCCATGACTGTATCTCATGTTTGCCTTCCCTTTCAAGGCCTCTACTAGAGGGGCACTTACTCTGTCAAATCTGCTATAGTAATCAAAACATTGAAATTACTTCTTTCCACACTAAATATACTGGAACTGGTTGTTTGATTAAATGTAGAGCAGAGAGTGCAATTTGCTAAATTACAAGTATTCTGAACATGTAAATATAGTTTAATTACTGCAATTAAAGAAGATTACTGGAGATTGGCAGATGGGAATGTAATGCTGTTTTAATTAGAGTTTTTAATGCACTGTAACATAAGCATAATATTAACCCTTTATCCTAGAAGAGGTGGCTGGTCTATGAAAAAATTAGTATTTAAAAATGTATTAAAGCAAGTGTTTTATAACAAGGCCTACACTGGGCCAAACTCTTCCAGAAGACCTCCTCAGAGAGCAAACACAGCTTCTGAGAATAGTCAACACAGTCAGAGAGCAAGGTGTGGGGAACTGGTCTTCATGACACCATCAGGCAGTGCAACTGCTGATGTCCAAAGTGAAGGCACACAGGGAAGTGTGAAAACAACCACTGAACCGTGCCCATAAAAGCAGATCCCTAAGATGAGAGTGTAGCTTACCAGGAGAGCATATCCTTATAGCATGTATGAGGCCCTGGGTTTAGTCCTAAGACAGAAAAAGTAGAATTGTAGACTGAGAAATTGCTTAGTCAGTAAAGTGTTGCCATACAAGCATGAGAAGAAAATGGAAGAGACTGGAGGTTGACCTCTAGCCTGCACATACACCTGCATAGATGAACATACATATACACACAGATACACACATGCAAATGCACACAAGAACAAGCTTGCCTGCACATACACCTGCATAGATGAACATACATATACACACAGATACACACATGCAAATGCACACAAGAACAAGCTTGCCTGCACATACACCTGCATAGATGAACATACATATACACACAGATACACACATGCAAATGCACACAAGAACAAGCTTGCCTGCACATACACCTGCATAGATGAACATACATATACACACAGATACACACATGCAAATGCACACACATGAAGCATTATACTGCCAACAATGAAGCTGATGAGATGCCTCAGAAGGTAAGGGTGCTTACCACCAAACCTGATAGTCTGAGTTTAATTCCTGGAAACCACATGGAAGAACCAGTTCCCACAAGCTGTCCTCTGACTCCACACAAGTGTATGTGCATGGATACATGAACACTCCCCTGCATACACATACCACGAAATAAATGTAAATTCTTTTTTAACATTTTCAGAAGAAAACTTCCAGAATGCTAAAGGGCCTTCTACTACATGAAAGGATTTCACAGAGTCTATGCTCATCAGACACACAAAATTAAAAAATGTTTCCAAAACGCAGTTTTTAAAATGCATTTATTCATTTTTGAAGAAACTGCAACAGAGATACAGCAGACGCTCTACAGAGAGTAGGCAGTGTGTTATCATTCCCTCCAGAACAGTGTACCTCCATAAAAGTAATATTCCAGAATGTAAGAAACAATCTCTGTCATCTTGAAAGCTATCACTTGCAACATTTTATCCATTTAAGTCAATAGCCTATTAGAAATTCTAATTGAAAGTTCAATACTCTGCTTGCAGCCTTACAATAGAGGTTGCCTTTTGGAAAGCCATTTAAAGTCTTAATCTCTTTATCATTTGGTATTTTGAAGCCTAACTTTGTTCTTGTTAGGCAGATCAATGGTATTAATTTACAAAATGGGGGAAAATGTCACCCTTCATCCTTTAAATCTCAGCGCTGGGAAGAGCCGCACAGATGAATCTGATCACCGCCTTCCCATATTAGCAAGAGGTGCCCTGGGACGCTTGACCTACAAATTTTAATTACTGCATGAAAAATTCAGTTTCTGGAGAGGAAGGGAGCCTTTAGGAAAAGCAGAGGTCTTCCTTGTGTGTGTCTGCAGAGTTTTAAGTTTCCAGGGCTGGGTTTCTGAACCAGTCCCTGATGATGCAATCAATGAAAAGAGGTAGGCCATACTGAAAAATGAGCCACAAATCTAAAAACAAAGTGTCATGATGGCAGATGAGAACAGCAATGCAAGGGGAAACGTTTATACTGTAATGAGCAAAGGTAGGCTGATGAGCTGTAGAGGGATTCAGGCGTCAGCTGGCCAAGCTTGGAGGCGTGTCTCTGGAGTTCTGGGAGCCTGAATGGGGCGTGGCAAGACCCCATTGAGACACGGAAACACTGACCTCCCTTCCGGTTTGTTCCTGCTTTCTAGGGGAGTGGATCGACCATCCATCGTGGGACAAGTCCACTCTCTGAGAATTGTCTTAAGGTTCAATTGTATCAGGGAGTATTTACATAACCCCTTAATAAATAATAATCCTTTAGGTGATAAATTGCAAGTAAATGTTCTGCAATATCTAGTGTTCATGTGTGTTTAGTTACCATGGCTAGCCCCTGGACTGGAAGAGGCTAGGTCGGGCTGCCGTTCTGGCTGTACTTCAGGCAGCTCCCAGAGTGATCAGCCTCATTCCGTGGGCCGTTTAGAAGACGCAGGCCACTTTGGCTTCCCTGAAGCAGTCCTTTCCTGTAAGTGGGCTGCTGCCGCCTTCTTCTGACACACAGGTGCATGCCAGCAGCATCTGGCCCTCTGGGCTACACAAAGGCTAGCAGCACCTTGTTGCTGACATGTGGGAATGTCTTTCTATACGCTGTGAATATCATTCTTTAAATAAAGGGACTGTTTTGGCCTATAGCAGGCAACCTAGCAGCAGGAAGGAAATTGTAACATAGGAAGGAGGAGGGTGGAGTCAGACAGAGTCTTGATCCGGCTGCCAGAGAATGAACAGGTAAGGAAATAATAGGTAAGCCGCAGGTCATGTGGCAGGACAGATTAATGGAGATGGGTTGAATTAAAACGCAGGAGCTAACTAGCAATAGGCCTGAGCCATAGGCCGAACAGCAAGAAATTAATATAAATGTCTGAGTCATTTTGGGGAGGAAAAGCACTCACAGGTGGGTCTGGACCTCTTGCATGGCAGGGCCCGAAACCTCCATGTTACAATGGACTGTACATATGCTTAACAAGTGACAAATATATGACTATAAAGCTAATGAAGGGGACCAGGAAGACATATCAGTTAGTTAAGTGCTTCTTGCAGAAGCCTAAGAACCCGAGTTTGGTCTCTAGTTCCCACATAAAAGCTAGTCATGGTGTATATGCCTGTGGCCCCAGCACTGAGGTAGGTCGGAAACGGGAATCCCGTGTGAGAAAGTGATGTAAGGATACATGGGCTGGCTTTTGTTTTAAAAGTAACTAATATGACCAATTTCTCTCATGTTAACAAACCATAAGAAGAAGAAGGAGAAGGGTGAGAGGGATCTCAATCGGATGTTTTGTTACAAAGCTGCAAATCTTTTTACAAAGGCAGATCTGGTTTTGTAATGTTAAAAGTAGTATTTGTTTACAAAATTTGGAAGTCTTAGTCTTAGGCTTTCTTTAAAAAAAAGAAAGTCACTGAATTATTTATTTCTGAGGTTTGCAGCAATTAAAGAAGCCCATGAATCAGCAGATCTTGGCTACTCATCTTACACATACATATTCAATTTAACTGTGGATGTTTTCCTTTTGTGTATGAAGATGAAAGGGATGCCATGCGCACTGTGTCACGGACCTTTGGCTTCTTCATCAGTATTGACGTGTTCTGGTCCTAAGGAGACTTCTTGTAGGAATAGGTGCTTTGATGCTAACATCAAGAATCTAGAGGTTAAGCTGCTCTCTGCTACAACGGTTTGAGATAGGCTGGCCTCAGATCTGCTATTGTAGTAGAGGATGGCCTCGAACTCCTGAGCTTCCTACATCTACTTCTAAGGCACTGGGTTTACTGAAGTGAAGAACCATGCAGTGTATGTAGTGCTGGGTATAGAATTCAGGGCTTTGTGCAAGTTAGGAAAGCATTCTACTAACTGAGTCACAGCCCCACAAAAAGCTTCCTGGTGACTGAAATCTATCTACTCTTTCATTTCCTTTTTGGCTTCAATAGGTATCTAAGTTTTTCTTAAGAGACAGGTTGCCGTCACCTCCAAACACCGGCAGCCAGAATTCTATGAGGAAGTAGCCTAATGAAAAGGCCATTGACATCAAGCCCAGGTTTTCACAGAACACTACACCTGACTATGCATTTCACTTAATAGTAAAGCTGGGACATCTCTACAAAGGAAAGGGCTCCCTGGTGACAGAGTCTCAACCTTGATCTATTTGGGCAGTGGGTGGGCCAGTCCTTGCACCATGGTTTGCTCACTGAAGAAGCCTTTGGAAAAGAGGGCTAAGTAGCATAAGGGTAAGGTCAGAATGCAGTAGACCTGAGGACTCTGCAAGACATATCATGCTGTGAAGCCAGTCTCTGCACACACATACTGGATCCACCCTCTGTTGAGATTGTAGGAGTAGTCCCAGGGACACACACAACAAAATGAATGTCACAGAAATAAAAAAGCATACAGGTGTGCCTGGCAATGCCTGAGCAGCAGAATGCAACTCCCTCTGGAGTGTGGCATTTTCAAAGCCTACTCATCCTAACAGCTTAGAATCCTGTGACTCCTAAACAAGACACCCCCCCCCCCCCCCCCCCCCCCGGGGTTCCATCTGCCTTGCTGAAGAGGTTCCCCGCTGCTATCTGAAAAAGGGCTTGGCAGGGCCGACCATAAGGATCCAGGGCTGGGTAGTTAGTTCAGTCTTTGCTGGTGATGATAATCTGCAGCCTTCCTGACACTAGCTGTTGGCCTAGACCAAGTCTGGCTTTGTGCATGGCTAGAAATCAAACACCTAAGAGAACCAGGCTGTTCCTTAATTTTTGTGTTCACTTGTAAATTAAAAAAAAAAACCAAACAGAATTTGGGAGACAACTCAAGTGATATAGTGCTAGACCATCATACACAAGGCCCTGGGCTTCATCTTCAGCACTGGATAAATGAAACATGGAATACACACCTGTAATCCCAGCACCCAGGAGGTAAATGCAGGGATCAGAAGTTGAAAGTCATATGGGGTTGCACATTGAATATAAGACCCTGTCAAAAACAGACAGCAAAATGATATATTTACTTACCTTGCTTGAAAGCTTTTTGGGGAGTGTTAGAGATGCCTCAACTGTTAAAAGAGTATTTATTGATGCTGAAGAGGACTAGAATTTGGTTCCAAACAATCACACTGGATGGCTCACAACTTCTTGTAACTCTAGCTCCAGGGGACTCTAAACTCCTCTCCTGTTATTCTGCAGGCATCCACAAATACACATATAAACATATATAACATAAATGAAAAATAAATGCTTTCTTTTAAAAAGCATTTGGTTCTCTATGTTATGAGCCCACTTGTTAAAAATCCTGTATGTTACCTACTATATCCAATCCTACAGCTGTTGTATTATGTGTCTGGAACCAAGAGCCATGGATCTAATTGCAGGGTTTGGTAGTGTTATATTTGTTTTAATTGTTGCTGCCTTTTAAGTCAGGGCTGTTCCAGTCAGCAACTCCAAGTCTAACTCCACCAGCAGAGGTTTGGCTAAAAGGGCCACAGCCTGAGGGGATTCTGTTCCAACAGGCATTGATTCTATCAAAGCTAAGAAGGGAACTTATCTAAATCTCTGTCCCTCTAAAGAACTCAAGATTCAAAGGTTGGGGTGGAATGCTGTTCTTCAGAGAGGCTAAACAGCCAGGAGCTCACCATCTCACTTTGTTCTCCAAAAAGCCGGGTCCTTGTCTCCGCTTAAAAACCCTTCTCTACTAGGCTCCTCCCTACTAATTCTTGTGTTCTTGTCAGCTAGCTGTTCACACAGCCTCAGGACTGTTGTATTATGTTTCTGGCTCAGACTTTCCTGACTAGCCTCGAGGTTCAGACCTGCAGACCCACCCGCAGTCCCACAGAGACACACAGATGCTTATATTAAATTTATGCTCATCGGCCTAGGACTTTGGCATATAACCTGCTAGCTCTTGCTCTTAAACCAACTCATAATTCTTATCTGTTCAGCCATGTGGCTGGGTACCTTTTCTCAGAGCAGCATAGTTGTCCTCTGTATCTGCTGGCTTCTCTGGCATCTCTGCTCTGTTCTTCCTGTTCCCTGAGTTTTCTTAGTCTGGTAGCCCCACCCACACTTCCTGTCCGCCTTTGGCCAATCAGCATTTTTATTAAACCAGTAGGCGGGACAATCGTTACAACGAAACAACATAATCCCACTACACCTGACTGCAATCAAACAAATGTAACACATCTTTGTATCATTAAACAAATGTTCCAAAGCATAAACAAAAGCAGCACACCTTAAGATAATATTCTACAAGAGAGAAGTTCTCTGTGTTTGGAAAAGGTTGAAGGGAGCCTCCATGGGGCTGCAGAGTGAGCGAAGTACCAAGTGTCTATGTTTCTGAGTCATCAGATCTCAATGAAGACGTGAAAAGAATGAAGTGAAAGAAAGCCGAGGTTCACACAACATCACACCAAGAATGTTCAAGGAGCAGGTGACACACACAAGAGAATACTGGGCAGAGAAGATGACCTGGTGGGTAAAAACACTTGCCATGAGTCCATTAGGATATGAGTTCGTATTCTCAGCATCTATATAAATGCTGGCTGTACAGTTCCTAAGAAAAGATGTGAGTCAGCAATAGAGAATTCCAGAAGTTCATGGGCCAGGTACCCTGGCATATGCATCAAGAAACAACACCAAACATACGCTGTCTCAAGCAAGGTAGAAGACACCTTACTGGACCCTATGATTTCTATACACGCCTTTCCCTGCCACCCTCGCCCAGGAGACTCTTTTGGTAAAGTAGCTTAGGCCAACCTCGCCTTTTCTGAATATTAAAGGACACAGGGCAATGCTCAGGACTGCCAAAGGCTTGCATCTTATGTCCAAAGCACTAGCCTCAAGTTTTGCTTTGAATGGAAAATTATCAGATGAAAGTTTTAGGGATGTAAAACATTTTGGAGGAAAAAAAAAGAAAAAAAAAAAAAAAACCACTGAGTTATCTTCTGCCATCCTCTAAATACTCAGGTGACCCTCCATGGGAGAAGAACTGCTCCCAAGGCAATTTTCTCTGGAAGAACAAATCTGTGTAATGCCATGCATGACGAATGTTCTTCATTTCTTTCCACACCATAACTAGCTCCCCCAAAACTTATGTAAGAGGCTGACAGATAGGCATTCTGAGGAAAGCAAGAACTCCTGGGGGATAGTCAGAAGGCAGTGCCCATTAGATAAAGGGAGGGAGTGGAGGCACTGGACTGCTGGCATTGGGCTCCAAGATGGGACCCATGCATGTCCCATTATCCTAATCATGGAGTATGCAGGCTGCTTTCTGCCCATTGTTATCCTGGTGTTTATACTGTCATGACAAAGGGCTCTGGTGAATTTAAATGTCTCAATCAGCATGTTAATGGACTCCAAACACCCTACTGCTGCTGCTCCAATAGGCACACTCATTTACTTTTAGTCAAATGAGCCCAGGAGCAAGCTTGCAATTCTAGCTCTCTTGAGGTGGAGGGAAGAAGATTAGAAATTTGAGGCCAACTTGGGCTACAAAGGGGAGGTGAGGACAACCTGGCCTACGTGGGACCACGTACCAAAACACCAAATGGGGATTTGAATTCCAACCTTCCTTAAAGAAGTAACTTAAGCAAAAATAGATCTCATCTCTTAGATGTGACCATGGGGTTTGCATTTGAATAAATGAGAGACAGGCACAAAGCTGGGTCTTCACCCTCTTCTAGTCAGCCTGAGTGATCAATAGGGTTGGTCCTGGTGTCCATTTCTTTTGTGTTTCTACTTCTCAGAATTCAGGAATGTTGGAAGTAGTAGCTATAGCAGTACTGGGAGGCCGAACTTTCTAGAGTGTTCATCTTGGAGCTATAGGTGTGTAAGTGTACAATGGGAAGCTTATGGATCAAAGGGACCCAGAACTGGGAAGGCAGAGAACAGAGGGCTAAGACAGCTGGAAAGTGGCTGCCTGGAGAGAAGGGGAGAGGCCAATTAATCCCTCAGAAGCCATGATGGGAGGGGGGGTTACAGAAAAGGCTCTGGGAGGAAAGCAGCAATCAGACCCTCTAGAGAACCTGGAGAGGCAATCACCAGGCTTTGCAGAGAATGCATCAGAGGCCTCTAGGGGGGTTCCTTCAAAGGGCTCTTTCAGGGATATTCTGGGGTTGATTGCCTCTTATGCTGGGCTGACCTTGATGCTAACCAGCAGGAAAAAAAGGGGATGGGGGAGGGGAAAAGGGAGAGAAAGAAGTGGGGGGGGGGCTGAAGATTCAGTGACTGAATGACTCAAACACAAGACATGTGGATTATAAAAGTCACCAACAGAGATACCTCAGAACCCAAACGCAGGGTGTGGGCCGAGGTTGGAGGTGGGTTGTTAGTATGGCTCAGGAGTGGGACAGTTTTCTCCACATTAGGGTGTCACAGGCCTATTTCTGCAGCACTTTGACATCTTTATGTTCCCATTCTCAGGCAGGCTTCATGGCCTCTGAACTTGTCTATCTGTAATATCCAAAGTCAACAAGCAACTTCTTGTGTGTGGAAGAGGGGGTGACTGACACTCAGGAGCCTTATTCTTTTCAAATCAGTTGTGTGTAAGGTTTGGGCTTCTTAATTAGTTTCATTCTGAGCAAACACTATAACCAAAAGAGACTTGGAGAAAACAGAATTCATTCTGTTTACCCTTCCATAGAACAACACAGCAGAAAGCCAGGATAGGTACTTGAAGCTGCGTATAGGAACCGTGGAGGAATTGCTTGCTCCCTACCGCAATGGCTCAGGCACAGGTTTACATTTGGCTAGTTTCTTTATACAGGCCAGGACCATCTGTCCAAAGAAGGATGCTGCTTCAAGCGGAAAGGCCCTTCTGCATCAATTATCAATCAAGACAGTTGCCCCACCAAGGCATGGCCTCAGATCAATGGGATCTAGTCAATTCCTCAATGGCAGCTTCCCTCTTGGCTGACTCATGGTACTGTCAAGTGGACAAGGACTATTAAAGCCAATTAGAATACCTGCCGAGTTCTACGTTGTCCGGTTTCTTATATGATCTCTAAGAAGATTTGGCCTGGGCATACAGGGATTATACTCTACTACTCTGGGAGGAAGAGGAAGAAAGAAGAGAGGAGGTGATGGAGTAGAGAGCACAATCTCTCTCCAGATGCCATCTCCTCAAAGCCCGGCAAAGAGTGGCCCCTCTCCCAGAGTTGCCTTTGGTTCCCTACTCCTAAGGAAGCCTGCCAGAAGTCAGCCCCTCCCTGGGGCTGCTCAAGGGTACACCTACAGGTTACTTAAGGCCAGGTAGTCATATCTGCCATGCGACACCCCCCGTCCCCCCACCTCACCCAGGACTGCTTTGCTCTGTACCCATTAAACCCGGGTTTGGTCCGACTGGATTGTTGCATCGGTGGAAAGGCTTATCGAGGTGCAAAAAACCTATCAGAAAGGAATGGGTAAAGAGAAAGGAAGGGGTGAAAATGAAGAGGAGGAGGAGGGAACAGGAGAAAAGAGCAGGGAAAGGAGGGGGAGGGGAAGAAACACATAAGTGTGGCTTTCTGCTGGCCATCTGATTCTGTTAACACCTCTGTCCTTAGTAAGACTTCCACACAGCATCTCCAGTGACCTTACAAAGTTTCCACGCGCACTATCAAGCATGTTCTCACCCCACTGGGAGCTTATAAACTCATTCATAGAAACACAGCAGTAAGGATACTTGGAGGCAAGCACAGAGTATACTTTTCAATAAATACACAAGTATTTTCAGTGCTAATTTTGCAAGGTGTTTGATCTCCTATGTCAATTTCACTAGGATATTTCTGTACGATAGATCTGTAAGTTCCCTAAAAACCAAGACTTTCAATATCTTAGAGTACACACAACTATATGTAACACAACCAGACACCATTCCAAAGCCACATCACACATGGTTCCTCAGGAGGACTTCCCAGTGGCCACAGTGTTTGAATGCACTTTAGCTAATTCTCGTATAGGAAATCCTCCTATTCTAACTTATCTCCCCTTAGCCCACCAAGGAAGTGTCTGGGAAAGTAGAAAACCCCTCTCCTCTTCCTCCAACCAGCTCTCTTAACTTCCTCTTTCCATATTCTTAAAGCTAGGATTAAAGGTGTGGGTCACAACACTCTGATCTTCATGGCTTGGCTCTGTGATTGACTCTCCTGATACTCGAGAGTTTAGCAACCTGGGACACTACTCAGTGCTACATACTCACCCCTCTCCCAACAATGTACTTAGCTACCTGGGTTCCCACATGCATTCAGCTGCATGGCATCTTCAAATAAAGCAGTTGGGCCACTTTGACCTTCAGATCCCTAGCAATAATCAGTAGCCTCCTCCTGGCAGTTAAACACATCAAGAAGCATTTCCTGCAACCAGAAACATTAGGTCAATTTGGTCTAGACTAGTCATGGGTGCATGCACAGTAAGGCACCCAATGTTCTCAAAATAAACTTTCAGGGGAAAATCCTTACTTACCACCTTATGCCTCACTGCTTATGTATTGTGAAAGTTATTTAAAATGTCAACTTGCCAGTACTTAAAACAACTTGAGAGAAAACAGCCTCAATAGAGGAACTGTCTGAATCAGGTTGGTTTGTGGCCATGTTTATGGGGGACTGCCTTGTCTATTAAGACTATTACTTGATTTAAGAAGACTCAGCCCATTGTGGGCACCACCATTCCCTAGGCTGAGCCCTGACCTATATGAGAATGATAAAAGCCAGCTGAGCATGAACAGCAAGTAAGCACCGTAAGTGTATTCATTTCTCCCTACCCTTGACTATGAGCATGTTTGAGTCCGTGCTTCAATACCCTCGTAATGGTATACTATAAACTAGGCCTTACGCCTCTTCAAGGATGCTTTTGGGCAGGGTATGTTATCACAGAAACAGAAATGAAACCAGAACAAGCACACATTATTAAAATCTGTTATGTCATAAAAAGACATATGTATCAAACCAAGGTTTACCTACGCCCCGCCTATCTTAAACAAATAAAAAAACAACCTACAACTCACTCCTAGCAACCGACTCCCCTTGTCTGAGGCCCATGAAGGAAAACAGTGGAAGCAACCAGATGTTCTTGGGGAAATCTCCCTCACAGCCCCCACTGCAGCTTACTGTTCACTCTGCCCACTTTTTTCCCCCTATTTTTTTTAACATCATTTATTAATAAAATCCGGTGTTATTTTGCAGTGTGTGTACTTTGAGTCCTTCAACAAGATTCCGAAGATCTGGAAATATATGGCCATGACAAGAGAACACTGGAAGCAGGTCTTAGCTGAGCAAGCCAAGGCCTTTCCCCTTGGTTTCTAACTGAATCAAAGGCCCCTCTTCTGCCTGGGAAGGTAGGAGATGGCTCTCACTATTATCCCCTACGTGTAGCTATAACTGCAGCATTTCCTTACCTGTTGCACACATTCACCTAGGTTTTGAGCTAAACACTGTGGCTAAGTACTAGATTTAGTATTTCTTCTCTAGAGCTACTTCCTTTGAATTGGGAAGATGGGCTGTTGTAACTCCATCAGCAGGATACCTTCAATTTCCCTAGAACCATTCTTCTGCATAAGGCACCGCCATCTGGACTGAGAAGTCCAGCAAGCACAGCTATGCTATGCTGTAGCTTAGTGAGATCAATGTGACATAGATACACACCATGTACAGAACTCACATTTGACTACCTTTAAAGTATCTTTCCTCACTGCAAAACAAAATAGGCAGCTTAAGATGGTGCTGTGGTTGGCTGGCTTTCCTGACAGTGGAAATGAGTGATTATTCACATCTAGGTCAAACAGAAAAGTCTCCTTCTCATCACACAACACTGTATCCTCCTCCTTTTAACCTGTCTACAATCCCTGAAACCTTCCAGCACCATCTCCTCTGAGCCCCGATTCCCAAGTCCCCCCAAAGCTCTTTGTTCTGACTCTACATTTGCTGCTGTCTCCATCACCAACCTCTCCATCTTCCAATTCTACTGCACTGCGGTGTGAGGCTGGAGCCAGGGCATGGATGTGAACTGACACACAAGAGACACCCAATGCACATGAGTGCCTATGCCACATTTCTGCACCGTCACAGCACGGCTCTCATGTAAACATCTGCTGCTCCTGTTACTTCAGTCTTAGTGAGATGATGTCCGAATTTAACTCCAACTCTGGCTTCAAAGGGAGCTCCAACTGGCTTAAACCAGAGGGCTGTTGCTGAAAGCTTCTATACAGGACCTGGGTCTGGGATCAGACCAAAGGAAGGTGATTCATGCAAAATAAGTAAGTAAGTAAGTAAATAAATAAATAAATAAATAAGCCAGAGGCCGAAGAGCAAAGTACTGGAGCTTGTCAGATGTGTGGAACCAGCAATCAGCAACACCTGCCTCAGAATTATCTTCCATGGGCACAAACTATTGAGAACACCCACAAAACTGCCGCTGACACTGCATGTGCCTAAGCTTTCTGTAACCTTAAAGGACAGCCTCTCAGACTCCTTGCACGTGTAGGTTAGAGCAAGACCCACAATTTATGTCTTTCTAGGGGACACGATACTCTGTCTACATATAACCATCATCGTTGCTCTAATAATATCAGGACCTACACTGCATGGTGCCCATCTGTTCATGATTCTCCATGTGTTTATGAGATATGTCCACAGGCTTGAAAATGAGACTTTACAAGTATTAATGATAACTATGGTTTACCATGTATTCCACATGAGAGAACATCGGGTGTTTTTGCATATGTTCTGGTTTCTTTTCTGTGTAAATATATTCTGACCAAATGTAACCTAGGTGCAGGAGAGGGCTGACTGTGCTCATACTTTCAGCTCAGAACTCAGTCAGAAACTGTGAGCAGTCTAGGGAGGAATGCTGCCTGTTGGCTCTCATTGGCTCTTGCTCAGCTAGTATTTTTATTCTGTATCATCTGCCCAGAGAATGATGCTCCACAGAGGGCCGGGCCCTCCTTCAGCAGCTAAAAATGAAGATAACTGTCCAAAGACATGGCTATGGGGCAATGTGTTCTAGGCTAATGCTAAATTAAGGCTTAGTTGTACCAAGTGACAATTAAGGATACATACCTAACATTTTTTAATTTTATTTTTTATTTTGTATTTATGTATGTAAAGAATATGCCACGGCATGAATATTGATGGCAGAGAAGAACTCTGTGGCAACAACTCTTTAAAAATACATGTGTTTCAGTAACTGAACAATTCTTCAGATTTGCACAGAAAGTACTTTGGCCCTTTGAGCCAGCCCTCTTGGGTCTTTTAAAAGACAGACTTCCCCAGTTTGGGATACAGCTGTAAATACACAAGGCCGGTCCTGGCGCCCAATGAAGAATGCTCTTTTGGGGCTGGGAAGATGCCTCAGAAGGTACGGTGTTTGGTGTACAAGCACAAGGACCTGAGTTTGATCTCCAGAACCCATATATAAAAAGTCAGGTGTGGTGGTGATACATGCCTGCCATCCCTCTGCGGGGAGAGAGGGTGCAGAGACTGGAGGATCCCTGGGGATCTGCCAGGCTAGTCTATCCACTGAGTTCCAAGAAATGTGAGGGTTGACTCAAAACTGGGTGGACAGTGCCTGAGGAATGACAGTATAGTTGACTTCTGACCACTATCATATGCACCAACATTCATTATATATGTACACACATGGACACACGGACACACAGATACACACATACACACACACACAGAAATAGATACACTATTAATTTTTATAGTTAGATTCCTG
This sequence comes from Phyllotis vaccarum, assembly GCA_033318265.1. NCBI lineage: Eukaryota > Metazoa > Chordata > Mammalia > Rodentia > Cricetidae > Phyllotis > Phyllotis vaccarum. Next base: position 41,075,592 of record JARWLC010000017.1, on the reverse strand, counting down.
GGCACAGTTTAATGGATGATTTGAATAAACTGAACAAAAGTAGCTAGGGGCAGAGTTCCTACTTGATGTTATGTACACAGAAAAAGGGGTGGGGGTGGGGACCCAGACCATGCATCACACATAAAGGTTGCATAATTAATAGGTTATCAAAGTGCTTCAGGATAGCAGAAAAAAGCATGGCTAAGCAAGTCTTAATGAGCCAGTTTCAGATAATTTGGTCAATGATCTGACTTTTAAAATTCATTAATTCACCCATTTATTCTTTTCACCAGTTCCCTGTCAGACATGAGATCCTCAAGGGCAGTGTTCAAAAACCCTCCTCTCAGACTGAAAGGACAGCTCTGTAAAGGCGCCACAGTGTAACACGTCACGGCCAGCTGTAGACAATGTTTCAAAGCTTCATTGAAATTAATTTTGTGCACTTGCTCCTAATGTGTTGGGAGCCTAAAGTTTGGAAAACACTGAAAAAGGATAAATATGAACAAAAATACACACTGTGTACAGGGAGGCAGCTCAGTTAACAAAGTGTTATGCTGTGCAAGCATGAAGACCTAGGTTAGGATTACAACATCCACGTGAAAATGTATGGAGTGTGCCTCTGTCATCCCAGCACTGGGGTCCAAGAGAAAGGGAGACTCCAGAGCTTGATAGCTGGACAGACCAGCTGAAACTGCTGAGCCTCAGCTTGGGTGAGAAGTCCTGCCTCCAAAAAAAGAAGATACTCATAGAGAAATACACCCAATTTTGACCACAAGCCTGAACGTGTGCATACATGCCCATACAGATGCCCTACTTTGTTCTGATTAAAACATTCACCAAAGTAAACAAGAAAGAAGACCTTAACAAGAACACTTTAATGGCCACAGGTCTACCTGACCTCACACTGCCCATCTCTTCACAGTTCATCTGAGTTCAAATACTTATTTATTTTCAAGCTCACCCATTACATGGGGTTGAAAATGTAGAGGAGAGGAGGCTGGTGCTGTAATGCTTGTGGTACTGCCCCTTCATCTATCTCCTTTTCATTAAAACAAAAGAGCTGATCAGAGACAGAATCATTACCTTTTGTGGATACACTTCTCAGTCTTACTAATCCCTCTGCTTATTCCTAAAACAGAGATCTTAAAGATTAAACCTTTCTTCTTTCTATTCAGGAGACAGCATGAAGGCATCATATTTGGACTTTCACACTCTCTCACCAGCAACTTGACGCCTCATTTAGACTTAAAACTTTATTATATTCTTCCAGGATTTACTCAATTTGATCCCAAAATCTTTTGCTGACATTGCAAGATTCAAGCAGAAACGTTTTGTAAAACTCAAACCCTAAGTGGACACTTGTTTTATAAATTTTTAAAACATCTATTGAGTCCTTGGAAACCGCTTTTATAAACCCTTTCCATCTTGCTAGAGAAGACAGTGTATAAAACACCCATTCTGGTCCCAGCAGCACCGACATAGGCTCCATAAACACAGCATATCTACACATAAAATACTTGGTGCCTAAAGCAGCAGTACAATGTTTTAATGAGAGTGGGGGCTTTGTCTTGCCTCTCAACACATTTCTGGCAGAGCTGTATGCATCCTTCTGACATTCAAGAATGTTCTTCTACCTCCCTAAAGATGAGAAGCCCTCCCATCAACAGAATCTCTCTTCCTTAATTCATGCAGTCAATATTCAGAGTGCTACAGGGGAACTCTGGATGGCAGTGCTTTGTGCGCAGAAGGGAGGAGTGGGGGCTTTATGAAATCCCTTTCTCAATCATCATTCAGTGAACATAAAATGACAACTTAGTACCCCTTTTTCTGTGCCACATGGATTTTTGTCTTTAACTGTGTATATGTGATGCAGTGCCTAAAGAAGGCAGGAGATTTTATGGAGCTGGAATTAGACAAGTTGTGAGTTACTCCGGTGCTGTAAACTGAATTCAGGTCCTATAGAAGAGATGCTCTTTAACCAGTCAACTCTCTAGCTCCCACTCACTGTCCTAAAGTTGTTACTTCTACAAATCCTTGGGGCTCTCAATCCTCACTATCATTACTAAACTTCAGGAAGTAACACTTTGCCTTCCTTTACCTATATCCTGTTCTCTAGTCTACACATCATGAGGTGCTGAGTTCGATTCTCTCATCTCACTTCTCTGCCTTTGTTTCTCCAGAAACAAGAAACTGAGCAATAATAAAGTCTTCAAATTCCTTGAGCTGATATTAAAATGTCTGTCTTAGCTTTAGCTTTCAACTTGACCGAGCCCAGAGTCATCTGAGAGGACTCAACTGAGGAACTGTCTAGATCAGATGGGCATGTCTATGTGTGATGATGTCTGGATTGGTAACTGATGTAGAAAGGCATGGCCCACTGTGGGTGGCACCATTCATTCTCTAGGCAGGTGGTTTTGAAGTACTCAAGAAAGATCACTAATCATAAGCTGGCAAATGAGCCAGAAAGCAGGATCTCCATGGTTCCTGCTGTACTTCCTGGTTGTGAATAAAACACAGCTTGGTCCCTTGGTCACTGATAAGCTGTATAAGACAGAAAAAGGGTCTACCTTCAGTTTTTTGACTTGCCATCCCTCAATGACAGACCATGCATAACCTGGAATTGTAAGCAGAATAGACTTTCCTCTCTTCTAACTTGATTTTGGCCTGAGGATTTGGATCATACCAACAGAACAAAAACAAACTGTTAAAATGCTGTACTGGTCACCCAGGAAGTGCTTATGATATCAGTTATTATCTCCTGCAGAATATTCCTGCCAAACACATTTTCACAGCTCATGATGAATTCATTAAAATTCAAAAACCTGCATCCATAGGTTAAGACCTTGCCATGTACTGACAAGAAACATATGAAAGAAATAGACAAATGCTCTTGTAGACATACATACGTACACATATACACAGGAGAAGTTTCCATTTGTGTCAAGAAAAAAAAAGATTGTTGTTGGGGTTTTTTTTTTTTTAATTTGTTTTTGTTTTTTAAGATAAAAATGAAAGCCTTGCCTAAGCAGCAACTGTTCTGAAAGTAAACTTTCAGTTTCAAACAAGTTAGAAAGCTGGGCGATGGTGGTACATGCCTTTAATCCTAGCACTCACTCCAGAGGAAGAGAAAGGCGGACTTATAAGTCTGAGGCCAGCCTCGTCTACAAAGGAAATTCCAAGACATTCAGAGCTGTTACACAGTAAGACCCCCCCCCCATCCCGCAAAACAAAACATTAAAATTAAACAGGTCAGAGAGAGAGGGAACATCAGTAATATTACTTGGGGACCTGCCACACATATACTGAGTCTCATTCCACTGACCTTGTCACATGAAGCACGTTGCTGGCTGCAGAAACAACACTGACTTCTTGCTTGAGTATGGAAGGTTAGATATAGAGGACAGGGTGAGAGACACTATGTGGAAAAAACGTGACAGAAAAAAAAAAAGTCCACAGTCACTAGCAAGTGTGCTTTCCAGTCATGCTGTCCTGATTTCAGCCTTGTACTAGGTTTGGCCCCTCCCCCACAAAAAGCTTATAAGTTGGCTCTTTTAGGAAGTATTCCTATTCAGTAAACCAAGGAGTGACAGCTGCCTACTGTGGGTGACACCATTCCCTAGGTGGGGATTCTGGACCCTATTCAAGAAAGCAAGCAAGTTGAGCACAAACAATCATTGTTCTCTGCTTCTTAACTCTAGTTGGAATATGATCAGCTACTTCAAGCTTCTTCCCCACCATGAAGGATGGTACACATGTAACCTGTACACATGTAAATGTGAACTGGCACAAACAAAACCCCTATCCTCCCTCCTTAAGTTATTTTTGTTAAGCTATATTTTATCACCATCAGAGAAGAACCATGACAGTACTCGTGGAGGTCAGGTTTGGCTTAACCCACCATTTTCAGTAAAATTTTAGTACATACAATCTCACAAAACTTCCAATGTTGCTCAATTTTCATATTCACTTTGCAATTAATAAGTTCCAACTACACACAGGGTTCTAGTCCTTTTCCTCCTCTGAGGTGGGATACCTTTCTGTATGCTGTGAGTATGCTTTATTACCATGGCTTGATCAAGGAACTGTTTTGGCCTATGTCAGGGCAACTTAGAGGCAAGTGGGAAATCCTAGCACAGATAAAGATGGAGAAGGGTGGAGTCAAGAGACACCACAGGCTGCCTCCCAGAAAGTAAGATGTAATGGGACACAGGTAAAGCCATGGAGCAATGTGGCAATACATAGATTAATAAGAATGGGTTGACTTAAAGTTGTAAGAGCTGGTTGGTAATGAGCCTGAGCCATAAGCCAAATAGTTTGTAATTAATATAAGCCTTTGTGGGACTACTTGGAACTAAGCAGCTGTGGGAAGGACTGGATCTCAGGGCCACGCTGGGCCAGAAACTTCTGGCTATACTCGTCCAGTTTAGCCAAAGACTATCTGCAGTGCCTTCTGCCAAAGGTTGATGTGGATTAAGAGAAACACAAGGGAATGATCAGAGCCGGTAGATGACAGAATGCAACGTGTACAGTTTTAGAAGAAAGGTTTAGAATGGATCAGGGACATTTGGGAATTCATAATGGTGACCTAAGGGACAATGGGAACTGCTGAAAATGACATCAGTATTAAGGAACAAAGAGTAGAGTTGAGCATGATGGGATAAGTTTATAAGCCCAGCACTGGTACAGTAGAAGCAAAACAAACAGGAATTCAAAGACAGCCTGGACAATATGAGGTTCTGTTTCAAAAAATTCCTTAAAATTAATAATGAGGTTAAACTATGGACATAGCTCACTGGGTAAGGGAATGTGCTATGTAAACCTAGCTACTGAGTTTAATCCTTGGGACTTGCTGGATGGAAAGAGAGCATTGACTCTTGAAAGTTGTTCTCAGATCTCCACATATGCCAAGGCACTCACCTGCCCACACAGAGGTATGCAAAAATAAATAAATAAAATGTAATAAAATTTACTAATAACATTTTTTTTTAACAGAAGCAGCTGACATGATGAATATAAAACTTCGTATTACTTGGTATTTTGGCCTAGATAGAGGTAGTGATTAGTAACAGAAGCTAAGTGTGGAAAAATCTTGTTTCTTTAGACATGTAGCCCTTGTACCTATGTATGTGGTCTGGTGGAAAGCATGTGCAAGAATGCCTGTATATGCTCACACCATAGCCCTTAGGGTGAGGATAACTAGTACTAATAATTTTACCAGCTTTGTGTCTAGCTAGTTTGGGTCACTCCACAGAGGAGTTTGAAAAGTTTTCAGAGGACAAAATAGTAGCTCATAAAACATGGTTTGGCTACTATTTATTATTGGTTCATTTTCATTAGTATATAATAGTCTATAGAAATTAAAATGTATTTGTGTTCATTCAAAATGTGAGAGTAAAGTGTTTGGAAGATGGCTCAGTCAATGAAGGGATTGCCAAAAAAGGAGGAAGGACTTACATTTGGATCCCTAACACCCACACAAGAAACTGGACATGGTGGCTTTCATTTGTAATCCTAGCATCATGGAGGCAGTCACATGAGGATCACTAGGTCTCTTTGACTAGCCAGACACATCCCTGACCTCCAGGATCAATGAAATATCCTGTCTCATGAAATGATGTCTCAGCAGTTAAGAGCACATACTCTCTTGCAGAGAACCGAGTTTGGCTCTCAGTTTCCATGCTGTATGGCTCACAAATGACTGTAACTCTAGCCCTAAGGAATTTGACACATCTGATCTCATACCTCCACATACTCACAAACAGATATGGGCACAATTAGGAATAAAACAGCTTGAAGTAAATTAAAATTAGTATTAAGAAGCAAATGAGAAAGAAACCTAGCATTGACCTTGTCTAGTGGCTCACAATCACCTATAACTCCAACTCCAGAAGCTCTGATATCATCTTTTGGCCTCCTTGGGCACCAAAACACACACACACACACACACACACACACACACACACACACACACACACACACACACACACCCTAAAAAAAGAAAGGAAGAAAAAGTTCATAATGTCCTTGAGAGTTGAGGGGCTGTGTTAAAAGGAGAAAGCTCTGCACTTACCATTTTAACAAGAGACAGGACTAGGAAGCAACCACCTGATTACAAAGAAAATGGGGTCTGCCAATAACAACTGGAGGGCCGTCATTACTGAACCACTGGTCCTATCATGCCAGGAGTGTGGGCTCCAGTGCTAAAATGCAGCTAATGAAGTCCATGGGGGTCCTTTCTGATAGCAGTGGCCCTGCTGCAGGGTGGCCACACTCTGCACCCACAGTCCTACCATCCTCCTGTCTCTGGGTGGATAAGAAGGGTGGAGGAATTCTGTGCCACGCCCTGGCTTATGAAGCTTCGAGATTTTTTTTTTTTTCCTTCGCAATTTGAAGCTACTGCAGTGACACTACCCACACAACTCCTTTCTCCATGAATGTATGATAGGAAAAACAGGCAGGCCCTGGGGCTGACTTGTGTCACCAGTACTAACTAGCTGTCCCAGCAATGACAGTATCTACCACAGGTGAACTATGGTGGGCTCATCAATTCCTATATATTAAGAATTTTCTGGGTATGTGGGAAGGTGTGCCAATTCCAGGCCGTTTTCTAAAATGAATCCCTGCTGTGATGCGAAGCTCAAAGCTGTTAGGATCAAGTTTACTGTCATGGTGTGGCGGTGGCGGGACTCCCCTTCTGCACGCAAAGACATTTGTTATACATACTTTTCTATTGTGACAAAACACAGACCAAATGCAACTAATTAGGAGGAAAAGGCTTATTTGGTTCACACTTCTAGGTCACAAGCGATCATTGAGGGAAGTCACGTCTGGGACTTAGGCAGGTCGTTTTCTTATATAGCTGAGGCTTACCTGCCTAGGGATGGTGTTGCTCACAGTGGGCTGGACCCTCCCAGATCAGTCATCATTCAAGACAATCTTTCACAGACATGTCAACAGTCCAATCTGAATTCCTCAACAGAGTCCGTCTCTTCCTAGGGTATGTTATTTGTGTTAAATTAATAAATAACAATAACACAAACAACAAATTAACCAGGACAATCTCTCCCCCCCCTCCCTCCTTCTTCCTCTCTCTCTTTCTCTCTCTCCAGCTTAGGAGGAGACAAATGGAATGAAACGCCTTAGAATGCAAAAGAAACAGTCCTTATTTGAATAAAAAATCCATTACATTATGACATTAAGCATCATGGTCCAGACCCCAACAGGCAAAAATTTTATGCTGTTCAAATAAAAATCCTAGCTTATAATGCTATGTGCACTAGTTTGCCCTGCTCACGAGCTTCTGGATTGTGCCCATCTCTACCTCCCATTTTACTTCCTGAGTACGGTTAGATACATTCTACTGTTCCCAGCCTTTACATAAGTCTGGGGGATTTGAACTCAGGTTCTCTTGTTTGTTCTGCTTTATTTAATGAGCTTTCATCTCAGACCTCTTCCTGGAAGCTTCTGACATATGAAAATACATGCCACAATGTGTACTTATAGACCTATATTGCCCAAGGCATGTGTAGCCAGTTCAGGAACTGATTTGGAACTAAACAAAATTAAAAATTCAGATCTAAGTTACCATAGCCACATCCACTGACATTACCTGTGACTTGTGGCTACTTCACAGGACCTGCTGGAACATTTCACGTTAGCAGCAGTTCTCGTCCTCACCCTGCTCTGTGATGCCTGGAAGCTCTGGCTTGCATCCTGGTCTAGTTGAAACCCACCTTTTGTCAGTCCCACCTTTACTGAGAATGTGTTTAGGAGAGCTAATTTTCTTTTTATTGTGAGGGTTGTCAGTGGAGAACAGAGAAAGAACCCCACCTCATGTTCTGACAGCTCAGAAATACTTAATTGGTTTGTGGGCTGGCTGTCAGGCTTTAATATTCTCATCTTTTCAAATCTAAATTCATCTTGAGGACAAATCAGTGCCTCTATTAAATACACACAGATTCTATTATTAAGACGGAAGCAGACACTCTTTTTACTTTTATGGACAAAAGAAAGAAGACAGGCTTCATATCTTTGTTTCTTTTGTGGGGGAGGAATAGGGCAGAAAGTAAACTTGTAAATGGCTTCTAACTGATCCTGACTTTAACATTTTAGTTTAAAAAAAAAAAAGCCAATAAATAGACAAGATACAATTTGCACATGTTGTATTTTCCCCCCTCCCCAAAAGTCCCAGACTGGCCGTCAGCTCCTAATGTAGTTGAAAATGAGTTTGGACTCGGGGTCTCCTGCTTCTATTTCCCAAATGCTAGAACTATCAGACTGCAAGGCCATATCGGGGCTAGGCTGTTCTGGGTATCAAACTCAGAGCTCCATGTGTATTAGAGAAATTCTCTACCGAGTGAACTACATCCCCCCTCAAATTCCCAAACATGGAGTCACAGAATGTCCTTTGGTTCGATCTAGTCGTGGAAGAAAACAAGTCTAGATGTCAGTCTAAAAGGAGGGAAGGGAGAGGCAAACAGAGGGGCGAGGAAGGCATGTTTTCACTGCTATGTAAGGAAAGGTCAGAATATCTACCGAGAGAGAGGAGAGAGAAAGAAGGAAGAGGAAGGGAAGACAGAGTTAAAAGAAAGGGAGAGAAAGTCAGGAGGGAGGGAGGAGGGAGGGAGGAGGGAGGGAAGAGGGAGGGAAGAGGGAGGGAGGAGGGAGGGAGGAGGGAGGGAGGAGGGAGGGCTATTGAGAAAAGAACGGAGCCAAGAGAGGGTAGTTGGGATGACTATGGACCAAGCACAGTGATACGGACATGTGAAAACATAACAACGAAGTCCATTGGAAACAGTCACTATGGTACAGAACATGGTCTTCTGGCTCCAGGTTCATGGTCCTCCTACCCATCTGTGTGGATGGAAATGAATCCACATCTTTAAAAAGAATTGTAATCACATGTGGAGATAGGAGGAAGACTTAACAGAAATAGACTCTCTCTACCGTGTGGATTCCATAGATCTAATGAAAGTCTTCAGCCCTGGCAGCAGGAGCCTTGACTCACTGAGCAATCTTGCTACCTCCGTGTCTTCTTTTAATCACAGAAGAAGTTATCCAAAAGGAGGACTGAACACATCTTTCTAAAGTGGCAAGGTATACTAAGGAGACTACAAACTGCTCCCAGAAAAGAGACCTGGTCTGATAAAGACATATGTCACGTCTTAATCTGATCCCCTTGGGAGAGCAGGCTCTAGAGCTCAACACACAGTTCAAGACCAGTTGTGTCATGATAGGGTTAGGAACACCCCAAAACCCAGGAGGATTCCTTAGGAAGGGTCGAAAAACCTGTAGGAAGCACAGGCTGAGGAGAATTGGAGCAAGTGTCCTCTGGACATGACAAGACAGTTGCACTCATGAATTTACAGCAACAGTGGTTCTTTGCACAAGAGCAATCTAACCAGAATTCTAACATGGAGGGTCAGGAGTCTACTGGTATTGCACCAATTCTACTTGGTCTTATAATAAAAACTGGAAGCCAGATATTGGGGAAAAAAGGAAAGATCAGAGAGACAGAGGAACAAGACAGAGCCATTCCTCATGAATCCTTGGACTGAATGAGTCACCAGATAAAAGGGCAGGGGGTCCCAGAAAAAGGGCTCAGCCTGCCTCTTCTGTCTCTGCCCAGCTATCTCACTTCCTCATTTAATCCTAGTGCTGGGATTAAAGTTGTGCACCACCACCACCTGGCTCTGTTATGCCTTGAACTCACAGAGATCCATAGGGATCTCTGCCTCCTGAGGGCTGGGATTAAAGGTGTGGGGCAGCACTCCTGACATTCATGAGTAAATGTGTAGGTGGCTCTGTCCTCTGATTTTTGGGCAAAGTTTATTAGATATGCAATATAGGACCACACAGGAGACCCTACCCTATTGAAAGGTGATATTATTGGAGGATGGAGAGTCAGTTTTAAGGAGGCTGACAACACACTATTGGATAGCCCACGACACACATAACATAGTTCAAAACAGCCTTCTAAGGTTACCTAGATGAATAAATGAATGAATGAATGACAAAGTTTGGAGGTGAGCAGAGGTAAGCATATAACTGTATCCATGTACAGATATTTCTAGGTCTCTAGCACATACACACACATGTAGACATAAATTATATGAAGTTAATTTACCTTAGAACTTTATTATTTTTGTGTGTATTTCTTGTGTATGTGCACATGCATGCCACAGTGGAGTTAAGAGGACAACTCTGGGCAGTCAGTTCTCTCTTTCTACTACATGGGTCCTGGAGATTACACTAGGTGTTCAGATTTGGTGACAGATGCACTTACCTGCTGAGCTCTCCTGCAGGCTCTGCCTTAGACCTATAATTCCCCTATCTATTTACTCCTCTGGGTTTGGGGCAGAATAATATCAGAGATAACAAGTTCCCAAGCTGAGCCATGTTTCTCAGTCTCTGAAGAGTCAATATGCTCTTTAAGAAACAGCACTGTGCTGAAAGAAAAATGACTTCTCCTACCGATGCACCCACTTAATAAATTTACCACAACTGTAAACCTTCATGTTCCTTATTTTTAAAGACCACATAAAAACAGTAGTAACATTTTAGATGTAATTCATGGATTCTACTAGACAACAGAATAATGATTTTCTACTATGTTTGCTATACCACTTGCCAACCATTTAAAGTAACTGGAGCTTTTGGTGTTAAGTGGAGTGTTAGAAAAACATGCAGATGTGCCGTGTGTGGATATGCTTAGAGTAAACTCAGTATAAAAGCAGTAGTCAAAGGTCAGAGCATGAGGTAGGCCACCCCAGTAGCTCGAGTACTATTAAATTTTATTTACCTATTGTTTTTGAGTTTCTTATACAGCCCACGCTAGCCTTGAACTCACTAGGTAGAGAACTGGTAGACCTTGGACTAGCAATTCTCCTGCCTGAATGCTGGCATTACAAGTGTGCAAGCATATCTGGTGATGTAGTGCTGCTAATAGAATTCTGAGTTTCATGAGAGGATGTTGGGTATCGAAAACACTCGAACTTTGCCTTCTTGGCTAAAAATGGCCTGCTGGGCAAAGAACTGCCCTTGCCTCGACTGCTGACAGTAAGCCTGCTGTCCAATCCGGATTACATAAAGAAAAGCAAATACTGAACCTTGCCAAGGCAGGGGCAAGATGATCTTTCAAAATGCCCTGCTCCTGAAAATGGTCTGTTAGATATTTCTAGGCTTACAGCCATAACGGGATGCCCCAGTGTTGCAGAGAAACACGGTGACTTCGGGCAGCAAGCTGTCTCTCTCATTTCTTGCATTTCTTGGAAGCTGTTTGCTCAAACTTCCTGCTTCCTCAAGTAATATAATTTCCCTTCTCGAGACTTTGATGGGGCTGAAGACCAGATGGTTACTTACAATCCTCTTGTATCTTAGCTAAGAACATACGAAGCACTAAACTCAGATTCTTCAGGATGAGACTGTTTTTAGAGTACTCTGTATTTTGCCATTTACCCATGTTTTGAACATCTAGTATGTGTTTCTTGTCTGCTATTGTTCTTGGTTACTATAGTTTCATTTTTGTTGATGTCATTACTCTTTCTCTTTCCTGGGAATTACTTGGTAATTGTTCATACTGTATACTGTTTTGTACTAGGTTCAGCACCTTCTTATTTGGACAAAAAGGGAAAATGCAGTGGGTATTTGTTCCACCTACGGCCCTGAGGTACCAGCCCCAACAACATGGCCTCTTGGCTAGTTTAAGACTCTTGGATGGTGAAGACCAGGTCATGAATTGAAGCAGCTCTGAATTGGTCCTTGGCCTTGCAGAAACCCTGCGACTGAATTTGCCTTACTCTGTATCAGTGAGTCTGTTTCCCCATAGAAACCCCTTAATAAATAATCCTATTCTCAGTCATCCATGGACTTCTTGATTGAGATGCTAAGATCATGAGATACATCTTATTTCTAATATATTTATCTATAAATTATGTGTATTTGTGTGGCTATATGCATGGGAGTACAGTTGCCTGGAGAGTCTAGAAAAAGGGTGTTGGATTTCTGGAAGCTAGAGCTTCATGTGGTTGTAAAACCATCTATCTGGCTTGGGTGCTGGCAACCAAACTCAGGTCCTCTATAAGAGAAGTATATACTCTTAACAGCTCAACAACTCTCCAGTCCCCGTTTACCAATACTGAAGGGCTTTTATATCCATTCAATGAACAGCAGCTGAAAGGATGGAGAACCAGATACTTGCTATTTGACAAGCTACTGTGCTTGCAGCCTGTCATCCTGCCAACAATCATCTCTACGGAGACAAAAGCAGCCCTGTCTTTGATATTTTTCACTTAATGGCTTAGATAAGCCCTTGCAGGACTTCTGGTTTCAACAGGTATTATTAATTTATTGGCTAATTGTTTGTCTGTTCCTTGTCGTAATTTTAGAAATCCAAATGTATGTCTCCACTCACTAAAATGCTAACAGAATTACTTACTGAACTCGAGCCTTCCTACTAAGAGAGAAATTGGAGAAAGTCCAGATTCAATATTTTTATAAACTCGAAGATGTGAACCTAAATCATTATAAATCATGCACAAGAACTGATTTTTATGTGGTGGAATGGTTGTTTCACAAAGGAGAAACCAAAGAGGTGCGTGTGGCTTTTCAGTGAGTATCTTCATAGAACACTGTGGCCACATAAGCCAGGGCACTGTCTGAAGTGAAACACGACAATCTATAGCCACTCTAAAACGGTCCCCCTTTACTGAGTGATCTTGTGACAAATGTATCCCAAAGAAATAACCACTGATATATAAAATGACTCATAATGAAGAAGTGAAAAAATCCAAATACCTAAAAATGGGTTAGATCACTTATTAAATGAGTAACACACCACCCTGCACATACAGTAAAACTCAGAACAGGGAAATAAACACAATGAGCTTGAAAAAGTTTATGTGAGGTACACTAAAGACTGGAATGGTTACAATACATGTGCAGGTTAGTGCGAATGTCAACTTAAAAAAATCTATAACGCCAGGCATATCTATGGTGGATCCTAACTGAGGTGGGAATATCTGCCCCCTGTGAGTGGTTTCATTCTCTAAGCTCTGGGATCCTACACCATACACAAGCAGAGAGCCAGCGTTCATCTCTCTCTGCTTCCTGATTGTGGATGCAATGTAATCAGCTGCTCCAAGTGGCCACCTTGACTTCCTTGCCTAGGTTCCATGATATTAATATGGATTAGCTCTAAGTTAAAAGAGAAGCCCCTGCTTTCATTAAAACTGATCTGCAGACTCTCCTATGCTTAGGATAGAGAAGCAGCATACAGTAGTAATGAAGGTTGAACATGCCAGCTGAGTACAGAAGTCCCAAACCATTATCCTACAGGTGATCTGAAACAGGGCTCTGAAGAATGTAGTCAAGCCATAATGGAACTATGTGTGCATTTGTTGCTAGCTGAAATCAGAGGAAAAAGAAAAGACAGTGAATCTGTTTAAAAAAAAAAAAAAAAAAAAGAGTACAGAAAAAAACTTCTGTAGTTCTCAGGTGTAAAAAGAGGGGAAGAAAGGAGGCATTGGGCACCAGCAAAGCTCCTGTGCACGGAGAAAATCTGAGCTCTGCAGATTGAAAGGCTCAATTCTTAGCGAGTTACTGGGGGCTATAAGGTGACCTTTACAAATCTCCGAATTAGATGGGATTCTCTGGGGTGTCTTCTATCTAAAACTACTGACACCCACCAGGGAGCTGGAACAGACAGAGTCTCTGCTTCTCCTCTGAGTTTTTGTCCTATAAAACCAAATGGAGGCTCAAGGAAAATACTGAAGCCAGGAGGGTGATTATATGATGTTTATGAGAAGTGGGGGGGGAGGGGGAGGGGGAGGGGGAGGGGGAGGGGGAGGGGGAGAGGGAGAGAGAATCCAAATGTGGTGTATTTATGCAGGTACCATTCTCTCAGCCCCAGATCAACCCAGGCTCCTTTTTACATGATAGAACTCACAGGGGACTGGCAATCAGTATCATCAACTGAGAATTGTTTCTGCCCTTCTGTAGACAATCGAGGGGAGCATAGGGCCCCTGTCATGAGAAATATAGGGCTCAAAATACATTAACTAAAAGCTCACAAAATTCTAGCATCGGGGAGACACCTACAAAAGATGAGAAGAAATCTGTGAACTGGTAGAGATCATCCTTCAAGTAAACAGGGCAGGGTCATTCACACTTGTAGCTTGTGGGAAGAGACCATCCTTAAATGAAAGCAGCCTTGTGGATGACGTCCAGTGCAAAGTCTACTAGGGGCACAAAGAAAAGAAGGGGGGCACACTTAAGCAAGGCAGAAAGGTGAAGCATCTCAAGGATGGGCCATAGACATTGCCCCTTCCTACCACTGAACTGGAAAAATGTTGGTGTCTGGTGTCCTAAGTTACATCCATTCATACCTTCCCAGCTCAGATGCCCATACATACAAGCACATATACAGGTACCCCATGGGAATGTGCGAACCAATGCACACAGAACATAAAGTGCCCCCTAGTCCATAAGCTGTGAGACCCAAACAGAACAATCTCCATTAGGGAAGGAGTTAAGGAAGATTATAGGATGTGGAATGACCTTTCGTCAACTTACTTCTCTAAGAGAAAAATACATTTGCATTTTCATTGAACTGATCAAATGTTATCTAAGAACTACTTAATTGCCTTAATGGTTTAATCCTATCTGCTGCCAATCTGATTAGAGGCAAGTATGTCTGTGCGCGCACCCATGTGGCTTGGCACGGAATGGGGAGGTGAAACCTATTAATGAAAGAACAGCATCGTGGAGCTGGGTGCCTTCCGGTTAATTGAGAAGCCACACGTGGTGCAAGAAGGTCACCCTATCGTTTATTTTAATTTTCTTGTCTCCTGTCTTCGCAGTCACTTGATCATCTCAGGGACATGCCTTAGATTTTGAGACTGCTAAGAGCATGTGTTAATTTGGGTTAAGGAGAAGGTGAGCCCAGGTACCACTGCAGAATGGAGAGGTTTAACAGAAAGTGGGATATAATTTAATAGTGTCTTCATGTCTGAGCCATACATGGCTCATATGGACTGGGGTATCACTGTACAGAAGTTAATGCATTCATTCACTAATTTCCCTTGGGACTAAGTCTCCTGGGACCTTGTAGCAATATATAACTTACAGGAATAAGTCTTTCAACCAGCCAGGGAATGCCCCGCAATACGGTTGTGATAGTTGCTTTCATTCAGCAGGCACACATACAGCCATTTAACTTCTGTTTGTGAACCTTGGGTGAGGAAGCCACACCCTGTCTCTTTTGTCTCAGAGTCCTCCACTCCAAACTGGAAGAACTAGTTTTAAATCAGATTGAAAAAGAGGTGTAAGGCATAAGACACTTCTCAAGACTTGCACAGGAATTTGAGGACAGAGAACTATGTGTAACACTGAATTGTTTACCTACACCAACCACACTGAGACGAGCCTGATTTCAGGGCACCCTTGCTATGCTTGGCTTTTACATGAATGTAAACGCAAGTCGTCATGCTTGCTTAACAGGCACTTTATCCACTAGTGGAGCCATTTCCCCCAGGCCAAGAGACTCATCTTGGAGAAGCCACTAACTTCTAACAGACAAACCTTTGTTGTATGGCAGTATGTGAGATTGATGACAAAGTCCACCTAGAAGGACCCCTCACTTAGAGTTTAAAAACTGAAACAATGTCTAGGAATGTAGCTCAGTTGGTAAAGTGCTCACTTAACATAGACAAAACCCTGGGATTGATTGCCAGCATGACATAAAGACTGGATTTAGAGAGCACTGGAAAAAAATGTTCTATGGTTAGGAGCACCACTGATATTTCTAAATGACCTGGGATCAGATTTCAAAACTTACAGAGCGTTTTGAAGCTCATAATGGCTTGTAACTTGAACTCTGGAGGTGTGGCCTTGTTTGAGGAAGTATGTCACTGTGGGGGCGGGCTTTGGGGGTCCCTTGCTCAAGCTTCCATCCGTGTGTCTGTCAGTTGACTTCCTGTTGCCTCCAAGAAGTAGCAGTCTCTGCTATTCCTGTAGCACCACGTCTGCCTGCATGCTACCATGCTCCCTGCCATGATGGTAATGGATGGAATCTCTGAAACTGTATGAGAGCCACCTAGATTAAATGTTTCTTTTGTAAGAGTTGCCCTGGTAATGGTGTCTCTTCACAATAATCAAAACCTTAACTAAGGATCATAATTCAAAAATAAAATATTTAAAAAAATAATTGGTTGTATTGTTGATTCCCATGACTTGGGAGGTGTGTATAGCCCAGAGAATCAGAAGCCAAAGGTCACCATCAGCTACAGCAGTATTTACAGGCTGGCCTGGACTACAGGCAACTTTATTGATAAACTCTGTGTGTGTGTGTGTGTGTGTGTGTGTGTGTGTGTGTGTGTGTGTGTCTGTGTGTGTGTGTCTGTGTGTGTATAATGTGGATGTAATTATTTCACATATTACATTTCTGTAGACTTAGGTTTACATGCAATTCATAATTTAATTTGGAAGGAAAAAGAATGGTATTCATTAACTTTGATTATCACTGACCAGTAATAATCAAAATACACAGGAAGCTTCATCTCCCATCACCACTGGGTATCAAAGTCCCTCTAGCTACATGTTCTTATCTGTCTGTCTTGAGCAGCTTGTGACCGAATGGTGCTGAGCAAGAGGAAAAGGGGTGGGGGCGGGGGCAGGAAGATCATGGTGGGAACATCAGGGTGTTTTGGATGCAATGCAGAGACTTATCTTTTTTACTGTTGTGGCTCCAGAGAAAATCAATTTTGACACAGAACTGCCACTTTACAAGCAAATAACTATACTTTCCAATAACCTAATCTGCACGAAGCCTACTGAAAATTCCCTAAAGAACCAGTAGTTAAAACCTCCATTAAATCAAAGGGTTTAATATGGGAAGGGAAGAGAAGATGCAGTTTGACTTGGGAATGTAATGGACTCGGTGGGGAAATAAATACGTTGTTTTATGTGTACTGTTACAGAATATGAGAACGTGCACTCACTTCATGGGGAATTCTCTTGCTGTGCAACTTATTCCTAAACAGATGTGATTTTTGCTTATTCAAAAACATTTAGGTAACAATTACAGCATAATAAATTATAATTGCCTTCATCTTCCAGCCATGTAATGTCATCTATGCAAACACAAAGAGAAAGCAATTATGTAAGGCTGTGAGACCCATTTCCAGGTAGATTCTGCAGCCAAGGCTCAAATAATATACATTGTTCTCACATAAACACTGTACTCTACCATATATTCACATCCTAAGCTGTGTGGAGAAGTACCCACTGAGAAACTTAGGTGTGTTCATCACAGGCTGAGATATTCTACAGCAGGGTGGTTTAGGGTTGCCAGGAATGTCTTCTAAAGCTTTCTATTTCTGCTTTTGTCATGCGCATCTACTAGCATGGAACATTCCAAGGAACTCAGCATCCATTCACTGGTCATTCCCAGAGGAAAGTGAAGACGCAACATAAGAGCTTTTTTTTTTAAAATTAAAACACACACACACATACAAATTCTTCATTTAATCATTTGTGTGTTTGAGAGAGAGTGTGTATATGTGCAACAGCGATCATGAAAAGGTCAGGAGAACTCATATGGGAGGATTGTATTCTCTCCTTACCCACCCAGCTATCTCTCAATCCCACATTACACCTTCGAAATCAGAATGTAACTGTGTTACAGATCTTCTACGGGCACAGTGCAGAGAGAAGGGAGACAGCGGGTGGGGTCCAGATGTCCTGATGATAAGTCCCTGAGGTCTTGCATTCTCAAGGAAGAAAGGGAGTATACCAGCTAGAGAGCAGATTGAAGATATTCAGGACAGAAATGAGACTTAAGCTTCACAGAGCCGCCCATCCTTCTATCGTGACTTAATAAGGGAAAAGTTGTCATGACACACTGGAGTGGAGATACCTCATCCAAACAGAGCCCACCTCTATCTTCCAGATTTACCTATGGGGAGTAGAGGAACCTGAGTGAGAGATGGTACGATGGCTTATCTCCAAGAAACCAGCAACAGCAGAAGCTAGAAGTAATGAGTTTGACTGAAGTTACAGAAGTGGCTAATGGTCCAAGATGCTCAATACTAATCTTCATTCTTAGAGCATTGCAAGTTTGCTCATTACAAAAGCACAGATATAAAGTGAACTGTGCACAACACTGACCCTCAAGATGCCCAGCTGACAGGCCAGAGAGACCCAAGAACACAGGTTTAAGTGTTTGGGGGAAGGAGAGCTCAGGGACCATATGCCTGCTTACAAGGAAGTCAAGAGGCTCTGCAGAGGTGCTGTCATATTTTGATGGATAAGGAGGTACTTGCTAAGCAGATGAGCTAGGGAGAGAGAACATCAGAATGGTGTGTACAAAGACAGTCTAGGAGACTAAGGTAAAGCCAAGGATGGGGCTTTTTTTAAGTGTGATAAGCTTTGCTGTAGGATGTTGCTGCTGCTCACCAGAAGCTACACTGCCTGGAGCGGGGGTGGGGGGGGGGTGGGGGGGAGCAGATGCGTATATTTGGGCCTCCCTAACTCACAGGAGCACTGTTCTGATGTCATCTGCCTTGGAGTATTGTGACTAATTAGAAGATCATCCATTCATTGAAGCCCTTTGTGCTCTGACCCTTCTTAGGAGGCAACCGTCTCACAGCTGTAATTAAAACAAATGGTAAATGACTAAAAAGAGATGCCCAGTGTGGAAAAAGGGATACCTGTGTGTTTACTCAGGGCTTCACTGTTAAAGCGTACAGTGATCTACACCCTGATCACATATCAAATATCTTGTTTTCATAATCACTCCATTCCTCTTTACAAAATACATTAGTGTGTGTGTGTGTGTGTGTGTGTGTGTGTGTGTGTGTGTGTGTGAGAGAGAGAGAGAGAGAGAGAGAGAGAGAGAGAGAGAGAGAGAGAGAGAGAGGGGGGGGGGCGGAGGGAGGGAGCTGACATTTGTGTACTCAGGGAGGGGGCCATGGAACCATTGTATGTCTGTGTCTTCAATAGATGTTTGAATCTGACTAAGTCTGTATCTCTCAATGGAACATTCTGCAATGCTAAGCTTTTTTATAAGTGGAAATTATAGGAACATGGTGAACAAAATATGAGAAAAGAAATACATTGAGTTTCAAAGTGACGCCTTTACTCATCACCAAGGGGTGGTTAAAGCTGAGACCAGGGACATGAATTCTGTATTTGAATTTTCAGGGAATCTACGCCATGTAGACCTAAATGACATCCTTGAGCAAACTCTTAAAATTTCAGCGACACATTTTCCTGAGAGTAGAATTATGCAAAAATGCGGTATTTCCCCTTGCTCATCCTCCCAAATAAATGGAAAAAGGTAGCTATTGTTTCTGAAAATGAAGCCACTAAAGTGTTGCATTGTTAGGTTAATAGCAACCTCAGCACCATAAAATTATGTGTTTATGATGTGTATATGCAGTTTGTGTGTGTGTGTGTGTGTGTGTGTGTGTGTGTGTGTGTGTGTGTGTGTGTGTTGGTACATGAGACCATGTATGCAGATGTGGAAGAAAAAGGATGTCTTCTGATACTGTCCCTCTTACTGCCACGAGAGAGGATCTCTCCCTAAGTCTGAAGCTTTTCATGTCGGCTGGTCTCACTGGCTATCAAACTCTGAGGATCTGCCTGCTAATGCTGGGGTTACAGGTATGCCCAGCATACTTCTTTTGTTTTTTGTTTTTTTTTTTTTGTTTTTTTTTTGTTTTTTTTACATGAGTTCTGGAATGTTTGCAAACCAAGTGTTCTTACCCACTGAGTCATCTCCCCAGACCCCTCAGTTCTAATTTTATAATCAATCTTAGCATACATGCATCACCAAATCATTTTCTCAACTCTCTCCTCTAGTACTCACATTTATTAAATTTGTATCAAATAATTTTAGACTTCTTTAAAAATGGGTAGAAGAACTATAATAATAAATAAAAAGATAAAGTTTCTTTTACTGAGTCCTCAGATCTGTGCAGAGAATAACCTTTGGCTCTCTGTAAACACAGGAATTATGAAAGGTAACACAGATCTAATAAAAGAACATATTGTTCTTTGGGACAGAGAATTTTGGCCGACAAGACAGAATACTTGTTATATAACTAATTTCCACTTATAAAAAAGCTTAGCATTGCAGAATGTTCCATTGAGAGATACAGACTTAGTCAGATTCAAACATCTATTGAAGACACAGACATACAATGGTTCCATGGCCAAGTACCTTTCTGTGTAAATAAAGGAAATGGAGACACAATAAATACTAACCATCTAGCTTTCCTTTAATGATTTTAAAAACCTAGAGATGGTATGAATTATTTCAAATTTATTTTAACTGCCTATTATGTCTGGCTAAGTAGATTCTTATAGCAACACATTAGAAATATACGTACTGTATAATGATTGGGTTTGTTGGCAGGAGGTGGCACTCTTATAAATCTAATTTATTGGAAGCAATGCCCAATTACAGCTCACAGCCAAACAATTCCAGACAGGAGACAGTCGTCAAAAGATCTGACACATCAAGTATAACAAGAGGAATAGAGAAAAGAGAGATGGACCAAGGTTCCATGACAGAGTCTGGCAAGGAGCAGGCACCAGTCTGATTTCTGCTGCCAGGGTATGGGTGAGTAACAGCACCCACATTACAGAGTCCTGGCATTTAAAAGAGAATGAGCAGATGAAGCTAAATTACAGCCTTTACAGAAATTTTCAACAGAAAAGAAACTCCTTATTTCTAACACGGGCTAAGGTTTCCTAATACTCTCCTCCATTTCCAGATGTTGTACATACGTGCTCGCTAAGAAAAAAACCTCTTATACCTGGAACAGAAATATAGCTCCCAACGAATTTAAACAACACTGAGTGCCTTCTTGTAATAATAATATATATATACACACATATATATAATTATTATTATTTTACTTACTATCCTTGGCATTTTGTCTTACAGGATTCAGAAATAATATACTTTACACAGAAAACAAAAAAATAAGATTAAGCCACAAAGGAAACTGAAAATTGGTCTTAGTACACTCCCACAGTGTATGCTGAGAAGTCTTTTATGAGTAATTCGCTTGCACACTCCTATTTACTTATAGCCAGGGCACGTATCCCAGACCATTTCAAGCTCATTGTGTAACCAAGAGTGAC
This sequence comes from Phyllotis vaccarum, assembly GCA_033318265.1. Taxonomy (NCBI): domain Eukaryota; kingdom Metazoa; phylum Chordata; class Mammalia; order Rodentia; family Cricetidae; genus Phyllotis; species Phyllotis vaccarum. The sequence continues at coordinate 41,054,463 of JARWLC010000017.1, read as the reverse complement.
TCTGAACTTATTTTTTTGAGATAGGGTCTCATTGTGTAACCCTTGCCTGCCTAGCACTCTTTATATGGCCCAGGTTAGCCTTGAGCTCACTAAGACCCACTCTACCCAGATGGGACTAAAGGTTTGTGTCATAATGCCCTGTATCTTGAACTTCTGATCTTCCTGCCTCTACCTCCAAGTGCTGAAATGACAGGATTATGGGATTCTGGTAATATAACCCAGGCCTTCACACATGCTAAATAAGGACTCGACACACTAGGCTACATGTTCAGTTCTCTTCAAAAGCTTCTTAAGGGACTACTCACAGGTTGTAGGGGGAATTCTAGAATATGTAACACTGCCTTTGATCTGCACATTACAGCCTAACTCGTGAGTCTGATGAGTTTCTGTTCTGTTCACATTCAGCTCTATTAACAGTGTTCAAATGAGGAGACAGGCCCGATGTCCTCTGCCTTCTTACCCTTGAAGTGACAGCACACTCCACTGGGTCTTAGGTAGATAAAAAGGTATGGCCCTCGGGTCGAAGGATTCCCCGTCATTCATGATGTATTATGCTTAGTTTAAATGAGCGAGTCCCACTTGTGCGATTGCCTATTAATTTACTCATCATTGATTTACACCACTTTTGCTGGAGATCCTCCAGCAGACGCTGAGGCTGTACAGCTCTCCCGGAACCTTGTCTCCCGAGCTCTCCTCCCCTTCAGCCTCCCTAGCTCATCCTTCTCCCATTCATCTTCATTTAGCCATTTCCCACCTCCCTCCTCCCTTGTTCCCCTCTCTTACCTTCTAAACAGTCTCTTCCCTAGCTTCTCTCTTTATTTTTCCTCTGGCCTTTCTCCCTTATGTTAGGACCCCCAATAAATCTGCAATTAGAGGTTAGCAACACCCAGAGGAGACATGTCAGTCTGCCCTGAAGTAAGTCAAGAAGGAGAAAACATTCTCCTTGCTCAGACAAGGAGAAAGCATGGGGGAACCTCAGTGTTCACTGTGGTGTATATACGCATGCGCAGAAGTCAGAGGTCAACCTCTAAAATTACTCTGAGCTGCACCAGTCTTGGGTTTTGAGGCAGGGGATACCACTGGGTCCTACAGTTTACTCAGGAAGCGAGTCCTAGGGATCCTCCCGTCTCTACTTCCTTAGCACTGAGGTACAGGTAGGGACCACTAGACCTGACTTTTTAAAAATGGAGATTCTGGGACTCAAAATCAAGGCCTAAGGCTTCCAGCAGCAAGCACTAGCAGCTAAAAGGTATCTTTTTCAGCCTGTGAAATATTAAAATCTTTTTGACATTATTAAATCCAGTATTGTGTGTGTGTGTTCAGCTGTGCACTGGCTGAGGTCAGAATGTGTAGGACAGAGACAAGTTTAAGTTCTCTATCGATTCTGAAAATCAAACTCCGATTGTCAGGCCTGCATAGCAACCGCTTTTACCACTGAGCCATCTTCCTGGGATAAGAATGAAATTCTTAACAAAGAGAACAGCTTTGATGAAAAGGTGGGGGGGGGGGCGGGGCGGTGAGAAGTGAGGCTGTGGCCTTTTACCTCCTTGAAGCCACTTTTAGGTCAGGACTTTCTTCCGGGTCCCCTCTCTAGAGGGTTATTTTAGAATTTAGAATTTAGCTTCAGCTGTACCGAGCTAGAATCAAATCAATACGTTTGGGAACATCAGTGAGCAAAACCCCCTTGGGAGTACAGAAGGCTGAGATGAAACTGCTGTCACCCAACTTCCACATACAGCTCCTAAATCATGACGCAACATCAGTCTGTCAGGAAAAACAAAACACAGTAACAACAGACTTTTTTTTTTTTTTTTTTTTTTTTCAATGGCATTGGAAAGCCATCTCTTGTGGGTTTCCTCCCTTCTTCATCGACAAGACTCACTTGATCTAGCAAAGATAAAGCAGAGTGTAAACAAAATACACAAGCTAAACCCAGAACGGGAGAAAGCCTAAGTGACAGATAGCACTTTGCATCTTCCTGTCTTTTATGAGTGAGAATTTTGACTTAACCGTGAGGCCTTTAAGTTCTACCGTATGGGTGGATAGAAGAATGTGGTCATCTACAGACTGAGCTAGCACAGTCCTAATTTAACGTTGCTGGTTCCAGTCATTTGCCAATGTATTGAATACACGCTGTATTATGACTTATGCTCCCCCCTCACTGCTCTCCCCACTCTCTCACTCCCTTCTTTCCTCGAGACAAGATCTCACGATTTCAGGCTGGCGTGGAATTTCCTATATAGCCAGGAATGACTCTGTACAGATGGTCCTCTTGCCTCTGTCTCCCAAGAGCAGAAGTTTCATGAATGCCCCAATATACTTGACTTACATAGTATTAGGTGTGGATCTTAGGGACCAACTGAACCATGTCCACAGCCCCTCCTGGAGATCCTTAAGGGATTCCGAAAGCACTACTGGTACACAGACACAACTAGGAAGATTTCAGTGACAAATGGGTGCCAAGCTGAGTATTGGCAAATTCACTATCCTGCATGATTTCACTTGTAAGCCATGTCTAGTTTATGTTGGCTTCTATTGCTGAATACCATCCTGTCTACTATAAAACACACCCTGCCCAACAGGCAAGGCAGGGCTTGAAGGACAGGAGGGTAGATCCTAAGGCATTGGGAACTGATGTGTTCTGTGAATACTTAGGTTTCACGGTGTCTATATCCAGAAATGAGCTCAAGCTAGAGTACAGGAGAATTTTAGCTAGTTAGATAAAAGCCAGCATTCCTCAGGAACTTATAAAACTGGGTTCCTTCTGCCAGAAGAAGTCATTTCCCTTACCTCTGTGACTATCTATGGTTGTTTATCAAAGCCCACACTGACCTCCAGGATTTCCCAGTACCTACAAAGAAGTACTTATTACACATTTCAAAGTCCTTCCCCCAGACACTCATCTGCCACAGAACACGGGTTCATAACCCAGCAATTCTTGCTGTTCTCTATTCACCCCTCCATCTCTTGCTATCTCCACTATCCTCTCTTGCTATGTTCCCTCACACTTTCTTGCTTCTGTTACAAACAGCCCTGGCCATGTCCAATCTACTCTTTCTCTCTTCTTGGGTCTTTCAGATGCCTCTGGACGTTGTCTCTGTCTTACAACAAAAACCATCTCCCTAATAATGGAGTGGTCATGACATCAATTTCTTTGCTACATACTCAAATACAATTACCAAGGAGGAATTATTCATGTATCTTGTTACTGGGTCGTTATGATTCTTGATAATGACATAGCTATGTACTGAATAAGAATGTATTGATTTATGTGACATATAATTGTCGGAAGCCAACCAGCATAGAAGAAAATAAGAGTAAGAAAAGAGAGAAGAAAGAAGGGATGTTCTCTTGGCTCCGAAGGTGAAATTTCTCTCTAGTGATGGACAGGAGATCACCCTAACATAGGTTATATGGGATTCCACCCGTATAATACAATTAAAGAGATTTTATTTATTTTCAAAGACATAGTGAAAGTCTTTGTATGCATCTGTACCACGTGAATGTTTGGTGTTCATGAAAAAATGTTCTAATATCTTGGAGCTGGAGTCATGGAAGGCTTTGCGCTGTCTGATGTGAGAATTGAACCTTTATTGCTGAGTTAATACTCTAGCCTAAGATTTTAGTTTTTAATCAGCTTCAAATTCTTTAAATACTTAAATGCCCTTTATGAAACCTAAACACTAAAATACACTTTGAGAGAGTATTTTCAAAGCCTCACAGGGACTGGGGTATAGTGTTGAAGTCTGTTGAGGAGAACCTTCTGGGTTTTTTTTTGTTTTTTTTTCCATCAAGGATCACACTTCAAACATCAGAGGCATACAGAGAAGCTCAAGGTCAACTATAATTTGTAAAATGTTAATTTAAACTAAAAGAGATTAAAATCAAAGTCAGGTTGACGTGAGAGAAAGCTGTTTGACACCCTGTTACAGTGGGACAGTATGTGAAGGTCTCGTCCAAACAAATGCAATGACTATTTAGAATCTTACCCAACAACCTAATCCCTAAGGATTGGTGCTAAAGCGACCATGAGATATAACTAAAGTGAAAAACTGCCAGCAATCTAAACATCCACCAACATAAAAACATGCATGATTTCTTAAGCACTTAGCATCTGGCATCAAAGTTCTGTGCTGTTTTGTAGTGAGCACACAACAAACTACAAAGTGACAGAAGTGAATGTGGCAGTTTGAAAGTTACTGTCCCCCATAAGATCACAGGAAGTGGCACCATTAGGAGGTGTGGCCTTGTTGTAGGACATATGTCACTGTGGAGGCAGGCTTTGTGGTCTCATATATGCTCAAGCCACACCCAATGTCTCAGGTCACTTCTTGTAGCTTACATCAAGAGGTAAAATGCTCCATCCCTTCTCCAGCACCATGTCTGTCTACATGCCGTCATTATAAAGGACGAAACCTCTGAACTATAAGCTTTCCGATGAAATATTTTCCTTTATAAGAGTTGCCACGGCCATGGCTCTTCACAGCAATAGAAAACTTAGAAAGCAAAATATGGATGAAGAATTTCACAGAGGAGTGACCATCAGTGGTTGGTGCCTGTAAGCACAGTAATGAGAAGGTAGGGCCGGTTATATTTCTGGATTTAACATACTAAGAAGGACCACCTTCTTCCTTAGAAAATGAAGGTGGAAATTCAGTATCACAGGCTTCCAATGTATTTTATTTTTAACTGCGAGTATAAATGGGTGCCCGTGTATATATGTGCAAGTGTTGGTGGAGGTAAATCTCTGGGTCTAGAGATGATAAGTCATCTGTGAGCTGTCTGTTGTGAGTGCTGGAAACTGAACTGGAGATCCAAATATGTATGTACTTCTATTCACAGCACTATGTACACTTAACCATGAGCCATTTCTCCAGCCCCAGCTTTTAAAAATGCACTCTGTACCTTCCTTCTTCAAGGTTGCTATTCCCTTTTTAGGCCTATCAACAGGCCTGTGTCTGACCCTCTCCCATTGGCCTATCAGCAGGCCTGTGTCTGACCCTTTCCCATTGGCCTATTAGCAGGCCTGTGTCTGGCCCTCTCCCACTGGCCTATCAGCAGGCCTGTGTCTGACCCCTTCCCACTGGCCTATCAGCAGGCCTGTGTCTGACCCCTTCCCACTGGCCTATCAGTAGGCCTGTGTCTGACCCCTTCCCACTGGCCTATCAGCAGGCCTGTGTCTGACCCTTTCCCATTGGCCTATCAGCAGGCCTATGTCTGACCCCTTCCCATTGGCCTATTAGCAGGCCTGTGTCTGACCCTCTCCCACTGGCCTATCAGCAGGCCTGTGTCTGACCCTCTCCCACTGGCCTATCAGCAGGCCTGTGTCTGACCCTTTCCTGTTTTCAAGGCTGGAGCAACTAGTGCTGCCAAAGGACCAATCTAATGAAATCTCTGAATCCCTATCATGTTAAATGATCTGTTTCAAATGCCAGCAGCAGCATTAAAGGACGAGGGGAAAGCTTAAGGTTCAAAATGACAAGCAAGGACCAAAGTAACAGATCAGTGGGTAAAGGTGCTTGCTGCCAACCCTGCCAACCCAACTTGATCCCTGGTGGGAGACTGACTCCTGCAAATTTGACCTCTACACATGCATCCCACTTTATGTACACTGCCCAGACCTCACACAAACACATGAGATGAAAATACATAAAATCAGAGATAAAATGAGTATAAATAATTCAAAACATAGATAAAAAATGTAACCACAAAGAACAACACTGGCAATAAGGGCATATTTGTAATATATATGTGTGAGGATTACATACAGTGCTGATGGCAAGACACTTCTACCCATTTTAACATTCCTGAAACTGGAATGCAGCTTAAAAAATCAGATCAAGGGCATGTACGTTTTATTATTTTGTGTATGTTCCTGATACGTGCACGAAAATGTGTTACAATGCATGTATGGAGGTCAGATGACAACTTCCAAGACTCAGTTCTCTTTTCCAGCCTGGGACCTGGGGAGGGAACTCGGGTTGTATGGCTTATATAGTGTCTGCTTTTATCCACTGAGACTTCCTGTCGGCCTGAATGCACATTTGTTGCTGCATTTTCTTGGTGGCAGATAACATAAAATTACATGTTTCAAGTGACAGCACCTTCAATGAAATGAAACATGATTTGACAGTTCATTCTTTTGATGCTGAGGGGAGGGCAGGTAAATAACTTACTGAGTCCAAGCCATGCTTCCATTCACAGAAGAGAAGATAAACAGAAGAAAAACCATTACTATCATCTCTGGGTACAACAATTTCTCCCACCCTACCCTTATCTAAGACAGGCTCCACAGCTTCGGCAAGATATCCTTTTAGTCACAGCACCAGCAAACATTCGGAGTAGTACTGCACTTCACGTTTAGGAACTCCAAATCTGTCTTCTACTCTCAACATAGTATATGACATGTTCCCTCTTTAATACCATAATTTTTTTTATTGTGCCCCTTACAGTGCCATCTACATTGGGATGATTTCAACAAGTTGGTCCGATTTTTTTAATAACAAAACTGTTTAAAGTGATAAAGTCACAATTCCTCTAAAATAAAATAAATGGATTAATAATGATAGCTAACACACCTCAGGTTAGGTAATCTGTGTATGTTTGAGAGAGAGAACGTGTGTGCTATGTGCATGTACATACCTGTGTGTGCAGATGTAAATGTGCTCGTGCACACACAGGCCAGAGGGTGATGTCGGATGTGCTGCTCTGTCATTCACCACTGCACTGAGATGAGAACTCTTACTGAACTTAAAGGTAGACTGGAAGCCACTAAGTCCCAGAAACCCTTAGTCTCTGCCTTCCACAGCAATGAGGTTATAGGTCATGCCTGGCTTTTACCTTGGGTGCTGGGGTCCCCACATTTTCCTACCATGTGCTATCATGGCATCATCTCTGTAGCCCCAGGATAAAGATGTTTTTGAGGGAAGTAACTATTCATCTTAGTTAATCACGCTCATCTGTCCACTCCATTTTTAACCAAGTCCATCATATAATGGTTCATTCTGCATTACTTTTCTCGGCACAAGGAGGCCTGCATGTCTTCCAGGTTCTTCAAAGGATGCCTTAGTTTAAGTATTTCTGTAGAAGTCCTCCAGAACTCAGCACAACTGGTGCCATGCCACAGGCAACATTCTGACCTAAAACCCAACACATAGGCTTCCACACCTGCAAAGACAGGGGCACAGACCAAATCCACCAAAGAGTGAGTCCATAGTTCCAGAAAATTCTCTAAACCTTGTTTTTTGGCTTCTGTAGTTCTGTTGTTTCCTGATAACTGAAATATGACAACCAGGATGTGGCTTTTGCACATAAAAGATAAAGAGCTGTAAGGCTTGGGTCTGCATGATTTGGGCAAGTTCCCCATGCATTCACTGGCTAGCAATAAAGACTTTCTTTTGACTTTAAGAGTGTCTATGTGGTAGTCTCTGAGAGGCTTACCGTAAAACAACCATATTTCTTGACTTCATATGTTGGAAGGCAATGGCATCATGAGGCAGAGCCTTTGAGGAAGATGACTAGATCATGAGGGTAAAGTCGTTGTGAATGGCATTAGTGCTCTGTGGTGGTCTGAATCGGTATGGCCCCACTAGACTCATGTGTATAAACGCTTGGCCTATAAGGAGTGACATTAAAAGGTGCAGCCTTGTTGTACAAAGTGTATCACTGTGGAGGTAGGATTTTAGGGCTCATATGCTCAAGCTACACCCATCATGGAACACAGACTACTCGTGCTGACTGTGGATCAAGATATAAAACTCTCGGCTACTTCTCCAGCACCATGTTTCCCTGCATACCACCATGCTTCCAGTAATGATGATAATGGACTAAACCTCTGAACCTGTAAGCCAGCTCTAATTAAATGGTTTTCTTTATAAGAGTTTCCATGGTCATGGTGTCTCTTCACAGCAACAGCAATAACAACCCTAATTAAGACATGTACTTATGGAAGGACCTGGTGAGTTCACAGCTATCAATATAAAAGAATAATGCCAATAGACACTGTTTCTGCCAGCACTAATCATGGAGCTCCCTGCCTCAAGAACCAGGAAAAAGAAATTCTGTGTTACTTACACTGCAGAGTTTATTGTGCTTTGCTATAAAGCACTGATGACTAAGGCAAAGTTCCTATAAAGAAGAGAGGATTTTGCTACAGGAAGTAGCTGAAATAGCAGTGGTCTGTTAGGAATAGATAAGAGTTTTGAGGTAAAATCAAACCTAGAAAATCATTGTGATTCTATAATCTTTTTTCAAATGCTGGTATTGGCACTATGAGAGGAGACAGGTAGTATCATGGTGGCATGTTTGGAAAAGTTTTGGATGCCTTCACTAACCATTTCCCTAATGCCTTCCCTGCCTGTGGGGATATAATAAAACATTAACACAGTACTTGGGAAGCAGAGGCAGAAGAAGCCATGGCTCACACCGTTAGCCCCAGCACTTGGGAGGCAGAGGCAAGAGAATCTCTGTGAGTTCAAAGCCAGCCTGGTCTTCAAAGCAAGTTCCAGGACAACCAGGACTGTTACACAGAAAACTCTGTCTTGAATATTCTGGAAAAAACAAAACAAAAACAAACAAAAAAACCCTAACAAACAAAGACGGGGGAGGTGGATCTGTCCTCTGATATCTCTGAATGTTTTATTATATCCCCACACCTGCCAAACACAAGTACACACACTACAGGAACACATACAAGGTGTAATGAAAAGGGAAAAAAAATTCAGTGATATCACCCAAGATAAATTAGCTCCCAAGGGGTGAAGAAAAACAAACTCCTAATGAATCTAATATATTAATATTTTCTAACTATTTAAGACCTGGAAAGTGACGGAGAAATATTAATGTATTCTTCCCATCAGGCAACTAAAATCTGAACCTAAGTGACGAAATATTTCATAGTCAAAAATGTGTCATTCTTCACATCAGTTGGTTGATGGGAGGGGCAGTTAGGTCTTTTACTTTTCATTGAATGCTTCTTTGAGATGGAGTCTCATAGTTTCAGATTATTCTGAAACTATGCAGCCCAGATGGCCTAGAACTCATGCTTTTCTTGCTTCAGCCTGTGTTGCAACTTCCAAGTGCAATAATCTTATTTAACTAAGAATAATTTTATTAGTTGCACTTTAAGAGAAAAATGGAAAGCCAGATGGTGGCACATGCCTCTAATTCCAGCACTCAGGAAGCAGAAGCAGGCAGTTCTCTCTGAGTTCAGAGGCAACCTTGTCTACAAAGTGAGTTCCAGGACAGGACTGACACACAGAGAAACTATTTCAAAAAGCCAAGATGCAGAGGTGAAGAAAGAGCTATAGTTAGAAATGCTTTCAAAATTATCCCAGCACTAAGAAGGCAAAGATTAAATAAAACTCAGAGGCTCGCAAGTCACCAGCCAGGCCCACTCAGTGAGTTCCAGGGCAGTAAGAAACCCTGTCTCAAAAACTAAGTGAATAGCATCTCCAGCTTGAAGCTGTCCTCTGAATCCAACATGCGTGCACAAACACATGGCCCTACCACGGCTACCCACATCACAAGCAGATACTCAGAAAGTCCAACCTTGCATAATGATTAGAAACAATCTTTGAAATTACTCTATTTCCCACCACCAAGATGGCTAACATCTTTCTGGGTGATACCATTTTGAGCCTGATTAACTTGCTGTGATGAACTTGAGAGGAGGCTGCTATTGAGCAGGATATCCATCTAATCTTAATTCTACTGTTCCTTTCTCGCACGGCACACAATTCTCTCAATCCCAGTGGAGCAGCTTCACTCAGGGTCTGCATCAATACCTTCAGAGCTGAATTCATTTCTGTGGGGAGTACAGTACATGTGAACTTTCCAAAATCATTTGGCCCCCATTACCAGTAAGCACTGCTCTTAAATAGGACGTAACTTCAGCTAACAGGCTTCCTAATCACAGCTGAGTCGAACAAAAGGGTCCAGGGGAGAGCAGAATCAGTCGCTTTTATTCCCATAAAATAAGCTGCAAGGGGCAGAAACTTTGCAATTTCAGATCAAGTGCTCTCCATCTGATCCTCTGGGCTTCTCGGGGATGCAGACCAAGAGGAGGAAGAGGCTTCCTAAAAGGTATGCAGAGCCCCAGGACTCGGTTTAAACACATTGTAAATATAATTTGAAAAGACAGAAAGGAAGGTAAATGCCATGAAAATGCTTTTGAGTTTTAACAAATTTCTTCTCACTGGAGACCAAAGCACATTAAAAACATTCTATCAGAGAGTCTAATACTAGGCAATTTCTTCATGATCCCAGCACCGAGGAGGGAAGATCAGGAGTTCAAGGTCATGTTCAGCTACAGGAGTTAGCCTCTGCATCCCCATAAGCGTGTAAAAGTGCTTCACCTCAATCACGTTGACCTGAGTTGATGGTGGAAGGAGAGAGCTGATCCTGACAAGTTGTCCTCTGACCTCTACACACGTACCACATGGCATGCTGTGGTATATTTATTAAATGTGTGAAGGTTTACTGCTGTGACAGGTGTAGTAAAAAGCTGAACAGCCAATAGCTAGGCAGGAGGTATGGGTGGGACTTCCAGGCAGAGAGAGGAAGAGGAGGAGGAGTCTAGGCACACTGGAGAAGGCAGGACAAATGGAGTGAAAAAAGGAGGTGCAAGCTGAAACAGAGGTAACTTTATGTGACACAATGTGGATTAATATAAACGGGTCATTTTAAGTTGTGAGAGCTAGTTAGGAACAAGCCTAAGCTATAGGCCGAGCTTTCATAATTAGTAAGAAGTCTCCACATCATTATTTGGAGACTGGTGGTCCAAAGATAGTTTGACATAAAAGCTTGTTACTATGACAAGGGTGCATATGTACAAACATTCATAATTGAAATTAAAAACAAAAAATCTTAATAAAAGTAAATAAGTCAAATGAATTTGTTACAAAATCTATTTTGAAAAAAATAAAAATAAATTGAGATAATAGAAATGTTTATGTTTATACAAAAATGAGATGCTTTTATATTACACTTAATATTCTCTAGGCATTTTATTGAATACGTCATATTTATAATCTTAGAAGTACATCATGAAAATGCATCTTAGGCTATGAGCTATTTCTATCTCCAGTGAGTTTCATGTGAAAGTACTCAAATGTCAGGAGGGAAAATGAAATGAGAAAGGGAAAAGACTCAGAAACATCAGTCTAAAGCGGATGCTGGGGGATATTTAAATGCCAGCTGTACAAATGAAAGGGCAGGGCTGAGACTCTCTGAAGGCCAGAAGTGTTTTCATGTATAAAGGAATGTGAGTGTGGTGTGAGCATGTGTACATAGTACATATATATATGTGTGTGTGTGTGTGTGTGTGTGTGTGTGTGTGTGTGTGTGTGTGTGTGTGTGTGTGTGTATGTATGTATGTATGCATGCATGCATGCATAGATGGGTGGTATGTGCAAATGTATGTATCTGTGCATGCATTTATATTACATATGTGCCTGTGTATGTGTCTATGTATGGATGTGTATTTGGGTGTGGTAAAACATACATAGCATACATTTTAATAATACTAACCACATTTAAGTGTACAACCAACATCTTTAAGTGCTTTCACATGGTTATTCAACCACCACAGATATCCATCTTTCTTTAGAACTGATCACATGTGGCATTATCATTCAGATAGCTCATGCCCTGTCCATACTCAGAAGCCTTTTCTGAAATGAGCAAAGTAATATAAAGCAGACCTCAACTCGGAGGAAGAAAGAGAGGCAGGTTTACCTCACCTGGTCCTTCCACTTTCTTTATCCCTTGTCTTTAAAAGCATACGCTTTGAATATTTTCCAGCATGTGCTTTAGTCTAAAGAAAAGACCCCACAGCCCCTGAACTTTCATATTCCCCAAGAATTTAAAAACAGCCACATTTTTCTGGCAGGGCCACAACCAGTGTGTGAAAGCAGAGCCCTGCTGCTAACCCTTCTCCATGAATGTAAAACTTACCTAGGGAGTATGTGTGTGGGGGAGGAGACAACCTCACCTTATTTGTAAAAATGATTAAGAAATTAAAGATATAATGGGGATATTTGGGAGACAGCTCAGTCAGTAAAGTGCTTGCCATCCAAGCAACAGAATCTCAATTCAATTCCTAGAATGCATGTGGATGAGGGAAGGGGAGGCACAGTATGGTGGCATGTGATTGCAATTCCAGTACTAGGGAAGAAGAGAGACTGTTTCTGGTCTGGAGAGATGATGTCTCAAAAAACAAGGTAGGTGACACTGGACTTTGTCCTCTGGCCTCCATGTGCAGGCACAAACATGTGCATGCACACAGACTCACACAAGCGCACACATCTGCATGCATGTGTACCTGTGAGTGCACACACGCCGCACACTCACAGAAAATTCAGTCCTCTATCTCCTTTAGTTCTCTCTTCTGCCTCATGAGAAACCAAACACTTGTAGATTTGTGGTACAGAGGAGAGATACCTTCTCCAAAGATGCCACTAAGATAGTTAGTAATGGGACTTCAGAGGTTTGTGTGTCACAGCCATCACGAGTGACACCTTCTCTCTCATATTTTCATCTATGTGTTTATTGAAGAAGCTCCTGCTTTCAATCACATTATTTTGATTAATGTGTGAATGGGTGTGGGAATATGGAAAAGAAATGTGAAGTGACTATGCTTTCAAATAAATAAAAAGAAGACCTCTGGCTTAGTCTTACTGCATTTTATGACTAAAATATATCCTGTATTACTATTACTATTATTATTATTATTATTATTATTATTATTATTATTATTATTGCAACATGCTTTCCCTGACTTGGGTTTTGAGGTAATGTTATAAAATTCATTTTATTTCTTTTCCAAGCCTGGCTCTTTCACACACATCAGACTTGTCATATCTGAGGAATTATTAAAATAAGATGGAGCTCGCTATTTCTGGGCAGAAAAAGCCTCTTTGAGCCAGCGTCCTCAGGAGAGACTCAGCCTCTATCTCATTAGTCGGTGCTGAGACACGTCCTAGTCTCTGAGTTCAAGGTGATGAAAGATTAGGGCGTTGGGCCTCATCTCATTCTGTATGCAGTGTGAGTCCTTCCCTGGCCGTGAACACGAAATTACATTGAACCTGGGGAGTCTAACTCCATTAATTTTAAATGGAAGATTAATTTAACAATATGCGGCAGGTATTTGTTACAGACCTATCATGTAAAAGTGACAGTTGGCAATAAATTGTACCGACTCACACTGGCCAGTGGCCCTGGCTCGAATAAATCAGGAGGTATTTCCGCATAATTGCTGTTTTTTAAGACGGGGAAATGGGTGATGTGTTTCTCTGATGAAAGACCAGGCAAGCCCATTCAAAGAAACAGTGGCTGATATGAAAGGCACGCTGCAGCTATGGAGGGATATGGTATGTCTACAGTAACTGGGGACAAATACCAGATATTGTGCTGATACAGAGCAATATGCATATCTAAAACACTGTAGTAATTCTGGTGTGACATTGTCATGGCATTTTTTTTTTTTTTTATCAATTTCCTTGAGGTAATTACAGTAACAATACCTCAGTAACAACCGACTGCAAGTGATAAAGAGGATGAAAGGGAAGGAGAGGAAGAAATGTACCACTGCTGATAAGGACAAGAGACTCTACCTTTTCTATAAGTAATTGCATTAATGAATATACATAAAGGACATGTAAGACTTGGGGGTAGCGAGGACAAAAAGGGGGATTGCTGTTGAAGCGAACCGTTTTTTTAGAAGACAAAAGGATAAGGTTTTCTTTCTTCCTGCAATGCTGTAACGATTTCGTAAAGCTCTCAAAGCAAATACTCATCTTCAAGTAAATGAGGAAAAAGAAAAGACCCACAATGCCTCAGTGCTTAACTGCTTGGAGGTAAGGCGGGCAAGAGAAAAAAGAAGCCAAGCAGTTGGAGAGGGTGGGAGGGAGCTTAAGCACTTGTTGGAGAGGCCATGGGTGGGAATGGCATCCAGCAGGAGGGTCCCCCTGCCCTGTCCCTGCCCTGTCTCTTCTCATCTTTAATCTGCAAGCTGCACGCTGGCCAGCACTCAGGGAAAGGATGCTCAAGGACTTCTGTCTGCAATGGAGCCCAACATAATTCTCTAAAAAGATGAGCAGAGTAAGGACTGCATGCCTTCCCTCCACGAACCCTCTGGATGTACTCAAAGGATCACTGGGAAGTGAGCTCAAACACCTGCCTCTCAGAAGCACAGCTCATCTCGATGTCCTGCCAGTCAGGAATCTGACGAGCAGAAGGGGTTAGGCGCCTCTCGAAACATTATTGACACGTCCCTGGACTCAATTCTCCAGCTCCTTTCCAAGATATCCTTCCTCAGAGCCATCAAAGTGAAGGGCCAATCACACAAGAGCACTTTCCAACTGGGGCTCCTTGAGAGGTTCCTGGCTGCCTGTGCAGGATTAGGTCTAACCCCCTAGTGTCTTTCCTAAGGGTCTTCTCATCAAGACACTGCTAATCTTATTCTGCCCTCCTGCAGCATGAATTCCTGATGTGCAAACTAGTGCTCCTTGAGATTGGAAAATGAGACCATCCCACCTTTCCGCATGGTCTAGAAAGTTCTCCTCTGTCTTCCTTACCTGATAAACTCTGACTCACCCTCTAAGAGCTAAAACCAATTCTGTATCTTCTGCCAAGGAGTCAACACCTGCCTCAAGTGTTCCCTGAAAGAAGTGGGTCAAGTTCAATGTTCCCCAAAGATCAGATCAATGAACAGGACAAACAGACAATGGTTAAATTCTTGGTAACTGGACCAGCATCAAGAAGGGATTACATAAGACCTGATAGCATGGCTAGGAGAGAGAAGATGAACAAGCTAGCATACTTCGCTGTCTTTTACGAATGCGCTGTGTAATCAACAGTTTGGAGTACAGCATTATTAGACAGAACTAAAAGGTAAATTGTAGTAAATGCTTGGGAACAAATGATAATAACAGTGGCGGTAAGGTGCTTGTTGTACAGTTTTAGAACCAAGATTTTTCAAAAGTTGGCATGTCATTTTATACCTATAAGTGAAAGCTCTGGGGAGGTGGACACAGGAACATCTTGGGGACTGAATGGCTAGTCATTTCAAACAATCAGCAAGCTTCAGGTTCAGTGAGACACCCCATCCCCTCACCTCCTGAAAGAAAAAAAAAACAGCTGACATTGACATCCAGCCTCTACATGTGCATGCACACACACACACACACACACACACACACACACACACACACACAGGGAAGAGTATCCATCTTTTAAGATATTTTTGCAAGTTTACTTATAGAAAAAAATTAGTTAAATTTCTAAGAAAATCAACCAAGAAACTCCAGTGGCTATGTAAAAAATAGTGGTGACGGCCTTGAAGATCAGCTTGGTTGTCTAATGATTTTAAGGTCCTGAGTTTACTCACCAACACCAAAAAGGAGCAAAAAAGAATAAAAAGATAGGCCTGGTGATGGAAGCCTGCCATCACAGATATTATGTAGGTTGAGGTGGGAAAATTGAAAGTTCAAAGCCTACTTGGCCTACACAGTGAGTTCAAGACCAGCCTAGGCAATGCCGTGAGAAACTGTATCAACATAAAAAGAAAGATAGCTGGGATATAGCTCAGTGGTACAAGTGTCTGCCTATAATCCCTTGCTGCAAAGCGGAGGCTGTGGCTCATCACAAATTGCTTATCAATCCCTTCACTAGTAACTAAATAAAAAGTAAAGAGTGCACCTGTCTTCCCAGCACTTGGGAGGAAGAGGCAGGTGGGTCTTTGTAAGTTCAAGGCCACCTGGTCTACAGAGAATTGCAGGGCAATCGGGAAAACAAAAAGCAAACAAAAAAGTAAACAGTCATGCGTTAGAGCCAGAGAAAGGAAGTGGTGGGGATGTATTCACATATCAGCACAAACTGCTAACGCCTAGCAGGCCTTACATTCTCAGAGAATTTATTGCTAAGGCATTTGATTTATTATCAAAAATTTCTCAACTGGCATAAAGATATTGGAGGTGCTATTGAGCAGATCAAATCATATAGAAAGAAAAAAGTAATAATAACAACCTGCTGATGAGCTTTAGAATCTGCAAGGAGGAGCTAGAGGCTGAGAACAGAAGAGGTGGTACAAATTCAGCAACTTCCCTTCATCATCTTAGAGACGGGGGATGCTGGCAATGGATGCCTCTAACCGGTTCTCTTCTGTGCCTTAATGTTAAATTTCTTATGGGAGTGCATCACCTAATTAGAGGAATTGATAACTGCACTGTTCCATAATGAGGCCAATACATTTCAAAGTCATTAAAGATAACCAAGGCAATAAGTCTGGGTTTAAGCGGCGTTTCCTCAGATTTCACAGTCTACGTGTTGCAAGTGTGGGGGGGAAAAGCAATCCCTGCCTAGTCAACTGTAAATGCCGGGTTATTGGAATCTTTAAAACAGGCAGCAAGGAGAAAATTACATGGCCAAATCTCCTTTTTCCAGTTAATGAAGAATTAAGACTCCCATTTACCATATTAGAAGGTTCATCGGGGGTCCAGACACTCCATAGCTGGTGTCTGACAGTAGTGTCATTTTATCTGAGTCCCAATGCTGGAGTACATGACAGAGGATCATTCATAACTGTCACATCTACTTACTGTTCTCATTGTCACATGGCTAAGGGGATTCAGGCTGTGGAGCTGTCTGCCTCTGTGTCCCCTCTAAGCCCTGTTCCATGAGAAAGACATTCCAAGGCTCATTCACATCCTATTATCTCATCAGCACTTTGTGAGGGGAACAACAGAGTCAGCTGGCTTCCTGCAGTCTCAGCATCTGGGGAAAGTGACCTGAGTTCCCTGGGATGAACACACTCATGCAATGGCATGTGGGGCCAGCATGCAGAGAAAAATAGCCCAACAGAGATGTGGGTGTGTTTGTGTGTAGGCCGGAGGTCAACATCAAATGCCCTCCTCAGTCAACGAAGCCACCCAATTTGGCTAGTCTGGCTGACCATTAAGCTCTAGGGACCTTCCTGTCACTGTCTTCTGAGTGTCGAGATTATAGGGACTAGATAGATAAAAACGTAGGCTCAAGAAATCAAACTCAGATTCTCATGTCTTTATGGCAAGCATTGTATTCATTGGGTCATTTCTGCAACACAATAAAGTAATTCTTTGGGCAGCATGACAGCACACAATACCAACACCAGCAAGATACTTTTATCATTTGTCTTTGGTAATGAGAGATGACTGGATGGTAGAGGGCTTCAAGATAAAGTTTTCTATGGCAGGGAAGCTCATATAAAGACGTCTCTAACCAAACCAATCAGAATCCGAAGATAACATATCACACAAAAAAGCACAGTATAATTTACAAACATTACTGCCTAAGTAATGTATTTGCATAAGAGCTGCTGAGTTACTGTGGTATCACCAACATTAAAAGCCGGTGTTCCTGGGAAGAAACTTCAACACACTCTCAGACAATAACTGGCAAATGGAAGGTACCTGAGCAGGGTCTGGGTCTCTATACCCCATTAAACCACTGAATCAAATGATATTTATAACAAATTCAAGGACAGCTTGGTATATACCAGCAAAGTTCAGAACAGGGTGAGCTACATAAGACTCTTCAAACTATCATCTCAAAACAAAATGCAAATAAGCAAGGAATGTGATCATGGATTGCAAAGAGTAAACAGGGGGAAAGAGATAGAGGAAGAGAGGGGGGAGTGAGGTAAGTGGAAGGGGGGGGGTGCCTTGTCCAGTTTCTTGTTACCAGAACCGATCTACAAAGTTCAGGCAAGGAAGGCATGAAGCCAAGAACGGTTTCTTGCCTTCTGTGATTACTTCACAGTCAAATCTCAACTTTTCACTATAGAGCTCATTTTTAACAGGCAAATAGCCAGACAGAAAAAAAAAATCTACTTTATTATATTAGGAAAACAGAAAATATGGAGTGAATTAAAAAGAAAATTAGACAGAAATAGCTTCTGTCATGTACACAGTGAGTTTTTAGGGACAGCCTCAATGGGGTCCTGCCAGAGGAAGGATATCAACATACTAAACATTCCCTCTTCAGGTTTTCCTTAGTGCCACACTGGATAATTAGCAATCAAGCCAACTGCTAATTATAATTTCGCTCTCAACCTTTGAATTTTTAAATGCGAAGACTGGAAGGCCCTGCTGATCTCCAGCTAGGGCTAATATTGCTGGGATGAATCACCATGACCAAAGTGACTTGAAGAGAAAAGAGCTTATTCAGCTCACACTTCCACATCATAGTCCATCACTGAAGGAGGCCAGGACAGGAACTCAAGCAGGGCAGGAACCTGAGGCAGGGGCTGATGCAGAGGCCCTGGAGGGATGCTGCTTACTGGCCTGCTCCTCATGGCTTGCCCAGCCTGCTTTCCACTAGAACTCAGGACCACCAGCCCAGGGTTAGAACTATCACTAATTAAGAGCTTTGCTATAGCCAGAACTCAGAAGGGAAAGTGTCATCTTAAATACTTGAGTTTGGCATGAGTCCAGAAAAAAATATCCTGCCAGAGTAGGCAAAAACTTGACAATCAATTTACTTCCACTTAGAGGTATAGGCCCAACTCTCCAGGAACTGAAGGATCTAAGTATTTCTGCACTTCCTCTATGTTCACAAGTGCAGCCATGCCTCAATCATCACAGGCATTCTCCCACATCTCCCAAGTCAGCAATCCAACTTCTTTTTAGTGGTGTTGAGGAAGAAATCGAGGACCCTGAATATGCTGGGCATTACGTCATGCTTCCAGCCCCTCAGCCTACCACTAGGAGAATCTGAGGACCTTGTAGGGGGGTGGGAAGTAGGAAAAGACTAAGAAGGGCTCTGCCACTGAACTCCAACCTAAGTCCCTCACTGGGAGATCCCAGATAGGTGCTTTATCACTGGCCCATACCCCTAGCTCCTCACTAGAGGATCCTAGGCAAGTGCTTTACCACTGAATCGCACCTGCAGTATTCTACATGAAACAGGTAATGATAAAGGCCCATGCTTGCTGAAAGTCCAACCATCACAAGTGGACCACAAGTTTAAATACAAAGACAAAATGCCTCTATAAAGAACACTTTATTTAGAAACACCTCTATTCTCCCTGACATGAAAAAATCAAGGAATGAGAAGGGTGGAAAAAGCAGCATGACCAACTAGGTCATTTTCTTAGGGGAACACCATGAGGACATGTGTCTTTAGGCATACTAGATAATAAATAAATAAATTGCATGCCCCCCTCCTGGTTAATTCCACTAGAACATAGAGGAACAAATTGTCTGTCTCAAGCTAGGTGGAATATATACAGAGATTCAGGCTCTTGAGAGAAATTATTAAAGAGAATCATATTAGCTTTCTCTGAAGCACACTCGTTTTTGGTATTGCCACTGTATAGACCAATTATGATACCTTTCCATGTTGAGAAATGACTGTTCTGCTTATGCAGCTCCAGGAAGAATGGAAAGTACTACATTTTTAACCTTGGGGGATTTTTGTTATGGCTGCTCCCTTGCCAGTTCCCTCAGATGGAAAACATCTCCCATTAATTTAAATGCAAAATTTGTTTCAGGCTTCTCCAAAGTTACTTGAAAAATGTTACGCGCAAAGCAATAAAGTTTTTATGCTCTTAAGACCACTAATGCTTTGAGCTTCATATTCATTTTGCAGAAATGAACATTTTATGGTTCACAGAGGAATAGCTACATGAATAATGTCGGAGATTATAATGCATCTAGCAGAAAGAGATTAAGTTTATGTAAACTATTTAATCAGACGTGAAATTTTCTCAAGGGAATAAAAAATTCTGACCTATTTCAATTTACTTTAAAAATACCAATACTGAGTTTCTACCAGTCTCCCCCTTTATGCCACGTAACTATTCATTAAAGATTAATCTTTAATTAAAAAATTTTGAGAATTTTATACATGGATGCTGTATTTACAATATCCCACCCCTCCTTCTGCTCACTCTAATTTTATGTTCCCTGGTAATTCCTCTCAAATTCATGACCTCTTCTTCAATTACTATTATATAGACAGACAGACAGACAGACAAACGCCTACTGGGTACATTTGAAGCTGCTGGCATGTGTATGTGTTTGAGGCTGTAGGAAAGAGATTAAATGGAAGGTGCGATTCACAAGGAAAGCTTAACCAGAGAGTTACCATTTTAAGTGATGTGTGCTGGCAGGGCCTATGGGAAGAACACACTTGAGTGTATCATGCTAAAATCTTTTAGCTGTTATTGAACAGATCTCCGCAGATAGGACTTTCAGTGAACCAGTTACCTTTATTGTGTACTTACAAATGTACATGCACACACATTCCAAGACAATGTCTTTGAAATTATTTTTCTTTTACTATGTATTAGTCTATTTCTCACCGAGAAGTTACTTCCTCTTAGCACCATGCTTCTGAACTCCATCTCTGTTACTATGAATCTATAGTCTCATTTTGGAACTTGGCAATAGCCATCTTATACACATGCCAAAACATTTCCAAAAGGAATGGACACCACTAACTTACCTCCTGGTTTTGGATATTATGAAAATCAACTATGGACATTAGTGCCTACGTGCTGGTTATGATTTGAACACCGAGGAGTAGAGTCCTTATTCTTTATTATCCTGGTGTATGAAACAACAAAAACCCGCTTCATAAAAACACCACAAAACTCCATGAAGATAATGCCTAGTCAAAACCCACCTATTGGTTCACTATTTTAATGATGAACCCTTCAAACAATGTCTTATCTTAAAAACCAAAAAATAAAAATAAAAAACAAAACAAAACAAAAAAAATAAAACCTAAATCCAAAAAACCCAGATACTCTGCTCTGGTGATAATCATGATCCTCAGACACACCCATGTTAAGTACATTTATTCTGACTTCACTTAGCATCTATTTTTTTTTTTTCTCAATGACATGAGGCCAAGATATAAGTGTGTTGAAAGCTTTTGTGAGATTCAAGTCACAGAAGAACTCTGAGTCTGATCTGACCTGGAGTCACGTCAACACTTCGCTCTGTAGAGAAGTGCTCTAAAACTCTCAACTCATTCCTGGTCAAGCAGTCGGAGAGAAGGAGGCATCTGCTGGGTGGCTGGCGCTGGGTCTAACTCGTCATTCTGTCAAAGACTCTGGCATAAACACCGGGGCCCTGGCATGGACATGGGCTGTCACACAATCTGGCAAAGCCATCGTTGGGAAGGAGTTTAAGATGGTGAGGACAGAATGTACAATATCCCCTATAAATAGGTTCAGCGGCCCGTTGACATAAAGAGCTGGGCCTATGCCATTTCCTGGTTGTCAGTTCAATCACGGAGCTCTCTACTGAAGAGGTAGAATGTATGATCAACCTCATCTGAGAACGGAGGGGTGCATGTGCATACTTTTTGTGTCTCTCTCTGTGTATGTGTAGATGTTGTCTAATTTACGGATTTGTGTATGAAACAAAAGATGATGAAAGCAGAGGTAAGCTATCTCAGGAAAGGCATCTGGTCACGGATGTAAGCCTCTTTGGTAAGGCAAGGAGCATACTGTGTCCATAGTGCTCTGCTTTATCCCATCACTAACAGGATATAAATGCAGATTTACAGTCCCTTCAGGGGTCCGTACAGGTTAACTGCTATGCCTGAAAATGTTCTTATTTTTCCATACCACCTGTTGCAAGAATATACAATGAATCATATGTAATGGTGAGCTTCTGTAAGGTGAGTCACAACATGAAAGCCCATGGAACCATCCTAAACTTGCATGGAAGTAGCAGGGGTTGAATTCTTCTGGGACTGTCTGAACAAGCCATAAGTCTACCTTGACAGACTCCTGGGACCAAAATTAGTAATCAGTTTGAATGACTGTACCTTTAAATTGTCATGTTGAAGGGAATGAAAAATGGATCAAGGGGTTAAGTGTTTGTTGTACAAGTGTGAGGATCTGAGTTCAGGTCCCTAGCACCTACATAATAAATCTGGGCATGCTGGCACACATCTGTAACCCAGTGAAGAAGAAATGAGAGTTGGGATGTTCACTGACCCCGCCAGGCTAGCAAAAGCAGAGAGTTCCAGGTATAGTGGAAGACCTTGTCTCTAAACTGGAAGGGGCCTGCTGCCACACCTGACAGATTCCCGAGACCCATATGGAAGAGAGAACTGATTCACACAAGGTGTCCTTCGACCTCCACACGAGCACACCATCCATAGCAGACATTCCCATTCTCCACATACGCACACAATGTAAAACTGGGCATTATCCTCTGTCCAACACACATGCATTCATGCATAGGGAAGTGCACACATACAAAAGTATAAACAAATGCACGTGTGTTTGGGAAGGGTGAGTGTGTCCGTTTTAATCCTCAAAGTGTCAATATTAAGATGGAACCTGCAGAGAGAGTCCAGTGGTGTGGCTCGGCTCTCATGAAGGGATCTTAATCCTGAGCTGTTATTCATGAGTACTTCTGATTTTAGAAACATATTGCTCTTTCTCACTCCCTCTGTCTACCTCTATCTTCAATCCTGGATGATCTTCACCAAAGGCAAGTCCCTTCTTCTTGGCCTTCGTAGTCTCCACAGCAAAACGTATTTATTTTGTTTACGAATGACAAAGTCTGTGGCGCTCTGTTATTAACCAGGAAGTATATATTCAAAAGTCTGAATTATTATGGTCAGAGCTGAGAAGAAGGCTCAGTCGGCAAATTATTTGCAACTGTTAAGGACCTAAATTCAGATCCCCTAAACCGATAGATAAGGCTGAATATAACCCAGGCCGTGGTGGCGCACACCTTTAATCTCAGCACTTGGGAGGCAGAGACAGGTGGACCTCTGAGTTGAAAGCCAGCCTGGTCCACAGACAGAGTGATTTTCAAGATAGCAGGGCTACCCAGAGCAACCCTGTCTTTAAGAACCCCCAAACAAACAAAATTGAATATAGTAATAAGCATCCGTTACGGCAATGCTCTTAAAGTCAGATGAAAACATGGAATTGAGAATCCCTTGAAGCTTATAGGCCAGATAACCCAGCGGTCAGAGTAACAAGCCTGACGATGTCTCAAACAAGGATGTTGAAGTCTGATACTTCCATGCATATGCTATGATGCATACATACCTGCACTCATACACATGAATGCATAAACACATATACATCTTACACACAAAACAGATATTAAAAAGGTTACAATAATCATTATGTCCTATAGATTATAAAGAAGCTTCTAGTCCCTTTGAAAGCTTACATTATAATAAAAGAAGTCTTGAGGCAGGGTTTCATTGTAGTCCTGGATGGTTTCAAATTCTTTATGTAGTTGAAAATGACTTTGAACTGATATTCCTACCTTTAATTCTGTAGTGCTAGGATCTTCCTCCTGCCTACATTTCCAAAGTGCTGAAATCATAGGCATAAGTTACTACAACAGGCACTACTGGCTAGAACACAATGCCATGTTCCCAGTAACCACCATAAAATTAATAGTGGCTGTAGTGTGGTCCAGTACAGTTGACAAATACTCAATGGATAAATGCTTCTCCAAAAATATCTTATGAAAATGGCCACAAAGGTCACATTACAACAGAATGCAGTACATTTAGATATTTCAAGAACTTTCTGAAATGTTACAGGGGATGTGGGGGCAATGTTGGGGGTCAGACAAGGGCTATGTGGGGTGGAGAGGATTGGACATGGTCATGCTCAAAAAAATTCATTCTGAGTCAGAAATACGTTTTTGAGAAGCAGCTGAAAGAACACTGTTCACAGAAAATAACCGGGATTACAAAACTGTGTGAAAAGACACCCTTTCAAGTCATCTGCCACTGTCCTGCTTAGCATTTCCTCCCTACGTGTCCCCTGAGAGCATGGCTTCCTTCAGGTGCCCTTTCCCGACCTCTATAGTTGTTACTGTTCAACATAACTTCAGTCTCAACACTGTCAGACCATTTCACATGATGCTGTTGTCTCAAGCAATGTCAGCCCACTGCCAACAAGGAGCGAGTAACCTGTGCTGACAACACATTACGGCCCTGCCATAAGCAATCATCATCTTGCCAGAGCAAGATGGCAGTCAAATTAGAGCTGGGTATGTAACAACATGCATAGAAAATTGGCATAGCAGCTTGCTAAACAGAAACAGTGGCAGTCACACGAGACAGGCAAAGGAACAACTGGGCTAAACGTCTTGGTCACGTCAGTCAGAGTGGAGCTGTGAAGAACCCCAGCGGAGAAACAAATGGAGACCCTCTCTCCCTCTTGTATTGTGGTCTACCTTAATCCATTCATGGTGCTGGAGAGCTGGGTTCACAGAGGAGGAGGAGGAACAGTTCATTCCAAATGGAAAAGCATGGGTAGGTAGCAGAAAGGTCCAGCCTCTCAGTAAGAGAAGGGAGGAAGGCCTTGCCAGCTGTGAAAGGACTATGCTCAACAGACCAAGGAAATGGTTCACTTGGTAGAGGAATTGCCATGTAGGCTTGACAACCAGAGATTCATTCCCAGAAGCCAAGTGAAAATGTAAAGGCTTTGTGATATGCACGGAGAGTCCAGGACAAGGAAGGCTAAGACAGGTGGATCTGTAGGGTAGCCAGGTCAACCTCAGCGAGAGACCACATCTAAAAAAGCAGAAGCTGGTGACATGAGCAAGTGAGCAAGAATGATCTTGACAAGATTGAGGTTGTTCCTCAGAATGAACAGCGGAAGGGTCAGTGACTCTTAGAGGTTATCTTCTTTCCACTGTCACGCACATGTTCTAAAAGAACTCTCAAAGACAGAGGTGTCCGCGGACTGTGAAGGAGTCTTCTTGCCTGAGCTTTCTATCACACCAAGGTTTGGGAGGGGTTAAAATGCTATAGTACTTCACATCCTTGACTATGATACATCTGAGAAGAGACAGGACCGGCAGGGAACACAGACAATGGGCAATAAAGGGACTAAGGCAAGTGATCTCAAGGATCCCAGCAGAAAGCATGTGGGTGTACCAGGAAAAGGTGAACTTTTTCTCCACTGAAGAAGATTTTAGAATCCAGGGGACTCACGTGGCCTGGACAGATCACCTCTCCTGTGTTCCATTCTGCTGTTGACTACTTATCCAGAACCGTACGATATAGCGGCTTGAAAGTCACTCGTGGCTGGGCTTTATGGAGAGAAATTGACCTTTACCACTGTAAAACTCCACGACTAGGGCATTATTGAACTAATGCCTGCATCACCATTTGCATGACCCTCCTTTCCATTCAGTCCATTCTGTTATATTCACAGGTCCCTATAGAACAGAATGTGACGGCTGGAGTCCTAATTTATTAACCTGACACATTAAAAATCTAATTAAAAATCAAACACACAATAGTCTTTTCAAAATTCAAATGTCCTTTACAGCAAGACTAAGACGGAGAGGTATAGAGAAGGATGACCCATGGAAGCAATCGGAATTCCTCTTATGTGACCTGTGCTGATGACATGCAGCTCATTATCAGGGGTCTGCTTACAGAACACCTAGGGACTGTATCATTAGCGCCCCCACACACTCATCATGCCGGAGTACCATCGCAGAACAGCCCTGGATGTAAGGGAAAGGAAGTTCAGGCCCAAGCCCACAATGCTTAGGTTTATTAAACTTTTCAGAAAAAAAAGTGCTGTGTACAAACAAACAAAAACAAAAACAAAAAAACCAAAAGCAAACAACCAAACAAAAACTCAGTGCTTGGGGCTGGAGAGATGACTCAGAGGTTAAGAGCACTGGCTGCTCTTGTAAAGGCCTAGAGTTCAATGCCGGCAACCACAGAATGGCTTACAACCATCTAAAATGAGATCTGGTGGCCTCTACTGGTGTGCAGGCAGAACACTGTATACATAATAAATAAATAAATCTTGTTTTTAAAACTCAGTTATTTGGGGTCATCGTTCATTCAAAAAACCAAAGCACGTGAACAAATCTGTAACACCAGTACTCCTGTAGAAAGACAGGCGGGAGGCCAAGGAGAGCCTGGAAGCACTCAAGCCAATTAGTCATCATCGCAAGCATAAGGATTTGCACTCATTCCCCAAGAAATCAATCTTAAAAAAAAAAAAAATAGCATAATGACATGCACTTGTAACCCCACCAGCACTGGGGTGGTAGTGCTGTGGGAATATGTTCTGGTACATTGTTAATATTTGTTCCTCCTAATGGTTTAATAAAAAGCTGATTGGCCAGAAGGAAGACCGGAAGTGTGGGCGGGGCAATCAGATTAAGAAAACTCTGAGAAGAAGAAGAGCAGAGCAGACATGCCAGAGATACCACCAGAGAGAGATGCAAGGGCAGACGCCAGCAGACATAGAGGAAAGAAGACAGCCATGCTGCTCTGGAAAAAGGAACCAAGCCACATGGATAAACAGATGAATGGAGATAGACTAAGTTAAGATGAAAGAGCTAGCTAGCAATATGTCTGAGCCACAGGTCAATCAGCATGAAATTAATATAATCCTTTCTGTGATTATTTGGGGTTAAGCAGCAGGGTGGCTGTGAGAGAAAAGGCTGAGCCAGCAACTTATTATTCCATGGAATAAAAAGAAACAGTGAGATAGCTTAGGTCAACCCTGTTCCCCAAAACAATTTGGATAGGCACTAAAGAAACGGCTCTTGGGGGAAAAGTGTTTGTTATATAAGCATGGGGACTTTAGTTTGAACCCCCAGCACCCATATAAAAAGCTGGCCATGGCTGGTTCCCTGCAGTCCAGGCCCTGGGAGACGGAGGTGGATGCGTTACAATAGCTGTCTGGATGGCTAGCATAGCCCTAATCAGTAAAGCTAACCAAGGCAGTAAGGTGAAAAGGAAGAGAACCACCTACCTGCCTACCTTTGGCCTCTACAGGTATGCACATCTACATACACTGAGATGTGCGTGCGGGCACACACACACAAGAAGGGGAAAGAGAGAGGGAGGAAGAGATGAAGGAAGACAGGGAAGGAAGTGAGAGAAAGAAAAGGAGGGAGAGAACTGGAAAGAAAGGAAGCCAACAGCAAAAACCCAGACATGAAACAAAACAAAACCCCAAGGTGGATGGTGCCTGAAGAATGATGCCCAAAGCCTCTATAACAAGGAGAGAAAAGTCAGAATGTACTAAAGGAGTTTTTGAAGAATATTATCATGATATCGTCTCCAGAAAAAAAAGATTCCACGTTGGCAAAATTATAAACTACAGCTGGGAAAAATGCTGCACATGCCAGAGGCATACAGACAAAAATCTTTTTTATTGTGGGGCCTGGGTTTGGAATGTGAATGTGCACTTGGAAAAGGAAAAGATAATTTGTTTTCATCATTAAATCTTTCTTGTTGTTCTTACCGTATAAAGCAACACATTTCATTATGACATTTTCAAGCACATACATCATTCTATTTTGTTCTTATTTATCCCATTCTACTTTGATTTATATTACTATGATAAAACACTCCTGCCAAAAGAAATTTATGGGATGAAGGGTTTATTTACACTCTAATTCCAGATCACAGCTCATCATTGGTCAGGACAGGAACTCAAGTAGGAACTAAAACCAGATACTACGAAGGAATGTTGTGTGCTGGCTTGCACACAGACCTATACTTAGCTAGCTTTTCATGCTGTCCAGGACTGCCTGCCTAAGGAATGGTGCTACCCACAGTGGGCTAGGCCCTCTTATATCAATTACCAACAAAAACAATCCCACACAGACATGCACACAGGCCACTCTTACTCAAGGAATCCCACAGTTTAGACTCCTTTCTCAGGTAACTCCAGGCTAAGTCAAGGCCACAGTTAAAGCTAACTAGGAAATTCCTACTGTATTCTCCCATTCTACTTCTCCAACCCTTGCTGGTTCACATCCAAACCTAACAGATCTGGCATGCTGCCTTTGTGGCATATAATATCCCATCAACCCCCATCTTTTTTCTTTTTCATTTTGCAGGTATTTCTTATCTCAATTGCTTGTTTGCTGAAGGTCAGCAAAGTGATGCTGTGGGCCTGCTATATTCCACAATGTATTTCTGACACTAATCTATGCCAAGCTCACGTAGTCACTTACATGTCTACAATATGACAAGTACTTCAACTGCAATCCAAGTATCTATTCTTCAGATTTAACATGTGAATGATAATTTCTGGTTCCTTCCTAGCAAACATAACACTATTACTTTTTTTAAAGCACTAAAATGTAAGCTGGAGAAAGGGCTCCATGGATAGAAATGCTTTCTCTCTAAGTCTAATGAACTGAGTTTGGATTCACAGAACCTATATAAAAGCCAGACATAGCAGAACTCTTATAATGCCTGTGTTCCTAAAGGGAGAGGTGAGGCAGAGACAGCAGAATCCCTAGAAATAACAGCAAATGAACAAGAGACGTTATCCCGAACAATGTGGAAGGTAAGACTGATGCCCTAGGTTGTCCTCTGACCTCCACACACAGTGGCACGTGCAGGTCCACATTCTTACTTATAAATGCATGAGGTATACACATACATTGTATATAATCAATAAACATTCATATGGGAAGACAGTTCAGCAAGGAAAATCACAACTCTGCCCTGACTATTTTTACTCTATCATTTTATACAACATATGTTGAAGACTCCTGTATTCTGGAATGAGAGGATGTTCTACAACATGAGACACCACACCGCCAAGGAACTAGTAGGGATTCCAGGAACAAGAAAAGGCCACAACACAGTCCAAACAAGATTGGGGAGAAAATACACAGAGGAAGTAATAGCTTTTGAAATATTTACGGTGTTGGAACTTGCACAGACAGATGGAGTTTAGGGCCCAGAAAGTGAGGAGGGAGGTCAAGGAAGAAGAACAGGAAGTGCTGGGCACAGAAAAAGAATACCATCAAGAGACTGCACTTGGTCGCATCAGCAGCTTTCCAACTTGATCAAGTTACAGAACCCCCAAATTCATGATGCTATTTCTGCAGCCGTCCAGAATAATAAAATATTAATCTCACTTAAGAAGGACTAATCTGCTGTGGGTATGTCAGAAAGGGATGGGATGGAGGGAGTAGTTTAAATTACACTAGTATGTATATATATGTGTGTGTACATACATACATATACACATACACACATATACGTATATGATTTTAGTGAATAAAAGACACAATTCCTATAAAATATTCTGGTAAGGGTTATAGGGCCAGGATTTGTTGAGAGCATGGCTGTTTTGATTCTCAGTCTATAAACAATTAGGTAACAAAATAGTACTTCACTGAAAACAGCTGAAAAGACAACAGAGTGAATTTTAAAATACTCTCTTCATTTCCACATAAGACCTATATAGAAAAAAATGCTAAAATTTAGAATAATAATAATAAAGTAAAACAAAGCAAAAGGTAGGGAATTTTTTTTCTTTTTGCTCGTATGAATAGTTTCTGAACTGACTTGAACTTCAGGTTTTGTTTTGGAGCTTCATAAACCCAGGCCCCCAGAACACACAGAGCAGAACCTCATGGGAAGGAGCATAAATGACCTATGTACGCTCTGCAAGGAGGAAGGAAACATTCCCAATGCAGAAAACTGCACCAGAAAACTCCACTATTGACTGTTATCACCTTCTGATATTTCATAATGACAAACTGAGCCACAAACAAATTTAAACCTTGATTTTAGATGGAGAGGCTGGAAAACCCTTAACCAGGTATTATTTAAAAAAAAAAAAAGTTTCCACTTTCACAAGAGGCATCAAAGAGCTATTGTATGTGGGGGTCTGAAATCCTAGCATCTTGGATCAGGTTATCAGAGATTTTTTAAAATTTATTTTAAAATATAAAGAACAAGTCAACTGTAGTTTCATAAAGCTTTACCAGCACTCAGGAGGCAGAGGCAGATAGATTTCTGTGAGTTTGAGGTCAGCCTGGTCTACACAGTAAGTTCCATGACAGCCAGAGCTACATATTGAGATTTGACTCAAATAAAATAAAATAAAAATAAAATAAAATAAAATAATACAAAATAAAAATGACATCACCCACCCCCAAACAAAAACTAAATAAAACCAAATGACTGATAAACACTATCTTTATCCTAGGCAGCAAAGACTATTAAACAGAAATCTAAGACAACTGGGCAGCTTGAGCTTAAAAAAAAAAAAATCACTAAACAAGTAAGAAAACAAAAAGATGAAAGATAAAGTCATAGGAGTAATGCACATGATCCAGACACAGTAAGTAGAGCTAATGTTTCACGGAGAAATGAAATCTTAAAAAGAGTCAGCAATTTCCTCTTTCACTCCAGGGCTAAGACACAGTGGATACAAAGTAGCATCTTGGGTTAGAAAAAAAGTACTCAAAATAATGAGAGGAACAACACCCCAAGGTCATAGGAGCTCTCTCACACATTCTTAACACTGACCAATCTGTGGTAACACCAACAGGAACATTATTAACACGGTAATGAACTCAAGACTGCTGGGATAAGATACGAATTCATAAATACATACTGACAACACGATTTTTTTTAAAAAGGTGACATCACGCTGTATGAGTTCTAAACTCCTACAAAGGACTAGGAATAGAAACAAAGCAAGGTAGCACAGGCATGTACTCCTAGCAATTGGGAGCTGAAGGCAGAAGGGTGAGGAACGCCTTCCTCCGCTACATTGTGAGTTCGGGCAGCTCCAGGCTAGGTGAGACCCTGCAGCAGCAACAACCAAGAATATTGAAATGGAAAGGGAAGAACCGGAGAGAAGATATTAGGAGAAAAAAAAAAAAAAGATTTTGTGATCTCATATTCAGAACGTAGATCTGAACATGTGGAATACACACGCACACACACACAATATGTGTATATATGTGACACCAAAGCAGAAGGAGGACTGTTTGGAGAGAAGGGAATCTGTGTGTTTGGGGAGGTGGGGCAAATGCATGCATGAAGACAACCTTAATAGGGCAATGAAAGTTAGTGTCACCAGAGAGGGCCCAGGTAGGTCATGTTGGTCTACAGATGTGGTGGGTGCCCTTCAAAAAGGACTTAATTAATATGACCGGCTCATCATGACAGTCACACTGAATGGACTGACAGATGCCTGGGAGGCTGAGAAAGCACACTGCTAGGTGTGTGTGTGAGGATGTCTGCCTTGAGGATTAAAGCAAAAGGCACATCCTGAGCATGGGGAATCCCATCCAATAAAGAGGAGCAAGAGAAAGAAGCAGGAAGTGTACTACTGCAGGAAGCTTACTTGCCTATTTTCCATCAGCCAGTTCTACTACCCCATATCCTTTGTCTATGATGTTCTACTTTAACGGAGGCTAGAAATTGCAGGGCAGGTAAACTAATAACTGTTTGAAAAACCACAAATCCAAACAGATCCTTTCACCTACTGAATCTTTTCTTTCAAGTATCTCTCACAGCAATTAAGAGCTTGACTCTAATTCATGTGGCATTTTATCTAAGAATAAAGAGACAACAAACAAACCGCACTAGTGTGAAATTCTATTTAAGACATAAAGTTATGGGGTGGGTGGGATGGTTCAGCAGGTAAAGGTGCTTACTGATAAGACAGCTGGGAAAAAAAGAACTGTTTCCTGAAGGTGGTCCTCTGACTCTGCACACATGCACCTCCTCTACACTTCTATACTCAGATGCATGCATACGCACATGAACTTGCAAGAGCGCTCTCTCTCTCTCTCTCTCTCTCTCTCTCTCTCTCTCTCTCTCTCTCACACACACACACACACACACACACACACACACACACACACACACACGGAGTAAATACCATGGAGAACACAAACGTTTAAATAATAAAACTCAATATTATTTCTAAATCAGAGGGGGAAAAAAAAAGGCATGAGAAAATGCCAGAAAACTAAGTTCAGTGCTATGTGAAAGAGAATATATCATCATCAATCTGTGTGTTTAACCAGGAATTACAGATTGATTTAACATTAGAAAATCCATCCTTGCAGTTCATCTTCAGTAACAGACTATAGCAAAGTCAAAATAATACCTCAACAAGAATTTATGATAAAAACTAAATCCAGTAAAACACAAACAGAAATGACCACCCTTATCCAGATAAGAGATCTACACACAAAACAATAGAAACCACTAAGGTGTCCTTAGGAGGAGATATTCACGATGCTTCACAACCATGTCCACATCAATTCAATCATTTCTATCAAGTATCGTGTGCATATCAAGATGAAGACCTACAAAAATAGACTGTTATATACAAACACACAGATTTACAATATACATGACATGACTGTGGACATAAACATATACATGAAGCTTAGAATAAGTGACTAGAATTAGAGTGCATCACAAATTCTAGATTTACACTAGTGGAGTCCAGAGGGAAGGCTCAGTAGTCAAACACGTTTCTATTCTTGAAGAGGACATCAGTTTGCTTTATACTGCCCATATAGAGTGGCATCCGACTGCTCCTAACACCAGATCCAGGGAATCTGATACACCTTGTTATGTGCTCTGTGGACACCCACACACCACCCCATAAATATACACATGAATAATGAAATAATCTTTCCAAAAATGCTATTTTTATGTACCCAATGTATTTCTACAATGAATTATAGAACTTGTCAATTGGTATCAAGTATGCATTACCATAAATTCACACTATTAGTGACGTGAAGTATACTTATAACACCCATCCATTACTAGAAATGTTTCCATCACCCCACACTGAGCCTTTGAACCCATCAGTGAACAACATCCCATTTCCAACCTTGTCAGTCCTTTATAAAACCACTCTCTTTTATACCTTAACAACTTGGGACACTGGAGGTGAGTGTTACTACAGATGATTGAGTTGCAACAACATTTCACTTAAGATAATGTCCTCAAGAAACATCAGGGAAACAGCCCAAGCACACACCTGATTCCTTTTTCAGGCTCTGTGTGTGTGTGGTGTGTGTCTGTGTGTGTTTGCACTTACCAAACTCCATGCACACTGACAGGTATCAACATCATTTCCGTCTTTTGATCACTTTCTACAGTGCTACAAAAATGTTTTGAGTCTGTTTTCAATTGTTTAGGTATATGCCTCAAAATAAAAAGTTCTACTAGCATGATTTTTAAATGCCACTTATGGGCTTGGGGCTAGGGGGTCAATAGGTATGGCCCTTGCTGAGCAAACACGAAGACAAGAAATTCCCAGAAGCTAATAAAGTTGTCCTAAGAACTGTGCATCTATTATCCTAAGATGGGACACAGAAACAGGAAAACAGGAAGTCCAAAGCCAGGCAGCCTAATTAACACAGAGGTGAACAAGAAACATAGCCTTATACTAATGTATTAATATATACTAGTGTATATATCCATATGGGGAGTGCCACTGAAGGCATGGAAAGTAAAGAGAACTTATGTTAATCTGTTCTTTTCTTCCACATGTGAATCCTACAGACTGAATTTAAGTTTTGAAGTTTTGTGGAAAGTACCTTGTTGGCCTGAGGCCCTTAAAAAAAAAAGGTGGGCAGTGAAGACTGATGCCCTGTGTAGTCATCCAACCTCCCCATATACACTGTGTGGTACTCTAATGACTCCCAAACAGACTTTCACATACCATCAACACACAAAGAATGCAACGCACAAAAATACAAAAAAAAAAAAAAAAAGCAAAATGGTATTTACATTAACAATAAAAAAGTCACCTAAGAAACCTAACAGAAATATATAAACAGGTAGTAGATACAAGGAAATCATAAAATGTTTCAGAGAAAGTAAACATGAAGTACTTGAAAGGAAAATGTCAAGGAATTAGAGATCACTACCATAAAGATACCAGTTTCTTCTAAATTCTTCAATAAGGAATGCAAATCTCATGATTTCCCTCCCCGTTTGGAGCTTTGGACGAGAGGGATCTACAAGCTGCCGCTGGCTTCCATCATGGGTGTTCTAATCTAGGCCTGAAGAGTGCTAAGTTATCAGTAGCTGAGCAGCGTATGCTTCAAAAGAGTAAGGCTGTGTCTACCTGGATAGAGTTACTATGTCAAGAGGCTTTAAAAGCTGTGACCCGTCTAGATGCCTCATACTTATTTTTAACAGCTAAGTTTAGTGTTTCTCAACAACTCAAAGACCGAGTGAAGGATCAAAGCATTATTCCCTTCCAGTGAAAATGTATCACTCTTTATATGATCCAAGTGGTCCTGATTACATGTACCGAGGACGCAGAAACAGACGGAATGAAAGAGCCAAGAAACACATCAACCGTATCGTGCTGCCAGGATTTAAGCGACATCAGGGCTCCTTAGCCCTCAGTCACTTGTGAATTCTTTCAGAAGGATGGGAAACATGAGATGTTGATTAACTGAGCACTTATGAACAGACTCCTGTGAGATGCAGTAAGATAAAAACACATTCCCTTTACTACCTGGAATGGGATTGGCTGCTGCTGGATTTCATTTTGGGACTGGTTTTATTTTAAAGGAAATTTATATATGCTGGCCATAAGTGCCTAATTCCATAAAGGCTAACCCCAAGGTAATTTTTACTTTTTTTGATTTTATGTGTATGTGGTATTCCTGTGCATGTCTGCATGTGTATGGGCATGTGTGTAAGGAGTGTGACTGCACATGGGTGTGCGCACATATGGAGACCCAAGAATGATGTTGGGAATCACTTTTACACTTTACTCATCAAGTCAGACTGAGTCAGGGACTTTCAATCGAACCCAGAGCTCACCCATACAAATAGTCTTGCTAGCCAGCTTGCTCAGGGGTTGCCATGTCCAGTCAGCATTTACTACATGAGTCTGTGGATCAGAATTCCAGTCTTCACACTTGTGTAGCAAGTGTTTTGAATAATGAACCATCTCCCCAGAACCAAAGCTAACAAGTTTTAAATTAATGTTATATTAACAAACACATCTTGATACTACAATGATGTGTTTATGTGAGGTGAAAAAAGCAGAGGGACTTAAGATGTACAGTTACATCTACATTATGACTTACCTACTGCTCGATCTCTATTGAATAAGGAAATACATAAAGCTTAGAAGAGGAGATGGGGAGACAGCTCAGTCAGTGAAGTACTTGCCTTATGAGCTGGATACTTAATGCATCAATTTGACACAAGTTAAAGCCATTTGGGAAGGATAGCTCCATTGGTAAGATTTCTTCATAAGACATCCTGTGTGTAAAATTGTAGGGTATTTTCTTGATTACTGACTGATGTGGGAGGGTCTACCCTATTGGGAGCAGTGCTGCCCCTGAGCAAACCAGGAGAAGCTAGTAAGCATTCTCCTTCAAGGCCTCTCTCTGCATCAGTATCTGCCTCAATGTTCCTGCTGTAGCTTTCCTGAATAAGGGTCTACCAGCTGGAATATAAAACAAGCCCTTTCCTCCCTAAGCTGTTTTTGGTCATGATGTTTAATGACAGGAACAGAAATTCTGAGACACCTTGCAAGAATTAGCGCTTTCGTTTGATCCTCAGTAACCATGTAAATGTGTGGACTAGGGTAGGGTACTGTGCACTTGCACCAGCACTGTGTGAAAGGGAGACCAGGAAATCACCAGGGTTTCCTAGTCAGTTAATGAGCCTAAGTGGTCAGCCAGGTTAATGAGAGAGACCTTGTCTCAAACGGCCTCCACTCACAAGTGTGCAAATGCTCATACAGAAAACACACACACACACACCCCTGAAAACAATTCAGAAGAGAACACGAGGATATACAAATGACAAAAAACAATATGTATGTAACTTTTCTGTCAACTTTTTTGGGACTTTTAAACATTTCTGAGTTATCAGATGGTGAGAAATAATTAATATCAAAAGGACTCACATAATGCTTTAGAGACAATAGGTCAGCACAAAAGGTACACTTACTGTCCTTCTCCAGATTCCATGCAAGAAGAGGCTCCACCAAAGGGCTCCACAGTTCACTAAAGGTCATCAAGTGACAATAAGCCACAGACTGCCTTAAAGGGGCCCTGTTAAGAACAGACCTGGAGAGTCAGAAGGATGTATGAAGCTCTTCATTTGATGAGGTTTGGATCAAGAGAGGCCATGTTCTGAAGTCAGTACACTGCCTCACACTAAAGAACAAAAGACTCAGAGTCAGACTGCCTTCTAACAACTTACATCGATACCACAACGTAGCACAGCTTCCAATCTTCATCAGAGTTTCTTTTGCAATGGTGTGTGTGTGTGTGTGTGTGTGTATGAGTACGAGTGTGTGTCGTGTGTGTGTGTGTGTGTGTGTGTGTGTGTGTGTGTTTAATACAGAGACTCACAACTGGTCAAAGTGTTGAGAATAAATGGCCTAAGCAAATCTGTGTCACTGGTCCACACAAGGATCAGGTCACAGTGAGAAGAATGTTAGAGCCAAAATGGGAGTGTGATGAATGGCTGTCTTCTGGACATGGCACTTCATGAATTATCTGCAGCTCTGATCAACATGCCTAAGACAGTCACCATTCCATCAAGTATGTTGGAGGGTCTAACACACACACACACACACACACACACACACACACACACACACACACACACACAGAGAGAGAGAGAGAGAAAAGAAAAAAAGGAAAATAATTTCTCATTCCTCCTTCAAAGAGAAAACGATGTGTAAAATACTGTGTCCATGTGCATTGGTGGGGTTTAGGGGCCTGGGAGGCTAGCTCTGCTGGGAGAAACAAGCTGTTTCATGGTTAGCTTCTGTTTTTCAACCAGTTACCTTGAACCTGAATGGGACCCTGGTATAAGGAAGGCACTGTGATGAGGAAGGGGAAAACTTCATGTCCGCCTGTCTCCACAGTTAACACTCATTAAACCCAGAAAACACGGCCCCAACAAGTAACATAACTCAGAGCTATTTTTTTATTTCAGCTGAATCATCAGTTCTAACATCTGATAAACCTTCATAGGTCCCAGAATGGCACCAAGGCTTCCATGTTTTAGCATGCATGTACATGCACTGACTCATCCCCCACCCCCTGCTCTAAACCTGATTATGAAGGGCTGGCTTGAGGCTGTAATTTTTTGAAAAATGTTAGCATAGTTTTTTCAACTTTTATTTTTAAAGCTGCGCTTTTGTACTCAGAGACCTCTTGCTTTAATTTATGCAAAACTTAAACCATTTTGTTAGCCCTGAGTTAGACCATCTGTGCAGGAAATAAAAAAGGCCTAAGGGTAAAATAGGAAAGTAGAGTGATGCTGAGTATATACCTGGCCCACAGGGTTGCAAGCACTGCTGTGACCTTTACGGTTTTAGAGAGGGAGGGTAATTTTTTTACATCTCTGAGCAAAAAAAAAAACCAAGTCTCTCTTCTCTTTTTATAAAATGCTGGCCAAGCAGACTACACAGACAGAGAAGGCAGGAGGCAGGTGTGGGGGCTCATACCTATAATTTGAACATTAGAGTTCCATGCTAGCTTGGGCTAACACTAAGTTCCACGTCAGCCTAGGGTACTGTGATATTTTGCTTGAAGAAAAGAAAACAAAAACAAAAATTAAGAATAAAATAGAAGGGCTGGAGAGATGGCTCAGAAGTTAAGAGCACTGACTGCTCTTCCAGAGGTCCCAGGTCGAACTGCCAGCATCTACATGATAGCTCACAACAGTCTATAACTCCAGTTCTAGGGGATTCCATACATGCAAGCAAAACACCAATGTACATAAAATTAAAACAAAATAAGTTATTTTTGGAAAAGAATAAAAAGAAAGGCTTATGTAACAAGATAAATGAGATTAACTCAGGGGGATTGAGAACTCTCGGACACTAGTAGAAGGTGCATGTCTGGCACTACACAAAGATATGACATTGGACATTTCATAGCTTAACTATGCTTATTGTGAAAGTGTTTTGGGGAGGCAAGGACGATGGCATATCCATGTAGTCCCAGCACTGGAAAGTCTGTGATGAAAAGATGAAGTGATCAAAGTCATCTTGGGCTTCAAAGTGAAACCCTACCTAAAATGAATGAATGAATGAATGAATGAATGAATGAATGAATGAATCATTGATAGTTGCTGCCAAACTTGAAAATGTGAGCTTGACCTCCAGGCTCCACATAGTGGAACCTACCAGTTGTTCTCAGGCTTCTACATCCAAATTGTATGGCATGTGCCAAATATGTAAGTAAGCAAGCATGTAGATGAATAAATAATATTAATATTAGAAACAAGAGCAAGGAAGGTGAACCCTCTGTACATTGTTAGAAACAACAGATAATCTTGGTGGTATACACAAACAAGAGAGGCCAGCAAGACAAGTCTTTTTCTAGCGGGGGTGGGGGGGAAGTTGGGGGAACTACATCCCAAACTGGCTGGTGACTACATAAAACTCGCTTGGGTTTAATTCCTTTTCCAAGTTTTTTTGTGACTGGGACTTTGCGGTGCAAATATTTACTCCCAGGGCTCAAAAGGCAGAAGGAAAACAGATCTTCATGAGTTTGAGGTCAGCATGGTCTACAGAGTGACTTTAAGGACAGCCATATAGAAACACCTTGTTTCTAAAACAAAGACACATCAAAAAAGGGGGGGGGGCGAGGAATAAGTCACTTCATTCACTTAAATTCTGTAACTGGGCAAAGGTTTTTATATAAGCAAAAGGGGGGATTAAAACATTTACATAAAGGTTTTATTAGGAGAGGGAGTAAAAAAGATTTCAATTCCTTGTTATAAACAGAAGTTGTAGCATGTCCGACAGAAAAGACTAAGTGTTGACGTTTCATTTGTCACCCAAAGAAGAGCAAGAGCCAACAGACTGAAAAGAAAAGAACAGAGTGGAAGGAGAGGGTGACAATGAAGACAGAAGTGTAGCTTCAGATGGCAATAAAACAGCATCCCCACACTGAGTGGATGACATCTGTCTAGATTAGTCAATCTAGTACGCTACTTCCCACCACAGAATCTCATCCCGAAACACCACTGGGCTTTACACATTAGTGAGTTAGTGTAAATCAGGAATGTCTTGCCTTGCTCCTAAAACATGCTTATAGCAACTACTCCTGCCCTGCTTATTGGATTTCCTGCACCATGACAATCTTGGAAAAAAGAAAATGGCGTCTATACCCATTGGTCTGCCATTCTAGACCAAAACATCTAAAGAATAAGAACTAGATCAAGCGCACGGAGCATTTTCCAACCACATTCTTGCAGACTCCATGAAGAATCAAATGAACATCTTAAGCATCCCAAAGGGAATCCCTACCTCCTATCCCACCCTTTCCCCAGACGCTCAGCATCTGGAGGACAGCAGCTCTCTTTGAATTGCAGGTGTGTTTAAACAGCACTCCTCCCAAAATCAAAGCTCTTTTACAGACAGCAATATTACTCTGGAAAAAAAAAAAAAAAGTGGCTTTCTTCTAAAGAATGGTGAATTAACATTACAAAGGCCTGACCTTCCTCGCATTAAATATACCCCAAAGGAGCATGAGAATCTTTTGTGAGTTTGTTCATATTGCATTTCTTGCTTTTGATTGCTTTTGGGATTTATTAAAGAATTCATGCTCTGCCCCCCTTCCCAGTTTCTGTTCAGGGCCCCAAGAGGCCTGGGGATGAAGGAAAGAAGACCCTAATCAGAGGGAACGAGAGTCTTATCAAAGACAAAAACACTTTTGTCTACCAAAGAAAAAGTTTAAAAAACAAAAACTTCAAAAATGTAGTATGTACTTTTTAGGAGGTCTTTTGTTCAGAACACACAAACACACACACACAAACACACATGTAGGCACATATAGATATGGTATACAGTATTAAAAAAGACATCTGTAAAATACGTATTTTAGGTATGGTGTAAAATTGGTTTTCAAATGAAGCCAAATATGAAGTAGTAAGGCAATGAATGTTTATTGCGTGAATTCTATTTGGTATTATATTATATTGGGGAAAAGCTGAGACATAAGGAACCACAGCCAATTCTGATTCAGCCAACTCTTCAGGCCTGTCTCAATATCATCCAATCTTTAGATCCCAAGCTTCTCAGTCCCCTGCCCACAAAAAAAGTGGCAGAAGAAGCTGAATTCCCTCCTCTCTCTGCCCAACTACCTTACTTCCTCATTCAAAATTCCTAGAGCTAGAATTAAAGGTGTATGCCACAACTGTCTGGCTCTGTTAGGCCTTTAACTCACAGAAATCCAAATCCTCTCAAGTGATGGGATTAAAGGCGTGGGCCACCACTCCCTGACCTTCATGTCTTGGTTCTGTGGGTGGCTCTGTCCTATGATATTCCAGACTATTTTTTCTTATTAAATATACAATATATCATCACAAATGTTCTCAAAAAACTCAAAATGACTGGTGGCATTTTTCCCATTATCTACTCTTTATCAAATACTGTGGCCTAATGGCTTTTTTTTTTTTTTTTAATATTTCTGATGATTTTTGAAATCAAACCCAAAGCTTAGGCATGCTAAGAAATGTTTTTACCAATAAGCCATATACCCCAAACCCTCACTGCGAAATATATTAGATTTGTGAGGGTGGAGTAGGTGTGGAGAAATAGCAAGAGTTTCTGTGCAGGTGTCCATAGAGTCCAAAAGACAGGCAGTTGTGAGTCTTCTAATGAGTACCAAGCTAACACTCCAGTCCCTTCATCATGAGATTCAAGGCAGGGGCTTTACCATGGGGCTACGGCCCCAGACATTCACTGGGGGAGTCCAGGCAGGCCCCCTACTGATAAACTATACACTATGTCCCACTAACGTCGTAGGTAGAAATGAAAACATAGGACAGGTATACGGTGGGTGCTCTTGCTGGTAGGATGCTCTGGGGAAGGGCATCCTAATGCAGATGTGAGGACAGTGTGAGGTCTGCTGGACTGCATGTCAATCTCATGTCTCAAAAGAAAAAAAATAGGAAGAAAAAAAAAAAAAGGAAAGAAGGGGAACCTGGGACAGAGCTGGGCAGTAATAAAATGTTTGTCACAAACCTGTCAGGAACAGAATTCAGACCTGCCACCCTCCCCCAAATCCACCTAAATGCATGGTGGTTGTGGGAATGCCAGTAATTCTAGCCTCAGAAGGCAGAGACGGAGGATCCCTAGACTAAGCCGGCTAGAGAAACTAGCAATATAGACAAGCTCTGAATTTCAGTAAGAGAGAGCCTGAAAGAGTAAGGCGAGGAATTTCCGATACTCTCCAAACGCATGCTTATACACATGCATGTACACACAAATGCTAACATGCACACACATACCCACATCAAAAATGGGAAAGATAAATAAATAAAATAGGAGTTTCTAAAATCATCTAAAGAATACTTCATGGGTTTGGGGCAAAGTTTCCTGGGCTTTGTTCAGTATTTGATTCATTACTTCTACCCTCAAGACTCCAAGGGCATGGCTGTGATTTACCTATCTCTTCCATATGGCAAGCCAGTTACAAAGTCCCCACAGAAACCACATGATAAAGGTGTTATTAAACACCACTTTACAACCTGAGAAAATCAGACTCAAAGAGGAAAAGAACTTTCACCATCAGAAGCATCAGACATCAAAGCCACGGCCACTCTGAGCCCAGCTGCTTTGCATTAAGTCTCCGTTTCTAGTAGCATGGGTCTGCTCTGCTTGTCAACTGTGTCGGTGAGATTCCATGGCAAAGTCACAAACTAGCTCAGGCAACTGCTGTGAATGTTTACACGACCCTGTCACCTCCTCATACCAGGATCGCATTTCTGATGACAACATTTAGTAATTCTCTGGTTCTGAGAACAGTGATCCCATTATGGAAGCCACAGTGGCATCTGTGTGTTTGGGGAACACTTTCCCAGACATGCATAAATACAGACACAGTGATGTACTTCAAACTTCTCAATACCTTCTGAGTGGATACAAGGAAAGTTCCTGGAATGGACTTTTCCATTCACCCTGGAATATTAAGAGGTAGGACTAGCTCTGTAAGTATTATAAGGCAGGGGAGAAGAAACAGAAGGGGCTTCTGAACCACTGGAGTGAAGACCATGTTCACAAAGGATAAATAATGAGTAGGGCATGGAGATGCACACCTACACCCTCAGCAGGAGGACCAAATATTCAAGGTCCTCCTCATGTACATAGGGAGTGTGAGGCCAGCCTGGGTTACACAAGACTCTGTCTCCAAAAGTAAAACTGAGGCATCAGTACGTAAGATGCCTCAGTGCATAAAGGCACCCGCCTTGCTGCCTGGCCTGATGACGATCTCAGTTCAACCCTTAGAATCCACATGGTGCAGAGAGAGCTGATTTCCACAAGTTGGCCTCTGACATAAGTATAACAAGAATGCACACAAAGAAATAAATTTAATTTAACACCAAAACAGAGAGTTGGCTAGAGAAGGTACTAGAATCTATCTAGGAAGAAGGAAAAACGATGGTGAAGTCCACCTAGATGTGGCCGGCCCCATGTTCAAGGAAGAGAAGATGCAGGAAAGATAAAAAGACACTGACTCAGAGGGGGCATTTTAGAAGAGTACAAAGGAATATACTCCGGAAACAGCCCAGGAAAAGGAAAACTGAGCAAGTCTAGTGAGAAAGGAGATTCCTAAGTCTGAATAAAGGAAGCCAAAGAACAACGGGTTATGAAGTAGAGTAGCAGGGTTCTGGTCATAAGAGGCTTCTTCTTTCTGTGACTGAGCACTTGACTCTAAGTGGAGCTGTTCTCCATCAGTGAACAGCAGGTGTGGCCTGGGTCCGGCTGACCAGGAGTACAGCGTACGTAGACAAGTACAGGTGCACGTATATGCACACCTCTAATGACAAATGCAGCAATGCTTCTCCACTGCGTTTGAAGTCACAAAAAAGAAGGAAAAGAAGGGGATAAAATGACCCTT
The DNA here is from genome assembly GCA_033318265.1 of Phyllotis vaccarum. Lineage (NCBI taxonomy): Eukaryota > Metazoa > Chordata > Mammalia > Rodentia > Cricetidae > Phyllotis > Phyllotis vaccarum. Next base: position 41,011,807 of record JARWLC010000017.1, on the reverse strand, counting down.
TGTATTAGCACAGTTTGACCCTCTGGTAACTGAAAAAAATTAAATTATTTTTAAGTGTATGTGCATGCAGGAACATGACAGAAGATTCTGGAGATGTCCCCCCCCCCCCAAGTTAAGAGTTTCAGCTTGTTATGAGTCGCCCGATGCTGAGAAGTAAACCTGGGCCCTCTGCAAAAGCAGTGCATGCTCTTACATGCTGAGCTATCTCTCCAACCTTTTGCAATTAAAACAACAAATACCACAGAAGGTAGGCTGTCCACACTCAAGGTGTACTAGGGACCTCAAGACAAAGCGCTGTTCAAAGAAGGCTGCTGACAGGCTAGTTCTTTGGATGAGAAAGGTGAGTTCCTGAGAATACCCCGAGGAAGGATTCCTGAAGCTGAAAGGCAGAAGGAAAAAGGGAGGGTGTGGCCATGTTAAAGGAGCAAGGGTCACCCCATTAAACTACAGCCTCTTGCCAGGCCTGTCAAAAGGCCTTAGGAAGGAAGCTGGGGCCAACGGCAGTGAAATCGCCTCTGCTCAGGAGGCCTGCTGGAGACAAAATGAAACGCGATCCTGTCGGGAGCGGCCCCTGGGTAACATTTTCACTCCTGAGTTTCATTTTCAGTTGAGGCTGAGATTTTTTAAGAAGACAGCAAGCAGCACGGGAGTCCCAGGTGACAGGATCTGCTCCGATTTAGACTTTGAATGTTGCAAATTAAATTCCCTCATCAGGCCTCTAATCACTCTTACCAGATGGGGCTTGTGCTCAATTTTGGATCCACAGGAAATTTAATGGTTATTGTTTCTGTTTAAATAGGAGATTATTGCATTTTAATAAGTTCTCTTTGGGACTTGCAGCAACAATAGAGCACTATGAATTACTGTAGATGGCTGTTACTGCATGCTGGGGAAAAATCAAGTTACTAAGTGTGACAAGTTGCTTTCTCTTCCCTTCCAGCAATCGCTCCGAGTGTATTTACCACCAAATTAAGTATGTGCCGAGGGGATAATATTTTTATCCTGCCGAGGGGGAGAAGGAGCTTGTCTGTGGATTTTCATTAAAATGACACATCTGTTCAGCAATTTCACAAAGTAATTCTGCTGAAAGTTTTATCAGCTAATTTTAATTATTCACTCCAGTGGGTTGAATACAGGATTCATCATGTTGAATTAATACATTTGACGGGAATTTCACAAAGGGGGGGGGGAGAAAGCAATCAACAAATTGAATTGTCATGCAATATGGATTAAATTGAGATTCTTTAATTAGGATAAGCCTGAGATTTGGTATTTTGAAGGTATTAGAAAGCTTAGCAATACATTGGTAAAGATTAAGAAAATGCAATTAAATATTACACTTTGGACACTGGCGGGATCACATGTGAGTCAGAGAGGCCTCTTTTAAGCGGGACAGTTAATAGTGTCAGTTTCTGGGACTGCTCACTATTGGAACTGCTGTCAATGAGAGACAGGTGCTGATTGTTTTCCAGGGAGGAATGGGAAGGTGGTAGTGTTTTAAAAGAATGGGAGTGGATTCCCTTTAAACTACAATGAAAAAATTGTGAACCTGAGTAGGATCAAATACTGGGAAATGCAATGTTTGAGTTCAGCTCTCCAGTCACTACACAGAGAACTTTGAAAAATGTAAAAGTTTCCGAAGGCCACTTAAAACACAGAGGATACGCTATGAGATTTAATGAAGAAGCTAGACCCCACTCAGCTGAGTGATAGGAAGTCTAGGGATTCTCTCAATCTAAATAATACCTGATGGGCCCTTTGTTACAGGACTGACATTTCACAACAAAAGCAGGTGACTGAGCATAGCTTACCTGTGGAGACCAGGAGAACACATTACTCCAGAAAACACAAACTAGACAGATTTATTCTATAGATTCCTGATCTCCTATGTCTATGTGGCCTTAGGTGATGAGGACAATTGTTCCAATCTCCTTTCTGCTGCTCTGACAGAGCACTCTGACCAAAGGCAACTTAGGGAAGAAAAGCATTTATTTGGCTTGTACTCCCAGGTCACAGTACATCTTGGAGAAAGTCAGAGAAGGAAATAAGAAAGTACTTGATACAGAATCCAAGGAGAAATGCTGTTTTCTAGCTCACTTGAAGGCTCACGGTAAGCTAACTTCTTTTATGTAGGCCATGACAACCTGCCAAGGGAATATGGGGTCACCTACAGTGGGCTGTATTCGTATTAATTAATGATCAGTACAATGGTCCACTTGCATATTTACAGGCAAATCAAAACCTGGACAATCCATCAATTGAGAATCTCAGATGACCCAACACTGTCTCAAGTAGTCAGTCAATGCTAACAACAACAATGAAATCATTTTATTGGGAGAACATTTTTAAGCTAGCTGATTCAGAGAAGTTTGTTCTGTACTTTTTAAAAGAGACACAAATAAATAGTACTGCATTTTTGGTTAGTAAAAGGCAAATGCACCAGTATAAAATTCTATTTCCAGTTAATAAGCCCATGGTTTAAAATCTACTACTATTAATTCAAAACTATGGAGAGAAAAAAGTAAAGAAAGGAATGACCCCATGTTGATGGGAATAAATACTAGCCTGGGATGGTGGCGCAGAACATAAAACTGTGTCAGGAGCCTGGTGACAGTCCCATCACTTACAATGAAGGCAGCAGAATCAGGAGTTCAAGGCCAGGCTGGATTACAGTAGAACCTGTCTCAAAAAGTTAAACATACATGTGGTAACACACAATATCAGAAATGTGTAAATGCTAAAAAGGTACAGTCCCAGTTAAATATAATAGATTGCTATAGAGGGGGACAGAGAAGATACTTTGGAATCCATGGATCGAAGGGGAGGCTTAACCTAAGCTGGAAAGAGGACTGCATGCGCACGTACACACATTCACATGATGCTGACCCAAAGTCCTAAATCAAGAAAAATTTAGTTGAAATAAAGGGTAAGACCAAAACATTTCCAAATAAATAAAAGCTAAAGAATAATCAATTGTTATAAATTCCTTTCTTAAAACCTAGAGATATGGTTCAGGGCACTGACTGCTCTTTCAGAGGACCTGGATTCAGTCCTCAGCACCTACATGGCAGCTCACAACTGTCTGTAATTCCACTTCCAAAAGATCCAACACCCAAGGCAAAAAACAATGCACATTAAAAACAAAACAAGAAAACAAAAAATTCTTTTTTTCAATATCTAGTTTTAAATGTGTGTGTGGTGTGCACATGCACACCACATACACACATGCGCACACACATACACACACGCACCCTCCACATACACACACCACACATACACACATACACTCATGGACACACATACACACACACACTATTGCATTTGCTTGTGCATGCATGCATGAGATAAGTACTGGTGCCTGTGAAGGTCAGAAGCAAATCTTAGATCTTTAAGTTACAGGTGGCTGTGAACCATGCACATGGGTGCTCGGAACCGAATTCAGGTCCTCTGTAGGAGCAGCATGAGTTCCTAACAGGTAACCCTTCTCTTCACCCCTGGCATCAGATGCTCTTTCAAAGATTATTAAAGAAAATTAAGAGTGATGACAATACATATTCAAATCCACATGAAGAAATAAACAACACTGAAGGCAAGGAAGAAGATAATTATGATCTTCCATGGTGATGTACTGTGTATCTAATAAAGTTTGCTTGAAAATTGGGTGATAGAGCCAGCCACAGAGTTAGCCATCAAGGTCAGGGAGTGGTGACACAGGCCTTCAGTCCTAGCATAGGGAAGGAGTTCAGAGCTAGGCAGTGGGGGCACACACTGTTAAAGCAGCAGTTGGGAAGCACACACACCTTTAATCTCAGCACTAGAAAAACCTAATTAAGAAGTGAGATAGCAGAGTGGGCAGAGAAAGAAAAATAAAGCAGGAGAAGGTCCTTCAACTATGCCTTCCTTCCCTCTGAGGACTCAGAGCTATTCACTCTGAGGATTTATGAGGCATTGGTTGGTGTGAAATGGCTGTGGCTTGTTCCTCTGTCTCTCTGGTCTTTTAGCTTTTCCTCAAAATCTGGTTCCAGGTTTTTTATTATAATACCAATTAGAATTCAGCAATATACTTTCTACTTTCTTTTTTTTTGAAAAAGTATTTTATTCTATTTTTTTAAAGATTTATTTATTTATATGCAGCACTGTCTGCATACATTCCTGCAGGCCAAAAGAGGGCACCAGATCTCATTACAGATGGTTGTGAACCACCATGTGGGTGCTGGGAATTGAACTCAGGACCTCTGGAAGAGCTGCCAGTGCTCCTAACCACTGAGCCATCTCTCTGGCCCCTTAAAAATATTTTAAAAGAAAACTGCTTCAAACAGTAATTATAGATTTGTGTCATAGCAGGAAATATATAAGGATACATAATAATATCATGAAAGAAGAAAATGTAGATTAAAAAATAATGCAAAAGTTAACGAATAATAAAACAAAGTATATGCTTGTTGTATGTTTAAAAAATCAATACTATACTTTTATATTCTATATATAAACAGAGTATATTTTACTCTAAAATAAACAGTTTGTTTATTTTTTATTTATTGGGGCTTGTGTCACAAGATGCATGTGGAAGTCAGAGGACAATTGGACTGAATTGGTTCTCTCCTACAATGTGAGTCCATGGGATTAAATTAAGGCTGACAAATTTGGCAACGCAACCTTTACTCAATGAGTCATTTCATCAACCCTAAATCCTGTGTGGATGTAATGTAAACAAAACTGGTAACATGGTAGAGAGGGACATGAAGCTGTAAAGAACAGCAAAGTCTGTGCCTATTATCAGAACTTAAGTCAGCATTGTCTGATCCTGGATCACCCTGGAAGCCTCTGTTCTCATCTGAACTAAGTTAGTATTGAAGTAAAATAGGTTATAGCAATGTCTAACGCAGACTGTAAACCCTATCAGCAGGAATCAGTATCTAAGAACACAGAAAAACATATTGAAAAAGTCACAATGACCCACTGAAAACCTAATTTACACAGAGCAATAAGCCAAAGAAAATTAAGAAAACCCCCAAAAACCCCCCAAATTTTAAACATCGAAATAAGGTATAAATCCACTCATAAATATTTAGTATGCTATCAACTTCAAAAGAAAGAAAATGTTGTGTTGCATTAAGATTAAAACATAAACAAAATAAACAAGAATAACAAAGTATATGAGACACGTTTTTGATGAAAATTCAATTAGAAAAGTAAACTAATTGAAAAAGATGCAAACAAGGCTTGAGAGCTAGTTCGCTGGGTAAAGTACTTGAAGTATATACTAGACCAAAGTCAGGATCAATTAAATGCCAGGTAGGTGTGAGAGCCTACCTGTGACCTCAGTTCAAGGGAGGTGGAGACAGAGGATCCCTGGAGTGAGCTACCTAAATATACTAACGAAATGGATGGATTCAAAGGAGAAACACCGGAGAGAGAATGAGGGATATATCCACTGTCAACCCCTGGTCTCCACAGACACGTGCATCTTATACACATTCATACATGCCATGGACACAGACATGCAAAAAAATGTAAATAAGAGAAGGGGGAAAGCTGGGTGAGTATATTAAAAACCAACAGCTTAAAATCAAGAGTATACTAAAGACTAAGGGAAACACATTATGATAATAATAGGAGTCAAGCAATCAGAAATCTCCAACAAGTATACACACATACGAACCTAAAGTCACAGATCCAAAATACACTGAAAAAAACCAAACAGCACACAAGGAAGAAATTAACATCTCAACAACATGTGTGGATTCACTAAGTGACCGAATAGAGAACAAATAAAAGGAACAGACCATGGAGTATCCCTGAGAAACTGTAACCTAAACTGACTTGACCCTTCTGGAACATTCTGGTAAAAACAAACACAGATACTCCTTTTTCATTATAAGGAATAGGTCAACTGCTCCTATGCCATGAAGTATCAATAAACCAAAAAGAACAGATGTCATAGAGATTTTTTCCCCATATTTCTCACTTAAAATATAAACTAATAACAGAAAATATGGGAAATTCACAAACACTCTGAAATAAATTGAAGAGCTTCTAACTGAATGAGTCAAGGAACAAAACACAAGACAATTATTTTTTTGAAGTATTGAAAAATATTATAAAAGCCATGGCTAAAATCAGAGAATGGTGAAAGAGACAAAAAGCTAACAGAACCCTCATGCAGTGTGGTGCCTATGTTGAATAAGGGACTGAAGAGATGGTGACACAGTTATTAATTTACAAAAAACAAGATAAAAATCAGAAAGAGCACAGACACTGCTAGTATTGTTTATATAGCTCAAGTGTAGAGTTCTCTCTATTAGAGTAATTATTTATGCTCTGTAAAACGTACCATAAACTTCCGGGGATGTATTAAAGGGGTCTTAAGTCAGTCATATAGCTTGACGTCCCGTCTCAAGATATTTAATTCATCAAAATGAGATTTCATGCATATTTCTGAATATCTTACTGGCAGTAAATTCTTTAAGGAAGTCACATTTGTCTTAATATCCTTACCCCTGGTACTGGGATCTGTACCTATAGCTACACGGATTCTAAGTATGCACTCTGACACTGAGCTCTATTCTCAGCCTCACCACAATACCTATGTACTTCAGGAATTTCTATCCAATGTCTATCACTCCCTGAAAAAAAAACAAATTCTCTTCTAGGATGTGTATAGGATCTCTGTTCTCATACCTTCAGCACTATGCAAAACACAGGGGCCCAGATGTTGTCTCCCGGAATAAGTGCCATTCTGGCCTTATGGCCCATCATCCTCCCCAAAGGACTAAAACCTTATGTTAAATAGGGGGATTAAGGAAAAACATGGTTTCCTGCGCTATAGACGCTGCCACCTCCTGAGTGCTAGCCTCTTGGGATCCTCCAAGACCTTGGGTGTGCCTGGATGAGGGGGCAGGGTGTGAGAGAGTTAAAAAGGAAGCAAAGAGCCTGGGACACTCTAGGAGAAGCAGGGGACAAGCATGGAGTAGGGAGTAGAGTCAGTGTGAGTGGAAGGAGCAGAAGGAATCCAACATGGTGGGAAGCTAGAGGGGAAAAAGCTAGGCGAGATGCATGGCAGGAGAGAAGCATGGCAAGGGGAGAAACAGGTCTAAGACATAAGATGTATTGAATAAAGCTCGGGTCTCTCAGTGTGTGTGATCCCGAATGATGGAACCTAAATGACTCCTGAGTGCAGATTGTTTAACCTCGACGCCTCTCGCCTGGACAAGACTTGGCCCCAAAGAAACCGGACGCGGTACCCACATCCTCATCACACCAGCAAAAACTGATGGCCTATTTGAAGAATTAACAAAATAATAAATATCAAACACTTAGCACCCACCAGGCTATTTACTACGCATTATTATGAAGAAATGAAAGTGATGTCCCTTTAAAGCAAAACTCTTAAAGCAGAGTGAATGGACCAAAACATCCTTCAGCTAAACCAAGGTACCCAGCTCTACATTCCTTTGTGGGAGAAGGTAGTTTATTTAAAAGTAGCTTGAATACAGCAGAAAGAATGTTAAGAAAATGATTCTGCAGCATGTACTTACCCAAAGAACTGGAAAAGCCTCTGCATGATCCACTTCCCTTTTGAAGAACAGCTGATGATCATACAGGCAGCAGATTGGCTTTTAATAAAGGATGCAAACGTTCAGTGAACAGCGAACAGACATTTCCATGTAAAATTGGATAAATGGGTTGCTTTGACTAGTCCTACATCAGTTCATTAGAATATTTCTAGGTCTTCTGGTATTTATAGCTTTCTACCCAATCTGCAGAAGTCTGAAATGGATTTTTTAATACTGTTTACCCACTTTAAGGTTTTGATAGACACTTTCATCATGCATTGTAACTGTAAAACCTAGCACTATGACCAATACAAGTCCTGAACCAAATTGAGAAAAGAAATTACACGAACATGGCCGTGTCACATTGGTAAGAACTTGAGAGCAGGAAAAGACATAATAGAATCATTTTTTTTTATCAGTCAAACAAAGAATCATAATCCTGCCTAACTGAATTGCCTGTGTGCTGGCTAGTTTTAAATCAACTTGACACAAGCTGGAGTTATATGAAAGGAGAAACCCTCAATTGAGAAAATGTCTCCATAAGATCAAGTTCTAGGGCATTTTCTTAATTAGTGATTGATGGGGAAGGATCCAGCACATTTGGATGGTGCCATCCCTGGACAGGTGGTCTTGGGTTCCATAAGAAATCAGGCTGAGTAACGCACAAGGAGCAAGCCAGTAAGAAGCTCCTTTCCAGGCCTCTGTATCAGCCCAGCTACCGCAAGAGATCTCAAAATTTTGGAGATGGCAGTACCATGGATGACTAACAAGAACAGCTACAGGTGTAGAGCGGAGCTGACCTGAGCCTTAAGAAAAACGGTGTGTGCTGTAGAAAGCAGAATGAGAGAAATGACCACGTCTGCTGGAGAAAACTAGAAGGTGAATCTCAGCTATTGGACACGAAGTATTTGTACAGCTGGAGTTTGGTTTCTCTTTGTTTTGACTGTGACTGTGCCCTGCTTCTTCCCGCTTGAATAAATAAAGTATTTAACTTATTTTTTTATTTTACAGGAGGCCACAGTTGAGACTCTGAACTTGTAAAGAGATTTTGGAACTTCACAAAGACGTTGGACTTTAAAAGGGAAATACATTTTCCAGTGTTTGAATATTTAAAGACTAGGAGACTTACAGAATTTGGAATGTTTATATGGTACTGTTGATATTCATGTGTGATCTTGAGAATGAACAGGAAAGGGACAGTTATGGCTTAACAGGGATATGTTTCGGCGTCAAATTAACAAGAGGTCATTTGTCCTGACTAGTCTTATGTCAACTAGACACCAGATATAGTCATCTGAAAAAAGGGAACCTCAATTGAGAAAATACCTCCATTCGATTCAATAGTAGGACATTTTATTAATTAGGGATTTATGGGGGAGAGGGACCAGCCCAATATGGGTGGTGGAATCCTTGGGCCACTCTATGAGAAAAAAGGCTGAGTAAGCCATGAGGAGGCTAGTAAGCTACACTCCTCCATGGCCTCTGCATTTGCTCCTACCTCCAGGTTTCTGCCCTGCTTGAGTTCCTGTCCTTCAGTGATGAAGGAGGATGTAGAAGTGTGAGCCAAATAAACCCTTTGCTCCACAAGATGCTGTTTCATCAGAGCAACAGAATCACTAAGGAAGACAGCTTGTGGGGTGATCAAAGTGTCTAATGCTTTAGTGTTTGTTGGCTACAAGCAACATTGCCAATTAGTAAGTAATCAAGTATGTGTGGATTGTAGACTCTGTAAGAAAGTGTGTCTAAGGGCATACATACTTCTCTCTCTGCATCTCTGCTTTATCTGTCTCTTTTGTTATTGTTTGTGCCAAGCTCACCTTAAACTCAATTTCTGATCTTCTAAGTTTCTGATCCACCTACTTCCACCTCCTGAGTGTTGGGATTACAGGTGGGCAACACTGTACTTACTTTTATGTAATGTTAAGGATGGAATCCAGGACACTGAGTATGATATGCAAGCACTCTACCATTTGAGATACAAAATCCTCAACCCAAAGACCAATGTATCTTTGACCACTGGTACATCAGGCATTTCACAGGGTCCTTGGCATCCAAAGTACAAGGTGGAATATGGCTTTTTCTATGAACAAAAGCTCAAAAGACAAAATAAGCCCAGTTTCTCTTGAGGTAACATAAATACTCAGGGAAGATTCTACAACATAAAACATTCTTAGATTAACTTCTTAGGAAAATAGTCAATCGACAAATCATAATAGTCTATTATTTTCAAGGTGATTTCCAAAATTGACTTTAAAAACTAACCTTTTGAAAAAGGCAGAGAGACATTGAAAAAAACTAAGCTACTTTGATTTTAGTCATTTATTAATTATTAATTAAACCCCAAACTCACTTAGCCTTATGTGAAAAACTGTGTTAGGATGCCTGCATGCATTTGTATGTGTATGTGTTGGGAGTGTGTGCATGCATGTATGTTGTAGGCACGCACAGACATGGAGGCTAGAGGACAATCTTAGTATTGTTCTTCGGAAGACATCCACCCTATTTCTTATTGGACTAAAGTTGACTTTAGGCTAGGCTGGCTGGCTAGTGAGAGCCAGGGATCCATCTCGTGTCTACCTTTCTCGCAGCAAGATTATAAGAACAAGCTGCACATCTAGCATTTTACATGTGTCCTCAGCATCCAAACTTAAGTGCTTATGCTTAGACGGTTAGTAATTGATCAACTGTCATCTCCTCAGTTCAACTTCTTAAATGAGAGAAAAAAGCAAAACAAGACAATAAAATAAAGATCCTACAAATTAGCCTACTGCCAGAACTGTTTCTCAGATGACATTAAATGTTGCCTAAGTTTTTCCGTACGTCACAAATGAATGTGAAATTCATCATTAAATAGAATTATGTATTAACATGCAAAGTGGAAAGGTAAATTTCCAGGCTATGAAATAGCACTATGAATGAAGGAGACCAAAGAACAGTCAAGAACTTAATGAGATGACTTTGGAAAAAAAATAATAGTGTTACTCTGAACAATATCTCTGTCCTGTCCCTATGTCCTTAATAACTGAGCTGCAAATTGCCTGGAGGAAGAGCTGGGCTTGTACTGTCTCTGAACATATCTCAGAGCTTGGTTCCCTGGTCTGTCAGCAGCTTAAAAACAACCAAAACAAAATGACTAGTGAGTCTCCATGCTACCCTGCAGGTAGAAGAACAAGAGGAGAAGCCCGCCTGTGGGCACCATGAGCTCACAGCCTCTGCACAGCCATAAGCTAACAACAGTTTCTCTGTTTTGTTTTTTTTTCTTTGTTTTAGAGACAGATTTAATTTACACCAAGCTTCCCCAGAAGTTATATATAGTTAAAGGTGACCTTGAACTCCTGGTCCACTTGCCTGAACTTCTAGCAAGCTAAAATTATGGAGTGTCACAACATCTATTTTATTTGGTGCTGAGACTGACCAAAAACTCTACCAAGTAAGCTCTCTCCCTACTCCTGGTTTTTATATTTCTAACAGGTAAAAAAATAATCAAAATATTAATACTTTGTGATAAGGGAAACTGCCTCAAACTTTTGCATCCATAGAGTTTTACTGGAACACTGTACATGTGTTCTTGCACCACTGTAACAGAATACCTAGGGATGTAAAGGCAAGAATACTCAATGTGTCATCTATGGGAAATGATTACTAAGCTTGTACTAGAGAAGTAACTGTTCCTGCTATATTTTGAGTCAACTGCAGGAAACTCAGTTACATCAAAGGACGTGGGATGCTGTCTTCATGTTGAATTTGGTCTGATGTTGGCCATCACTTTCTATTTAAATGTCAAAATGAATGTTATAATAAATGCTAGTCTATGTGGAAGGAGGGGCCATTTAGTTTACCTCTGTGAAGTAAAAGTTGTTGAAGGGAACAAAGTGCCATAGGGCTCTAGCTATGCTAAGACAACATGGCACTGGTATGTATTCTGCTATGGACCAATATGGCTAACACTGGATATCCAGAAGCATATGAGTCAGCACAAATTGGCTGGCACTGAACCATCTGGTATACAATGACTTCTGGCAGGAAGCTACTTTTATATAAGTTTTATATACATAAGGTCTTGAGGATAGAACCTAGTGCCTTTGCCTGGAAGCCTTTATATAGAACTCTGTGTGCCACCCACTTAAGTGCCTGTGTGTGGATAGTATATGTCAGCCTGTGTTTATTAAGTGCTTGGCAGTTATCTGTCTATGTGTGGATGAATTATCTGTCTACAACTTCTTCAAATGTTTTTAACCTCCTGGCTTCTATGATCCTTCTATGTTTTTGGCATCAGAGCTTGGGCCTCACAGAATTCCCTTCCACACCATTGCCCCCAGGCTTGGCTAGCTCTTCCAGAACTTTTCCACAACATCTCTCTCTCTCTTTTTTTAAACTGGAGGAAGCATGAAGGACAGTTTTGTGCATTATATAACATGTTATTCTGGCTAATTAGTTGACTAGCAATTAAAAATAAAAATCATGGCATAGGGCCACTTGTCAATTTCACCCTGTCATCACTGTGCATGATGCTCATTGTATCTTTAAAAAAAAGAAAAAAAAAAAAAAGCATTACCAGCAAGGAAAGAGAAGCTTTCCCTTGAGCTTACTCCCTCATTTGGTATAATTAATCCTGACAATTTGCCCATCACACAGTGTCTGTCTCCAGAAGGGGAAAAACACTACTTTGTGTTCCTGGGATCACAAGTCTAATTGAGCAGAAAACAAATCTGTTTTAAAAACAAGAAAAAGAGACAAGTTATTGTTTTACTCTGTTAAAAATAATAGAAAATGAAGAACAACAATGACAAGAAAATATGGTGGGAAATAGGACTGTGAAATTTGATTTCTTTTCCATAAATGTGATTTTTACAAAAAGTTGAGTCTAGTTTCTTGTGACAGGAACTAGAGGTGAAATACGGGAGGAGAATTTCTGGAAAGAAGCCGTGGATATAAAGGCTGACCAATTGATTGGAGCTAAAGAGAGGTTCCGGGGTTAGGATGATGCAAGTCCACACCCAGGTTATCTTGGCTGCCATTAGTTCCTTTAATAGCCACTTATCTTTCTTCTCTGTGTGACCTGACATTTCAGGAACACTGGGTAAATCTTCTCTAATGTACAAAACGACCCAGCTTCCAACCATTCAAAAGGCTAGAAACAGACCTGAGACTGAGGATTTCCCTGCTTTGCTATGTATCTAACAGTGGGTTTGAAAAGTATGGTGTGTTTTAGGATTAAATATTTTTTAACTTATGTATATGTATATACCTCTGTGTTCGTGTGTGCATTTGAGTACAGGTGACCATGGATGCTAACGGTTTTGGATTACCATAAAGCTGGAGTTACAGGTGGTTGTGAGCCTCTCCCCATGGGTGCTGGGAAGTGACCCTGGGAGGGCTGTAGAACAAATGAACTATTAACTCACTTCAGTCCTGAAAGTGTGCTATTTTATGACTTTCTTTGTTCTGTTACTTCTAAAAGTTCATAAAACTGCTACCTCCTTGCAACATGGTATTTGAAGAAAACCAGTCAGCGTTTCTGAGCCACAATCATGCTTGTCTCCAGAATAAGCTGTCTTTGGTCCCTTCTGAGTGCCATGCTTGCTTAGCTATACCGCTATGCCTCCCATTAGTTTCCTTTTCTCTGAGAAGAGGACTGTCTAGATGATGGTAGTCAACTAGCTATCAAAAGAAGAGAATGGGGCATTGTGCAGAAGAGCAACCCTCTGCTCCTTCCAGTCTCTTCAAAGCGTGGAGACAGTAAAGACACCATGCTGTAATTTCAGCTGACAAAAAGTATCAGCGTTATCACACACTTTGTGAATTAAGTAATGATTTAATTAGTACCAGTCTGAATGGTCATATAATGTTGTAATTAGAAGGTTGAGACAAAAATAATTGGTGGAGGTGGGGCTGGGACTTGGTGGGAAATTACCATAATGAATGGAAAACAGGAAGTAGTAATGCATGCCTCAGTGGCTGATTAGAGACCCTGAGGGCAGAAACTCTGGCTTACACTACAGTACCTTCGCTTTCATGCCGGGACCCGAGAAAATGAGATTTTTCTGCTTTTTAAAAACCTGTGTTATAAAGAGACTCAATCATGGGGCTCTACCTCCTTTGAGTTCTAAAGCCAAAGGTTAGGGAGCACATCCCACTTGTCTGCAGTGAGAAGTAAATGTTCTGTAATGGTGGGAAGAAGAGGAAAATGCACTTGCTGACAGAAGTTAGGAAGAATGCAGCTGAAGGGACAGAGAAGCAACATGCTCATTGCATTACACACCCAGAAGCCACATACAGCTTGGCTGTCTTAGTTTAGGAACTGCTTATTTTGCTTTGTGCATGTGTGTGTATGTTTCTGTATGTTGACATGTGCAGGATAGGGGTCAATCTCAATGTCATTCCTGAAGCACTGGAAACTTTTATTTTTTTAAGTGTTTTATTTTTTTATTTTTAATTATCTTAGTATGTGTTTTTCTGTATGAAGGTGTGTGTACATATGTGCAGCAGAAGCCACAAAGGGCACTGCTTCCCCAGAATTGGAGCTGTGAATTCTTGATGTTAGAATATGAAATTTGGAATAACCTGAGTTCCCAAACTATGGCCACTCATTCATATTTGGCTCTAGAATAAGGCATTTCATTTCCCTCCCTTGAGGTTAGAATTATGATTTTGTGTCAAAGCATATTTTTAATTTGTGATAGACACTTAGTAACTGTCATGTTATGGAACATATATATATATTTGCAATCACATTTGATTTCTTAAGCTTATGTTGAAGTCATATGAAGTCAGCCATGATATGACACCGTTCAATGAAAGGTTCTAGTAATTACTAATTCATATACTTAAACTTCACTGTGATAATATCCTGTATTTCCTATTCCATTCCCTGCAACCTCAGAATGAGAATCACACATGCATCTAGCACATTATGGCTAAGCAAGGTACATGCCTTCCAGTTACTTGGTTACCAGATCCAACATCACAGTTTCTGTTCATTTAAACTCTTATTTCATTTCATAATGGACTCAAAACACAGCAATAGTGATATTGGCCACCTGGATATGCATAAAAGAATCAGTTATAGCTTTGTGCTGTGGTTTAAATGAGAAATGCCCACAATAAGCTTATGTACTTGAACACTAAGTCCCCAGTTGGTAGTGCAATTTGCAGAGGTTACGGAACCAAGAGAAGTACATCCTTGGTGGAGGAAGTACATCATAAGGCTTTAAAGCCTGACAGCCTCATCCCATTTCTTGTTGTCTCTCTGTTTCCTGTATGTAGATGAGATGTGACGTCTGCGCTTTACGCTCCTGCTGCCATGTCTTTCCCTTTGGATTCTATCCCTTTGAAAGCATCAACAGACAAACAAAAACCAACAAACCACATAAACAAATGTAATTCCTAACCCCTTTCTTTCCTAACTTGCCTTTTACCACAGAACAGGAAAATGACTGATGACATGCATGTTATCATCAGGAATGGGGACATAGAGATGAGTGTTCTCCATGGCCAACTACAGCATCCTTTAGGGTTTGCTATGATCTTATACGGGGTGAAGCAAAGGCCCTTTCATATCCAAATAGTATATAACTGAAAAATGAAAAACTCCATCCCCTGGAAAATAACAAAAATCAGTTATCATATATTTGGTTTATCAGGGGAAAAAACCAATTAATGCTTAAGATACATGATATCTACCTCATTTCTACCATCCCAATTTCATAAGCTACCATGATAGAAATCTCAGCAGTTGGAAGACTGGCACAAAAGGATCATGGGTTATAGTCTAGTCATATAGGGCCACTCAGTGAGTTCAAGGATAGCCTGAGTGACGTGGTCAAGTCTCTCTCTGGAGCATAACAAAACAAAATGATAAAACAAAATCTTTAAAAAGCACACTTAACTCATACACAGAATCCTAGCTGCAAGGGAGTCTAGTAATTACATATTTCCATTCTTGAGTCCTTGCAATTAAAGAAAAAAATACAGCTTAGAATGAATACTCTGTTCCATTCGACCATGAGACCAGACTGGAACTCTCTATCAAACTTTCTATTAATTTTTCCTTGCCTTTTCAGATACTACTAGGATATCAACATAAATCAATCTCTCTCTCCCTCTTCCTCCCTCTCCCTCCCCTTCTCTGTCTCTCTCGCTTTGTCTCTCTCTGCTTAAATATGTTGTTTATTTCAAAGTCAGGACACTAAGACAGACTGCAGATAGCAGAAACCCTGGCGCATATGAGTACTGGCTAATACAAACAGACATCTAGGAATGTTGAGGGATAAAGAGTCTAAAACTATCTTCTACCAATTTGTTTTTCTTTTTGCTTGATTTTAAGTGTAGAAGCATTTCCCTTATTAATAAAAGGTACCATGGCAAAAAAGTTTCAAATTAACACATGCAAATGATGATAATAACAAGAAAAACAATAACTATAAACAAAATTAATCAGGATACAAAGAAAATGAGAGAAGGCTGTTTTGTTTAGAAAGCAGACATTAATATGGTCTTGTGACATTCTATAACACGTGTGTTGAAGATAACTACTAGTAAACTCTATTAGCTGGGTATCTGTGACTATTAGACAATTCATGGTCTCAGATAAAAAGCCCGATGTGGACTCCAAAAAGGCTTTTTGTGAAAGGACAGATGTAAATCAAGCGTTATACATGGTAAGATATAAGAAGATGAGCAGTAGAGAATCACCATCTTACTAAAGATAAAGACATGAGCCATTGCAGTCTTGGGTTAGTTTAGCATTTCTCCAAAGCTGACTCTTGAGAGGTTTATACTTACTTCATAAAAAGTAAGACAAGTATAAAAATAAAACAAAGCAGAAAAGGTGTATATACAAGCCAAGTAGCACTATGGGCAAAATGAAGTCAGGAGCCAGTTTATATGCACACTCCAAAGCGCTGTTACCCCAAAGTGCTGTTACCCAATGTGTAACAAAGTAAGTCATACTATTCACTGGCTGAGGGCTGTACAAACAATAATTAACTCCCCCCTTATTAGTACCAGTGCTTGGGAAAAACAGAATTCAATGGCAAGAGAAACCTTGTATATAAATGACTATTGGGGCAGTCAGGAGGCCCAAGGCCAGTGTGTCCCTAAATAAAAAGGTGGAGAATAAGAGTGGATACCCAAGTCGTCTGCTACAGCTCATTTGCTTAAAATGAAACAAATCTATTAACAAATCAATCAATAGACAAGAGATAAGGCTATGGCTTCAGTCCAGCCTTACAGCATTAGGAATTCACATACTTTTCTATTATTGCTGGCCAGATTAAACATAAGATAAACGGTTACAACATAGTAGTACAGAAAACTCCACAACATTCCTTCTGGCATATAGCACAACATCAGCACTGAATGGTAGGGCCACGGTGCACTGGCAAGATGCCTCAGTGGGTCAAGACATTTGTTGTCACACCTGGTGACCCAAATTTCTGGGACGCACTTGTTGGAAGTAGAAAATTGACTTCTGCAAGTTGTTCTGTCTACATATATCCACATATACATCTCCCATCATACATTCAACACACACACACACACATACACACAGGCATACACACACATGCACGTACACACACACACAAACATATACACACACACTGCATACATACATTAATAAAGTAAACTTAAATAAAGGCAAGAGATAATAATATTATACAACACTATACAAATTCTGAAGTTATTTTGCAATTTGTCAAAATTTAAATGGGCAACCCTGTCAGTTGTTACTATGAGTGCTTAGGAGGTGACAATCTAACAGAGACTAAATAAGAATCTGTGACATCAACCAAATTACATTTCCCCACATGAAATAGAACACTTGCCACTCAGAAGATTTCAAACGTCCTATGTTTTATGAGCTATGATCTCTGCCCCTGACTTCGGAGGTTGCAAATAGGTACAAGTATTTCATCACCTTGAAATTGAAAAATTACTATCATGTAAGGAATTACTCAAGCCAGAAACCCATATGACCAACTACCCTTGATGCTTCCCATTTACTCAGGTTCAACTGATGAAGAGTCCTGTCCATCTTACCCCCAGAGAGTTATCTAACTGGTCCACCTCCCACCATTACTTGTGTTACCCAGGTTATTGCTATTTCTACTGTATAATGTGTCCATCTGTCTGAGCACCATTTTTGATGTGATGATCATTCTCAAGTACAGTAAACCTACTGAGTCAGTCCCTACCTAAAATCCTTCATTCCTCGGTGCCTGAAGAATATCCTCTAACATCCACAACCTGCTAGCATTGTACGACACTACCTTCTTCAGATCTCCCAACAAGTATCTGCTCTATGATTTTGTTCATGATTTTTTTCCTTAGTCAAATACCAGCTACTCTTTGAATCTTGATGTGCCGGATAGTTTTATGTCAACCTGACCTGAGATAAAGTCATCTGCAAGGAGGGGACCTCAATTAAGATACTGCCTTTAGAATATCAGGTTTGTAGGCAAGCCTGTAGGAAACTTTTTCAATTAGTGATTAATGGGGGAGGGCCCAGCCCATTGTGGGTGGTGCGATACCTGGGCTGGTACTGGGTTCTATAAGAAAGTAGCCATGAGGAGCAAGCCAGTGAGCAGCTCTCCTTCATTAATTCAGCATCAGCTTCTGCCTCCAGGTTGCTGCCCTATTTAAGTTCCTGTGCTGACTTCCATTGATGATGAATAGTGGTATGAAAATGTAAGCCAAATAAACCCTTTCCTCTGCCACTTGCTTTTTGGTCAAAGTGTTTCATTACATCAACAGAAATCCTACCTAAGAGAGATGGTGTAAACAATACTGCTGGTCTAGGCATGGGATCCCACATACCCAGACATGTTCAATATACTAAGTTTTTTTTTTACATAACTCTATTCTTGTGTAACTAAAATCTGTAGAAACACGTTTTCCTATTCTAGAATGTCACAAGGGTTCTGGTCTCATTCTGCTGCTATGATAAATACTCAAACAAATGGAGGAAAACATTGTTTTGACATGTATTTTGAAATTGTAATATATCACCAAGGGAATTTAGGGGAGACATACAAGTAAGAACATGAAGCGTTTAGAAACCATGGAGAAACGTTACTTTCTAGCTTGCTCACAGGCTCATACTTAGCTTTCTTATAGTATATAGCCCAGGACCACCTGCCTAGGGAATGGTGCTGCCCACAATGGACTAGTCCTTCTTATATCAAAACAATCCCCCACAGGATAATCTGATCTCTGCAGTCCCCCATTTGAGACTCTGTTAGATCATTCTAGGCTATTTCAAATTGACAGCTGAAGCTAATTAGAACAAGGAATGAAACCACATTTTTGGTCATATTACCATTCATACCTACACACTACCTAACATAGAACACATACTAAGTGTCATTTGCTGATTGGGTGGCAGGAAATCAGAAGGATATGGCTAAGTGTAGATACGTTTAACTAGTGATAAATGGTACAAAATTTTTTTGAGTGACAAGAGACTGAAATTCTTGTGTAACAGCAGTGACTTTAAAAAAAAAAAAAAAACAAAACAGTGGAATCAAAGGAAACCTGAAAAAAAAAAAACAAAAGAAAATAATTCTAAACACTTTTGCAACTATAGCCACATGCTAGGTATGAAGTTAAGAAAATAGTACCTTCATGGCTCATACATTCAAAGACTTAGAAACTCTAAGGTTTCAACCATAACTTAGGGAATTAGTATATTTGAAATTCAAGCTTCTGCAAAAAATAAAAAATAAAAAGCTCAGAGGAAATAATTTAAGTATCACAGCAGAGTTTACAGATGGTTATGAGCCTACAAAGCAGGAATTCTAGAAAGCTTTCACTGCTTTTTACGACATGAACCAAAGGGCTTCATTAAGCATTTGGATTGCTACAAGTCTGAGGACATTCTGGGCTGCAGGGAGAGATCCAGGCCACCCTGGGCTAACCAGAGACAATGTCTAAGAAAGGTGTGTGATGGGAGAGAGGGGCTGAGATACACCTCGGTTGTTAGGGCACTTAGCTACCATGCATGGAAAACCTAGGTTCCTAACACGGAATAACAGTTGGTGTGTGCATCAAATCCCAGTGCTATAGAGGAAGGAAGGGGCAGGAAGATTTGAAGTTCAAGGCCATTCTCATCTATATAAGGATTTGGAGGATAGCCTGAGCCACACAAGACTGTGTCTGAATCCCAGAAGGCCTTCATATCTTATACATGTCAAGTCAAAGGCACAGAACCAAGATACCATCCTGACCAATCAATCTTATGTGTCCCACTTGTTAAGTCAGTGCCGAGGAGGCTGGGAAAAGCTGGGATGGACTTCAGTAGGTAAAGCACTTAATACTTACTACCCATGATGCCCTGGGTTCCATCTCAGGACTGCATAAACCAGGCAGGGTGGCACCTGCATGTAATCCTAGGGAGAGGGAAGGTGGAGGATCAAGAGGGCCTGGTCTCCCTC
The DNA here is from genome assembly GCA_033318265.1 of Phyllotis vaccarum. Classification (NCBI taxonomy): domain Eukaryota; kingdom Metazoa; phylum Chordata; class Mammalia; order Rodentia; family Cricetidae; genus Phyllotis; species Phyllotis vaccarum. The sequence continues at coordinate 40,991,817 of JARWLC010000017.1, read as the reverse complement.
AGGAAAGTCAGTATCAGACCAGGGTACATGATGTCATACTTCAAAAAAACAGTAACAACAAGGAAAACCATGAACGGGTACCCTGAAAATCTTCCATAGATGCTGTCTGGGAGAACTATGAATTTTCAAAAGTTACTAGCGACATGCTGCCCATAATTTTTACACATTAGCCAACTGCTGACGGTTGAGGAGAATGTATTATTCAAACAGGGTGCACGTTTGGTAATGGAAAGGGTGAGGGGAGATGCTGTCTTTAATTTTAATGTGCCTGGCATGCTGGAAAAAAATTATTGGCATCTTTATGTGTATGTCTGGGTGTTTGCTGAGCCATGTGTTGTATGCAACTCTGTTTATTATCAGTAAATGAAGCCAAAAGCTAAGTTGAAAATGAATGCTAAATTAAAAATTATATAAAATGGAGTGAAGTGATTTAATTAACAGATTATAAGTGAGATGTTGCAGAGCAAGAATGAGTTTGGGAGAAGAAATGTGGGGGATGAGCAGGGTGGGAAATCTGCCTCTTTCATTTATTTGCTTAGAAACACTAATACAGGCACACTGTGTCTGCCAGTTTTTAACCACAGCCTCAGAGACAGTCAATAAACTTGCTTAATTAAGCCACCAGTTTGGAGCACAGAGTTCAAAGCAAATTGCCTTCTGTTTCACAGCAAATCGGTGGCTATAGAAAATACAATATACTGTCTGAAAAGAAATAATAAACCAACTGCTTGAGTATTTCAAAGACCTTTAAATACAAATTATGTGTGTTTCCCCTGTGTGGGCATGACATAAGATGTCCTGGAGATACAGCAGCTAACTTCTGCAATGAAGTAAAATCAGTATTTACTGGTCCAGAAAGTACTGAATGGTGTGCTAGGTACATTCGCAAGTGCCACCTGAATTTCTCTTAGGAAAACATTGTCTCACCTTTTATAATTCTATTAGGCATCCCCTCCCCATGTATACATGTGGTCATGGATATGCTGCTGCTTATTCAGGGGGATGCATTTGGGTATCAGAGGACAACTCAAGAGTGTGTTCCTCATGTGCAATCTACGTGTTGTTTGAGACAGTGTCTCCCATTGTCCTGGACCTTGCCAGATAGGTCAGTGAGCTTCAGGAACCTGCCTGCCTCAATGGTCAGTGAGCTTTAGGAACCTGCCTGCCTCAATGGTCAGTGAGCTTTAGGAACCTGACTGCCTCAATGGTCAGTGAGCTTTAGGAACCTGACTGCCTCAATGCCTCCCACTACTCCTGGATTTTAAGTATGTATGCTCACTTTTAATTATGTGTATGCATGCATGTCTATGTGTGTGCATGTGTACCAGAGTTCAGGTCCTCTGAAGGCTAAGAAACAGCACTGGATGACCAAAAGCCAGATTCTAGTCAGTGTGTGAGCCATTCAGTGTGGGTGCTAGGAACTGAATTCTGGTCCTCGGAAAGAGAAGCAAAATTTTTAACTGCTGGGACATCTTCCCAGCTCCACGTCTTTCTTGTTTTTACTTTCTTTCCGTTGTTTGTTTCTGTATTTGTGTTTTGTAACCTGGGCTCTCAGAACCATTTTACCTACTGAGCCATCTTCCTGGCTGTAGAAGTTGGGGTATGTTCTGAGGTCGTTCTAGATGAACAAATAAAGATAGAATGCCTATGGTATTTCCTGCTGACTGTCTGCTCTCTTCCTGAGATCCATCAGGAAAGAAGCTGTGAGTAAGATAATGATGCTGAGGACCATAACAAGCTACAACACAAAAAGCATCGTCACACGTTACAAGTTGTCAAGACTATCTGTAACAGGTGGCACCTGATGCTAAGCCTGATGATTTGAATTTGATCCCCGAGACCAACATGGCGGAAGAAAAGAACCGAGTCTTCCTGTAAGAGGCCTCTGACCTTCACATATGAGCTATGGTACAGGAGCATCATCTAATAAAAATAGGTGATAAATAAACTGTCAACATTTGCAGTCACTCCACATGAATCCGCTGAGTCTTCCTATGGGTCTGTTTTATATATAAAAACACATGGGTGGTGCTAGAACAACTCCTAACGTGTTTAGATGCAAAGTGAAAATTGAGAAAGAAAGTGAAAGAAAGCTGACACTAAGTTGCTAGATCACAAGAATAAAAACGGGGGATGTAGAGACGGCTCAACACTTAAGAGTGTGTACTGCTTTTACAGAAAAGTTGAGTTCCCTGCACTCGGGTCATGCGGACGATAACTCTTGTGCTTCAGGGAATCCAATACCTTCTTGTGGTCTCTGCTGACACCACAGTCCTATGCACATACCCACATGCACACACACACACGCACACACACATACACACACACACACACAATTTAAAAAGTAAAACAATAAGATAGTGTATATGTATACATGGGATATATAAGATAGGGACACATTTCCAATTGAGTGTTTTACATAGGCATTTCGTGTATAAAATTTGGCAAGATCCTAAATATGATATTTTCCATAAAAGAGAATACAACAATCAGATGCACATTATCTTAAGAAATCCAGAAATTTTATTCTAACACTGCTTTCTGTCTACCCAGAAAGGACCTAAGAACTTTTGCCACACAAAACAAACACCTGAGTTTTCCATTATTGCTTTTTCTGGAATTAAATTTAACAGAATAGAAATACATCCAAGTGCTGTTTGTCTCATATGTTTTCTGAGCTAGGTAACATAGGAATATGTAAATTTTCTCAGAAGCTCATCTCAGGCTCCCCACCAATAATAAAGAAGAGAGTAAGTTCCCACTTATATACTTGAGTCTAAAGTAGATGCCATGGCTTCAGCAGCCAACGTGTCTCCCCAAGTGCAAAACGGTAACTGGAGAAACAACAGTAGAACTAAAGTAGATGCCATGGCTTCAGCAGCCAACGTGTCTCCCCAAGTGCAAAACGGTAACTGGAGAAACAACAGTAGAGTTCAGAATAGTGAGAAAAGGTGGTATTTTTGGTGAACACTTGACAGAGAACACATCCTGCTACCACAGAACCAGCCATCAGCAAGGCCTTTCCACCTTCATGGGCATGTAACATTAGAAGACATGCCATACACATCAGACTTGTCACACTCTATCAGGAAAAGTCTGTTTGACTTTCTCAGTAAAGAACACTTCATCTTTAAGATATAAAAGGGAAGAAAAACTAGCCCAGATAGTGCAAAACTCTCAAGTAGGATGATAAAGGGAAAAAAATTAAAATTTCCAGGGCAACATGAGCTACATGGTACCTGTGGTAGTTTGAATGTAATTGACTTTTCAGTTCATAGAAAGTGGCACTATGAGGTGGTGTGGCTTTGTTGAAGAAAGTGTGTCATTGTGAAGGTGGGATTTGAGATCTCTTTTGCTTAAGCTTCATGTAGTTACACAGTCTACTTCCTGTTGCCTTCTCATCAAGATGTAGCCAGCACTATGTCTGCCTGCACACCACCATGATGATAATGGATGGGAGATCTGAAACTGTGAGACACCCCCATTAAGTATTTTATTTGTAAGAGTTACTGTGGTCATGGTGTCTCTTCACACCAATAGAAACCCTAAGTAAAAAAAAAAATACTTATCTCAATAAGCCAAAGATTAATTAATAAAAATTAAATACTATGGGGCTGAAGAGATGACACAGTGGGTAAGAGCACTGGCTGCTCTTCCAGAGGTCCTAAGTTCAATTCCCAGCACCCACATGGTGGCTCACAATCATCTGTAAATCCAGTTCTAGGAAATCTGACACCATCACACCAATGCAGAAAAAATAAATAAGTTAAATAAATGTTAAAAAATTAAATACTAACAAATGTGTGTATGTGTGTGTGTGTATGTGTGTGTGTAGATGTTTAGGGTGCACACACACATATGTGTGTTGTATTACTTACTTTTCTATTGCTGTGGTAAACATCATGACCAGGGCAATTTATAAAATCAACTGTTCACCTGGGCTTACTGTTTAAGAAGGTTAGACTCCAAGATGGTCAAGTGAAGGAATGGCAACATGAAGAGCATAGCGGTCACACCTTAAAACAGCTGGAGAGATGACTGCTCTTCCAGAGGTCCCGAGTTCAATCCCCAGCAACCACATGGTGGCTCACAACCATCTGTAATGATATCTGGTGCCCTCTTCTAAATAAATAACTGGTAAATATAATAACTGGTAAATCTTTAAAAACAATACAGAGCAACAACAAAGAAACCCTTAACAGGAGGCATAGTGCTGTGAGGATGGTGAGAGGCTTTTGAATCTCCAAATCCTAATCCTAGATTCTTTCTGCCTACTGAGGAACAAGTATTTAAACATTAGAGCCTATGAGCTATTGTCATTGTAACCACTACACAAAAGCAGAGGCCAGAGGAGGATGCTGGGTGCCCTGCACTATTACTACCAGCCTCATTTCCCTGAAACAAAGTCTGGAACAAGCCTGATGACCATTAAGGCCCAGACATCACCCTATCTTCACCCTCTATAACACTAAAATGATAGGCACATTACACAGCCACGTATAGCATTTTACACTGTTACTAGAGATTTGGATGCAGATCCCCAGGCTGGACTTCCAAGTGCTCCTACCTACTGGAACATCTTCCTCACTCCAACATTAGAATCTATAGAAAGACAGTTTGGAAAATGTGGTGACATAAAAAAGTAGGTCTGACTTTAAAAAAAAAAAAAAAGAAAAGAAAAAAGAAAGAAAGAAAAAGGAGGGTGGAGCTGTAACTAGGAGAGCTGTGAAAGAAAAAAATGACAAGAGGAAAAAATAGACAACAGAGGAGCTAACGGGGCATTCTTCATGCCTTGGGTGAGGGAAATCCAGGGAGCTTCTCCCTTCAGTAACGCTAACATAGTCTGGCATGCCCGGGAGTAAATCGATACTAAGCACAGTCCAGCAGAGACTGCCATCTTACATAAAGCTCAGACTGCAAAATAGACACGGAAGACACGCGATACTCTCCAAGGTCCCAAGCAGCCATAATCTCCATCCCTGGCAGCTCATCTGACATTCCCTTTTGCTGCCTCCTGGTCTCTTAGCCAATCCTGGCCTCTTCCCCTTCCTCCTCCTGTTCCACTGTGTCCCTTCTTATCCCCACCTCCTCTCCTTTGTTCCTGCCCCTTCCTCTTCTTCTCTCTTCTCCTCCACTTCCTTCTCCTGCTCCACCCCCCCTTCCTCTTCTCCTTTCTTTCAGAGGCACACCAAGAAGGTGCAAGAGAAAAACCTCCCCTCGAGTACTTAGCGTACCTGGCTCACCACTGACAATGTGTACGCTTCTGAGTGTATAAGGCTTGGATCTCAAGGGGCCATGCCAGAAGAATTCAAATGCCGGTGCACATGGCAGGTGGACACTCGTTCCCCAATTAGATCCTATCACCGCGATTTGAAATGCTTCCTTTCTTCTCCCACTTCCCAACTGTGCCTCTGACAGCGGGCACACATAAAGGAAGTGACAGGAGACCTTCTCCACCCTGCCCTGGTCCCTTCAACAAGTGTTCTTTAGAGCCATGAGTCCACAAAGGCCTTTGAATTTAGATAAGTTTTATGGTCAAGGCTAAAAATCCTCTTGCTGGTAATAGGAAATGTCATCTGGAACCCACTGGGCAGTCATAATTTCCATTTATAAATAGAAAATATAAAGAGGACGTCTTATCTGGATGATTTAATACATGTCTCTGCTTATTACTGTCTTCAAAGTGCCTTTTGCACAAATCTGATTTCAACTGTGCAATAAAGATTCATTATCCTTTTACATAGCAGCCTTTCTATTTCTGTGCGGGATCTAATTAGGAGAATACCAACTATTCTATAAACAGATGCTAATCGTGGAGTGGAAACACTTTCATTTTAGAAAGGAGACAGTGCTGAAAATCTACTACAAAATGTTCGTTGCATACAGAATAAGGGTGTGGGAATCGGCAGGGTGAGAGGGTAGCTGGCTGCTCTTGTCTCCACAGTGAGCTAGTATTGCCTCAGATAGTCGGAAAATTACTATAACGTTGGAATGCAAGGTATATTAGCTCAATCCCTCCACCCTGGTGTAATGTTATGTTCCTATGAATGAGGTTTTTACTTTAATATTTTCATGTCCCCCATTATCTCGTGTGTTTCTGTTGACCGCACATAAGCCTCGTCACATCTATAAAATGGACGAAGATCTCCAGCAAACAGTGACGGCATTAACAAGATAAATAAATAAACAAACCCTTTAGTTCTTTAAGAAAAAAAAAAGTTGCAAACAAACACATGGTACTAAAATGACCACAAACACCGGCTACAAGAGGTGCACAGGTGTAAGAGGCTAATCGCTGGTCTCATTATGGGCGTATCCAAGAGGCAATTTACAGAAGTAGACATCTTTAGTGGGCAATTCTTACACTACTGGCCAGAACATGTGGGCTCCTTGATGACTCCTATTTGTCTTGGGCTATTTCTCCTTTCCGACTGTGCTTCTTAAGAACTACGGAAGTTCTGCGACTCTCGGTAAATAAGACTCCATTCTTCATCTTTTTTTTTTTTTTTTTTTAATTTTCTTTGTGCAGTCTAAAATAGCCTACAGCTTTACCTTGCAAGGAGGACACTCTACAAGGACATGTCCTAACTACACAGGCATTACCTTTTCTTTGTCACCAACTGCCTTTTCTTTCATAAACATATCAAAATAAAACGAATAACTCCTGCTCTCCACCATACAAATTCACCTTCATACAGTCTGAGCTTCTAAATAGGCCTCACACATTGCCAAATACCACACCTCCAACTCCATAATGAGAACGAAGAATGTTAAACCTTACACCTCAACAAAGACAGTTATACACGACTGAAGGGAATCTAGACTTTGAGTCCAATGTGGCCTGATTCTAACATATGCATTCTATTTTTTTATTTTAAAGATTCATGCATTTTTCTGTGTATAGGTGTTTACCGTGGGGCATCAGAAGAGATACTGGATTCCCTGGAATTGTTACAGGAGATTGTGAGCCACAGTATGGGTGCTCAGAATCGATTCTGAATCCTTTGAAAGAGGAGCCAGTGCTCTTTATGATGAAACAATCTCTCCAGCTTCACCTAACACCAATACTCTTACTCTTGTACCATGTTCTCTCTTGTGACAAGGGCGGAAAATGAACTCAGTTTTCCAGCAGTATTTATTATTGGGGATGTTGTTCTGTCTACAGTTATACCAAAAAAAAGCAAAGGGACCTGCTTACTGAAGTTTCTTCTCATAGCTCTGGACTTGATAGAGTCCTATGGAGGCAGTGTGAGAAAGGATAACCATCCCCGACTCACAGAACAGAAGGATTACATCGTTGATACAGAGCATTGTTTGTGTAGCTTTCTGCTCTGTGGATATCCCTTTTCAGACCACCCCCACCCCAAAACAAATCAAAACAACCCATGCTCCTGCACACCTAAGACAACACCTGGCTCCTGTGAACAGTTGATACCACACAAAGAAATCAACCCTATTTTGAAGATCTTGAAAGAACAAAGCCTTCGCTAATGACATTTTAATGAGGAAATATATAGGCTAATTACTGTAATCTGGCTGGTCTATTAAAAGCTTACACCAAAGAGATGAGAGTATCTGCTGACTCAGATCTTACTAGCAAGGTTTGCTTTTTAGTTTAAATCACCAGAGGGAAGACAAACTGAGGAAGTCAGACTTCAAGGTCCAGATCTTGACTGAGATCCGAGGTGGAGAAGAGGCTCCCAAGGAACAATCAGTAAGACAAGTGTGTTCCTAGTGAGTATTCAGCCACGTCCCAGACTGACTATTTAGCAATAGATGAACCTGAGGGAACCTCTTTGAAAAAAGGCAAAAGCTGTCTAATGAGTTTTGAAACAAGGGACAGCTTAAGCCTCAGGAAGACGCCATACCCTGCATCTGTTCTTCCCATAGCACTTGTACGGTCCCATATGCTGCTACCTTCATGCAGTCCTCATGCATGGCAGGAAGGATGTTAGCTGATGGGCATTACTAGACCTAAAAACAACTCAGGCTATTTTTTTCTTTTGTTGTTATTGTTTTCTACATATTTTATATTACATTTTACTTACTTACAGTGTGTGTGCATGTGGCTGTGCCATTATGTATGTGTGGGATTCTAAGGATAACTTTCAGGAGGCATTTTATTTTCTATTTTCACCATGTGAATCCCAGAGACTAGACTCCACTAGACTCCAGTCATATTAGATATCTCTCTCTCTCTCTCTCTCTCTCTCTCTCTCTCTCTCTCTCTCTCTCTCTCTCTCTCTCTCTCTCTCTGAATGCATGTGCACACATACAGAGACCATAGGATAACCTCAACTGGCATTCCTCAAGAGCCAAGCACCTTGTTTGTTTAAACAGACTTTGTCACTAGACTGTCACTTGCCAAGTGGGCTAGACTGGCTGGCCAGCAAGCCTCTAATTATGGTGGTCTCTTCTTCATTAGGGTTGAGATCAGAGGTGTGTGTCACAATGCTTAGATTTTTTTTTTTTTTTTAAATGTAGGTTCTAGGAACTGGACAGAAGTCTTCATACTTGGACAGAAAGCACTTTCCCAACAGAACCACTGTCCCAGCACCAAGGTCATCCATCTTCTTAGGAGGCTGCTAAATATAATAGGTGGTGGAATTTTGGACAATTTTTCCCACTGCAGTATTGTTTATATACCTATATTTATCAAAGGAAACAGAAAAAAAAAAACGAAACAGGAATTCTAATATCCTGCATATCCTTATATCCCTAATATCTCCTGTTTGTGTCTGCCCCAAGTGCTTCCTAGTTAAAACATCATCCCACACAGATACATATGAAAGTCTCCATTTTCAACTGAGAATTACTTTAGGAAATGATGGTAGGAAGTAATCATGAAAAACCAGCTGAATGAAAGCTGGTGTGCATAATGGCTGGGAAATAACAATGGTCAAAGGACCCAGGAGAACAACTCTAAGGCCAATTAATTAGCCATATGTCCTACAGCAAGTCGCTTAACCTCCCAGATCCCAGTTTTCTCCTCTGCAAATTAGGGGTCCAGAACAGATGGCCTTTAAGGTTTATTATGCTGAACCTAATACTCCAATTTTGCCTCTAGTCCATACCCAGTTCAATTAGGTACTTTATAAGATCCAGTATAGAAGCCACCTCCCCTAAGAAGTCTTCCTTGATAGAGCTAGCACGGACAGAGATTTCTCCTCATAGAGGGGACACAATTACCTATCCCTCTCTGCATCGCCAAGGTCAAAAGTGTGAGTTTAGAAACTCAGGATTTGTTCATAAGGGACATTATCTGATACTCAGTTTTCTAAGCATTCTCATGAAAACCAGCAGTAGCAGCTTACTCCTATAAGCATAGAAGGGAAATAAGAGCTTTACTTTAAGCTGGAAAGATGGCTTACAGTGGTTAACAGAACTCCAAGCTCTTTATGACGTTCCAGATTAGGTTTCCAGAACCCAACTGAGATGAAACTAACCCTAGCCTCATGGATATCCAACTCCTTTGGTCTCTGTGGGTATTTACACTCACATGCACATACCGCCCCCAACACAATTTAAAAATAAATTAAAACCTTTACACATAAGATATCCTTGAGTTTTACAAAACCATCCTACTTAGATCACTGTGCCGACAAGCTCTCTCCTTTCTCATCTCCTTCTATCTTTTTGCAACCCCACCACAGAAAAAGCAAAGATAATGCAAAACTGGATCACCATGTAGCAATTCATGTGTCCACAGAGATGTTGAGATACAAACTAGGTCTCTCCATCCCATAGTTCTCCAAATACCCAGGCAAGTCATTTGGTATTAGATGAGCATCAGTCTCCTCTAAAACTAAGAAAGCCCATTTATAATTCTATAAACATAACCAGAAACACTTATATTTGTTAAAATTGCAATATCTCTTTGAGGACAAGACCAGGGGCGAGGGTGGAATATCATCATTTTGTATCAATAGCAAGCTTTTGGAAAACAATAACTGGAAAGTAGGGTAATTGGTATTTTAAAATGTGTGTAAATATGCAACATATGTAAGTATATTTTTGCATACACAAAAAAGCCCACTGGGATTAATGCAGCAGCTTTACAAGTAGAAACAATGGGTGTATATGTGTGTGATGGGTTAAAAAAAAAAAAAAAAACAACTGTCAATCATGTATTCCAGTAACCCTCAGTCATCTGAGAAAACTAATGCTCAAAACAAACAAACAAACAAACAAACCAGAAAACAAAATAAAAAACCTAACAGCAAGTTTATAGCAAATGAAACAATTTCTGACTCCCTTCTAACAAAAGTGTATTATGTGCTTATGCATGCCCATAGAAGGTTACACAATGCATTTCACACAGAGAAATATTAACTTGAATTACGGTAATTTTTCCTTCATTCAGTATATAAGGCATAATGCCACATATGCTAAATGTAAAAACAAAACAAAACCAAAAAAAAAAACAAAAACAAAAAAACAAACAAAAAAAAAAAACCCTTCCATTTTGAGGCAGGATTTAATGTAGCACAGGCTAGCCCAAAGTTGTCCCTATAACGGAGGACACTAAACTTCAAATCTCTCAAGTGTTGGGATGACATATACGTACTATCATACCAGATTTACATGGTGTTGAAGATCCAGGCCAGAGCTCCTGTGTGTAGGCCAGTAGTCTACCAACTAGCTATGTTATTTAGCCAAGACAACTCCTTAGGAGAGTATATCAGAGGCTAGAGAGATGACTGGGCAATAAAAATCTCTGACCCTCTTGTTAAGGAGAGGAATTCAGTTCCCAAGACCCATGTCAGGCAGCTCATCATGGTCTCTAACTCCGCCTCCAGAGATCTAACACCCTACTGTGGCTTCTGTCGTGCGCTCACACACACACACACACACACACACACACATGCACACACATACACACACACACACACATGCACACACATACACACACACACACACACACACACACACACACACAATTAAAAAGAAAACAAAATAAATTTCTACAAAGGGAGAATACAAAGACCATCAAAACCTAGAACTTGATATCACAGCATATTCTGACCTCAGAAAATAAATAGGAAGTGACACTTCCTATAGAATTTATGGTCAACCAATGTCCACAAATGTTTGCCTCGAAGCCTCTAAAAGCCTCGAAGAAGCCAATCAAGTCCAAACTGTGTATTTTAACTCATTGCCATGCAATGGAACACAAGGAATGGTGTTTCACTTAAGGACCTAGTCTGTGTATATCAATACATGCATACAAGTCCCTGTAGATTTTGCCGTAACTAATCAGATCTGAATTATATCTGTTCAGCAGCTCTAACCAAATACCCAGATGCCTAGAGACTAACAAGGCATGCGATCGTTCCGAGACCATGACGTGCTCTGCCTCCTTCTTGGGCTACACAAAACTTAATTATATCCATTGTTTTTGTTATTGAAAATATATTGGCAGTCCATTATTCAGTGAGGTATTTCCTGCTATTTCATCTAGTGAAGCTTTTGTGCTAAAGTGTATGTACGTGTTGGGGAGTGTATCTCCTTCCCCTGGCCCCCAACAAGGAGATGTGAGGCCATGGAAACCCTGCTGATTTCCCAAGCCCAATTATTTTATTGTGTAATGCCCTCCTCAACAGTGCACACACTACCTAGGGATGTGGTATGCCTAAACACTGCGTACTTAATGGAGTCCCTAAGCTGCCCCAATTTCACTGCTTGTACCTAACAGGCTGTGATACATTACCACGTTCACCAGCAAACTTATCAGGGCTCACTCCTGTGTTCGTAGACAAAAGGGGGGGGGGCAGCAGCTGTGATGAGGAGACCCAATGTTAATTCTAACTGCTGCAGCTCCATTACTTCCCAGGTCTGCCTTCCTCAAGAGCAAAGCAACCTTTTTAATCCAATCTTGCCACTTTTTTTTTTTATCCAGATAATGACAATAGGTGTTTCCTTATTTCTGTGGGCAGCCACTAAACAGCAGGAATCCACATACTCTGCAGTAGTTAACAGGCTGACTGACTCCTTGAAACACTTCTGAAACTGAATGTCCTGAGAGTATTTTAGGAAAGAAAATACAGTAAGGAAGCAAAAAGAAAATAAAATTTTCCTAAGAATCACAAAATCTTCGGAACAGTTTGTAACAGATGAAAGACAAACTTTTGGAAATTTTCCAGTTTTTTTCCATCCTTTTGAGTCGACTTAACTTGTATTCTGACTTAGGCTTCAGTGTGGAAAATGAATCTGATTTCCAGGGATAAGCATCATGGCATCATTCTTAATTCTCAGCACTCATGTTAATGACCACATCAAACTGATTTTTCCCCCACAATTAAGGCATGTTGGGGACAGAACCTTCAGAAAGACTTCTCATACTTTGTTCAAAGCAAATTTCTTTAAAAAACAAAAAAACAAAAACAAAAAAACCCAAATTACTTTAGGATGGTTATCCTGTCATCTTTCAGAGTCACACCCAAGTGAGGACTTCAAGAAAACACAGACACAGAAAGACACAGCCCCAAAAACAGAATCACGCCTCTCTCCACAATGTGGGAATAAATCCATTGGACATATGAACAATCCTCGGAGTTGGCTAGCACCAAGTGATTCTCTCCTTAAGACCAAAACACAGAAGACAAACTTTTGACACTTAGCTCAAGGTGCTGATCTTACCTCAAATTACCTGTAGGATGAGAAAATGTCTGAGTTCTTGCATTAATTGTAGATACTGGGTTCTTAAAGCAGGTAACAAATGAACAAACTCTGATAACTATAGTCTCCCGGGAAACATCTTCTTACACTTCTCTGTGATGTTTGCCCAAACTTTAGACCTTCCGTGATGGTTACTTTTAACTGTTAGCTTGCTATAACTGAGATTAACATGAGACTTCTCAATGAAGGACTCTCTAGGTAACGGTGGCCTGTGGGCATGCCTGTAGAAGGTCCTCTAATTGCCTTAACTGATATGAGGAGACTCAGCCCAGGGTGAATGCATTCTCTGGCTATAAAATCTGGACTGTTAAAAAAGTAGAGGAGGCTATGAGTATATTCATTCCCCCCAGCATTTAAGTGTAAACGTGACATGATTAGCTTCCTCAAGCTCCTACATCTGTGACTTCCCCACAGTAACAGACTGTAACCTGGAACTGTGAGTTAAAATAAACCCCCTCGCTCCCAAAGTCTCTTCTTGGCAGGATGTTTTTTTTATCAAAGCAACAGGATTAAAACGAGATTATAATATGTCCTGAGATGAATACTTCTGGACTAAATATGGTACAGAGCTCATTCCAAGGGTATGAGTTGGAGTGGAGAAAAAAAAATACTCATGGAAGTACTCTTCGGTCCCATCAGGTTTACAATGTACTCAGGCTATGAATATAACACCCAAAGGCCTCCCTGGTGGACCAGACTGCCTCCTGTACCCACTTCCCACAGGACGGCCACAGAGCTTATTATCAGGTCACAGGCTTATTATCCTCGAAGGATCAAGGGCAAAGCAGAAGATGGAGCGTTAGGTGCTCAAAGTGGAGAGGAGGACACACAAGAACGGAACTCATTATGGAAAACTCTTCACGGAGAAAAGAGAAATAGTAAAACTATTTGAGAACATGATAAAAGATGATTAAGGTAAATTCTGGGTTAGGTTTGAGATTTAAATAACACTGACAGCAGGTTATATGAATCACTGCACTCCCTTCCCCAGAGGCGTACCCGTCTACAGCATCAGGACCTGGGGCATGCCAGCTTCATCTTAGTGTCAGACATTGTAGTAGGGTGAGTTTAATTTTAACAGTGCCCTCTACAGGGTTTAATGCTGCTCTACAATTTAGTTTTCATATACAACGTTCTTCACTTGGGTTCTGAAATCAGATGGTTTGTTAAGTCTTAAGTCTGTGGCTTATGAGTATTATGTATTTGAGAGACTGACTTTATTTCTTTAAAACTTAAACATTACTACCTGAAAAAGAAAAGTACTGTTTAGATGGGCAGAAAGCAGGACAAAAAATTCAATACAGCATACACTGAACCTTATATTAGGCACACTCCAAGCCCTCAACCAACATCAGTCTCTATTATTACTCAAGCTTAAAAAACAAATCTGGGGGCATGGGGCGATAGTTCCGTCAGTGAAGAGCTTATTATTCAAGCATGAAAATGTGAGAGATTAATATACAGAACCCATATCAAAGATGATCACAGCAGTGAACTAGGGAGGCAGAGACAGGAGGATTCCTGGAGCTTGCTGGACAGACACTATAGCTGAAGAAGTGAGCTCCAGCTTCAAGGGAGACCATGTCTCAAAAATTAAAGTGGATGGACCAGCAACATGGCTCAGTACATAAGGGCACCTGAAGACTTCAACACTCCTGGGTAGAGGAATAGAAGTTATCCTGTGGACAGTCATCTCCCTAGCCCCCACATGCATGATCTTCACTTGAATAAATGTAATTGAAATTTAAAAGGTGGATGATAACTGAGGGAAAATCCCAATATCAACCTCTGGCCTACACACACACACACACACACACACACACACACACACACACACACACACACACACACACACACACACACTACAAATTCACCTGCAGTTTTTCCTCATTATTTATATCTTTTTTATTATTGTTTTCAAAAACAGCCTCCCCACTCCTGTCACAGAAAGGTATAAACACGTGGGTTTTGGTAGTATCAAAGTACCCACAAAAGGCTCGTTCTATACAGCTTGATCCTGTCGGGTCTGGATACAGTCCGGCTTGCTCCAGATGACCGAGAAGAGCATCACTGCCAACCTGTGATGATGACCATGCTCTCAAAGAGTCCCATTGAGTGGGGGAGGGTCTCACCATTTGGTTCTCTTCTCCCTTTGCACATACAGGCTTTGGTGATTATTGTTAAGATCTGTCGGTTTTTTTTACACTCAGTTCTTGTCTGCCTTTGCCTGTGGGTCTGTGCTCACAAAAGATGATAACAAATGTAAAGAGGCATCCTTCCTCACTCCGTCTCTTCCCCACCCTATGCCATTCTCTACTCCATCTGCCTGTAGTCTTTCTTTTGAAATCTCAGCAGTCTAGGGTTCCTTTCTGCCTTTCACTTCCCACACATTGCTGGGTGACATGTTCAGACCAATAAGGAATTTCCCCTGTTGTGCTGACAAGTGAGAAATTAGAGATTAAACATGCTAAAGATAATTAGCACCACAGCCTCCTTAAGGTCTCAGGTTCATCCCGGGGAACGTGATGAGGTGGCAGCTTTTATCCTGTTTCTCGTTGAGTACTGCGGTCTCTTTGCAGCTTCTCACTTTCAGCATCTGTGTTAAGTTACTGTAGCGGTCCAATTAGCAGACGACTATTAAATACAGGCTTTGTTTGCTCAAGGTATATCAGAAGTGACTGGAAAGGAATGCCATGAAACTTTCATTTTGAGGATTTGCAGCTGAAAACTCAAAAATCAATATTCTGGTTTGTCAGAATTAGAAAGCTCACGCTGAATTCATACATTTCACAATAAATTTTATTAGAGACAAGGATGGCACCCCCCATGCATCAATAAGAACAGATTGTCTTGGAGACAAAAAGAACAACACCTGGCATTTCATAATCTGAGATTGGGTACTTTAAGATTTATTTTATTTTTATTCATGAGAAACACACACAGAGAGAGAGAGAGAGAGAGAGAGAGAGAGAGAGAGAGAGAGAGAGACAGAGAGAGAGAGACAGAGACACACACAGAGACACACACAGAGACCATGTACATTTGGATACCTAGTAAGACCAGAAGAGGGTGTAGATTCCTGGAGTGAGAGTTTCAGGTGATTATGTACTAGGCGTAACTGGTGCAAAGGGTTGAACTTGGCTCCTTTGCCGAGGAGATCTAACTGTTGTGCCATCTCTCCAGGCCTTATCAGCGAGTACTTTAACCACGATCTCAATAGATCTTTTCAAACAAGCTTAGGGTAAAATATCACTGGTCTCATTCCTCCTTTATGAGTGACAGACAGTTAAGGTAGAAGTGAGGTTTCGCTGAATCAGATGATTTAACAACAGTTAAATATGTTTCAAACCCAAGTATCAATCTTAATGAAAGCCTTTTGTATGTGTGTGTCCACTAGTGTGTGTATGTGTAAAATTAAACTAACAGAGTCTAAAAAACCAATTATTTGTTATATGTATTCAATTCAGGAGCATGAATAGTGCAGCAAAAACTTGTTACTACTATGATAATTCAATAAACTCAGGAAAAGTAACAAAGTAAGTTGCTCTAAACTATACTGAAGTTGATTTTGCAATACATGACTAAGAAATGACAGGGAATAAAATGGCCAGTGTGGTGCATGAACAGAGATATCCGCTTGGATTTCCAGTGCTTGCACCTTTGAGAGAACAGTGAGACACATATGAATACATCACACATAATATGCCATTGGGCCACCAAGAATACAATATCGAAATGCAGCTTAAACAAAACTTCCTTAATATATTGTGCTTAATTCCAGTGTATGAGAGACACACTGTGTGGAGGACCCATGTATGTGAGAAGACCCTAGAAAGAAGAAATCATTTAATTTCATTTATATACTACCTACTATGTTGTTTTTCTCCTAAATATTTCCAAGTTGTATAGTTGACACTTCTGTTACAGTAATAAAATACCCTGACAAGACAACTCCAAGAAAGAGTTTGGTTTAGCTCATAATTACAAGTTATGGTCCATCATAGCAGAAAAACAAATGGCATCACATTCACAGGGGAATAGAAATGAATGTACACATGCTCAACTGGCTTGCTTGTGCTCAGCTTCATTTGTCCACTTATACTGTTCATGACTCCCTGCCTAGGAAACGAGGTAGACCACGGTGGGCTGTGTTTTTAAAAATACCCATCACAACAGTATTTTAACTAAAGTACAAAAGGCTAACTAAATGTACAAAATGAGGACATCTTCTATATGGAAATTACTGTGGTGGCAGAGCTCACTTTCTTTCCAACCGTTATAAGAAACATGATTAGAAAAACCCTGTACAGTACAAATCCTACTGGAATTTCCAGTAACACTACAAACACTATTGTCAGCTTAAAAAGAATTCAAATATCAGGAAAAAGAAGAAGGTTATAAAATGGGGTCTCCAAGTAAAACAGATGCCTGGTTTTAAAAATCCATCACTACCAAGCTTATTGAATGACCTCAGAGTCCGGCCAGTCCTCTCAATCCTGTCCTAACCATGTGTGGTGTTCCTGGCTACAGGAGGAGCAGAAAATAAAGGCTGGCAAGATTAACTGGGGGTTCTATCTTTGCAGCTGAGGGGGATCCATCATCCATGCTGGGTAAAGTACTTTCCACTGCATTACTTTGGGGTCAACCTCACCTTTCTGAGTATCTCCTCAACCATGCTCTGTCAGTAAGCCCAGTAAACTAACTGATTCTCCAGGGTGAAATCGGATGTAACCCTACTTTGTTTTGTTTCAGGGTCCTAACGAGTAGAGGGTAGATGTGTAGATGTTATTGTGTCTCCCCAGGGAAAGAATTCAAACAATGAAGAAGAATACAACTGGTAGCCCAAGGGTACACCAGATGTCCCTGTTTAGAATAATCAACTCCAAAGAGATTTAGGGAAATATCACTGCAACGGTTACGCAGTAAAATTCAGTTATTAGAACAAGGAAATTAGAACTCAGCCCAATCCAGCCTCAGTGGTGAAGACTCTCGCTGTCCCGATGTGTCTCAGCAAAAATGCAGCAGGGAGGAAATTTATACAACAATAGCTGAGTAGGCAGAGACAATTAGAAATTTTAAAACAGCTGCTGGCAGAGGCAATGAGCCAACTGGCAGGAAAAGGCAGCATTATACTAACCATCAGATTTGAAAGAGTACCCCTCTTTATTCGTTAACGTTTCATATTTCTTGCTCTGTTCAAACGCCCACCTTGGCGAGATATATCCTACTAGGCATTATCTAGTAAAAGCATTAATTTGACTAAATGCCAGTCAATAGTAATTAAGACATCTTTGACTAAAGCTTCAAATATAGGATGCCAGAGCAGAGGGGAAGAACAGAAAAGGGAGCCAAGGAAGGAGAGAAAAAGGGCTTCTCACTACCATTGTTATTTGTACTGTCAACACTTTTTTTAGTCACCTCTAACAATCCAAACAGATCTGAGGTGGGAAGGTGATTGCTGCCAAGCCCGCGTGCCATCCTCAAATATGCACATGGTGGAAAGAGACCTCTCACAAGTTGCCCACTAACCTCCATTCTCAACATGTGATATATATATATATATATATATATATGTGTGTGTGTGTGTGTGTGTGTGTGTATATATATATGGTTTAAGTGATCTAAATATGACTTCGTAAGCATTCCGAGGGACATTAAGCACCCATCCTAAACCACCCTTACCTACTGTACCTCAAACCACAAACAAGACCAATTCCAGTTACTACACCCTGCTCTATAAATGGCTTTGCTACATGGAACACTACTAAATGGCTAGAAGAGGGCATGAAAGCCAACATTACTCTAAGAATAAAGGTGATGACTCAGGCCATCTACATATCCTATATTAGTCGATACTCTGTATTATAGACTGTTTTGCAACACTGTAATAAAAAGCTGGGGGGAAGCTGCTTCATAAAGAAAAGCTTTATTTTCAAACACAGTTTTAGAGGCTAGCAGCCCCCAGTCAGTCCTTCAGCCCCATAGCTGTGGCCTCTAGTGAAGGCCTTTTTGCAGAAGACACAGCAGTGAGAGTTTGTAAAATATACAAAAGATCACATGTCCACAGGAAGCCAGAGATGAGGAGCAACCATGCTTGCTCTGGAGAACTGCTCGAAAGAACTTAGCAATGGGTCCCAAGAGAACTACCTCACTTCCTTTCGAAGGAGACCCTCTGTGACTCAGGCGCCGACTCTTCAAGGCCCATCAATGACAAATTCTTCCTTTCAAGGACCAAACTTCAAATGGATGAGCTCTTGTGGGCTCGCTCAATCTATATACACACATCACCAGGGCTTTTACCTACCGCAAGCTGACAAGTGTTCAGTCCAAACACCTCATATGTACAGTGCCATTTAATACTGCATAGATCTGTCTACATTCATTTGCATGTAAACTAAGATACAGACTAGCTATATGTATTAGCCACCAAAATGACTGTGACATATGAGATATGTCCTTGGCTATTTTCCTTTGTAATAAAGTCAAGAGTCATGGAAACAAGAGTCGATTCTGTTCTGTTCTCAAACAAGACTGTTTCTCTCTAAGGTAGTCCACAAATTACTGCCTTGTTGGGATTCAAAGTCACAGTAAGAGGTCTGCCCTATGTACAGTGAGACCCACAGCCCCTCCAGTTCTCCCTGCACTTTTTTGTTTTTTATTTCGAGATCCTTGTTTATCAGTTGTTTGCCATGGATGTAGTCTCCTATTTAGATGGATGTTTGTTACTGCCATATCTGCATGCAGGAACAAGTGTGTGTGTGTGTGTGTGTGTGTTTGCATGTCTATACTCAAGCACCTGAGTATCTACATGTGTCTTGTCCATGCATGCAGATATCCAAACACAATATCAGTGTTTGCCTCTATTGTGAGGTAGGGTCTCTGAAAGCTTTGTTTCCATGAGGTTGACAGGCCACTAAGTACCTGGGATCTGCCTGTCTTTGTCTAACAATGCTATGGTGACAGAATGGATACCCATCCAACCTTTATAATTTATCATTTTGATTTATTGTGACCTAATCATAATTATCAGGGTCACTTAGAAGCCCATATTTCTGATAGATAAGGAACAATCTGCATAATCACTGCCTCTCCGGCCACAGTAACATAACCTTTACAACATGCAACTTTATCTATAGTGGCAAGAATTCTGGTGTCTCCAGGATAATTCCTGTATTCTTTAGGATTCTTTACTCACAGTTTCTTAAGGACTCCTTTCCTATAGACAAAGACAAATAAAAACCCAAACCCAAATGTACAGACAAAGAGCTAACAAAGAAAAGCAATGACTTTTTAATTTCCACTTACTGGCACAGAAATAAAATCCACTATTTGTAAGATGCTAAAACTGTATTCTGATACAAAGCTGCCAAGGAAGCTGAAGAAATAAAGGTCACTGCCCTAATCCTTTCTCAACTGAAGGCCTGTTGATTTCAGAAGGTCTGGGTGGAACCCAAGGAATTTCCAATGCTACTGACCGAGGCCATTTCTCCATTGAGTCAGCTGGCTCAGTACTTAAGAGCACTTGCTGTTGTCCTCAAGTTTAGGTGGGAGTTTGGTGCTTAGCACCTGGAACTCCAGCTCCACGGGATCTGATGGCCTCACTTGGGGGCACTGGCACTCATGTGCACCCTGCACCCCCACCTGACCCCACATGCATGCAAATACATACTTAAGAATGAAATAACCCTCTAAAAGATTGTAGAAGGCAAAGGGTGAGAAGAACAATTTATTTTGGCTTGAGGTCTGAAGAAATGGCCTTCATCATGATAGTGAGGATCTGGGGGTCCTCATGGCAGGAGGACCATATGGTTGGGACTTCTCACAGTTGGTGGTCCAGGGAGGAAAGAAAGGGGAATGAAATGCTTGCCAAACTTTCTCTGCTTTCCTTTTTCTATTTAGCCCAAGTCCCCACACTTACCCAATCTATGGGACTGTACGAATATTCTTCCTAGGCGTCCTTCCTTCTCAGCTAAACCTCTGGAAACATCCTCACAGACACGCTAGAAATCTGTCGCCTAGGTGGCTTCAAATCTAATTAAGTTGATAATGAAATTAACCATCATATCTCTAGCTCCAATCTTAAGACACTGCCAACCTTGTTAGCACCTTGGGCCTCCAGCTGTCTTCCTTTCGAAGAACCTGGCCTGTTGAGCCTGGCTCTTGCTCAAACAGGATATACATAATAGAATAATGAATCCTACATTAACTAGAGTGGACACACTCACTGTACAGGGAGGTACCATTTCCACTGATAAACATTTCTTTCCATATAAAAGCACTTAGCAAGTGCTAGAATAGGCGTTTACTAATTGTCATCTGTGTTCATTTTCATATTCACGTTAAAAGGCATACTCATAGTAAGTCTCATGAAGGCACTCAATAACTGTCAGAGTGTTATCATGATTAATCGAAGTTATGGGAGAAGGAAGCGAATGCCTGTCGCCTCTTCAATTAATTCTCAGGGCTTTGATACGGAATGTTTATTAAAAACCTGGATTTATAAACACGTCTTTGACACACTCAAGTCTTAAACCCTTGACTTCAGCAGATAACTGGGGAACTGTGTGGCCAAGAACAGCGACATTCACTGCAAAGATACCTTCTGGTAATCTAGTCCATGCCTAAATGATTCTCCTTCCTTGCTGTGGTTCCACGAAAGCAGTTGATCATACCTGACTTCCAATTCTTCCTCTTAGGACTGAACTCATCATTGATCCTTAGTTCTCTGATACCGACAGGGAAGCAAGCAACAGCAAAAACAAACTTCAGGTGCTGTAAGTGCCGCGGGTTGTAAAGCTGGCTGTGACGAAGATTGACACGCACACCAGAGTGGTGTGACTGCTCTACTGGACTAAAAGTTTTCAAAAGATGGCTTCTTTGATAAAAATAGAATAAGACTTGCCCAAATGAATATATCAGAATAATCTACTCTCTGGGTACCTGAAAGACAAGCTGGGGACAGGAACAACTTTTTGGCTAAGTATTGTAACTAAAGGCCTGCATGAGTACTCTCGGGTTATTTATATGTGATCTTTGGAGTGAATGTGGGGAGGCACCCTTTGTTAGGCAACGGAGAAAGAGAAATGAAGATAATGTTCACAGTATGAATTTCACAGAGTTTAAAATCTAATAGAGAAGTAAGATACTTAGAAACATTCCAAGTGAGGCTGGAAGAACAGTTCACTGGTTACTAGAACTTGCTGCTGAGGACCTGAATTAAGTTCCCAGAACCCAGGTTGTAGGTTCCGTGACATACAAGCCTTCCTCTGGCCTCGGTACATGTGGCACACAATGCATGTATGTATGCACGAGTGTGTGCTCACACACAACCACACACACACTTTTTTAATCTTCAAAAAAGAACTACAATGCCAATGATTAAGCACGGAATACTTAAATCTGTGGCAAATTTGTTTCACATCTAAGTATTAATTAAACCTACATTTAGTATTTCTGATTTAAGTGCAGATTATGCTAAATGATGGCTTAAAAGAAAGGCACTTAATGAAATGTGTAGAAGCATTCAGCCCAATCACTCACACACACACACACACACACACACACACACACACACACACACTATTGAGAAAAGGATCTTCCCAGTTCCCTTGGGGGACACACTTCAGACTTCAGAAAGTCAAAGCCACAGGGTCCTTCTCTGGCAACACTAGATCAGTGGGAGGGAATTTCTTCTATGCTTTAGAAAGACTTTGGATAAAAAGAAGGACTCAAAGAAACCTCAAATCTTCTAGTACAGCAAAAATCCTGTCTGGTTTAATAGAAGAATTTCATGTTCGGATTCCTTGTTTCCCATATGTATTCACTCATTCGGAGATGCGTGTGTATAAAGAGAATGTCAAGTCGTATTATACAAGTACGAGCAAGGCCAGGCAGTCATATCCTTCCACTCTAGACAAACAAAAAAGAAAACTTCACCATGTCATCAGGGTTTGGTGGCTGACCTGGTTCAACAATACCATTTTATAAGCCAATTCTTGTCATGTGATTTTTTTTTTTTTTTATAAAAGGGCTTCACTATAATCACAGAACATGGCTCCCACAAAAAGCAACTAAGAAAAATGAGTCTTTTAATTAAAGACCTACGCAATACTGTTCCTACAAATCTAAGTTAAATACAGTGCACTTGAAAAGACACTGCAAAAACAGTACTTACACATTCATTATTGAATGTTCTTAATGCCACTGATCTTTCCTTATAAAGTAGTTAAATTAATGAATAAAATCTAATACCTTGAGGAGGGGTTCTGGGTCTGAGGCAGAGAGCTCTTTAAATAGATGGAGGTTAGGATAAGCTACCCTACCCCTAAAATTCATTACCCAGACACAGTAATAAAAGAAGTAGGAAATGCTCTTTGACTTTACATACTCCCCATTTCTATACAGAAGGTCACAAAACCTAAGGAGAATTTTCTGAACTTCTGATAGGACAGACATGAGACCCTCATGTAAATGATGCTTCTACTGTCCAGAGGACAGAAACATCCCCACCTATAAAGAGAAACTATCAAAGATTAGACTCAAGCATCAAGCAGGCTTTTCCATGTCACATTAGATTCTACCCACATCGTGCAGTCATATTGTGAAGGCATAGATTTATTTTTAAAATATTTATTTATTTATTTAAAACTTTATTTCAGGAAAAGACCATTTAATGACTGTGGACAGGGCCCAGGTCTGGGAATCTGGAAAGAATCTCAGGAATGCGCCTAACAGCCAATAGATTCAAAAGTTAGTTTTGGGCCAAAAGTTCAGCCAATAGATTCAGGGCTTGGGTTCCTGCCAAAAGGTTAGCCAATAGGTACCATACCCCATACCCCTTTACCCAATCCTGAAATGCCAAGCTCTACAGCACCTCCTTTATGTATGCTTTTCTTTAAAACCCCCTCACCTCTGGGCTTTTGGCTGAAATCCTCCACTGCACCGCAACAAAGGGTTTTGACATGGGTTCGTTTGAACCTGTCCAAAGCAATGAACTGACCCTCTTGTGCTTACAAGGAAATCCAGCTCCCTGATGGAATTTGGGGATCCCCCAACATGGGTACAACACTAGTTCTCCATGACTGACTGATTCCTCTTCATCAGACTAAGTCTAGGCTGTGCTGTGCTCAGCTGCTACAGTGCTTCTCTAGCATGCTTGAAGCCCCAGGGTCAGTCTCCAGCACTGTGTAAACAGGTGTGTGCGGTGGTGAACGTCTACAATCTCAGCAGGGAGCTGAAAGCAGCGGGATCAGAGGTTTAAGGTTGCCTACTGGAACACAAAGTTGGAGGCTTGCCTGTTCTATATAAAAGATCTTGTCTCAAAATGACTAAGACCAAAATACATTAAGAAGTCTCCTTAGGTTTACCTCTTCGCATAAAGTTTTATATGTCACTTTGTATTGTTTGAGCTCGTTACTCCATTTTTTCCCTGTAAGGATCTCAAAAACCATAAACTCAAGGTGGATTTAGAAAAGCTTTCGGGTTTGTTGTTGTTGCTGTTTTTTGTTAGCTTTTTCATATTGGCAAAACTAAATGAACTTGTTCTTTTGCAGTGGACATGGTCTAATATCTGTAAGACAGGTGCTTTCTTATTTGTCCTTAAGAAATTTCTAGTGAGGGGCCAACAGGATGGTTTAGTGGTGAGAGCGCTTGTTTATGCAAGGGCCCTGGGATGCTAAACACCATCTGTAACTGCAGTTCTAGGGGATCCAATGCCTTCTTCTGATTAAAAAAAAAAAAAGTCTAGGCTGAAGATGGCTTCCCTTGATACAGTCTGTTTTCCTAAAACGACCTGTGATAGCTTCCAGTGGAAATATATCCAACTTGAATCAGCTGAATAGAGAGTCCTACGAGATATAGGACAGTCTTAACTTGATGATATATTCATTGAGCTTATTCATCCGACAGGATATGGCCCCTCTGAGGATGTCCTGAGACCTTAAGGCCCTCCCATTCTGCTCCAGCAAAGCTCTACCATATCCAGGTTTCTTTTGGGGTCTTTATATTGGTGAGAGCTGGCTAGTTCTGTGTCAGTTTGAGTATCTGAAATAGAATATCAATGAACAAAGTGTCTCCCTAAGATCCAGCTGTAAGGCACTGACAAGACCATTGTGGGTGATGCCATCCTGGGCTGGTAGTCCTGGGATCTATAAGAAATCAGGCAGAACAAGCCTTGAGAAGCAAGCCAATAAGTAGCACCCTCTCCCCAAGGCCTCTGCATCAGCCCCCACCTCCAGGTTCCTGCTCTGTTAAAGTTCCTGCCCTGACTTCCTTATTTTGATGAACAGTAATATAGAATAAAAAACTGAATAATCCCTTTTCTCTCCAGGCTGCTTCGGTCACGGCATTTCATCACAGCAGTAGTGTCACTGATTAGGACAGGGTGGCTGAACGTATTCTAATGTAAACTGCTTTTCCGGTATTGATCTAGAATCCATAGTAACCACACAAGAAAAATTAGCCAATTATTGACAGAACAATTGGGAAAATAGCAGGTGTTAAGAAAAAGGGTAGAGTCCCAGAATAAAATGGCTGGATTGGGACTAAACAATTGCTTTGCTATGGGTGGTGGTCAAAGGGAAGGAATAGCAACGGAAAAGGGAAGAAAGCACAGAGAACCAGCAGAGAAAGGGCATTTCTACCTGTTAAATCTTTTGCCTAAGACATCCCCGGTTTGCAACCTCCTCCAGGGGGCTATTTAGAGTGGAATGGCCCAGGCAGGGGCGCCATTTTCAGTTATTAGAGAAGCCAGCAGAGCTTCTGGCTTTGAGCAGCACTTGACCCAAAGGGTGATGGGTAGAAGGAAGAGGAAGGGGAATTAACCAGATCCCCTGTGGCTAGAGTCTGCACACAGCAGGCCTGATAACCATGTCCCTCTCAGCATGGCAGCTTCCAGAGAGCAGTTCTTTGATTGCAGAAGTTACTGCTGTCCAGGGTTGAGCTGCTGGGAATGACTAAAGGCCAAAGCCAGAAGGGAAGGGGAGCGGCCAGAGACTTCTGGATCAGAAATGTAATAATTAACACATTTGTCACCTGGTGCTGGAGAGCCGTAAAATAGCAATGAAGAAATAGTAGTGGTGCTGGCATAATTACCCTCTCCCAACTAACTGCCAAAGGTATGGTGATTAATCAGTAGCATTTCTGAAAACAACCCGGCTTCCAATCCCAGCACAAAAATGTACATGGCCATTTCTGGGAGTGAGTACCAGGCAGTTGACTTGAAGATATTTTCCCTCTCATCTGATGAAACATGAATAAATCACACATCATCAGGTTTATCATTTTTCTCCTCAGAGAAATATGAAATATTATAGATCATCTCCAGTACATCAGCTTCTTCACACTCCATTAGCATGAAGGGACTACTTTTTGATATAATTTATCAAACCATTGGCCTCATCTCTTTCCCATTTCGTGGAAAATGGAAATATGGACACAGTGGACTCAGGCTTCCGACTCACAGCAGCTGCATCCTATGCTCTACCATTTGACAGACAGAGAAGGGCAGAGACTGTTCTATACTCAAATGGCTGAAAGGAGCAGAACAAGAGATGACTCGCGATGGAGGAAACATTAAGTAATCATTCATTAATTTCTTATATATCCCAGGGATGATCTTAAATTTACCTTATAGGCAAAGATAACCTTAAATTCACTATTTTCATATCTGTAACTTACAAGTGTTGGTATAACATGAGTGTACCATCATACCCAATTTGTGTATTGCTTGGAATTCAACCTAGCACTTTGTGCATGATAGGCAAGCACATTACCAACTGAACAATATCTCCAAGTCACCCACTTATTTACTGCCTTTTAAAACTGAAGAATCTATTTTAGAAGAATCAGTTTTACTCCAGCCTGTCTTCACACTGCTATGGTTAGGTTCTTGTCCAGGATGGCTGCCTAGTTATTCAGCGATACACAGTTAACTTAGAATCAGTAAGAAAGAAAATCATAAAAACAAAAACCTATAATGAAAGGAGGACAGTTTTGCATGATTAAAAACACTTCATATATTATTTGCTGACTATGAATGTGGAAAAAATGATAAAGAAAGAACCATAGAACCTCACCAGAGAGTTGCATGCTTAGAAATGTAACGAACGGGTCCAAGACTCCTGGAAACATTACTCTCTCAGCTGTGGGGTACACACATGTTCACAAATTCTCTTTCCCTTCTTTTATTTAATAATACATTTTATGAATATAAATCAGGAGCTGGAGAGATGGCTCAGCAGTTAAGAGCCCTTGCTGTTCTTGCAGAGGACCTGAGTTCAGTGCCCAACATCCTCGACAAGTTACTCACAACCAACCTAACATCAGCTCTACGGGATCTGATGCCCTTTTCTGGCTTCAGTAGGCACCCAGGATGTATGTGCTTATACGCATGCACAAGGACACAAAATTAAAGGATAACGTAGAAAGTCAAATGTAGTATTGACTAGCCAATGGGAGCATGGGGGTAGCCACAGTGAGGAAAACAGACAGGACAGTAACTACTGATGTAGACTGAGAAAGTCAGCCCTGGAGAACCTAGAAGTGGAAAAACAACACACTGGGTAGCTGAAGGCAGAATGTAGGCTGCAATTGGTATTCAACCTGAAAAACCAAAGGATTGGCAAAATTGCAAGAGAGGGGGTGGGAAGCTAGGAAAAAAAAAAAAATCAGGTGATCCCAGGATGGAGTTACAATTACAGGGATGGATGTCTGTGTGGAATCTTCCATGGGAAGATGAGCTCTATTAGCCCCAGCAACAAAGGACTGAACATGGATGCATCTTACCAAAACCCAGAAGTTGCACACAAACGTTTCTTTCTACCTCTCTCCTGAAGGACTTTTCTTTGTTACTATATTTGTTTTCCTTCCGATACAACATTTTCTTCCATTTTAGGGCTGAGCTGCAATGGGGCAGCTTGGGAAGTAATTCAAAGCAGAATGGGAGCCTGTGCCAAGCCCTCGTTGTTCGTTCGACTACAGAAATGCAATCGGATAACTTACTTTTGAGAATCTGAAGTTTATTAGGCTGGTATTTATTTTGGTTTCCCTGGAGGGTACAATTATGTTTTAGAAAGACCTGTGGCTGAGAGACTTTCACAATAAACTATTTCTATGCTAACCACATGGACCAGGAGGAGTAAATAAAGTCTTCTTTGTACAGGGCATAGCAGAGGCTTTGGCCCCTCTTTCCTGGTAGCATCAGCCCTACATCAGCAACTCCAGCTCCTCTGACCACTACACACACCAGAAATTTTAACAAAAGCTACATCGAAAGGAATCTGAAGAAAATATAAATGCCACTGTGAAAGACTCTTCCTGTCTAACCACAGTATTAATCCCGGCATTTGTCATGAAAATTATATGCTAAACTTGGTAACAAACAGGGTAGGGCTGGTCTTGAGGGCCTGCCAGTCTTTCTAGAACAGAAAATGCAGACTAAACTCAAGAGATCAACTTTCATAAGAAAGGACCCCTTTGTTCTGTTAGAGTTGGGTCTCTTAGTTCTTTTTCTGAGCAAATTCTACTTCCCAAGGTGAGTTCATGAGCCAATTACAGTGGAGAGCTCATAGCCAGGACTTTGAAGAAGTAAGCATGAGATCTGTAGCAAACATCAACAAAATTACTGTGAAAACAAAAATAATAATAAATAATAAAATCCACCCGGGTATGAGGTGATGGGTCAGTCAGTTTGTAAAGTGTTTTCCTTGTAATCATGAGGATCTCTGGTCAATCCTCAGAATCCATGTTCAAAACAGCTAGATGTGATGGTAAATGCACATAATTCCAGTACTGAGAAAGTAGAGACAGCAGACCCTTGATCTCACTAGGCAGTAAACACTAGCTAGTAAACCAACTAGGCCAATTTTAGGCTAGAGAAAGATTTTGTCTAAAAAAGGAAGCGAAATGTCCTAAGAAATGGCACCTCTGGCCTCTACATGCATGTGCCAACATGGTGGTGTACCCACCACAGGAACATGCACAAACATGAACATATGTACACACACTAATACACATGCCCACCAAAAGTTTGAAGGCAGGTTTAGCAGCTCTCCTGTCTACCAAGACAGCAAGTGATAGAATCAGAGGTTAGCAAAGCAGTGATGATATGTATGTAGCTCTGAATATGCAGTGCAGCCTCCTCTTTGGACATCCTCTGTTCTTTGTAAATGTCTCACCTCCTCGCTTACAATGATAACCAAAATGTATCTTTCAGGCCCTAAAGTAGAATCACCGAAGTCAAGGAGAAATCTAATCACATTAGTTTAGACTCAGATCCACGGATAGGAATTTGAGTTACATGCATACCCTTGCTTTCTCTCTGATTATATCTAACAGGGTGCAGCCAGCCTTGGGTTTCTCAGGACCATGACAGGAAGATGACCAGGGCTACTGAGTTTAGCTCAAAACACTATGGTGAATGGCTGAGCCAAAGAGTTGGAAGGCAAAGATAAATAAATGCAAAGGCCAGAAAGTCAAGGGAGACAGTAAGAGGCCATGTCCATCAAAACTCAGTCATAAACAAACAACCCAGGAGTCACAGAGACCCATAAAGTGCTGCCTCAAGCTGCAGAAGCGTTCTTTATCTCAAGACTTTGTCATATGCAGGAGATGTATTCAGACTTAATAAAAATGACTAGGAGTCCCTTCTATACTGTCAAATACAGATTAATAATACTGACTTAAGCTATGTCAAAAGCAGTCTATCCTACTTTTATATAAGATAGAGACTTTCCACTAAAATCTCTCTTTACTGCAGTAGCAAGTGCCACGCTTGGAATGGTGAGGAAACTGAGACCGAGGGCAGGAGATCCTCTGCATCTTGGCTACGTTAAAGGCAAACTTTCTTCAAGAAGAGATTTCTCATTAGACAACGGCAGGATGGTACCACCATTTGCATTTCTCTTAAAGTGTTCATGCCTGAAGAAATCATGGTCGAAAGAGGTAGAGCCACAGAACCGACAGACTGAATAAAGAGAAAGCACATGTTCTGGCCAGAGGTGGGTCATATATGGAAAGCTTAATCTCATGGCTCATACATCATAAACATGAGCAATCTTGGAGAACATACTTCTTTATAACAGTGTTACAGCTTCAGTTCTCAGGTTAACCTGTTCCCGCTCTGGACCTCTCAGAGATACAGTATTGTCATTAACAAAACATGGACTTCAGGGGCTGGAGGTGTACACTGTTGCTAGAATGTTTGTCTATCATGCATGAAGCCCTGTTTTCCAATCCTAGCCCTGTATAAGCCAGTCAATGGTGCATACCTGTAATCCTAGCAGAAGATGGAAACTGGAGGATTATAAGTCAGACTCAGCTACAGACCTAGTTTGAGACTAGCCTGGGCTACATGAAACCATGTGTCAAAATAACAATAATAATAGTAACTTGAAGTGAAATAGCAGTGAGGTGTAAGTGACATGTTACCTGACATACGTTCAGAAAAGTGTCTTACACACAGCTTAACTCAGCAACAATTAGGCATAACTGCATCATTATTATTCATACATTTGAAAACTTACTGATAAATAAAAAATCACATTCAAGTTTTTTTTTTTCTTTTTTTATCAAAACCCGGAGGAAAGATCATAGATATTAGTCAAGTAAGGCCTTCCATGTATGCTATGTTTTCTGTAAAAACATAACACTATGTAGGTATTTTTTACTGTTTAACAAAATATTTGTCATCCTTTAAAAAGATTGTTTTAAGTTTTTCACCTCTGTAGGTAGTTGTGAGCATGTGAATGCATTGACCAGAGAGTCCCAGCAGACATTGCCCCCATTCCTGTCCAAGCTGGAATTATAGAGGGGTGTGAGCCATTTCACCTGCCCCCCTGAACCACATCTACGCGTGGCTAGTGATGTTTTAATATCCCCTTAATGGAGAAAGACATAAAACAACAAGAAAATAATCTCCACATGAACTTCACTATAGACAAGCAACTTACAAACATCTAGAATGACGGGTATCTCAGCCCAACTTCCTAAAAGGTCTTGCCTTTCCTTCCTGAGAAAAGACTAAACTGGATCCCTGAGTGTACAAGAGGCAATCTATGAGATTCAATTATATTTACTAGAACCTACTCTCACAGGTGAAATACACAAAATACACTATAGAAAAAAAAAAACCGTATGCTTCCAAGGATAAGCCCCATTCTTTTCATGTTTTTCATAGGTGTGAGATATATGTGTGTGTTATTTTGCACATGTGTGTGTATGCATCACGCAGGCACATGCGTGTGAGGAAGCCTGATGAAACCATCCTCAATTGCTCTTTCACCTTGTTCATGAAGGAAGAGTTTCTCACTCAAAACAACAGCTTCAGGACATCGCTAGTCTTGTTAGCCTGCTTGCTCTGGGACAGCCCGTCTTGTCTTTCCAAGGCTGGAACTACAGACGTGCTGCTATGACAATCTGTAATTTCATGAGTTTCTGAAGATCCAAACCCCAATTCTTATGCTTGTGTGGCAAGAGATTTAACTATGGAACCACCTTCTTAGCCCAGAATCATCCAAATTTGAATAAACAGCACTCTGTTCAACCAAAAAACAAAAAAAAAAAAAAGGAAAAAAAAGCTCAACATTTTTATGCAAAAAGACAAATATATTGCAGGCAAAATTAGCTATTCCTTGATGTTCAAAGCCTAATAAGCCATTGACCTTAGTTATTATTGCTGTAATGAAACAATATAACCAAGACAAATTACAAAAAAAGCACTGAGTTGGGTAAGTTCATAATCATTGCCTGGAGTGTGGTGGCAGCCAGATAAGCATCGTCCTGGAGCAATAGCTGACAGCTTTATCCTGATCCACAGACAGAAAAAAAAAAGACTAGATCTGACATAGGCTTTTGAAACCTTGAAGCCCAAATCCATTGCGACACATCTTCTCCACCAAAGTCACGCTTCCCAATATTTCCCAAACAGTTCCACTAACTGGGAACCAAGCATACAAATACATGAGCCTTTATGGTCCATGTTTATGTAAACTACCACATCACTTTTTACATGAAACTTGCTAAAAAGAAATCATGGTTTGTAAAGACAAAGTCATCACCACTTATACTAGGTAAGTAAGTACTCTATCAAAAGAGTCATATCCTTTGCCAATACTAGTACTTTGTAATGAAAATATTAGAGAAGAGCATTAAAAAAGCAAAACAAAATGAAAACCTTAAGCTGGCCAGGTCATGGTGGCACACACCTTTAATCCCAGTGCTCAGGAGGCAGAGGCAGGTGGATCTCTGAGTTCGAGACCAGCCTGGTCTACAGAGTGAGTTACAAGATAGTCCGGGCTACACAAAGAAACCATGTCTTAACCCACCTCTCCAAAATGAAAAAGTTAAAGTGAAACATATTCCAATAACCCAGAAGGTGAGGCAGTTTTCTTTCTACACACACACACACACACACACACACACACACACACACACACACACACACTGTATATGCTCTGTAGAAAAAAAGGTATTCTAAAAAAGACCCCTTTTCCCTTTGCAGGATCTTTGAATGGTTACTTTTGGTTTATGATGACATTCCTGTTCCAAACTCAATGAACAAAGGAAGAGTCAACAATTTTCATTTATTAACGAACTACAATCATGATTTTCATAAATGTGACAATGTAGACATAGTAACATGTCTTTACATTACAGACATTACAATTTATTCCCAGTAAACTATGGCAGGTGATAGTGCTGTCTAAGAAGAATACAGCCAGGCACATAGTTTATGGTGTTGAGAAATATTAAAACAGGAAAAAATGCACAGGGGAAAAAGGCATTAGATATACATAGTTCTGAGTTATTAAAAATTGAAAAAACATAAAGGTGAGATTAATATTACAGAACTTATCTGCATCTCTAGGAATAAAGGGTTTAGGTAATATGAAATATCTTCTGCTCTCACAAATGTAAAATGCTGGCAGGAGAACCCCTGCATGGAATCTGAATGAGTGATGGGCTGAGAAGCGTCAGATGAGATTGGAGAAGGAAAATAAAATTTCCCCTGAAAGAACATTCTTTAATTATGAAGAAGGTTGTCTGGGATTACCCGACAGAAACCTTTGCAAATCCTGGTTCTTTAGACCTGGGAGAATGGCAGCTACCTGGAAAGCTGGTTTTCCTGAGTAAGTTCCTCAAGCCCAGAGACATAAAAAAGGAGCTGAGGAGAGGGGAGTGGTTAATTAGGGTACCCTCAAAACGCCAGAGGTGAAGCCTGTGGAGTAAAGCAGCCCTTGCTGGCCTTCGAGGCTTGCATACTTGTTGATATTGCACTATCTGAACAATATCTTCCATATTTCATTACCTCCGATCTACATGCATCAAAAGAAAGATCAAGAAAGCAACAGCATAGGGCGTCCTAAAAGTTCCAGGGGGACAGGCAGAGCCCACGGAGCATCCATCTCCTGACGTTCCTTTCAGTCCTGCCTCCTGTTGAAGAGGGGGCCGGCAAAACTGGTGGGAATCAGGTCTAGATTCACGAAAGGACCGAGTATAGGGAACCAGAGGCTCAGGTGTCCTAAAGATGCCAAGCTTATTCCTCACCATGTTCATGCCTTCCCATGTTGTTGACTTTCTGCTAGCTAAAGCAAAACCAAGGCAGCGGGAGAGAGCTGTATACATACAGCTGGAGGAAAGAAAATTCTCATCACAACCCAACAGCAGGGCTGAGAAACTCAAACAGAGGAGGCGAATTCAGCAGCCATCTGACCCCTAAAAAACAGAAAGAAATTTGGTCCTCTGGCTCAAAAATCTGACCGAAGGGGAAAAAAGGAGGGTGGGGTGGGGGGGAGGAGATACAAAAAAAAAAAACTTGTTTATAATAAAGACTACATTCTGTAGCAATTTCCTAGATTCCTGGGGTTAGGAATCTAGATTGCCAATGGATAAGTGAGCCTTAAAATCACATCCCCGCTGACAAAAATTCATTTCTTATAACTGTCTCCATTTACCGGAATGCTGAATCTTTCCCATGGGGAAGGGAACAAATGAAAATGTTATTTCTCTGCTCATGAACTCATACCTTTCTGTCTGCTTTTCACTGTTGGCAATTTCATTCTCCTCCAAATTTGACTAAAGCCTGTGACCTGAGGGAAATAATGTCTATATAATAATCTTCTGAAACTCTAATTCTGAGTCATGTTTTTTTGGATGTTGCCTTGCAGTTTATGAAAATTGCACTGAGCTATGAAATGTAAGTGATGTGATGTCTCTGCCTAACATAATCATTTCGCTGGCGAACATGCCACAAATACTAATGAAAAGGAGGCACCCACCAAATCCGTGAGGGCCGGTTAATGGCGAGAATCTAGCAGCAGAGGCCAAAAGAAGGCTGCTCCCCACCCTTAAGAATACAGCAGAGTAGAAGGCAAGCAGAGGTGTAGCTAGAAAGAAGAAGGGATTCACTATAACTGTCATTTATCTCCTCCTCTCGGCTGGCAGCCTTCATCCATCGACACCATCTGACAGGGTACAGACTTATTCTGAAGGATGCCTCAAATTTAAGATAGACTGGGTTACCTGTCTGAGGTCAGCTTAAAAAGAAAACGCAGTGAGAATTTTCCCATGTGATATCGCAGATGACTATAGTAGCATCCTGCCACATGCCTACAAGGCTGAAATTTCTACATATCATCTAGTAAACGCACCAGACCCCAAAGGAATTAAGTACTGTCATCTTGCCTTTCCCCAAGCCATTTCCATCTATACAAAATGCAGGGGAGAGGATTAAATAAAGAACGGTTAAATGAAGAAAAGCTATCTTTATAAAAGGGCTTGACCCTTTTCACAATAAATATCTATTATCTAAAATTCATGTTTATTTAATAGAACTACAAAAAATGAAATGTAAATAATTTAAAACATATATTTAGCTATCAATCTTCCATTAGTAATACAGAGGATAAAAACAGGCTGTGTGCATACATAGGGTATGTATGTCTGTGGATATGTCTCTAAAAATTAAAGTTTATGAACGTTATTGCTTTAAAAACTCATCTACATTTTATGTGTATGTGTGTTTCACCTGTTCTGTGTACGTGCACATGTATATTTAGTGTTTTGAGTACCCTGGAACTGGGGTTATAAACAGCTGCGAGCTGTTATGTGGATACAGGGATTTGAACTCAGGTCCTCTGAGGGGAAACAAACCAAAGCTCTTAATCTCTGAATTATTTCTTCAGCCCCTTATTTTAATTATTTTTAATTATGAACATGTAATACAATTAGAGCTGTGTAAAAATATGGACATGTGACTGCAGTTACCCAAAGAAGCCGAAGAAGGAGGGGCATCAGATGAAGTGAAGCTGTAGCTACAGGTAGCTGAGAGTTGCGGACATGGGCTTTAAAAACTGAACTCAGGTCTTCTGACAGGGTAGTGGGCATTTTTAACCAATGAGCCATCTCTCCAGCCTCAAGCCATTTTGTTTTGTTTAAAACAAGTTCTGATATGCAATTAAATTTACTCCTCTTTTCAAAATTTCGAGCAATAAAGGAGGTTTTTTTTTTTTTAAATCATTTTCAGTTTTCACTAAATATTACGACTATATTAGGGTCTTGAGTCTATATTGAAAATGCTACAGTAATAGAAAAATACTTAGCAAACACTGTAGTGTAACTATCACCAATATCTATGATACCATCTCCATTTAACAAATGGCACTGGAACAATCAGTGGAGTTATAACCAAAAACTAAAGTATATCCCTGAAACTTATTATGAAGATTATTTTAGATATTGAATTGACAGTTGTCGTAGTTAGGGTTTCTATTGTTGTAAAGTGATATTATGACCACAGCAACTCTTGTAAAGAAAAACGTTTAACTGAAGCCGGTTTACCGTTTTAGAGGTTTAATCCATTATCATCATAGCAGGGCATGGCACCGTGCAGGCAGATGTAGTGCTAGAGACTTCTACATCTTGACCCATATGCAATAAGAAATAAACTGTGGAACTGGATATAGCTTGAACATGGGAAACCTCAAAACCCACCCACACAGTGACGCACTTCCTCTAACAAGGACACATCAATTCCAAAATGGCCAAACCATCTAACAGTACCTCTCCCTTTCAGGACCACTTTCTTTAAAACTACCACAATGAACATTCAAGTGAATTCTAAGTGTGGTAAATTGCAAGTTTTTCTTGCTGTATATACTTCAAGAAACACCTGTATTCTAAAGTCATACAGCATTCATATTCCTTAAAAAATATTTATTTATATACAAGTTATCACTCTGTAGCCCTGACATTCTGTGCAGGAGTGGAACTCTCTGTATAGGCCACACTGGTCCCAAACTGAGAGAGATCTACCTGCCTCTTCCTGCTGAATATTGGAATTAAAGGCATGAACCAGTAGCCTATTAAATGCACTGTGTCAGGATTTTTATATTTACTAAATTTTGTAACTCACAAAATGAGTTAATTTCAAGGAATATTCATGTGCACTTAAAATTGTTAGCAGAAACATTCTGCAATTGACAACTGAGTCCAGGTGATGGGTAATAACTGGCTAAGTCTTCTGTGACCTTGTGTAAATTTGTATAAACATCTCCACCCACACTAGTGGGTTTGGGCTCATTCTCCAAAGTTTTATTAGATTTTCCTTTATGCATTCCAAGGCTCTGTTATTGTTTACATATACCTTTAAACTCTTACAATTTCTCAGTTTATTTGCTTCCTTCCTTCCCTCCCGCCTCCCTTCCTTCTTCTGAATGTGTGTGGCCCTGAAGTTATGTATGTGCATCAAGTATGGCCAGGTGCCCCTTGAGGCCAGAAGAAGTTGTCAAATCTCTTGGAACTAGAGCAGCAGGATGTTGTGTGCTGCCTAATGAGAGTTCTGGGACCCAAACCTGAGTCTTCTGCAGGAACAGCAACTATTTGGAACTGGTAGCCTATGTCTCTAGGCTCCAAACTCTTTCCTTTAAGAAGGGATTAATGTTACATAGCATAACAATATTCTTTTCTCATTAGGCACATTCTGCTAGGCTCAAGTCTATTTTCTCTAGTACTAACACAGCTACTTAAATTTTCATAATTTGGTTCACAATATACTTTTTATACCCTTTCATTCTTGATATAATTGTATCCTTATATTTAGGATGGCATTGAAAACACAGCCCCAAACTGGGTTTTGTTTTCTGACTTTACAATCTCTACTTTCCAACTGCTTTTCTTAATAAAGATGAGTGGAGTCCCATTATACTTTTAAAAGTTTCTTCTTCGTACATTTATTAATATTTCCTTAGAATTTTTCTTTTAAATTATGTATGCAAGAGTGCAGGAGCCTGAGGAAGCCAAAAGATGGCATCAGATGCCTTACAGATGAAATTTTAGGCAATTGTGAGCCACCTGACTTAAATACCAGAAACCAGATAGCATTCTTAACTGCAGAACCATTTCTCCAGGTACTACGTTTTATTTATTTACTTATTTATTTTGGTTTCTTTTGTACCCAGAATTTTCCATAATTTCCAGTCACCTCTTTTATTGGCTTATTAACTATACTTACCAACTATAATTTGCCTTAATGTTTTCCACAAGGACTCTTCTAGACTTCAAAAAAATATAATCTTAATCTTTTATGCTACTTAAAAATTCTGCTATCTTCCTTCCTACAATTGGATACATTTTCATGGCCAATTTCCACTTCTCCCCTATTTTCCTTCCACTATTATTGTCAGAATTTCATTCTGACATATGTTACAAATCCTCAAAGACAATTACAATTGTTGCTTTGAACCTGTACCTAATACCAAATAACTGACTTGCAATGTACATTTGGTCTCTATTACACATTCATTGGAGTCTTTTCTCCTGAAGGTATTTCTTAGAACTCTAAAGGGGAAAAAAAAAGAAGGGAGAGATGAAGGGAAGGAGAGAGGAAGGTGGGGTGCAGGGAGGGAGGAGGAAGGAAGAAAATAACCGAAAACTGTGGGTCCTCAGGACCCCCGTTGGAGAAAACTGATTCCCAGAAGCTGTCCTCTGACCTCAACACATACATGCTGTCCCATGCACAACACATACACACACAATAAATAAGGGGGAAAATTTAAAAATGAATATAATCTTAACTCATGGGCTAAACAAACATCAGCCAGAGGTAGTATTTTGCTTACATGCATTTTGTCAGTTTTGGCTTATCATCTCATATCTGTTCTGCTTTCAAAATATTAAAGAAAAGCAGATTTCAAATTTATCAATAATTCTATATTCCTGATGTATTTTATTCCTTATTAAAATCAAATGTTCTTAAGAGGACCATAATATTACTTCTTAAAAAGCTTCATTTAACATTTCCTGGCCAAACAGGATGGCTAAGTAGGTGAAGGCATTTCCACCAGCATGACTGTGTAGGCTTCGTTTCTGAGATCTACATGGTAGAAGGAGAGAACCAACTCCCACCAACTGCCCTCAGACCTCTATAACCGCATGGTAGCACAGGGACATCCACGAAAACCTACACTAAGTCAATAATGTATGTTCTAAAAGGCATCTCTTGTATTACTGGTTTGTTAGCAGAGAATTGTTGACATATACCAACCTGAAAAAGTTAGGTGTCTGGTAGGTCCATCTGATATTAATAATTGTACCTTCACTTTAAAAGGTATTTTCTAAACATAGCAAACTACATTAAAGGTAATCATGTTTTTCTTTTTCTTTTTTGCTTTATGCATTTTCACTGCATTTCTGTGCACAGTGTGCATGGTGCACTGCTTTCAGAGAACAGAAGAAGACTGCATTCAACCACTGAGCCATCCCTCCACTAATCCCCCATACCTAGACCCCCACATTCTTGTGTGTGTGTGTGTGTGTGTGTGTGTGTGTGTGTGAAGACATGGTCTCACTGTCTGCCTGTCAAAGGCATTCACCGCCATGTCTTGCAGTATTTCAGGTTCTTAGAAAGTTGACCCTGTGTCATAGATTGTATGAAACACAACATACATCTTTTTGTTGCGTTATTTTAATTTTTGACTTGGGGATTCCATCTTCGTCTTTAGTTTTTCAGCTGCCTAACTTCAGTGGATAAAGATATGCTTTTCTTTACACGTGTCAGGATTGCATCTGTGTTGTCTTGTCAATTATTTCATTCTCCCTGTCTTCTCTTTAATGTATGCCACATTGTCTGATGGCTTCTCATAGCAGTGATGTTTTTCACCTTCCCAGATGGTTATTTTATTTTAAAATGTATACTGAAAATGTCGTGTATGCTTTTTTGTGGTGTGTGTGTGTGTGTGTGTGTGTGTGTGTGTGTATAGCTAAGTTCTAGGTTTGGCTAAGAGACCCTCTCTCAGTGGATAAGGTGGAAGACTCAGCAAGGAGCCTTCATATGCAGGGCAAACATGTACATATACATCACATACCTGTGCATCCATAAACATCCATAAAATAGACACCAAAAATAATAAAATCGATAAAGAAAATAACTGTCCTTACTTTTTATATTTTACCTTGATAGTAGAATCAGCAGCTGTTATGCCTCTCCTCTGCTAAGGGCCTCTTTAATAAGTCTAACATGAGTTCCACTTTGGAGGCAATACTAACCTTGCAATTTCTTTTGAAATTTTTGTTTTAAAAAAAGTCAGGGTATTCACGGTGGTGTATGCCTTTAATTCCAGCGCTTAAGAAGCAGAGTCAAGGGATCACTGTGATTTGGAGGTCAACTGGACTATACAACAAGAGAGTTCCAGACAAACCCGAGTCCTTGACGTAAAAAAAAAAAAAAAGGCCAGAAATGTTGGGTTGTGGAGATTCACAAACTGTAGCTCTAACGGGGGATATAAAGGGTTTTAAAAAACTCTCTGACCTGTAGTCTGTTCTGCCTATGAGATATGCTAAGGTAAGGGTGGCCCAGAGGTAGTGGGAGTGTCCAACTTCAGACCCATGGGAAGAACCAACCATGACATGGCCTGGAGTGCTGGGACCCAGAGGCTGGAGAAAGAAAAAAAAGTCAATGATACCTAACGATATTCTGCTATACTCATAGACTGGAGACTACCCCAACTGTTACCAGAGAACCTTTATCCAGTAACAAATAGAAACAGATGCAAACACCCAAAGCCAAAGCCAAATAGGGTGAGTTTGAAGAATCTTGATAAAGAGAGAAAGAAAAATTGTAGGAACCAGAGAGGTCAGGGACACACAGGAAAACCCAGATAAACAACTAACCTGGATCATGAAACAGTAACGAGGGAGCCTGCAAGGAACTGACCTAAGCCCTCTTCATACATGTGACAGTTATGCACTTCTGTCTTCCTGTGGAAATCCTAACAGTGGGAGCGGGGGGGGGGGGGGGGGGGGGGGGGGGGGCTGTCCCAACCTCATTGGTTGGCCTCCAGGAGCCTATTCTTTATACAGGGTGTGCTGAGCCATAATACATAGGGCCGTGCTTTGTCTTACTGCAACTTGATAAACCATCCTTTGATGATGCCCAGGGGAGGTCTGCTCCTTTCTCAACTCAAACAGGAGGGGTGAATGAGGGTGGGAAATGGGAGGAGAAGAGGGAGGGGGAAATGAGGTTGGGATGTAAAACAGGTAAAAAAAATATATATATAATTTAAAAAACCAAAAAACTTGAGAGAAGATAGGAAGGAACGGCCATGTTCTCAGAATATGGGGGTCAAATTAAGAGATGTGCAGGATAATTCCAGCTTTCTACAATGTCTTGACTCAAAACACTAGTATAAAACTCAAGAGACAAGTAAAATATATACTGTATACATATTAAATATTATTTATTTTGTACTTTATATATATCAAGAAGCCAAGCAAGAAAATGAAAGGCAAGTCCTACCATCCAAAGCAGATGGCAAAGATTAACAGCCTATGTCAGCAGGAAACAG
This sequence comes from Phyllotis vaccarum, assembly GCA_033318265.1. Taxonomy (NCBI): domain Eukaryota; kingdom Metazoa; phylum Chordata; class Mammalia; order Rodentia; family Cricetidae; genus Phyllotis; species Phyllotis vaccarum. The sequence continues at coordinate 40,951,300 of JARWLC010000017.1, read as the reverse complement.
CTATGATTGTAATAGATTTTCCAAAAAAGGGGGGAATTTTATGACAACTTTCTTTCGAGGGCAAAACAAAGCTAATAAATGTATAGTGGAGTAACTTCAATATTCAGGAGGTTGAGGCACAAAGAGATTTCTCTTAAATCTCCAAGGCCAGCCTGGGCTACAGGAAGAAATTCTCTCTCTGAAACAGGACTAAAACCCAACAAAACCAAGCAGAGCATCAAAAGAGAAAAACAAAAAACAAACAAACAAACAAAACCTAAAAGAAGCCCAAATCAAAAGCAAAAATTAAACAAATGAACCAAGTGTGAGGCTGAGGAAGCTGAAAATCCAATCTCTACTCCAGGGTGGGGTCTCCTCCACCCCACTCCCCATTTAGGGTTGGTTGGTTGGTTGGTTGGTTGGTTGGTTGGTTGGTTGGTTGGTTGGCTGGTGGGCCGGTTTGAAGACAGGGTGGATGACTGCCCCCAACTGTTGTAGTGCATCCACATCAGACCTCACACTAGTTTAGCCAGTTCATAGGGGGGATGGGGGCTGGAGGGAGAAAAAAAAAAAAGAAAGCCGGCATGGTCTTTAGGTTGTCAGCTATTTAGGCAGCCATCTTGGAAGTTCACCATCTTTAATGCTCGTCACAGCCCCCCTCTCCCTATTTGTCTGCTGACCTGGGAATCTGTCTAACTGCTACTCTCTCGCTGTCATGCTGTCTTTCTGAGGCATTAATAACTCTCCTAATGAATCTCTTATCCCAAAGGACAAGTCACCTCAGCGTCACTCTGAGCCCCAAACCCGGGACCTTTAAATGAGTTATCCATGCTCCAGTAAATAATCTCCTCATGCTCAGGCGAGCAACCCTAATTAAACTCAGTGGGTCACAACAAAACCAGCCAAACAAGACATGAAAAAAGGAGGAGGAGGGGCCCAGGGGGAGAGAGAGGGGAACAAGAGAAGGTAATGGGGTGAAGCTACTAAAATTCATTACATACATGGATAGAATTGTCCAAGACTTTTAAAAAATTAAATTAAAATTTTGAAGTAAGAGAGAAAAATCAAGGGGAGCTTCACTAAATGAGTTCCTTGACTTCGAAAGGAAATGTTAACTGCCACACAGGGGAAGTCTTTGATTTTCCTCTAGTTTCTTTCCTAACAAATCTTTATTCCCAAAGATGTTATTCTTGAGAATAAAAAAAAAGAAGAAAAAAAAATCTGTACTTTGTCTTCATGGAAATAGGGAGATTTAACTCAAAATAAAAGCCCAATTCCCGTGGAAATAGAACACTATGGGATTAGCAGTGGCATCATTATGTCTGGAATGAAGGTTCTGTTTCTGTATTGATTAATTCCAGCCAGGCTGAAATTTGCATGTGATTTACAATCATTGCCTTTCACAAATGTCTTCATTTAGTCGTATTTTGAGCATGCTATGACAAGATTATTGCAAATCACGGCTCCATCACAGAAGAATTTGCTAAAGAGGGAAAAAAAAGTCACGATTTCATTGGGCATATTACAAAAGCGATGATGGGTTGGGGAAGAGAAAAGCAGCTTTGTGTAGCTGGTGCATTCTTCCTCAGCTCCCCAGTGTCAGACTTGCATGAAGGCCTTTCCAAATGTCTTCATGTTAGTGTCTAGAAGCATAGCTTCTGACAGCCATGAGGAGGAGAGTCAACATGAGTATGATGTATTTGGAGTGGAATGTCAGGAAATTTACAACAGTGTGAAAGGGGGGGAAAAACCCCCTGTGTCTAAGGGCAGCTTTGCTAAACATCACATTTCATCACCCGGACCTCCTAGCAACCCATCACACAGCACAGTTTTGAGGCTAATTGGGGAATTGTTTAATGAGTGAAGAGCTATTCCACCAATGGGTCCCTAAGAAGCTAAATTCTTAACAAAGTGTTCAAGAATCTGAATGTTTAGGACTGCTAAATGAATGGCCCGGAAGGTTAAGATACCTACTGCCAACCTAAGGTTAAGACCCAGGACTAAGGATAGAAAGAAAGAACAATTCCCTCAAGTTGTTTTTGAAGCTCTACAAGCATACCAGGGCATGCATGCACATGGGACTGACTATACACAGACAGGTAGGCAGGCAGGCAGGGAAACAGACAGAAAGAAAAACAGACAGACAGACAGACACACAATAAATACTATCAAAAAACATATTTAAAACTAAAAAAGGACAAAGCATTCCTGCTAAAATAACATCACTCAGTAAATAGGTCCTCAATATCCTAGGTACCTCTCTATACTACAGAAAGTCACTGACCTGTTAGTTTTTATTTTCAACTTCACACAACCTACAGTCCCCTTGGAAGAGGATGCTTCAATAGTAAAACTGCTTTATTTATACTGGCCTGTGGGTGTGTCTGTGGGGGACTGTCTTGATTGCTAATGCATAGAGGAAATCCAAAACCACTGTCCCTGGGTAGGTGATCCTGAGCTAGCCAAGCATCAGCCAATCAGAGAGGCAGCAAGAGCATTCCTCCATAGTTTCTGCTTCAATTTCTGCACTGATTTCTATCATTGATAAAGTGTAATCGCAAACTGTAGGAAAAATAAATCCTTTCTTCCATTAGCTTTGCTTTTGGTCAGTCCTGTTAATCACAGTAAACCACCTTTCATGGATACTTCATCAAGTACATTATGTATGATCTTTTAACTCAGAATATACTGGTTCAATAAATAATTTATGTTTAATTAAGTTATTAAAGCCCCTGATATAAAGGTGATTGAGAACCACCTGAATTTCACATGTTGCTAAAAAGACATGTTTTAAAAAATGAGTTGAAAAAAAAATACAGATAAAAGATCTTGGTATGTCACAAGAAACCTTTTTAATGCTACAAAATAGCAAATGGAGAACACCATGAGGACATAACTACATACTGCTCTCCCCATTTAAGAGAATAAATAAGCTCCTCCTATGCCTGAGCACCAGACAGATGCAGAATGAATGAGGCTTACATAATAGACACTAACCAGTATCTCAGAGAACACAGCATGAGATTTTTCAGGTGGCAAGACTCCATAAAGTACTCTTTCTGATATATCACACAGCCAGCTAGTCCACAGTCTGGTTTCAGTATTGAGAAACAGCCCACAAAAACATAACTGTTGAAGCCTTGATGCCTGACACAGCAAGAGTCTGGAGTGGGACTCTGCAAGGAGACTAGGTCAGGAAGACAAACATTGTTCATAAATTGTATGAAAGGGCTGGTAGGAGTGGGGGTCTCCCTGGAGAACACAGATCACTGGAAACATTTTGTATTTTGGGGGTCCGGATGCTTCCCACTCTTTATTTATTCTCTTGATATATATCTATTCTCTTGATATGCATTCTATACGTATTCACTTTCTCTGTGTGTGAAAGCATGCATGCGTGTGTGTCTGTGTGTGTGTATATGTCTATTTGTATGTGCATGTGTATTATAGCACAGAGAGAATCCAGGTTTGGGTTTCAGTTTAAAGATCACAAACACAACTGGAAGAGAGATTTAGAGTTAGGAACCTATGAGTCCACACTCTCTCAATGAGCTGTTTATGTTCCTACAGTCTAGCCAAGCCTTCTAATCTAAAAGAAGCGAGAGAAGAACACCAAGAGAAGAGAACAGGAACAAATGGCAGCCACTGAGAGAGACATCCTAAGGATGCTGACTCCTTCCATCACCTCTGAACAGAGAAATGCAAGTTTCTCCAAAAAGTCTATGTCCCTAAATGTTTTGGGCAGATCAGAGTAAGGGCTGGCTGCATTGAAAAACGTAGTGGGGAGACACCTGAAAAATACTTTTTTCTTTTCTCATTTTTTTTCACTCTTCCCAATCTAAGATTCTAAAACATACATGCTTTATTCACAACTCTAATTTCACTAAGTTTTCACCCTACACCTTGGCTCCATGTTTTAAAATTCGATCAGGCTCTGCTGGTACCATGAGAAGTGCAAAAGAACCTCTGAGGGCAATAATGTCACAGGCTCCAATCCAAGGCTAGAGTTCAAGGCTCTAAGTCCTTGCCAGCATTCATGAAGCCCTGGGTTTTATCTTCAGCACTGACTTGTGTAAACTAAACAAACAAACAAAGCAGCACACAATGGGTTTTTTGTTTTGTTTTTAAGGATGGGTAAGCTGATGTATTTCTGTAATCCAAACAGTACTGAGTAGTCAGTGAAACCCTGGAGTTTACTGACTAGGCAGATTAGTTTAATAAATGAGTCCTGGGTTCGGAGAAACTTTGCCACAACAGAATAAGACAGACTGAGATACTAACACTGACCTCTGGCCTCCACACCAAAATACATACACATGCACATAAACCTGTGAGTGCACGTGTGCCTACACACTAGTGCCTAAACACACACACAGTCACTGTCACTATTCTGGACAAATAATATTCCAAAGCTTATGCCACAATGAGACATCCACTTGGGAAGAACAAATTCAGGCTGGCAGCAGGGAACAGGCCTGCTGTGCTTTCAGCTGCTCATTCACCAAAACCTGGAAAGCCAAGTCCCATAGGGCTCCATCCATCAAACATACGACGCTACAATTGGATCCAGAAAAGCAATTAGCAAGTACACTCTTCCAACAAAATGGGAGATTAGGGTCCAAGCAACACCAGCCAGAGAGATCAACACAGAGAGGTTCACTCTCAGGTCATCCAGACCTTCTCAGCAGTGCTGGCTTTCATGTTTCCTCATCTTGTTCTCCAGCCAGACCAACACAACGATCACCAGTGAGCCGCTCAAAGCACGGGCCAGGGTCACTGCTTCTACCACTTTCATTTACTGAAGTGAGATCTGTTCTATTAGAACAAGAGAGAAACCAAAAACTTGGCTGAGGCCCACAGAGTAAAAGAAAGAAACTAAGTATCGTGAGATCAGGGTATCCAATCAGAAACATGAATTTCAAAAAGGCAACAAGAACAATAACAAATTAACTATGTTTTACTACCTCCTTAAAATCTGTAGCTTGTAGACAACATTAATTGGAGCTGGGTGGGGTGGCACTTGTCTATACTCAAGAGGTAGAGGCAGAGAAATCAGGAATTTTGAGTCAACTGGGACTGTATAAAGTATGTGAGGCCTGGAATAGCCAAGTCTGTGTCTCAAAAACAGTAATAAAAGGAAAAAGGAGAAAGAGAGAGAGGGAGAATGGAAGGAAGGAAGATGGAGAGATGGAGAAAGAAGGGAGGGAGGAAGGGGGAATAAATTGGTATTTTAGGGAATGGAAAACTGACTCAGAAATTGAGTGTACTGGCTCTCGGCACCCATGTCAGGTGATGCACAACCATCTGTTTCTCCAGGTCCTGAGGCTCTCATGCCTCCTACTGGCCACCTCCAAGACCTGCATATATGTGGTACACATAAACCCATGTGGACATGACACATATATAAAATAAATAGGCAAACAAATAAAAATAATTTTAAAATTTACTCCCTACCATCTCAAAACAATAATCTAAAGATGTCTCTTCCTTCACATATGTGACACTCTAAAACAAATATCAATCTTATTTCATCTATAATATATTTAGTCATCCCCTCACAGAATTTCTTGAACTTAAGTCAAAGGAACAAATCATTTCCCCCCTTTTTCTTCCATTTTCCTGGCAGGCTCAACCTTCTAGCCCTGGGACCCACAGCAATTGCTCCTGTGACGGACACGTTCTCCTTCAGGAGATGACATAGTGACCCATGTAAAAGGTGATTTAGGTAGACTGCTGTGTCAGAAATTGTCGGGATCTCATTTAGAGACCTTGCTTTTGTCAAGAAAGACAGTTGGATGTCTGCTTTAAAGAAGGACTGGGAATATTTTCATCAAAGGTTTGAATTGAAAAAACGGTAGGAGGTAAATATCGGAGATGTTGCCCAGAAAGACTGCAGTGTCTCTGCAATTACCATTAACACAGGGCAGCGGCTGCTCGATGGAGTAATTCAATCTGGTGGCCTACATTTCATCACTTGGCAATTCTGAGCCAAGACATAAAAGGCTGTGTGTGTGTGTGTGTGTGTGTGTGTGTGTGTGTGTGTGTGTGTGTGTGTGTGTGTGTGTGTTTGTGAATGACTGGGCTGTTCTGTATGCATTCTCTTTCCCTTAAATCCTACAAAGTTGGCCGTTACTAGCTTCACAATCATGTATCTCTGAACATTTGACAAAGGAACACAAGATACTTTTCTGATGGAAACATGCATTTCGACATTTGTCATAGTGAGGCTTTATGTTGCCTTGTTAATGACAGATAAAAACTAGAAATGATGCGTTCTCAGATTTAAAACATAGGACACGAAAGATACACCTCACATCAGGAAGTGGTTTTTCTTGTTGTAAAAGGAGCTTCACTGACTCATCAATAAAATACATACAGCAAGGGACACATACGCAAAGTCTACAGTTTAGTAATTTGGCAATGTGAAATTTATCCATCTTAGATTTTAAGGGAGGGTCTCTCACTGAACCTGGAGCTCACCATTTAGCTAGACTGGATGGCAAGCAAGGATAGCCCTTGTCTCCTCTCCCAGTGCTGGGGTTACTGGTGTAGCACTAAATCAAGTATTTATATGGGTGCAGAGATATAAACTCAGATCCTCATGCTTGCACAGCAAGCACTTTACCCATTGAACCATCATCTTCCCAGCCCTATATTTGACATTTTATAAATCACTACCCTGCTTTTCAAACTGGTGGTATTATTTGAAATTTCCAGAAGTAGTGTGAAAAGCTCCAATTGCTCAATAGCCTCGCCAACATTGTGAATTATCTTTAGATGGCTTTGTAGGTATGTAAAGACTTTTGTATACATTCCTTTAACCACTCAATGACATGTTTACATGATTCTGCATTACTCTTCGAGTATGCTATCATGGTGAATCTTCTGCTCACTTTTAAAAGTGAATTTTCTATTCTTATTAAAAGAAATTAAGATTTCCTTGCTCTTTCTAAATACAACTCCTTTACTGGATAAATATTTGGCACTACATATGGAATGATCACTTAAGTCCCTTGTCAGTGTAATTTGAGAGATACAAGCACTGGAATACGCTATGGTTTGGATCCAAACTCAAAACTCATGTTCAGAAAGATTGTTGGCCATCTTATGGGCTTTGAGTAGATTCAGAGATGATTCGTAATGATGAGGAAGAAGTGGAACACTGCAGTGTGCCCTCCAGTCCCTTCTTGCTGTCTCTTCATTTTCCTGCTGGCATGAGGAAAGTAGTTCCTATCTACCACAGGAGTTTCCATGTCCCAACTTGGCCCTGGTCTACAGCAACAGTCATCTGAGCCTGAAGTGAGCTCTCTGAAAATATGAGACAAGGTGACTCATCTTGTCCTTACTGTGCTAGGCATCAAACCAAAGGTAATACACATGTTAGATAAATGTCCTTGCACATAGTTACATGCCAGCCTTTTGTTTTTATTTTAAATTAATTAATTGTTTGAAGCAGGGTCTTACCATGTAGTCCTTTAACTTGCCAAGCAGAGCAGCTGGCATTTAGCTTAGAGAGACCTATCTGCTTCTGCCCCGAGTACTGGAATCAAAGGCATGCTTCACACCATGATTGTCCTATTTTATTTGATTGTTGGTTTCTCTGTACAGCCCTCACTGAACTCAGAGATCCACCAGCCTTTGCCTCCTGGGTTCTGGGAGTAGAGATGTTGCTCCACCATGATCCTCATCCTATTCTTTTTGTTTTTTAAATAAATCATAACTATTTATAACTTTTCTCTTTCTAAATCACTTTTCAAAATCTTGGATGTATTTTCTCTATGCTTCTTGTATTGAGACCTATAAATTCACAGTTTGGGCCATATTTGGAAGTTATTCAGATGTTCTCCAAATATTCTTTTTCTTTGAATATTCCATTTACATATTATTTATCTAAAGGAAGTTGTCAGACAATTCAGTGATGCTCTCTCCATTTTAAAATATTCTCTTCTCCACGTTTCACTCAGAACAGTTCCTACTGTCCTCACTGTCACAAGTATTTAATACACTGTGTGACACTGTAAACCAATTTTTTTCCTTAATACTGTGTGTGGTTTTTATTTCATAAGTTTAAGAGTCTTATTCAACTTCCATTTTCGAATACAAAAAAAATACAGTCATAATCATTTTAAATCTCTTTTTCTAGGAGTATTAATATCTTTGTCAGTTGTGATACATATACATACCCAAACACACACACACACACACGTGTATACACACACACATATCTGCTGTTACTTCTAGAGAAGGTGTTTCCTTCGTCTTCTGAATTCTACTTACCATGTGCTCACCAGGCTGTATTAGTTACCTTACTGTGACTGCAATAAAAAATGGACAAAAAGCAAATTAGAAAAGCAAAGGATTGTTTTGGTTTACAGTAACAGAAGGGTGTCCATCAGGAGAATATGAAGCAAGCCTGGTAGTCAGGAAGCAGGCCCATCAGATTCCATCCACAGAACAGGCATCAAAGCAAGAGAAAATGAGAAGTGATGTCATGCTATACAAACTCAAAGCCAACACTTGGTATCATACTTCCTCCAGCAAGGCTCCACCTCTTAAAGGAGCGATAACCAACACAAACAATGCCATGAACTGGAAACCAAGTGCTCAAACACACAAGACCATGAGTGTTATTTCATGCTGAGGCCACAACACAGACTCTTGGTTGTCTACTGATCCAGGAAGTGCACTGAACAATGCTTCAAATCCTTCAGTTCTTCCTCTGCTGAGGCTGAAAACTCCTTCGAAGCAGACCCTAGGACAAGCAGGGCTCACAACAAACTGATTCACTTTCTAGTAGGCATTACTATCCCTCACTAGCTGAGTCAAGTGTCTTGCACATGTTGATAGTCTGATTCATTGAGTATATGAATGCCTGCTTCTAAAAAACACAGGTAATACATAGATATGAATACACTCTTATGTATTTCACCTTCTGTTCTATAGTGTTAAAATACACTACCACGGTCAACAGTGAGCTGCTAAAAGTATATACCAGAAATATTGCTTCTACGACCTCTATTTGGTCATGAATAACCTGCTGGGCTGGCACTACCTGATGAGATGATTTCAGTTTCGCTAATCACAGTGTGTAGTTTTATTTCTAGACCTCAGGTCCTCATACGTGCACAGCTGGGACAAGAGATGCGTAGCACCAAGCTTGCTTTAGGTAGTGATAGAAACAGAAGCCAGGGCTTCTTGTATGCTAGGCAGGTACTCTACCAACTGAGGTAAGTGCAGGACTCCGTTTATTCAGAGTAGGACATAAGCACACAATATACGTGTGAAGGTCAAAGGGCAACTTGCAGGAATAACTGTCTACTTCCAACAATGTTTTGTGCATTTCATCCACAAAATCTAAAACAAAAGCTGGCTGGCAGGTATCGGACTCCCACCAGAGCTGAGAGCAAGAAGGAAGAAAGATCTGAGGATGCTTCTTTACGAACTATGTTAAATATAGAAGTCTGCAACTTAAAACATAAGACAAGGAAAGATTCCGGCTTCTCTCTGTTGCCTGTTTATTATCAAGAACAGCGTAGACAATGAGAAGAACTGTTCTTAGCAACCTGATCTGGTTAAGATTTTGGGGTTTCTATGTTTGTTTCTTACCTGGGGTTGCCATTTTTTAATGTGGGTGTGAGTTCAGGTGCCCAGAGAGACAAGAGGGTATTATTACATTCGCCAGGAGCTGGAGGTACAGGTGGTTGCGACTTGGCTGAGGTGAGTGCTGGAAACTGAGCTCAGATCTTCTGCAAGAGCAGCAAGGGCTCTCAACCACTGAGCCATCTTTCCAGTAACCCCCCCTCCCCCCACGATATCAATAACAGGATGAGAAAGCCTCAAAACTGGAAAGAGTTTTGTTCTAATAAGCTTACTAATCCCCAAGTTCCCAGAAAAGAAGAAAATTAAGTTTCTAATACTTTAAATAAACTTAATTAAAATAAATTCTTATACAAGCCAACTGAGAAATATTTTACAAACTCAAATACACCTTACGTACTATTCAACAAGGAAGACTAGGGGGAAAATTTTAGTTTAGTGAAAACAGCCCAGTCACCCCAGGTCTAGTGTAAGTGTAACATACCGAGTGACTTTTACACCATTTCTGTAATATACAAGTTTACTAATAAGTAATTGAGAACCATTGATGATACTTCATGTTAAATTGTGCTTTTATGTTTCTCTGATAAAACTGAATCAATACGTTAATTAAATAAAATTATTTTAGCATAGTTTTGTGGTTCATTCACTGACTTCATTTCTTTGATTTTTAAGCAACTTAAAACATTAAATGGATACTGAATTTACCAATGGATATTCATCACATACTGAGGCCATTTAAATTAAGAATAGAGGCACACTAATAACTCATAATAATATAAAATTTTGCTTTTTGTTTATTTTTTTAAGTTATAGAGAAGGCTCTGCCTTTGGGTTGAGTTAATAAAATGCGTGCATTTGAGTTCTCTTGTGAGGTTGTATAAGAGAGACCACTGGCTCAGTTTTTATGTGACCCCTCCAGAACGTTGATGTTTGAGGGAAAGGTGCTTTACAACTAACATTGCCCCTTAAATTTATTCTGTGAGTCAAAGTTAGTTACCTTTTGACTAATTCTCCTGACCGCCTATCTCTTCTATCCCCCGGCCTCGCTTAAAACCTCTCACCCCCAACCCCCCCCCATCTCTTATATTGCTATGGCCCCTCCATGAAGAAACCTCATCCACGGGCCTTTTACTAGCTTCCTGATCTTGTACAGGGGACGACTCCTCCCTGAACTGTAGGCTACTGATGGAGGAACAGTCACAGTCTTCAGGGAGGCCTCTAAAACAATGTTCCATCGTGTGGTCACACGTGAGCCTAGCTAAACTCTGTGGGTCTCAGAACAAAACCAAACCAAACCAAACCAGACAGCAAGAAAATCAACAGACCAAAAATTGTGAGGGTGGGAAGGAGTTTTGTAGAGAGGAAAGAAGGTGACATAAGTATTAGACAGGGGAATTTAATAAATCAGAATGAACATTATGCATGCATGAAATTTTTAGAAATAAATTATAATTTAACAAAAATGTGACATCATTGTATAGCAAAGCCTGGATAAATGAAACTATGAATGTCTTGTTTCTAGAAAAGGAACACTTTTGTTAAAAGTTGATGTTTGTGTTTTGTTTCCTTGTCTCTATACACATTAATAATTTACTAAGAACAGTGCATGGATCACTAAAGTAATCTTTAAATGTTCACATAGTAATTCACTTCAAGTTAAGAATAAACACAATACTGGATCTGGGAAGTTGTCACAACAAGTACAGACACATAGCTCATTCCTCAGGACCCACATGGTAAAGAGATAAAAACTATCCCCCCAAGAATTGTTGTCTGATCTCTCTGCAGGTGTCATGGTACACGTGTACCTACACATATGCATGTATCCAACTAGGCATAGACTACAAAAACAAACTGCTGAATACAGCATCTGTCCTGGCTGGTTTTATGTCAACCTGACACAAGCTACCACTCATCAGAGAGAAGGGAGCCTCAGTACAGCAAGAGCTGCCACAAGATCTGGCTGTAAGAAAGTAGGTGGGGCATTTTCTTAATGAGTGATTAGTGGGGGAGGGCCCAGCCCATTGTGGAGTCACAGAGAGCAGCTGAGGCTTGGCCATTGCTGAAGTCACAGACTTTACTGTAGTTGAAGCCCCAGGATTAAGAGAAGCTGACACCTGGCACAATGATGGGAGCTCAGGAGAAGTTACTGGTGAAGGTGGAGCCCGATTGCTGAGAAGATCCCAGCAGCATTTTAGAGACTCCAGGACTATGAAATGGCCACAAAGAACAGCAGCAGCCATGGAGTGGTGTCGGCCAAGCCTGGAAAACAATCTGTGTGGGATTTAGAAGTGGCACCAGAGAAGTGGCCCAAGCCCTTTGAAGCCGAGAGAGTAATAAGTGAATCCATCCATACATTAGACACGAGTCATTTACACAACTGGGGTTTGGTTTACTTTGATCTGACTGTGCCTTGATTGTTCCTTCTTGAAATATGAAAGCATTTAATTAACATTTTATTTTTATGAAAGCCCACAGTTGAAAAAATGAATTTTAGAGAGATTTTAAGTCATAAAAGAAACTTTAACCTTTTAAGTAGGCTTAATTGTAAAGTGTTTGAATTTGAAAAGACAGTGGGACTTTGTAAGATTGTAAAATGTTCTCTATTGTGATTTTTATAATGACGTGTGATCTTGAGGATGAGCAAGAAATGAAAGGTTATGGCTTAACAGTAATGAGTTTGTGTTTCAACTTGACAGTTGTGTTGGCTACCTTTATGTCAACTTGATAAATATAGTCATCAGAGAGGGAGCCTCAATTGAGAAAAGGCTTCAGCAAGATCTAGATATGGGGCATTTTCATAATCAGTGATTGATAGGGGAAGGGTCTCTCCTGGGCTGGTAGTCCTGGGCTCTGTAAGAAAGCAGGTTAACCAAGCATTAGAAACAAGTCATGAAGAAGCACCCTCCACGGCCTCTGCATCAGCTTCTACCGCCAGGTTCCCAGTTAACAAGGGGTCAGATGTACTGGCTTGAGTTCTTGTCCTGATTTCCTTTCCTCCCCAATTTGCTTTTGGTCACAGTGTTTCATCGCAGCAACAGTAGCCCTAACTAAAACAGCAACTTAGTTCATAAGGTATTTAGTTCTGCACTCCTGGGACTCCCAACTTTCAGCCCTGAGAGCTACTTTATTATAAAGTAAGAAAAAGAAACATGAGCGAAACACTAATAGGTTGAGTTATATTCACTTTGCTTTGTGCATTTAGAGTCTACAGAGAGAAAAGGAGCGAAAAAATGCTACCCCAGGAGCTCCATTGGGTCCCTCTCCTGTTTATACTTTTGTCTAAGATCTTTTATCAGTGGCACTTTGTACATTGTAGAAATAACCACACCTTTTTGTTTGTTTTGGCCACAGCTCTGATTATGAACTCTCATCAAATATTTCTCTTAAACGCTAAGGGACAATTTAACCAGTCATTTTAAATTTCTGTCACATACATGTTGGCTTTTGGTTTACTCTGATGTTATGCTAAAGTCTGTCCACTGAGCTACAGGAACTAACAGAAAGACCAGAAGAGGCTCAAGGTCTCCGGAAGAAAGGGCTGTCCCAGGTACCTCAAACAACCACGATTTTAAAGACTGAACTCTTGGGTAGAGATTCTCAAGTGACTGCTTAAACATTAAGACCTGATCAGCAGGCAATCATGGGACTTCCAGAACACTAGGTAATTTCAAAAGACAAATTTCACATGAACAACCCTCCCCCAATGGCTTTTAAAGACTTGGAAATATGTACTGTGACCAAAAAATAAAAATAACAAGGACATTTGCACAGTCTTTAACCTATACATGTTATACATGTCCTCTCTGAAATTCTTGTGAGAGCTTCAAAATTGTTCACTAACCTCTTTCAGGATGTGAAACTGTGGGTGATCTTCAGAACACACACACAAGATTTTTACTTTCTTTTTCATTTTAAAATAAAAAAGATTTTAACTTTTTGTGCTGTGAACTGTGAACACAAACACATGTAGAGCATTCACATTTCCTGATATGAAACGGGAACTCTACGAAGAGAAAGGCCATGCATGTGACAACTTAGATCCTCCTAATCAGACTAAATGAAAGCACAATGACCCTAGCAGACTGAGAACTGATTACACAAGGCTAGATAAATGGACAAGATGATAGGTTTTATATTTACTGTCAGGGATGCCACTTCAGTGTTCTCTCTCTCTCTCTCTCTCTCTCTCTCTCTCTCTCTCTCTCTCTCTGCGTGTGTGTGTGTGTGTGTGTGTGTGTGTGTGTGTGTGTGTGTGTGTGTGTGTGTGTGTGTATAAGAACACTGATTGTCTTCTTCTCTGGTACATCCATCTACAACCTACAATTGGCAGCACAATGACCGTAGGTAAGATTTAAAGCACTATATATACATTTAGGAATCAGCAACACCATCCCTTAGTAGTCACAATCATGCTGACAATTCAACCCCAGCTGTAGGACCAGACCAGGATAGAGATGAAAATCAGATGATTCGAAAAAATTAAAAATGTTTCCACTGCTGTAGGAGAATAAAATGACTCCAGCAAGATGGCTCAGTAAATGTATATAGTAAAGCTCATATAGCCAAAGAATGATGAACAGCTTGATTTCAATCCCCCAAGCCTCCAACACATGAAGGTAGAAGGAGATAATCCACACCATTTATTCTGATTGTGTCTTCTAGAGCATACGAAAGCAAGCATGTGCTCAGCCTCTCAACAATGTTTTTGGCAGATCTGGTGAGGTAAAGGTGTTACTGCGTAAACCAGGTGATGTGGATTCCTTCCCCAGAAAGCATTCAAAGATAAAAGGAGACAAGTAGCTATACTTATTTCTCCTCTGCTCTGTATACATACACCATGACACATTAATGTGCAAATAAGTATCAAAAACACAGAAAACATGAAGTACTTATAAAGAGTAAATGAACTAGGATTGATATAACTGGAAATAATGAATATGAATTTATAAAATCAATCGTAGGAATAGAATCAGAAATAAAAAACACTAAAATAGTTAGCTGATGCTTAAAACATGCATACATACAATATCCAAATTGCATGCGTACACTATCCAGGCATTAAATTTTAAATTTCATTGGTAAAACCAAAGTGGGTAAATACAAATAAAATCTCTTTGGGAAGCATTTGGTAGCCAGATTACTCTCACAGAATTTTAACATTTAAGTGAAAAATTTCAATTTGTGCCTATATGTAAATTCTAGTGGCTTTATTTATTTATTTGGCAACTTGACATAAACTAGAGAACAAGATGGTTTGTGGGGCATTTTTTTGATTTACCACTAATATGGGAGAGCCAAGCCTTGTGGGAGATTATGTTGTTACATTTTAAATAATTGTCCCACCCACTGGTTTAATAAAAAGCACTGATTAACCAAAGGCAGGCAGGAAGTATGGGCGGGGCTACCAGACTAGGAAGAACTCTGGGAACAGGAAGAAACAGAGCAGAATGCCAGAGAGAAGCTGAAGGAAGCAGAGGACAACCATGCTGCTCTAAGAAAAGGTACCGAGCCCCATGGCTGAACAGGATAAGTCATGGGTTAGATTAAGGGTAAAGAGTTAGCAAGTGATATGCTTGGGCCTGAGGCCGATCAGCCTAAAGCTATCGTATGCATCTGTGTGTCTCTGCCGGATCTGTGGGTCTGCGGGTCTAAACCTTGAGGTTAGGCCCAAAAGTCCAGAACAGAAACCTCCTACTACAAAGCCTACTGTGGGCAGTACTACATCTGGGCGGGTGTCTGGAGCTGTATAAGAAAGCGGGCTGGCAAGCCGTGAGGAATGAGCCAGTGAGCAGCACCCCTCCATGGCCTCAGCTTCAGCTCCGGCCTCCAGGTCTCTGTCCTCTATCAGTTCCTGTCTTGGCATCCTTCAGTGAGAGACTACGAATTGTAAGGTGAAATAAACCATTTCCATTATTATTATTATTATTATTTTTTTGGTCAGGGTACTTATTATAAGGATAAAAACTAATACACAGTGCATGTGTGTCTGTCTGACTGTATATATGCGAGCAGGTGACTTCAGAGAGCAAAAGAAGAAAGGAACTGGATCCCCCAAAGCAGGAATTATAGGTGGCTGCAATTCACCTGACAATCTGACCTGAATGTTGGAAACAAAATCTAAGGCTTCTGGAAGAACAGCAAGTGTCCAAAACCACTGTGCCATCTCTCCAATCCTAGAACCAAACTTTAGAGTCACTGAATGGCAGTAGGTCAGGGTGACTTCTGATTTTCCTGTGGCCAGAATATGCCTATAACTCTAAAACTACAGGAACCAAAATAACAGGTGTGTATTACTTAGGAAATGGTAATGCTGACAGTTAATATCATAATGCCATGTCTTTGTTTAATGACTCTGCACATGTAGAACTAAGAATTTAACTTTTTCATGAGGCTCAACTGCTTAGTGTGATAACCTGTTGACTTCTAGAAAGTTCTCAGGTTAATGCTCATACCCCACACCCATGGATATAAAAACAATACAGTTGTGGTGCCAAGTTTTTAAACACATATTTCAAAATTTCTTTAAAGGAGAGAAAAGAGGCTGGGGATGTAGCTCAGTCGGTACTTACCTAGCAGACATGAAGCCCTAGGTTTAATTCCCATCACAACATAAGCCCAGGTGTGGTAGTGCACACAACTGTAATACTAGCTAGCACTCTTAAGGTAGAAGGAATAGAAATTGAACGTCATTCCCAGCTTCACACCAAGTTCTGTGCCATCTTAGGATGCATATTATGCTGTCTTAAAAGAAATATACATGTATGGTAAATAACTAAAATAAAATAAATATGTTAACAGAACAAAATATTTTAACTACTTGGGCTTAAGTCTGATGCGTTACTTCTAATGATTCTGTCAGCATAGTGCTTGGCCTGAATCTCCCTTAGCAATGCCATATGTATCACAAATATTAGTATAGTATTATATAGTATAACATTAGATAGTACAGGACCCTCTGGCAATACCTTCAGTTAAAGAATTGACATTAGAATAAAGAGTCTGGAGAGATTGCTTATTGCAGAGGAGCTGAATTCAGTTCCCAACACTGACATCAGGAGGCTCGGAGAATTTAACAACCTCTCCTGGCCTCTCCAGGAAACTACACTCACATGCACATATCCACCACCTCACACGGATACACAGCATTTAAAATAGCATTGAACTATTTTGGAAAATAAAAATGAATATTTGAGGGGGTGATGAGTTCTCAAGATACAGCAGGAATACTAGCTACATGTTTCAAGTTCTGATTTCCTTCAGGATTGTCTGTGAACACATAAAGCAGTGACTGCGCTGTGTCCTGATAAGAGTTAATGACCCGGAATGAGTACAGAAAAGATTAAGAGTACAGCAGTGACCAGGACTGTTTGCTTTGCTGTCTTTATATGTGCACCTTAAAATTCTCAGGTCACCCCTGCACAGCAGTTTTTTAAGCTGAGCTCGTCCTGTTTTACAACACCACACCAGCATGCTTGGAGGTGACAGTTTATAAGCTTTAACATACAGTTGTCATGTACTTGAAACCAGACACCATCCTCAAATCACCATGATTCACTACCAGTAGTCACAAGTGGATATGACCTTTGCTTTGTTGTGTTTTGTTGTGGTTTGTATCCTATTCAAGGGCTAATGAACAGCCATTAAATGTAGTATAAAGAAGTTCACTTTAAACGTGACTATTAATGGGGCTAATTCCTAAAGGAAAATCAAACAGCATTCATTACTTTAGGGAATGAATTGAAGTTTGTTAGGAGGGATTTACAGCACCAGTCCGTGGGTGATTGCTTGTCTTTGAGAGTATATGCGAATAGGGCCTGATACTTTATTAACTGTGCTGTATCTAACAACATGCCACCAAGGTTAACAAAATGACAATGTTATTTTAAATAAATCGTTTTATATGACCAAAATGAGTTTTGAATGTTTGTCTTCTGAAGATAAGTACTGAGAGTCAGTGAGGAGCCTCCAACTATCAGGACCTCCAATAGCACTGACTATAAGAAAATGTGACAGAGAGAAAACAAGGCAGTTTTCTTTAACAAGTCCAAGTTGGGTTTTCTAACCTCATTCACAGTACTCTGGCTGCTTCACCAAAATCTAAGCTTTTCGTGCAACAGGCATCTAATCTACAATTGGCAATAGGGGCAAATATGTTTTTAAAGCAGTTAAGCAAAGTGATGTATTCTGTTCTGAAAGATTCTGACTGATAACCCATAAAACTACAGAGGAGCTGAGAGAGAGAGAGAGAGAGAGAGAGAGAGAGAGAGAGAGAGAGAGAGAGAGAGAGAGAGAGAGAGAGAGAGAGAGAGAGAGAGAGAGAGAGAGAGAGAGGAGAGAGAATGTGTGTATGTGTACTTAGAGAAAACTCTGAGGGCCTTGCTTGTGGCTCATATGAAATATAGTTCATATAAACTTATGTAAAATTTATGTGATATAGACATCTTTAATCTTAAGGGCATCTTTTTAAAAACTTGATTCAGGAAAAATGTAAGGGTTAAAATGTAATCTTATTTTCAGTATTTGATACAGTGACTTCCCGATCCCCTGTTGGTCCTCTGTACTAAAGTTCTTCTCTTACATATCATCTAGCTATAGAGCAGGATAAGCGAACAGATGTAGTTTCTTGGTAAATACACATCTATATGTGAGAAAAATTTATCATAAAAATATGAAATACCCATTAGTAATGAATACTTCTTAATAATGAAATTAAGAAATATGTAATTTCACAAAAAGTCTTGCCAATAGAAATTTGGTGCTGAAGGATGGTACTCAGAATTATCACAGTGCACTCTACAACATGTAGAGGGAGCAAAGTCAACAGAAAAAACTGGTCCTCTGTGAAAAACATCATGGATCCTACAAACCAGATTTGAAATATTGCAAATGAAGTCCCTTTCATCAAGTTACTTATTTGGTGGCTTATTATTTCTTTTTCCTCCTAAATGATATTTTTCCTCTTTCAACTCTTGGAGAAACATGAGACTGAATGTGACTTCCCATATTCATCAGGAGTATGTAAACTCTTAATAGATCTGGCAACATCCAATGCCAAGATATTTTACAGATAGTGTGAGAGTTAACGTTGATCGTCAGTTGACAAGGATTTGCAATCCCCTGAAAACATATGTGCTGAGATCACAAAACGATTTATTGAAGTCAGTTCTTCCCTTTTCCCCATGTGGGTCCTGGGGATTGAACTCAGGTCATCATGCTTAGCAGAAAGCACCTTTCCCTACTAAGCTAGCTCTGAAGTATTTTTTAAATCATAGTTCAAAAATACAAAAATACAGTCACCTAAGATGGGGATGTGGCTTTCTGACACAGCACCTTTTTTGGAGGAAATGTAGCCATTTTCTCCCCATAGAAAAAGAAGCTAAATCATTTGTCCAAAAGGTTCTGAGCAGCAGTAAGAAGACTTAAAATTTATAGGTCATATCTCAGATATTAAAAATTTTATTTGGATTTATGTGAGGACAGAGGCATCTAAACTCACTGTTTCAGTGGTTCACATGCTTCACTTGTTTTGTAGGTGTGGAGTGAGGCTGTGAGTCACAGTACCTGGAGGGTGTGGAAAAGCTGCTCATTTCAAGCAAATGAGAGGGGGAGGAGGGAGGGAGGGAGGGAGGGAGGGAGGGAGGGAGGGAGGGAGGGAGGGGCACAAGTAATAACTGATCTGACTTCTTCCTGAAATATGATGTAGTCATTCCAATTCTACTTTGCTATGCTATTTCTTCTTCTGTTTTTTTTTTTTTTTTTTTTAAAGATTTATTTTTTAGTTTCAATGATGTGTAAGTATGTGTGTTTGGGTGGGAAAGTAGGTGTATGTGTGTACAGATGTCTACTGAGGCAGAAGAGGGCTTTGGATCTCTCTGAGCTGGAGTTACAGAGGTTGTTAAGATACCTAATGTGTATACTGACAGCCAGAAAAGTTCCTAAGCAAGAGCAGCAAGGAGTCCTAACCACTGAGCCATCTCTTCAGCTATCAATATACTATTGCTTTGTGCTTTTTTCTCTGTCGCCGTGAAGCTTCTTACACCATTTCTTTATCCAGCAAATGTCTTCACATCAATTTCTCTACAATGTAAGTAGCTTTCATAGTACCAGAAGTTGCTATAACTGCCAAGACAGGAAAAAATATCTCAAAATGTGCAATTTAGGCACATAGGGGCTTAGCAGTTACCAACAACTGTCTAATTGGACAGAAAGCCTGCTCAACAAATACTGTCTGGTACTAGAGTTCTAGCCAACAGCCTGTGGCTAGTGAGACCACAGATCTTGGAAGAAAACCTGTTATTGTGACTTTCCCAATATAATGTAATGCTCAACAACATTCTAAATTCATATCCTTTATACCCATCAATAAATGTAGCTCACATCTCTAATTTAAAAAGCTTCTTTTTGATGCAGATAAAGACTACTACAGAAAGCCACAACTAGTCAAAATGCAGAAAACAACTGACCATGACCATGTGGTATCCAGGTGCAATACATGTATCTAACATACAATGTCTGCATCCAAAGCTCAGGACCATAAAGGAAAAAAAAGGCAGAAAGATGGAACAGCTATAGAACCAGGAAGTCAAGATTATGTCTCCTAGAATTGACAGGAAAACTTTATTCATGATGCACCAGCAAAATGGCTTCCTAAACAAGACCCAAACCAATCAACAGCAATCTTAAGTACCTGAATAGATGGAGAAATATCACAGGCCCCCATTCCTAAGTGAATACCTACAAACAATTAAAAATTGCTCAGGGGAGAGAGAGAGGAAACCAGAATTAAAATCTCTCCCAGGCATAGCTCCCTAATTGGTTATCTGATACCAAGTAAACAGCCCTAAAATGTGTGTGTGTGTGTGTGTGTGTGTGTGTGTGTGTGTGTGTGTGTGTGTTATGCGTGCACACGTGCACAAGTGCATAGGTGTTTTATATATATGTATATATGAATATATACATCAGGGAGCAATATTAAATCGTTTCAGCAGATTATATTTATATATGTGTTTTTTATATAGAAAATGCAATAATAAAGAAAAGGGACCATTAATTGATGAGGGAGTGATAAGGGAAAGATATGAAAGAGTTTGAAAAGAAGAAAAAAATGTATAGCAACTAAGAAGAAAAATAATATAAAAATTTAACTAATATATTTAACAATACGTTTCTAACAAAAATGTAAAAAAGCAAAAAATGACACAAATGATAACAAATGGGACTTTTTAAAGGTTGTAAGTGAAAAATTAAGAATGAAACAAAGGCCTTTGGAAAAAAAGTGTACTGGTTCCCAGAACTATTCTTGCAATTGAAGTAATGGGCAGACAAATAGTAATTGCACGAACTCCATCGTAAGACTGTAATGCGGTACCTGCCCCCTCTGCCTGCCTATACTATGAAGCACAGGCATCAAAATGGCTTCCGGGAGAGCTTAAAGTGTGACTGTTAGCAAACTGAAACTTTAAGGGAAATAACTGGAGCTAGAAAAGACACATCCCAACTATGAAGCCAGTGTCCAGGGACACTCAAGACTCTAGGACTGGGGACTACCCAGAGGAGCAGGCACGATGGATGTTTCACCTGGTCTAACAGGGCTTCACATCCCTTTCACCAGAGTTTATGAGTTCATCCTGAAAGTTGACCACCTAACTACAGGCGGGTTCTATTCATCACTTCGACCAGTTCGGGGGCGGGAAAGATGAATCAAGGGATGAAATGCTGTCTAGAAGACCATGAGGCCCTGAGTTCAGATCCATCACCCAAAACAAAACAACAACAACAAAACCAACAAAAAATCAGGTTTGGTGGGATTTATCTCTAATCCCAGTGCTAGGAAGGCACACAGAGAAACCCTGGGAATTTAGTAGCCAGCCAACCTAGCCAATGGGTGAGTTCCAGGTTCAGTGAGAGACCAATCTGTGGCCACTCCGAAGAACACTTTCTTGGTGTCACAGAGTAACACTCATAGCCTACGGCCAATCTTTTAAAACTTGAATTACTGAATAGACCTTCCTTAACTACCCAGCCAGAACATCAGTTAAGTTACATATTCTTAACCCAGTGGGAAAACAAATAAGAAGCATATCAAGATTAAAAGGAAAAACTGCCATGCTGGGACAGCCCAAAGAAGAGGTCACCCCGCATCACCAGCATGACAGACTAAATGCATCTGTGTGTGATACAAAGAGCTGCTCAGACAAAGAATCCCAGGCCTGTCCTCATGGAAGCTCCCAGAAGGAAAATTAATGCTTCTATACTCTGGGTACAGATCATGAAATCGACTTTTACGTTGTTAACTTCTTAGTGGAGTCTTCTGTCACCACAATAATACAGCGTAATGTGATGCAAAGTTTACCTACTCAGTTGTTGAGAACTCAGTGGTTAAAAAGTGCATCCTTCCTGTGCAGAGGATGCGAGCAAGGTCAGTTCCCAGCACCTACGACAAAAGTCCACAACACCTGTAGCCCCACATCCTGAAGTTCTGACTCCCTTTTCTGGATTCTATAGACACTGGTGCTGCTATGCACACATTTAACTACACAAAATAAAAACAATAAAAAAATTTAGAAAAAAACCTTAAAGGTGCATTTTATTACATGTTGTTAGCGGGTTCTATTCTGTGCACATTAATTATATCATCTGGTTTAAGACTCAAAACTCTATTAGGTGAGTACTGAATCAGAAATAAAATATCAAAAACCTTGCTCAAGGTCACAGAGCTAGTGGCATGTAGCATTCTGTCACTGTGTACTTCATCACACATTATTCAGAGGGAAATTTCAAGTATACGTTTCAGAAAATAAGATAACGAACCAGAAATGTTTAAATCAAACAGAAAATACATTCACTGAGCTGACATTTTAAAAAAAACAAAACCCTACACAGACTCCAACAAGTTTCAGATTGCTTGCCAAAAAGAAAAAAAAAAGAAAGAAACCAGCAAATTGATACCACGCTGACTATAATTTCATTTATATTTAGAATATGAGCTGAACAGGGAATGTGAATGCAATGAGAGTGTGTGTGTGTGTGTGTGTGTTCTGTGTGCATAACACTCACAGTATTCAAAGCTTCCCCCAAACGGGCTAAGTTTGTTCCAATCCTTCTCTATTTTGTCTACTTGAAGAAGTCTTTGCAATATGCTCATGTAAATAGTGCTTTTCACTGCTGTTCCCATCACCCAAATCTTCTTCTTTTGCATAGACTGGAAAACTGACAGACCTACGCAGACATCTTTGGAACACAAAACCAGGAAGACATAAACAAATAAAGCCAGATCAAAAACAAAGGCTTCTTTAAGAGTCTTTAGCAGAACAGAATAGATACAGTCAAAGAACTGAGCAACAAGCTCAACCAGATGGGCTGGTCCAAGAGCGAGTAGGTGCAGGTACAGACACATGCATCACACGCAGACAAGTAGAGACGGGATGGTACATAAATTACAGTGCCTGTTTTATGAATGAACAAAACAAACAGCTTTCACCTTGTTTGAGAAAAATCTCTACTGCAAAAAATGGAGCCAACGTAAGGTTTGGGTGTAAGGAGGGATCCTGAGTCATAAGAGACTTTGAGACCCAAAGGTGAGGGGCTTTCCAAACCCAACAGTTTATGATTTAATGATAAGAATTAGCTCACCTGTCTTGCTTTTCCTCCATCTGCCTATCAAAGAGGTAGCAAAGAAGATTAGTGAGTGGGAAAACATGAGTATGGAATTCAACCTGTTACTAAGCTTGAGCCTTATTTGCCAACTCAGCGAGAGTAATTCTGATACACAGACCACAGAACACAAGGTAAATAGTACGGGTTTTTTTTTTTGTTGTTGTTTTTTGTTTTTTGGGGGGTGGGGGGTGGCCAAGAACAGAAGTTATAACTACATTATTTCCATTTAAAAGCATGAAACTCATCAACATGGAAGTTAGTCCCTGAAATGGAGTATTACATGTGATACTGTTGGAATGATACTTGAAACAGAGCTCGGTTTTGATGAGGGCTTGGCAGTTTCAGCAAGGATTTCACTGGGTGATAACAGAACAATGCCGTATTGGAAACACATTCTGCAAGGGGCATTTTTATCATAACTGAGAGCAGAACAGACATCTGGTACTCATCTTCTCCATGTACTCTAATAACATGACAGTTCTTGAGATAAGCACAGTAAGTTGATTTTACTAAAGCAATTTTTGCAAAATAAAAAAGTTTTTAAGATTAACGAAAGTTGTTTGAGCATTAAAAAAACCCTCCAAATCCTAATTAATGATTTTCTAGTTATCACACTATCATTAGAAAACAAAAATAAGCATACCCCGAACTAAGGAAGTAAAAACAAAACAAAATATCCATTTTTGGGATAGAATTCTTCTTTCAGGGCCATTATACTGACAATTAAAAAAAATAACAGTAGATTATTGAGACTGTAACTGAACATGGTAAAGATGGTGGCTTTGGCTTTATTTCTAAAAAGGAGGTGGGGTTAGGATAGAGCCTGTGCACAGAGAATAGGCTCAACAGCCTCCAGATTTTACTTCCAGCATCTCAACCCACACCCAGCCTGGTGTGAAGAGATGGCAGATGGGACCACGTCTGTTCTTTCAACTGCTGAAGCAAGACACTGAGTGCATCCTGCTCCTTCTGTAAGCATGAATATGCAGGCCACGTGCACTCAATGTGCTAACTGTATGGTTCCGGTCCAGGACCATCCTTACTGTTCTCCTTGGAGGACAGATTAAGCCGGATTTGGCCAAACTTAGAAAAGACTCAATATTCATGGAAACAATGCTGATTTCCGTAATTGAACGGAAGTATGGTGAGAGAAATGAGTCAGCAGAAGAGTATTTAGTGTCTTAGGGAAACAAAGTTAAAAGCAGCTGCACTGAATTAGTATTTATCGATCATGTTTTCTAGTATGTGTTCATTCTTGGGTATTATAGGATCAAGTGTTCCTTCAGATCACAATCAAGTTCCTGTAAATACTGTAATAAACTGTAACATTGCAATGTTATCTTATATAAATAATGCCGGTTTGTAACTCTTCCTCATTTATATTTTGAAAAGGAATACTGAATCCACAAAGGATAATTTTGTTATAAAAATTTAATGAAGCAACCATTTCTCTGTCTTTGAATGAAAGTAATGTATTATCCCAGAAATAGGTTTTCTCCATCCCTTCCCCTCCCCTAAGAAAGGACTGGAAGGACCAAAAAGAAAATAATGTATCTGTATTTGCCCAACAGTGGAATGGAGTGATTGCTAACACAGAAGCTAGATAGGGATACCAAGAGGAAATGTGTGGGAAACACTGTTGGAGTGCCACCTCCTCTCGAAATAAATGAACAGAAATAGCCAATCAAGTCACTTTGGACACAGAAGCTCTTCAGAGCACTTCAAAGAAGGCACCTCCATATGTCAATTATAAAATTGGGATGGCAAGAGCAATCATGTTTCCCCAAATTTCCTAGACATACTAAGCGCCCCAGCTAGGAAGGTGCCTTCTGATCCTCAGAGCCCAACAGGTTAAACCCTTTAAAAACAAAGCAATGCTCAATGAAAGGGTAGAAATCTGTGTGCTCATTAGGAGGGAGAGGGATCCCTTAGACGTCATTTTTTCACACTGTAAAGAGGGTTGGTTATAGAAGTAAACTGATGGCAACAGGAGGCGGGCGGGTGGAAGTGGAGACCGACTTACGAAGTAGCCTGTTCCCAAGCTGGACGGAGCTGAACTCTGCAAAGAAAGCACAAGAGACAAAGTGGAAAAGTCAGTAGCAATTTTTAACATGTTCCCATCCACAGAGCTCATTACCAGCCCTTTGTGAGCTTTTTATCCAGACATCACATGCGTGAATGTGAGGCCCCTTGTCATCTGCTACTGATACACAGAACGTGTTGCTTAATTTTCCCCTTTATATCTCTCAACGACTCAGAGATGCTAACGTGCTATTTACTGGATTCTGAGCTTCTGCGGTGGATGTAATTGCCAATTTATTTGACAGGCAGCTGGGTAATGAATTAATGATGGCATTTCGCCCTGCACTGAGACCAAACAGGCGCATGGCTGCCTGCCTCCCTGACTTCCTGACATTCAAGGCCTGGGTCTCAAGCTATTTGGTTTTGTGGCCGCAGAGGGGCAAAAAAGAGGAAAAAAACCCAAACTGACTTGAAAATAAAAGGCCCAATGGGTTTGGATGACTTTTTGGTATATGACCTACTTGCCAGTTTAATCCCTAAAGGCATTAGTTAGTATACACTTGGCACTGTGCAAAAATTAGACATTTTGTAAACATAATTAGTTAACTAAAATGCAAAGAATCCATGGGCAGAAAAAAGGCAGTTTTTGTCTCAACATTATCAATCCCAAAGCTCTGACACAGTGAAGCACGAAAAATCAATAATTCTGAGCTGAACTCAGGGTATCATGTAACTCAGGAAAAAAAATAGCCAAAGTACAAATATAAAAGTTGATTGTATATCTTATTATCCATACGTATATATGTATGCATATGAGTTTATGTGTACTATCTGTGTTCAGGTAATCTGAAGAGGCCAAAGGGTACTGGAAACTTTAAAACTGGAGTTATAGGCAGTTGTGAGCATCTTGATGTGAATGCTAAGAACTGAACTTGGATCCTCTGCAAGATGACTGAGTACTCTTTACCAATAAGTCATCCGTCTAGTCCCCACCTCACCACACTTTTTTGAGACAGGTTCTCATGTAGTCTAGGTTTGTCCTCACTTCCTGAGGAAGGAATTACAGGTATGCACCAGTAAACTTGCTTATGGAATGCTAGTGATCAAATGCCTGTATGCTAGGCAAACATACAACCAACTAAACTATTTGTGCAGTCCTCTAACCAGGTTTTAGACACACTCTCTGTATAGTCTAGGCTGGCCTCCAATCCCTGTATATTTGAGGACACCCTTGATCATCCTGCTTCCATCTCGAGAGTGTTGGGACAACAGTAATGCACTGCCAGACATGTTTTAAATAGTGCTGGAGATTGAACCCAGGGTCTTACGCTAGACAAGTACTTTACCAATGAAGTTGCAGCCTCAAATCTGGGTACTTTTTTTTTTTGCATATATGCTATCTTTAAAAACCTGTCAAACCAAACATATTTTTGTCATCCTCTTTATAATTGATGGAGGCACCAAATAAGCTTGATACTAAAATCACCTGATGCTGAGTCAGTCTTTCCATTATAACTTCGCAGCTTTGCCCTAGGGGTGTCATCACCTCCACAGAGAAGCCTGATCTCCCACCTGATTCAAAAACTACTACATTAAGGTGTTTCCCTCACATATCCAATCTCCCTCCTCTTAAAAAAAAAAAAAAAAAAAAAAACATAAGGAGACATGTGCCATGTCTTGTACCAGAGATACAATGCAGAAATACTGGTTGGAAGAGTCTATAAATAAATGGATGGATTATTTAAAGTAAAGGAGCCTAAGGCAACTCAGACACTTGTAACAGCAGATATGATAGCTGTTGATTGTGAATTGAGGTGTATGAGGTACTCTATTTACTTATTAGTTTTCAAGACAGGGTTTCCTTGTGTAACACCCATAACATCTATGGTTGTCCTGCAACTCACTCTGTAGACCAGGCTAGCCTCAAACTCAGAGAGATCCACCTCCTGAGTGCTGAGATCAGCCACCATCACCCTGCCAAGCTGCTCTTTTTATTACTGTGACAAATGATCTCTCACAATCAACTTAAAAAAGGGAGGGCTTAGCTTGGATCACAGCTTGAGGATAAAGTTTATCACAGTTATGGAGACTGGCCAGCAGAAGTCAGAAGTTGCTTCTCATGGGTAGGGAAGTGGTGGCACACACCTTTAATCAGAGCACTCAGGAGGAAGACTTCAAGGCCAGCCTGGTCTACAGAATGA
Organism: Phyllotis vaccarum; assembly: GCA_033318265.1. Lineage (NCBI taxonomy): Eukaryota > Metazoa > Chordata > Mammalia > Rodentia > Cricetidae > Phyllotis > Phyllotis vaccarum. The sequence continues at coordinate 40,923,839 of JARWLC010000017.1, read as the reverse complement.
GTTACAGGACAACCAGAGATGTTATAGGAAAAAAACCCTGTTTTGAAACACCCCCTCTCCTACTACCAAAGAAAGAAGTTGCTTATCTCATTGCACCATCATTCGAGAAGCAGAAAGGAGACAGGAAGTACAAGAGACCTATAAAACACTAAAGCTCACCCTTAGTAACTCTCTTCCTCTAACGTAAGACCCTACATCCTGGGGGTCCCCCAGTCTCCTTGGGTCTTCCACACTCAGATCATAACAAAAGGAGATATGATTTTTCTCACAGTGTCCACATTCAACAAAGACATCATGCTTCACAGCATTTCTAAAGTGAAATTTCCTCACCTTGGTGTTTCCTACAACCTCAGAGGAATAAAGCACCCTGTAAAGTATGTTAAATATGTGGGCCACATTTACAAACCTTACTGGAAGGCTAACAAGATCTCTGTGGTTAAGGGCTCCCAGAGGACCTGAGTTCAGTTCCCAGGGCCCACATCAGGTGGCTCATAACCAACTATAACTCTAGCTCCAGCGACTACAACACCCTGCTCTGGTCTTTCAAGGCGTTTATATGTATACCTGTTGATCTCTCTTTCTCACAAACACACACACACACACACACACACACACACACACACACACACACACACACACACCTCTATGTAAATTAAGGAAAAGAAACAATAAACAAAACCCTTCTGTGTTCTTGATTCTATGAGAGAGAGAGCATAAGAGATAGAAAGGGAGGGAGAGAGAGAGAATTCAATCCACCCACCGTAGTCATGGAGACTGCTTTTACCAGTGGCTGACCATGTGACAATGTCACCTATTTTATGCGCCCACAGCTTGTAACAACAGGTAAAGGCAGAAGCCAAGTTAGGTTTCTACTAACCCAGAGTCCTGACTCTAGGAAACAAAATCATTTAAGACAAATGACAGAAACAAAGATAATTTGTTGATCTCATTCACCCTGCTTCCCAAAAATGTTTTATCCCAGAAGGAGAAGGATCACTCCAAACTGATCTTCCCACCCACATGCACATCACCGTGCTGTATACCAAAGCAAATTACATCCTTGAGGTCTAAGCAAGCTCTGATATGCTCATTTTGCATATATATTGTGCATTACTTGGGGAACGGGTGCAGAGGAGGGCTTTGTTGCGCATGTTTGTGCTGGCCATTGTTTATGCAGGTCTGACTGAATGAGGGAACAGTGGGTATCATTTCAATTTCTGATGTCAACATCAAATTACTTATTTAATTTCATGCCTGGTGAAGCATTGTATAGCTACACGCGGAATCATTTCAGTTCATTTGTTATGCTGTGCTTTTGCAGCGATTGGCTTGCCTTCCAACTGACAGCTTTAATTACGACATGAATTTGATTGCACTGCTGAGGAATTAACATAATGCAACAAAGCATTTAAGCACCCTGCCTTATCACCCAGCTTCCACACACATTGGTACACACACACACACACACACACACACACACACACACACACACACACACACACACACACACACACTGATAACCATGGGAAATAAGAGATGCTGGAACCTCCTGTATATTAAAGATGCTCTGGAGTCAGCTTCAGAGTCTGTAGAAGACACACATGCAGAATCTTAGCATTAGAGGTTATCTACAATTGTTAATGAACCAAGCATACCATTTTCATTAATATTTTATCATTTATTTTTTTTTCTAAAATGAATAACAGAGCCTCGTGTATCACAAGCTGACCTGGAAATTGTTTTGTAGTCCATTACCTTAATTTTTGTTAATTAACAATTTTATTTATTTATTGTGTGTGTGTATAAAAGTGTACAGGGTCAATAGAAGTTAGAAGAGGATCTCTTGGAGTTGGAGTCATGGGTAGTCATGAGCTACCCAATGTGGGTGCTGGGAATTTAATTCAGGTGCCCTGAAAGATTTATCAAGGCCTCTTAACCATTGAACCATCTCTCAGCCCCCTTAAACTTCTCTTGGATGCTTGCCTATATGTATATACACACATGTTCATGTTTGTGAGTATAGTTCTAAGTCTACATGAGTTGTGCACTGGAGAACCAACCCCAGGTCCTTGAATTTACATGAAAATTTATGAACTGAGACATTTATTTCTTCATCTTAACTTTAACTTCCTGAGCCTCCTGCCCTTATCTCATCAACGGTGAATATACAAGCCTGAGACCTTCACTATAGGTTTATTCAGTGTTGGGGATAGAACCTAGAACTGTGGGCATACTAGGCCCACCCTTGTATTCTTGTGACTGTCAAAATCTTTAACAAATACCCCTATCAGGCTGTCAATTTCCCCCAAACAGTGTCATTACTAAGTCCTCTAATGTTTCTCCAAATTTGCTAAAACCTGTATACTTTGGTCCATATTGTTATATTAAAAAAATGTCTGGCTTCATGACTTTCTTGATTCTTTTATCATAAAAACATGCTGGAATACAGTGTTTGCCGTGTTCTAAGTCTGTCTTCCTGGGACATAGTCACTCATGTTTGACTCCAGAATAAACCACTTCCCCTTCCCTCTGAAGTAAGACCTTTCTCTTTCTCCATCAAGACTGGCAATTGCCTACAGCTGAAGCCTTGCCATCCCACTGGCTCAGAAAAATGTCTTGGCTATCTATGTTCATTCTGCGTTCCAACCTAAACCTTAGCTGAAATTATTTGAAAACTTGAATGATTTTCCAAGTCAGAAATTATATAAGTGCCTCTCAAACCTCCGAACCACAAAAAACAAATGTACTATAAAGTAATGTTAGCAAATGGTGTTTCCAAAGCTTGAAATGGGTTGAAAGTTGCCTTGTCATGTTATAAAAGATAAGAAAGAGACCAAGGCTTAGGAAAGGACACATGTGGCAACACCAAATCCAACAATTTCATGAAAGCACTCAATGATGTTAATTTTCACTTTCTAAATTCCTCCAATTAATTTTTTTCCACATTTACTTATTTATTCATATGCATCTATTTGGCTGGAGTGCATGAATACGACATGGTTTTCATGTAGACCACAGAATACAGCTTTAGGAGTTGTTTTATCCCCTTATACCATGTGGGTTCTCAATATTGAACTCAAGTCCCTAGGCTTTTCAGCAAGCACCTCCTTTACTCTCGGAGTCATCTCTATGTTCTTCCCCAAAGTGATTTCTAATAAGAAAAGGAGGCTACTCTCATTTGTGGGGCAGGTAGCATGGGTGTGTTGACTCGAGGCATACTCTTTTTAGAATTAGATGAAAAAGTGTCCCAAACTTGAGAGAGAAAATTTAAAAAGCTAAGAGCAGCTCATATCTGAGAAACTAAATTAATCATGGAGACTGAAGAAGATGAAAGGGGAAGATCAAGTACTTGAGGCAAGCCTGGGCTACATTATTTTGGGGTCACTGTACAAGGCTATCCACAGAGCAAAGCTGTCACTGCTTCATGAATTTGGCTTTACTCCAAGTGCGAATATGACCACAGCTGAGTTTGTTGATGGTCTTCCAAAGGATTTTTAAGGAGAGTCACAGAACCTTCACCAGGTGCTTCTCCTAACCAGCTGTGTGCAACTCTGCCCTAAGTGTCTGGCCTCGTAAAAAGGCCTGACATTTATTAACTGAGAATCACTGGGGGGTGGTGGGGAGGGACTCCCTCTATGCAGTCCTGGAGTAATCACCATCTATGCTGGGTGTAGACTTCCTAGTGTGTCTACTTTATGACCATCTATGTTCTTTCCCATAATCCCTCACTCAATGCTATGTATGCAAACTCACTGGTTTCTTAAAATGAATGTGGGTAGAATCCTACCTTAATTTGTAGTAGGAACTTTTGGGGAAGAAATAGATTTTTTTTGACACTCCAATAGAAGAAACTTAAAGAGAGGTAGTAGCACATGGTGTAAAATCAGCACTTAGGCACAGGCAGGCAGATCAATAATTTAAGGCCAACCTGGTCTACATACCGAATTCTATGCCAAACAGGTATACATAGAAAGGTGCTGTCTCAAAACAAAACAAAACAAAAGAGCAAAGGACAGATTTAAATTTCATAAGTTTCCTTCATCTCCTAAGAATGTGGCTAAATCAGTAGAGTGCTTCTCTAGCACTCATAAGCTCTGGGGCCCATCCAGGACTCTAACCTGGGCTGAATAAGACCATCTCAAGAACAAAACCAAAATCTTTGCAATATTACCTAAAATACCCAAGTTTAGGCAAAAATTTTCTATGAGCTAAACGAAAGGGGCTTTTTTCTTTCATTGAGACTTGGCAATGTATTCACATTCTGATGAAGTATGTAGGGAAGGGGTAGATAGGAGAGGAAGCCAACAGAAAAGCGGAGTAGGAGAAAAAGTCAGCAGAAGAGCAGGGCAGGGGGACAGGAGGACAGGATTATCTGGCAGGCCATTTCTGAGCTCCTTAAGATATCTCCTGTTCAGTCTGCCTTTGTCATCCTCACAGGAGCAGGATGGGAGGTGGGTCTGCCATCAAAACACAGCCCCAACTATGCCTGCAAATTATTTTGTTACAGTGAAGAGGAAAACCTCCTTGGCATCCTTAGGAACACTTTCCTGCCCCCACAAGGCACGAGACAGTAGTGGGGTACAGTTTCCCGGAGGGAAAAGGCAGCCCTTGGAAACAGATAATCATTAAATGCTTATTCTCTTTTCTCTGCTTCGAACCTGCCTTTTCCCGCATCTCTGTCACTAAGCAGTCTTCAGAGCTGCTCATTCGACTCATGAAGTTAACATTTCTGTTTTAACAGCTTCCTGACAACAGGAGATTTCAAATTGATTAGCCAGACTGGATTTAGCTCAGCAGCGATATTGACAATGCAGCAAAATTGATTATCCATCTGTGGAGGTTTAAATGAGAACTAGCCCCCATTGGCTCCAGTATTTGAACACTTGGCCCCCAGGTGGTGGTGCTGTTGGGAGAGGTTTGAGAGGTATGGCCTTATTAAGGAACATGTCACAGCAGTGAGCCTGGAGAGCTCTAAGCCATGCCCTGATTCCAGTTGGTGAGCTTTAAGCCCCACTACAGCCAAGTTTCCCTGACATGATGGACAGTTATCCCTGAGGAATTATAAGTCCAAATAAGCTGTGTTCCATCTATAAACTGCCTTGGTCATGGTGATTTTTGCAATGACTGAGAAGTAACTAATGCACTATCTAAAATAGATTTACTCCTCTATTACAGATCCACACAGAGGACAATACTACTAAAGGTTTCCAAATGCAGGACGGATGTGTAGACTTGAACCCAAGGTAAGCATGAGCATTCTGACCTTGGGCTCCTTGAACCAAAATGTTTTTACATTTTTGCAAATCACCAAAACTACGTAACATCCATGCTATTCTCTGTTAAACGTGAAGAATGGCCACAGCCAGGAGAGACACAGGAAGGACTACATGAAAAAAAAACAAAACAAAACAAAACATAGATGTTTTGTAGTGATTTTTAAAATATATTTGTTATCATTATTTTTAATTATAGGTGTATGTGGGTCTATGTAGTACATGAGGGCAGGCACTTGCAGAGTTGACAGTTCAGAAAGCCACAGACTGTACAGGGAACTACACTTGGGTCCTCTAGAAAAACACTGAGGAGTCACTTAAGCCCTTGTTTTTAGTTTATTTGTGTTTGTTTTCTTTTAACAATAAAAAAAAAAAAAACCTGAAAGTCCACATTTACACAAGAATAAGTGCTTTGGAGCAAAGTTTTAGAAACTAAGACACAGACAACACTCTTATCAGGCAAAGGGGAACTGGACATGAGGCCCATGGCTGAGCTGGCAGAGTTCTTGTTTAGCACAGATGAAGCTTTAAGGTTCCATCCCAAGTACTGCATAGAGGAAGCAAAGTGGTGCACACCAACACTCAGGAAGAGGAGGGCGAACAAGAAATTCAAAGGTTCGCCTTCAGTATATAACAAGTTCCTTCAACTACTCTGTCTCAAAAACTAAAAATGCACTAAGAATTTGAAAACAAACAAACAAAAAAAAAGCATAAGAAATGTCATGTGACTTCCGGCCCTCCTAAACACCCTCCTCTTAACAACCTAGCCAAATGCCCTATTCTCAGAGACCTTCTGGCTTTTCCTGATTCAATTCCCACTCCTGCCGTCATTGAAATAAGCAAAGCTGATACTCCAAAGTCCATACTTTAACCCTTGTAAAGCAGAACCATGGTTTTTATTTTGTAAATTTACGCCTTTTTGATTGAATGTTGATTAGTCCCCAAAACAGTAATTTCTAGAACTAAAGTAATCTGTTTCTCTAGATTCTTGCCTGCCCACCTCAAAGATACTCCATACAGCAACACTCACTATAAACTACTCAACAAACACATGGCATATTTTTGGAAATTTTTAAAAATTTTGTTAATTATGTATAATGTGTTCTGTCTGCACACCAGAACAGAGTACTAGATCTCATTATAGATGGTTATAAGATACCACATGTTTACTTAGAACTGAACTCACGACCTCTGGAAGAGCAGCCAGTGCTCTTAACCTCTGAGCCACCCATCTATCCAGCCAGCATGGAATACTTCTCAAAGTTGTTAGAATAAACTACCACTCTGCCATGTGGACCTAAACTTTTATAGACTACAGTCATTGTCTGCTTGTCTATGAATTAATGAATAACTCTCTCACCCCCAAAGAACAATCTACTTCAGTATCCTCCTTGGACCTAAAACCTAAAAGCTTTTAGCAATTATTTTTCACATCTTAAGAGAGTTTTTAAATAACAAGCTATCATGAGTTGAAAAGTGTCTAACCACCCCACCCTGAATGGCCATCCTTAAACTTCTAAATAGAACTCCAGATGACTAACTTTCTGTATTAACTTAACCAGGCAACAGAGTTCCCAGATATTTGATCAAACATTATTAACCTGTGCCATAGAAGAGTTTCAGGTTTAAATTTATAGAAAGTTCAGGAAAGCAGACAGCCTGTCCTGTTGTAGACGGACAATGTTCTGTCTCAGGCCTAAGAAAAATGCAGGCCAGAAACCTCCCTTAGACGGGAGGGAATTCTTCCTGTGTGCCTTCTAGCCAGGGTATCATTTTCACCTGATCCTGAAAAGAAAGGAAATGGAGTTTCACACAAGCCATCTTTGAAGGAGAATCTCATCTCTAGTTCACCATCTTTGGTCCCTAGCTGTAGATCTCGGGGCTTCTCAGACTCTGTCTTATTAATGAATCTATTCCATATGAGAAAACGGACTGCTGGCTCCAGTTGGTATCAGAGTCTCTGGAAAATGCACATTAATACAACGGTCCTATCTGAACACAGGATCTCTGTTCTATTTGTAGCAGATGCTCAGGATCTGCTATTCAAGATTGTTTCATTTATTTGAATTTTCAAGTTCAATCCCCAAGTTTTGACAGCTTCCTCAATTATAAAATTTTGTATAAATCAGAAGCAGTACTTCCCCCTTGAATAACTCCTCATGAATATTTATATGTTAAATTATTTCCCTTAACTTTTTCCTTTGTGACTAATCTAAACGAGTTATAATGTCTCCTTGATGAAGACAATCTCAAAGTCCTGTGGCCAATTATACCCTCCTTGACAACATGATTTGGGAATACTTAATATAGAAAACCCAAGCCCACTGGGTTGCTCAAGCTTTGCCCATGAGTCAAATCTCTCAACTACATCTAGTTTTGAGATTTTTTTTTCCCACTTCTTCTTCTTTGCCTGCTAAATTTAAAAAGGCAAAGTAGAACAATAGAACGTCTTGATTAGCATCACTCGAAAGTAAGCCTCCACTAAGTGTCTATCTACAATTATCACCAGGGAGAGTGAATGATGGAAGGAAATTTTTATCTCAATTGAAAACTCTGTAATGAGTATTGTTAACATGGAGCAAATAAACTCCCCAAACCAACACTACTAAAAAAAAAAAAAAAAAAAAAAAAACACACAACAGGGGAATGATCTTAGTCCTGCCTCAGTTTCATGTGGCACGAACCGTAGGCTCCCATGACAGGCCTTACCCATTCTGAGGAGTGGTTGGGGGAAGAAGTAGAAAACAGGCAGAGAGAGAGCACAGGAGAAGGGAGGGAGAGGAATTATGTTTCTGTAAAATAAATAAGTACATTTAATAATAAAAAAGGAAAAAAAAAACCACAAAAATCATTTTTGGATTAGCAGGGAACAGGTCGTGTAGACTAGAAAAGTAAAATGACCTTGAGGTCTAGAAGTGTAATTGAGTAGATAGAGCACTTGCCTATCATAAACTAAGCTCCAGGTTCCAGGGTTCCATTCCAGCACAGGACAAAACAGGAGACACATAGGGCTCTCCTAGAACTGGGGCTCTGGAGACAGGAGGAGGATATGGAGTTCAAACTCATTCTGGGCTGCATAGTACGTTTCAGGCTAGCCTGGGCTACAAAGAACGAGCCTCCAAGGTTACTGCCAGAGAAGTTTCTGAGTCACAATGTGCATGCATTGTGGATGACCCAGCCAGAGCCTATGAAAGTAGAGAAACTGAGAACATCAGAGTTATCAACGTGAGAAAAGATGGTTGGAATTCATGAATATGAAGAAGAAAGAAGAAGGTGCACAGGGACAGTACGTGGCCAGGCATGGCCAACCTTGTGACATTACATGAGAAGTTTATATTTAAGAACCATGAAATTTAGTGGTTTAGGTTTTATTTTATTTTTTTAAAGAACACACTCGTTTTAAAATAAAATATCAAAATAAAAAAAAAACCCTAAGACTTTTAAAAAAATTTTAATGTTGAGCTGTTTTCATAAAAACCCCCTTCCACAAGCTGCCTACAAGCATCAGGTTAGATACACCAATGTGGAAGAATCCCTGTGTTCTTCACATCAGAACATATGTAGAAAAATACTCCAGGTGAGCTAAACGGCTGCCAGTAAGAAGCAGGAATGATTCTCCAGCCCACCCAGGTAGAAAATTCTTTGCATTCCCATCAAATCAAGGGGAAAAAAAATGCTTCCAGTCTATCAGCAAAGAAGCAGCATACTCAACCCAGCAGAAAATTACCTACAGACTACAGTTGTTCTGGTGTTACACAAAAAGCATGGGAAGAAATCGCAAAGATGATGAAACTATTTCCAACTGATAACATTGGTAAGAATACCTATGGAAACAAAACTATGCAGCACCTTCAAGAAATAATTGATGCTCCTTCACCACTCATTTAAAATAAAAAGTCGGAATAGGAGTAATGGTTCCGTGGGAAAAAAAAATGATAACTATACTTGCAGATGACCCTAGCTCAGTAACTTTCATTGGGTCATTATTGCTTTTAATTTCAGCTCCACAGATGCCTTCTTTTGGATCCTTCTGGTACTGTATTCATATGTTACATGCGTGAGAGTGCGCACACATCACACACACACACACACTTTAAAAAAAAAACTGGTATGTAAAGGAGCAGAGAAACATGACCATGCAAAAAATCCTTTAACACAATAAACATAATTAGTAGGCAGAATATTAGAAGTTACATTTCCTATTCATTAAAACACACACACACACACACACACACACACACACACACACACAGAGAGAGAGAGAGAGAGAGAGAGAGAGAGAGAGAGAGAGAGAGAGAGAGAGAATGAGCAAAATACAGGATATTTTTAAAATGCAACGTTGAAAACAGTCGTAACATTTTTCTAAAAATTCATACAGACAAAAGCCAGGCAAAGCTCTCTACCACAGAGCTACATCCATAGCTCTTACAAATTTTGAGACAAGGTCTCGCTAAATTTCCTAGGCTATCTACGATTTGAAACCTTCCTCCCTGGGCCTCTAGAACAGCTGGGATTACAGGCCTCTCTCTAATTGCCTCAGCTGGCCTTTCATTGACAGTCCTTCTGTCTAGGCTTCTGGAGTAGCCAGGATTGTAGGCATAAAGAACTACATCCAGCCTGTATTTGTCTTACTTTGCATTCTTTATTGACATTTACCAGCTCACAGACAAACATGGCAAAAATGTATTTTCCTAAGTGTTGATACACTATGGAGAAGGTGGCTTATAAATGACATTGTTGTTTTGAGAGAGTGTCTAGGTAGCTCAGGCAAGCCAGGAACTGCTGATCCTCCTACCTCAATACTCCACATCCTGAAATGTATCACCTCTTCCATTCCCTTTTAACAGTGTATCAATTTTTTAAACAGTATTTGCCCTTGTAGGATTTATTTCCCAACCAACCTTGACAGAACCCAGATTCATCTGGGAAGAAGAAACTTCAATAGATAAAATGCCTCTTTCAGATTGACCCAGGGGCAAGTCTATGTGTGTGTGTTGGGGGGGGGGATTTTTATCATTAATGATTTATTTATGCTCGAGAGCCCCGCCCACCGTGGGTATGTCCATTCCTGGAGAGGATTATATAAGAAAGCAGGATGGTCAAGGCATGATGAGGACAAGCCAATAAGCAGTATTTTTCCATGGCCTGTGCCTCAGTTGGGCCTTCAGATTTGTGCCTTGAATTCCCTTCATAATGGACTATAAGCTATACGGTGAAAGAAACCCTTTCCTTCGAAAGTAGCCTATGGTCATAGTATTAAATCACAGCAAGAGAAGTCAAACTGGGAAAATACTAAAATGCCAGTGTTTGCTGTGGCTGCCCAAATTCCTTTGTATGTATTTCCTCTATTCTTCTGCTGATGAATACACAGGTTGTTTTACTTTTGGGCTATTTTACAGAGTCTCGGAACTCAATACGAACCTCCATGTTTCATATGCTTAGGTGTATGTTGAAAAGTAAACCTACAGGGTCATAGGAAAGCGTTACATTGAAACCTTCAGGAATAACGAAAACTGCTCTCTTCAGTACCACACTATTTAATACTCTTGCTAGAAACATGAGAATGTTTCAGCTCCACCATGCAGGTGACATTTGTTAATTTTTTCTTGCTCTTATTATAAATTATAACAATCCTAGTAGAACTAATTGATTCTCGTTAGTTTTTAAAAAGATATTATTTTTATTTTGATATATGTGCATGTTGAGAAGGGGTTATGTGTAAATGAGTACAGGTGTTGTCTGAGTCAAAAGAGGGCACGCATATCTCCTGGACGTGAAGTGAACTGGTTGTAAATACACAAGATAAATGCTGTAAATCTAACCTGGTTCTCTGGAAGAGCGGAGTATGTTCATAACCTGTCTCTAAGCCCCTCATTTAGGCTTTGATACACATCTCTAATGACAAAAGACTTTGAGATATTCTCACACAATTGACAACTCTTTGGAATTCTCCTTTGCACACACAGCTGTTCAAGTTCCCGGAATGATTTTAAATTAGACTGTTCTTTTACTGCTGAAATACAGGAGGATTTTGCATTCTCTGGATAATAAACATTTATCAATGATGTGATTTCCAGGAGTTCTTCCTTTCTACATATTGTCCTCATTATTTCATGATCACTCTCTCTAAAGTACAAAAGTCCAATCATCTATTCGCCTCTTGCTGTTCACAATCTTGATGTCACACTTTTAACAACCCAAATAAAAAAAAATTACATCTCATGAAGATTTATCTATTTTCTTCTATGCACTCCATGATTTTAGCTTCTAGGTTTGTGTTACCTGAACCATCTTGAGTTCACTTTTGGCCATTTTGCGAAGAGCCTAGAATTTATTTCTTTGAAAGCCACAACTGTTAGAAGGGCAAAAGCACCCAATAACCATTGAAATCCGAGACTACGCTAAACTAACCAGGCTTCTATCCTCTAAGCCAGAAGTTCTCAGCCTATGGGTCATGAACAACAACTTTCACAGATGTCGTAAATATTACACATATCAGATATTTACGTTATGATTCACAACAGTATCAAAAACCCACTTCTGAAGTAGTGCTGAAAAGTTTTATGATTGGGGTCACCACACAAAGTGAGGAACTATATTAAGGGGCCACAGTGTTAGGAAGGTTGAGAACCGGTTCTCTAAGTCATAACTGATTAGGTAACTCTGGAATACTCGCAGAGTCGATAAGACCTCATACTAAAAGCACAGCAAGGTGGCATGGGAAAAAATACCTGCTTTTATTCCTCCAAACTTGGAGGGCTGAAGTGGGAGGGTCAGTGGCTCAGAGTTATTCTTGGCTAACAGCATGTTTTATGTGTTTGGATTATAAAACACAAAAACAAAAACAAACACATCACATAACAAAATCTCAACAGAGCTAATAAGCATTAGGCATTTGGAATTAAGATCAGCATAGCACTTATCATTTTATGATTGTGTAATTCTATCACAAAACTAATGAAACCCATCAAAAAAGTAGCAATCTTACATGCAGAAGTATGCTCACAGGCAAAGACAATTTTTTTTTTATTTAATAAAAAAAAAGGAATACTGTAAAAAATACTGGCTTTGATTAATCCCATTAATACTTAGGAAAAACTCAGAGTGCAAAACAAAAAACAACAATTTTTCCTTGGAAGTGTAGGGGAAAAAAAAGATGTGTCTTGGTGTTGTCTATTTTGGTTCGTAGAGGAAAATATATCATTACCATGTAGTCAACTCAAAGGTCAGGGTAAAGCAGTATCATCACATGGAATGTATCAGGGTGATGTATTTGATCATATGGTATGGGGTGGAGTAACATATTATCATAAAAACAGGTCAGAGAAATGTAATATGGCCATATGGAATGGGTCAGAGTAATGTAGTACTAATCAGACAAAACGGGTCAATGTGGTGGTGTCAATAACAACGGAACCCACAGGACTGCTTGGTCACTAGGGAGTGAATTCTTTAAAAGGATTAGAAAGAGGAGGAGGTGTGGCCTTAGTGGAGAAAGTGTGTCACTAGAGGTGGGATTTAAGGTTTCAAAAGCCCATGCAGACCAGTGTCTGTCACTCTCTTGATGTGATATGTGTTTTTTTAATGCTGTGAACATACTTGGTTACATTTGTTAATAAAGAGGCTGTATTGGCCTGTGGCAAAGCATCTCATTAGAGGCAGGCTGGAAATCTAAGCAGAGGTAGAAGAGAAGGAAAGGTGAAGTCAAGGAGACTCTGCAGGTGGCCGCAAAGAAAACAAAATGTAACTGAACACAGGAAAAGCCACAAAGCCATGTGGCAATACACAGGTGAATGAAAATGGGTTAAATTCTATGAACTGGTTGGTAATTAGCTTGAGAAACAGGCCAAGCAGTTTGTAATTAATATAAGCCTTTGTGTGATAATTTAGGGAATAAACAGCCGTGGGACTACAGGATCAGACATCGGATAGACCAGGGCAGAAACTTCTGGCTACACCCTTTTTCTTCCTCTCATAGCTCTCGGCTACTTCTCCAGCACTATGCCTGCCTGCCGCCATATTGATGATTAAAGCTCTCAGTTACTTCTCTGGCACTATGCATGTCTGCAGCCATGGTGAGGATTAAGATTATGAAACTGTAGGCAAGTCTCTAATTCAGTGATTTCATTTATACTATTACCTTAGTCGTGGTGTCTTTTCATAGCATTAGAACAGTGACTAAGGCAGCCAAAATCATAAAGTATTAGCTTATGAAATGGGTGAGGATAGAGCTATTATCAGCTATCAGAAAAAAACTGTGTGAGGTAATATAGTCTCATTATATGGAATGGTCAGAATAACGCAGTCCTATACTATGGAATGATCTTCTGAGAAAAGTGGTATTGTCATTTGGGATGATGCAGTCACGTCTTTTGTTTTAGTAAAAATTTCTTAGTAAAAACAGTTTGATGTACATAACATAAACATATATGTACTTAAAAAGCATATATATGAGCTGGTAAAATGGCTCAGATTTTGTGACACATGAGGACTGGCATTTATATGGTAAAAGGAAAAAGCCAACTACCCCAAACTGTCCTTTGACTGCCATACACAAACCATGCCATATGCAACCCATACATACACACATGGTTACTTAGAAATGCAAAACGTACTAAAAATTATACATGTGCACTAGTCCCTGATTGTAGAATTTAATGCCAAAAAGTATGATGTCTTTTTATCCTTGATAAGAAATCTTGAGTATTTTCTCGCAATACCCCACCTTGGTCATAATGATTGTTGTTTTAGAATGAACTTTAAGGAGAACTTGGTTTGGTAAAGGACTGTTTACACATATAATATCCATCAAAGCTCTACTGCTTTGTAATTTTTGAGACCAAAACTTCGCTCCTCCCTAATCCTCACACACATCTTGCACATTACTAATGTTGCTTCTTGGCATCATTAGTAGAAATTTCTCTCCACTGTGCCTGTATTTCAGGACAGCTTCCAAGTGTTGCTCAAGGTGGAGTGGAGCAAAGATGAGACGTGAGAGGTGCTAATATGACGTGAGGGAAGTAAGCAAGAGTCTCCAGCATCCAGTGCTGGTACACACAACAGAACAAATCCAGGAGAGGCCAAAGCAGGATAGATGGATTTCAGGAGAAATTATAAAAATATCCTCAGGCTATAGAAGCTTTGGATCTCACATCTCCTTTCCTTTGAAACATAAACATCAGCTTTGGCATCCCTAAGATTTTAAATCGCCTCACAGAAAGGTGAAGGTATCTGGGCTTTATTCCATCTGTAGCCCTGGGTAACACAGCTACCCAGAAGGAGACAAGAAGGGCTATCATCCTGGTAATGAGATAATCTACCTGCCCTTTCCAGAAGCTTCCTCTTGGTGGAGCCTCTGCTTGCCCACTTTTCTGAGTCAGAACTCAAAAATGATGACTTTTTGATTTACTTTCCTTGATCCTTTGGGGGTGCCCAAAGGCTAAGTAGACTTTCCTTGGCACCCTGGCATTTTAACTGTTTCTCTTAGGCCTCTCTCTTTTATCCATGTGGCCACATGCAAACCCCATGCTTTCTATTTACTCTTCTTTCCCTTCACCTGTCAATGTAAAGGTCTGACAGGGATCAATGTGTGCTCCTCTCTTAGACCATCAAACTATTGAAAGAATGGACCCCAAGAGATTACCGTTTCCTCAGGAATCCCTTTCTGGGATTAGAAAAGCCTACAAAGCCCTTACGTAGTTAGAGGACGAAGATGCCTGCCTGAGGAGAGACTACTGACTGGTGACTTTGCAGGAGGAACCTGGAGCAAAGACAGGCAGTCTGATTATGTATGCTTCTTGCCTTCTATATACAACTAACCTGCAAGGATTTGGAGGAATCGCTGACTCTCTCTCCCCCAATAAGACCACATTAAATAAATCTCCTTATTCTCATTTTCATTATTAATTTGTATCTTTAAATTAACTCACATGAGGATAAGTGGCTGAACCTGGTTTGTTAGAGTATAAACCTTTACCATTAAGTCTGGTTACAGGCAGCTACAGAGATTCACATCTGGTCTGCTATATTGTTTTTCTCTTAAAGTCTAATAAAATAGTACTTGAGATGCCTTTTGATTCACTGTCTAACTTTATTTTATTAAGGAAACTATAAACCCAAAAATGAGACCTCGGTTTCCTTGGTAACACTGGAGGGTGGAAGAGATCTGGCCTGCAGGTGCATAAGGGTCAGGACAATAGAACAGGTACATACATTCAGGGTCTCACTCATTTTTAAAATAAAGTATTCTAATTCAAAATCTGTTAGGAAATTTATTAATTATTCCCCGACTGGACAGACATCCCATCCTAAAAGGATTAAGCGAAAACAAACAAAAACAATACAAAACAAAAACCAAAAACAAAACACCAAAACCAAACAAACCCAGCAACATGACTGTCATCTTATAGGCATGGCACTGATGTTCTAATAAAAGTATTACCAGTTCTTTTCCTTTTATTTATCTAGTGAATTTATTTAGTCTGGGTGATGATGGTATAAAAGAAAATTATCCCCAGGAAATGGCTGTATCAGAGTGAGTGTGGCCTTGTTGGAGGAAGTGTGTTACGGTGCAGGCAGGTTCTGAAGTCTTACATGTGCTCAAGGTACCACCTACTGTTTCAGACCACTTCCTGGTACCTGCAAGCCAAGATGTGCGTACCCTCCACATCCCAACATGATGATAATGGATTGAACCTCTGAACTGTAAGCAGCGACCACAATTAAAGTTGTTTTTCTTTTCCTTTTGTTCGAGTTGTCCATTATCATGGTGTCTATCAGAGCAATAGAAATCCTAACAAAAATGCACAGTATGTACAGGAGGAGGTCAGGGAACAAATGTCAGCAATGTTTTTTTCATTGTCAGTTCTGGGAATCAAACTCATTTCTTCCACCATGCTATCCAGTACCCTTCCCACTGAGCCATTTCACTGCCCCACCTCTTATATCTTAGGAGAAAATATATTCCCACCATCATTATGTTTTTTTTTTTTAATGTTGTATGTTTCTGGGTACATATATCTATGTGTACTCTCAGCTTTGAGAGTGCCATGTTCATGTGGGATATACAAATGCTGACTGTGACATTGGGTATCTTCTCCACTCATTTATTTATTTTGATTTTCTGTGGATGGTTGTTTAACCTATATATATAGCCTATGGAAGCTAGTATACTGGAACTGTGGTTTCAAATAATTGTGAGCGGCCATCGGGGTGCTGGGAGTCAAACCCAGGTCTTCTGGAAATGCAATCAGTGCACTTAGCAACTGAGCAACATCTCTCCAGCTCCTAATTTCTATTCACTCAGGCAAAGTTTTTCACTGACTCCTAGGCTGGCTGTTGTGGCTTGTTACAGGGATTCATTGTTTCTACCTCTTAAGCTCTGACTTTACAGGGATGATCCTATGCCCACCTAAAATTTTCTTGGGTTCTGGGAACCTGAACTTTGCTTTCAGGCTTGTACAGCATGCATTTTTATTAGTCATCTCTGGAACCCCATAATTTGTTAAAAATGTATTTTAGGTCAAGATACATTTTGGAATGACCAAAACACCTGAAAGACACCAACACATCCCAAGACAGCATGCCTAGCAATGCTCCCATGAGTGAGCCATCTGAAGGGAAGGCATGAACCTTGCACCAAGAGTGTACGGTGGTCCAGGAGCTGTCGGATGTATTGTAAACTTACATCGCTGAGTCTCTCGCGAGAGCTGCTCCGGTGGAAACCCTTGGCTTCTCCAATGGTGCTTTCGCTGTCACTGTCCCTGCAGCTGTTCTGTGCTGGCTTGAGCTGAAGGTAACAGAGAAAAACAAAACAGGAGAAAGTCAGAGGTATCTTTGAACATACGTCACGACCTTTGAGCTGTGAGTCTTACCAATGTAAAGTTCTGAACCTCAACATTCTATTTAGTTAAAACTTATAAAACATTTAGGGTGCATGTGTGCGTGCGTGTGCACTCACACGAATGCAGGTGTATGGAACAGGGCACTGGATCCCTCTGCCGCTGGAGATACAGATGGTTGCAATGAGTGCTGAACTGCTGAGAACCAAACTCAGATCATCTCCTAGAAACACTGCATGATCTTAACTACTTCTCCAGCCCGATTTTTTTTTTTCTTCCGTTTTTCAGGCCAAGTATCATAAAGCCCAGGAGCCTCAGAATTCACCTTGTAACTGGGGGCGATTTTAATTTATGATGGTTCTGTCTCTCTGCTCCCCTTCTTTAGCAAGTATTCTCTGGTCCAAGCCAGATCCCAATCTTCTGCCTTCAGACCTTCCTATACTAACAGGAAGTTTACTAAGTCTATTCTACCCAAGATGAAAGCTGTATAAGCCTTTCCTAATTGGTGCACTACAGGTCAGAACAAATGCTTTTTCAAATGTTTACCTTTTCACTCTTTATAAACCAAGGATTTGGGGGCTGGGATGTGGCTCAATAGGAAGGGTGTCCTATCACATATTTGAATGTGAGATCTAATGAGCTTCATCTACAGCCCTGTTAATTATGATGCACTTTAAAAACCTTATTACATTTATTTCTTTGTGTATATGTATGTGAGGAAGGTGGCACACATGCCAAAATGTATTTATAGATGCCAGAGAATAACCTGTAAAGTAAGTTCTCTCCATCAACCACAGGGGTACCAAGAATGAAACACAGGTCATCGGGCTCTTGGAAACAGCCTTTACCGACTGAGCCCTCTCATCCCCTTTATTTTTCAAGTGCAAGAAATCAGTACTGTTGTAACAGCCATACTGTCTGTCAAGCCTGCATGTGGATCATAGGCTTTGATTCATAAACAGCATCAAAACTTGCATTCCTGACCGGCAAAATAGTAAATTCATAGAATTTACTGCACAAACCACAGGGTTTGAATCTTCTGCACCGTAGAAACCCTGAATAATGACACACATACCTTTAATCCCTGTTGTGGGGAAGTAGAGGCAGGGATATGAGAAATTCAAGGTATCCTTGCTACATATTGAGTTCAAGGACAGTCTCACACAGGTGAGGCCCTATCTCAAAAATAAGACAGGACAGAATGTCCTATTTAACAAATTCTCTCACAAAGGTCAAGCAGAACCATTTAAATCATGGGTAAAGACAAAGATGATGATGGGTTCAAGAGTTTGACAAAAATCTAGGCCCCAAACTTATGATTCTATAGTTCTTTTCCGCCTGATTCAATGTTCAGTGCCCAGTTAGAGGTTCACACAAAACACAGTCACAATTCTGCAGCATATTACCATTCCTGCTGTACTTCACCATGTCTGGGGTGGTGGATGGCCTCCTAAAAATTCAATTCCTAGAATCTGCCTGGTAGGCAAGAACCTATTCCTGCAAGTTTTCTTTTGACACCATGTACACACATGCCTGCTCACAAAAATTTGTAATTTAAAAGTATTTTAAATAGTGGATATCAAGAAATATTCCTTATCGCAAACAGCTTTAAAAAAAAAAAATCTAGTCTCTCTTCCATGATTCTTCATGAAAGGGAAATGATTTTATAACAAGGCCCACAATAGACTTCAGAGGCTCTGATGTCAATTATCTGACTAAATGTTGATCTGGGTTGAGAGCAGAACCCAAGAAGGAAGGCAAGGAATCAGCTTGCTTGCATTCCCAAGGCCCTGACGGCAAACACACTTAAGTGAATTCTGTTTGGAGAGCCGTACATAAAATCCGCCCCATAGTGCTACCCCTTTTTCCTCCAAAGCCCAGCTCAAGTTTAAAGGAAACTTAGGATTTTAAGCTGTCAGCCAGCTCAATATTTCAAAGACACGGACTGACTACCCTAAGCACTAAAGCTAAACCACAAGATTTCAGGGAAGACGTGTTCATTCCTAATCCCACGAATATATTTTCAAACTGCTATTTTCAGCCGCAACCAATGGGATCATTTGTGGGTAAGCATAAGTAGCTGAGAAGTTGTAATCCTTCACCTGGAATTCCCAGCTATTACCTACAAGCACAAGACTACACAAAGGCCAGGTGTGAGCTTAAACATTTAAAGACCTGAGAAAAATCAATCTGGTTGCATTGATTTCTCAGCATCCATGGTGGCCAGCTTTAGAAAGCTTCTGCTGTAACACAGGCAGTGAGAAATCTGACTAGCTAGTGTTACACTTGTACGATTGTGTTTACACAAAAGTTTCTATAGCCCATTCTCTAATTCCACAGGAGGGAACAGAATTAGACCAAAGTAAACAAAATGAGGGAGTGAGTATCCATCATGGGCGGAAATAATTCTATCAACAAAATTATCTTTTACAAAACATAAGACGCCACGTTTTCTTTTCATTAGATTTCATTGTGGAAAATATGTTCTCTATATTTTGAAACTGTGATCTCATGAGAGTGTCAACTGTTATTAATGGCTGAATGGCTAATCTTGACTGTCAGCTTGATATGATTTAGAACTGCCTAGGAGACAAACTTTTGGCCATATCTGTAAACAAGTTTCTAGACTGGGTTAATTCAGGTAGGAAGCCCCAACATGAATACAGGAAACACAAGTCATGGGATGAATACAAATGAGAACACGAGGGGCCTGGTAAAATGGCTCAGCTAGTAAAGTGCTTCCCCTGCAGACATGAGGAACTGAGTGTGGATCCCAAGCACCAAAGCAGAAAGCCAGGCATTGGGCATGTCTTTCTAAATACAGTGTCACCCACAGAAACAAGAGGATCACGAGAATTTACTGGCTAATCAGTCTTGCCAAATCAGCAGGTTCTGGATTCAGTAAGGAGAGACAAGAAAAGAAGAAAACTCTGGATACTGTTTTGGTGATGTTCTTACACATGCGACTTGGACACTGCTCTCTCAGAAACTGAACATTATAAAATTGCTTCTGTAAGCCCAACACATACATGATTCAACATCTAAGGCGGTTCAATGGATTTCCAAGTATTGAAAGGACAGAAGGCTAATAAAGTAACGAGAGGGAAATATGCCTAGGTCTATTTCACTGTACAGCTGTGAACATAGGCAATCAGGCCATGAGAGTGGCTGGCTGATTCTGACTTCCTTCCAGAAGTTAGGGCAGAAGTTGCATTACGTGCCAGGGGTCACAGGAGCACAGTACAGACAGCATACAACTTCCTTCACTGCAAAAACACTGCTCTCACTTCTAAGAAGACGAGACACAGTTCAGTCTAGAACCAAATATAAATGAACAAAGGCTGTGAGCACAGGTTTGGGTTAACCCAAATTCCACATTCCAACATGGTAACAGTTTGATCAAGATTTTATAGTAACAGAACAAAGGTTATAAATCAAGACACTTTCAAATACATTGCTAAAAATGTCTTATAAATGGGTTAGAACAAATAAATCTCTACAGGCCTAAGATGTTATTGGAATAGGTTCTCAGCCTTGATTAATAGAGACGAGAGGTATGTTTCTGCATTCCAAACCATTCACCTAACGTTCAGAAATATGTCAGAGAGGACACAAATGCAGGAGAGCTGCAAAGCGGCATTACGGAGGATAAAGAGAACCCGAGGTGATCTGGATCTGGACTTGCAACATTGCGACCTCTACACATCGCTGAAATTCTAACCATTAATTAGATGGTTGCGGAAGGATCAATGGAAGGTGGAGTTCTTTCATGCACTTTCCTTCACACAAGTGAATTCAAGCTCAACAGAGGATGAAGAACTGAGCTGAAAAGACAGGCAAGACATCTCAACCAGCTTCCATGAACCAAGTTTACTTTATATTTAATACAGGCAAAGAATAAAATACTGCTAAACAGAGAGATAATTGAGCCTGGTTGAGTTCTGTTATTAAGGAATTGTTTACATTTTAGTGTTCAGTGAAAAAGCACATTTCTAACGCTTATGAATGGAATCCTTGGGTGTCTACGCTGCACTTCTCAAACACATCAGGAGGTAAGGACAGGAGGATCTCTAGATGTAGAACAGGGATGTACACATGAAATGAGACCATCTAGGACTTAATAACGATATCATCTGTACTTCAGTACTGAAACAGGGTCTGAAACTCACTATGTAACCAAGGATGGTGCTGAACACCTGATCCTCCAGCCGACATGCCACAAAGCCTAGGATTAAAGATGTGCACCAAAATGTCTACATTTGGTATTATGATATGCTTTTAAAATTTAGTACAATCAAGTATATAGAAACACATTAACTCATTAGATATCCATGTTTTAAATATTTATTTTACAATATGTGTGTATAACTACCTGTATGTCTGTACATAGACATGTGGGTACCCACAGAGGCCATAAAAAAACATCAGGTCCTCCAGAGCTGGAGCGACAAGTACTTGAGAACCACCTAATATGAATGTGAGGCGCTGAAACTCAGTCCTCTGCAAGAGTTCCAAGCATTATTCATTCCCAAGGCATCTCTCCAAACCCACATCACTTTTAATTGAAAAATAAAAAGTATATAGAAAATGTTATGATATAAAATACTTCAGTTGATAGGTATCAAAAATTTTATGATATGAATGTTGACACAAAGTTTCTTGCCATAATTTTTGACCGAGTTCATTTCAAATCAGATCAAAAATAAAATCTCATTACACTGAGAGTTGCTATCTCTCCACGGTCAACTGGTAAGTTATATTGTATTCAACTCATCATAACTGAAGAACTCTTTAATAGAAAGCTGCATTACCTCTGTGGAAACGGAGCACAATTACTGTTGCAAACTCTGTGATCAATTGTTTTAAATGTAGAAGACATTTTAGTAAATGGAGGTGAAAATACAGATACTAGGATATTTTGGATGCTTTGTTATAGCCTTGTAGCTCTCAAAATCCAGAACTTAAAGAGAGATCCTTCATTATTTCAAAGGGAACTGTACTCAGTGGAGTAATAATGTTCTAAGAAGGCTGCTGGGGTGGTACTAAAGAGTAGGAATGTATCCTCCAAACATCACTCTTTGAGAATTTAATCCTAAGTTCAACACTTTTGAAAGGCAATGTTATGATATAAATGACAAATGGAACTCTTAGAACACAGACCTATGAGGGAGAGAGCACATCACTGAGGTCTGGCTTTGAGGATTCACAGAATCCTCCCACTTCCTTTCTCCCTTCCTTTTTGTGTGCAGGTGCAATGTGAGATCTCTCTGCTTCAGGCTCCTGCAGGCGCATCTTCTCCATCATTATGAACTCTATCTTCCTTTGGAAATGTAATCCAAAGTGAGTCATTTTCTCCTTAAACTGCCTGTTTGATCTTCGTATTTGACCACAGCAATGAGAAAGTAACTAACAAAGGTGGTTAGTAACAAGGACCTATCACGAATTGAGTAACGTCACCTATATCCTGATTGATAGTTACTCTTGGAGTAGGTATGAGCAAGTTCCCCCTTTAACTCTCTCTACCTGTTTGTTCTCAATCTACTTCCTCATGTTATAACACAACCCTTCGGCCCTCACCAAATACTATCCACCCTGAAACTTCCCATCCTACAGAGCCATGAACCTAATAAACATTCATTGCTGATCATTCCTCTATTGTCTGGAATTCTTTCACAAAAAAATGGAACGGACTAAAACAAGCATATAGTAATCTGTTTTCACCAGTCCCGCATCAAGATGAAATTAAGGCAGCATTAAGAGAGCTGCCAGTATTCACAAACACAGAAGGGCAACATAAGGACCCAAACATAAGGCAGCCACCTACAGAACAAGCTTATAGGCCCACCAGAGAGCAAAATGGCAAAAACAAACAAACAAATAAATATTTATTTTGTCCCCTCTTTTCTATTCAAGGGATAGAGTATACTTCGGTTCTTCCACAGGCTACACATGCTGTTTACTGCTGAGATGTGTCTTCAGGTTCAAAGTTGGGACTACCAGCCTTCAGAGCATGAAAATATAAAACCATTCTAAGATACAGACGGCACTGTTTGTTATAGGAGCCCTAGAAAATGAACGCAATTCATTCTTCTCTTTACGGTACAAAGAGCCTGGGTGCTGCACCTACCATCACAGAGGATGAAAGGGGAAAACAATTAAACAGAAAAAAAAAAAAAAGAGGAAACTGAAGATCTTTCATTTTTTTTTAAGCTGAAAGGTTATAGTGTGTTACTAATCCTCTCCGTTTGACCCACACCAATTGTCTTAAGATTGCTTCTCTCAAGTTCTTCCATAGTATGCCAAAGGCATTTTCCAGAGCTTGGAGCAAGGAGCTCACACACTCTGATCTGCTAAGGGTAAAACCAAGTCAATTCAATGATGAGTAAAACTTGTCCTCTCCTACTGTGCTTACATATCCCAAAGAACACAAACAACCAGGTTTTTAGTTCAGAGTTCTACGCTTCTTGTTTACTGTTTGTTTTGTTCTGAGACAGGGTCATATATAGGCCAGGTCAACTAGATATGTACCCCAGTTTAGCCTTAAACTTCTTATACCCCCTGTCTTTACCCTTTGAGTGCAGAAATTCTAGGCACACACCACCATACCCAGGTTAAGAGGTGCTAAGGATGAAAGTTTGGGCTTCACACACCAATTACACTGAGTCCCATCCCTGTCCTTAAAAATTGTAGCAAGGCCAAAGAGCTAAGGACTGCCTGGTAACGTATCCATCCTGCAGCTCTGTTCCATACCTAAGGAGGCTGCATGAGATAGTATGCCTTTCAGATCAGTCTACATGTTCTCTTTGGCTTCAGGCCTATGCCCACCTTGGTGCATGCACTCTGATTTTGCACAGATGAGCCTAAAGACCTGGCCCTAATACCGGGTTGATGATATCTGGGCTGGAGATTTCAGTGTATAAAAGGCTATTTTTCTGAGATGTTCTAGTAAGATGATTGGCAGGTAAAGTGAAGAGTGATGTGCACTAGTTAACTCAGTCCACAGATTCATCATCTTTTGGAATGAACAATGATGGATTTTGTTCTTGTAACAGCGATCATGTGTAATTTAACTTATTTCTAAGAGTCAGGTATAGTGAAAATAAATGGAAAAGTACCATATAATTACTGTTAGGTTAAGAAATCATCATGCTGGCATTTGAGATTTTTTAAAAGTACTTGTTCTGCAAAAGGTCAAAAACCACTAAAAGAAGCTAATGGTTCTCTAAGTACTATATGTGCTTACTGACAAGATTGCCACTCTAATAATTTAGAAGATGTGAAGCATTTAAGATTCCTATTTATTTCTTTTACTAAGTTCTCTTTTTAAAAAAATTCTTGTTTTGTTATAACCCAATTCAGCTACAATTTTGCTTCAAATATATCTTACAATGACAGAAACTTCAAAATCATGTACAATAACACAGAGATGTAGCTCAATGAGCTCCCCAGAAGCGTGTGTGAGTATTCCGGATCAACCCTCTGCATCATGGAAAAGAACAGGACAATTTTTTTAATGGGACTAGAGAGGTATCTTTGTGATAAGAATCTGGCTGAACAATTAACACTAATGATCCCATATGAAGAATTATAAATTCCCCAGCCCAACACACACAGCATTTCAATGTGAAGAAAAAAAAACTCAAATAGAATTTCCAACTCTTGTTAGGATTTCACCTGATCTGCATGAATTCATAAGGAACTTGTTAATTTACCTGAGAGGAAAAAAAATAACAAATATTAACACCAGAGCCTTTGGAAACAATAATTTGGATCCCACATAGAGACAGATGATACTTTTTCCCACGATAGACCCACTTATGTGGCAATTTACTATGGTCATGGTGACATTAGTTGAGATTTAATTTTAAGGGCAAGACCAATGAATTACTTTCTTTCCTATTGCTTTGATTAAATACTGTGATGTAAAGACACCCGAGAAAAAAAATTATTTCCCCATGTACAGGTTATACTTAGTCATTGAGGGATGTCAGGGTAGGAATCCAAGAAAGAACTTGGAAGCAGAAAGCGTGGGGAAATTAGATGTGCTGGCTCACAGGCTAGTGATTAGTTTGCTTCCTTCTATAGCCTAAAACGACCTACCACAGTAAGGTGGGGCCTCCATCAAGTCACAGTCAGGACAATTCATACAGACATGTCCACGTCAAGTCTCATCTAAGCATTCCTGAATGGAGAAGTTCATCTCAGATGAATGTAGGACTACATCAAGTTCACAAGGCTAACTGGGAAAGGCAGAGTGTATATCGATGTTTGACTCTCAACATGAGACTAGGCTGGTATCTGAAGAGCCTGCTCCAGGCAATGCAGGTAAAACAGATGTTTCTCTCAGTGTTATCGAAAATACCACAAAGGCGTCATCAGTTTAAACAAGAAGAAATATGTCTACCAAAGAAGACAAATGTGAGACTGTTGTGCATTATTTCTGTGTGCTACAAGAAACACATCTCAACTGGCAGGTTGAGGAACCCGGACACAGAGGAGTCTGTGTCAAAAAAATCTGCAGAATATGAGCTCAAGCCTGAGCCAGCCAGCATCTTCTGCTTCTCAGAGAAGACAGAGGATATTAGGAAACAACAGACATCTTTAAGCTGAAAAAAGAAATCTTGTTTCTTTCCTTTGGAACTCTATATGTCTAACCTCTAGACTGAAGAGATGGTTCAGCAGACTCAGATTTAATTCCCAGCGCCCACATGAAAGCTCACAATTAGACCCTGGGAGTCTGCTGCCCACTTCTGGCTTCTGTAGGCTCTGCATGCATATCGGTGCAACATCATACACATCAAAACAAAACAAAAACATTCAGACATTTGGAGATATGGTCCCATGCGGACTAAACTGGCGCTGAACTTCAGGTATACCTGCTTCTACTTCCCAAGTGCTAGAATTTAAAGCATGCGACGCCTTACCTAAAATGTATACAGTGCTCAAGGTAAAAACCAATCAAACAACACTGTGGTTTTTCTCAGTGCATCAGAGAAAGAGGTTAACTTAGCTTCTGAGTCTTAGAGTCTCTACAGAGAATAGAGAAAGTAAAGGATAAAGAGAGGAAACAAAAGAGGGAAACAGAAGATGACATAAAACACATACACTGGGTTTAATATAAAAAAATCGACAAATCAGCCATTGCAAGCACAGATATGCTTTAAAATTCTTTCCTTCCCCATTCCAAATTCCCAACACTCCAAACAGATCAAAGTTTTACACATTATCGCTCAAAAAGAGAGAGAAGAAACACAAATTAATAACTATTTAAGCATTCTGTTTCATCATGATAACAAACAGATGGTTTTAATATTCTAGAGGCTAATTCCTGAACAATTAAAATCACAGCAAGACATTAACATCTAATGAAACATTTTAACTACCAGTGTATGCATCTGCCATTAATTCCCACACAGTGAGGTCTTGGATCTCCTCAATCTGTTCTTTATTAAGGAAAGTTTCTCCACTCTGAATTTAGTGAAGTAGAGAATTAACAACTGTTTGTAATCAGCAATCAGCAGGATATTTCGCCAATGTGTACTGAAGCTGCGTACACTATCAGCCTTAAATTTATTCTTATGGTGGCTTTGATGTACACAGACTTGCAAGTTAACAGGATAAACTCTCCAGCTGAGAATTCCTGCACCCCAAAACAAACAAAAAAATGCAGTACCAAATTTGATGTACAAAAAACCCCTCACTGAACTATGAACAGAAAAGATACATGCATTGAATAACTCAGTTAATTTGTGATTCAAATTGCCCAGGAATTGCATAAACTACAACTTCTACCCCAGACATGTGTGAAGCCAAAGACTAGAACCAGACACACATACTCACATCTGGACCATTAACACGAGACAACTAGTTAGCCTTAAGCTGGCCTCATTTTTGTGTCAATGTGCACAAATGTTTGGTATCATGAAATATGATATTTAAATAATTGCATATAACCCATTTACCCCTCCCCCCTGTGTGTGTGTGTGTGTGTGTGTGTGTGTGTGTGTGTGTGTGTGTGTGTATGTAATACCATACGGAGCCAGAAGAGGGAGTGAGGCACACCAAAGTGCAAGTAATGGGCTGTTATGAACCATCTGACATCACTGCTGAGAAAGAGATTGGTTCACTGCATTCTTTAAAAGCTGAGCCATATTTTTAACACCATAATTTATTTGATAGAATCTCTGCAAAAAATTTTGAAATAAGTAAGGTGAAGAAGTTACCCTCACAGATAAAGAATGCTGATTTGTGTGTGCACACTTGGATCCCTAGCTTTTAAAGCCTACTGTATACTATGGGTTTACTCTCCAACTGCTTATGCAGCTGTTTGCCATTTTAGGTTTAAGTAGAGTTAAACAAATTAATACCTGGTACTTGTAGACAGGCTTTCTTATCCCAGACTCTGAGTCACACCCAAAATATTCCTCTGTCATCACAGGTAATGTCATAATTGACAGACAACAAAAACACATCACACCCAAGAGATGTGCTTCTTACTCTTAGTAAGTATTGCATAAAGAGACTTTTGATTTAGTGACCAAACATTCATGTTAAGCAATTTTAAAAATGAGAGAAAATCGCTCTGGAAGATTTTTAATGGAGGAAAAGAAACTTCACATATAATAGCGTAAGTGGGCATGCGTGTGTGTCTGTGTCTACGTGTTTAGAGACAAGAGTACTGTCCTCAATCCTAGTCATCAAAGCAAGATGCTCCTGCCCCATCCTTGCTGCTGCTGCAAATACAGATATCTGTCACCGTGTCTGGCAATTATATCGTATTTCTTGGATTGGAGTATTATGATGATGACTTTCAATTATGAATAATGAAAATGTGATTTCATGGGGTTAAATCTTTATATATATTAATTATGGAAAAATAAAAACTAAATTGAATAATATGCCTGAAATTTCTTCAAAGAATGACTTAGTAATTATTCTCATTTTTGATAGAAATAGGTCTCAATGTGAAGCAAGCTGCTCTTAAACACTTGGTAATCCTCTTACCTCAAAATCTTAAGTACTAGGAAAATATGTATGGTTCTTCATAAGTTCTTTAACAGGAATTTCTGGAGTGGGGAAAGCTCATGTAGACAATGCAAGCAATTAAGAGTAAACTGTTTTTAATTTTGGTCATCTGAAAAAATAAATTGTTATAAAATAAAAAGATGGAGAAAAACATATAATCATATAAAATCAATTTAATTTCTTACTCAAAATCGTTATTGCCTAAGATTCTTATCTATCTCATAACTTAGACATTACTGAAACTTGAGATACTCATGTCTCAGGATGCACCACCAAGCCCTCCTTTACATGGTACTAGGGATGGAACTCTATGCAGGCTATGTGAGTTGCCCCAGCTCCACATATGGGTAATTCTCAGTCTCTCGCAACAGTCCCCAAAGACACATTTAAAAGTCATTTTAGAGGCCCCACATCCACCGTTTTATGGGGGGAGGGGGATACTGCACCATTTTCTTTCTTACATTTTATTTATTTTTTGGCAGTTCTTATGAAAATTCATAAGCCAGATGGCATTCAATAAATGTAAAGAGCTCAAGAATTTGGTTTTATAGAAAAACATCAATTAGCGTAGGAAAATTAGCAATTAAGCAATCATTATACAACATATATCAATATTGCTAACGAGTGCACATATACACTAAAATTCCACATGAACTCTTTTAGAGGCAGACACCGCTACTGAGGCACTGCTACTTCCCGCAAAAGGTTTACCACAACTTCATCACAGCTGCTCTGGGGTTTCACCCAGTATTATCTTCCTGTTATAACACTTTCTGGATCCCTTCAGCTACTGACCTCCGATCGATAGCATTTGCTATTGCTTGTAAGCCTCTCCTCTCTCTTTGCACATACAACTAAGTTTAATCCTTTTAAATAAAAGAATGGGATGGCCATCAGAGCTCTCTAAGCTCACAGACTTTGTGGTCAGAGCTATGGGTTAATTGAATGACAAATTTTATCCATAAAATATTTACAATTCAGTCCAGAAGATACCCCTAACACACACCAATACAGTGTGCAATCGTTATAATTTCTTATTTTGGCCAAGTCTCTCAATGATGGTCATACACTTCAAATGCCAATGGCACTGTGACTGGTACCAATAAAATGTTTATGGACTAGAAACATGGCTCAGTTAGTAAAGTTGGTGTTCCATAAGCATTGAAGACCCAAGACCAGATCTCCATCACTCATACAAAAACTGAACAGGAGTGGAACATGCCTGTAACCCTAGTGGTAGGGAGACAGAGTAAGAGGATACCAGGATCTAATCGGCCAGCCTACTCTCATCTACTCAGACAAATCCAGGATCAGAAAGACCTTGTACACACAGGAGAATGTGAAAGAGAAGGAGATCCACTGCCGTCCTCAGGCCTTCATGCATATGTTTCCACACATACACCATATACCACATGCCATACACATACACTAATGGTACTGTATAGCCGTATATCAGAAATAATGAAGACAAACCAGATGAAGAAAATATTACTGGAAAAAAATTAATAGTAAGGACTCTGTTTAAAAGGCTAATGCATTATACAGTTCTAAGATAGTCTCCAAAACATAAATCTATTTGTTGCATTTACTTATATCCCTCTAATAGATTTCTGGTGCTGCCTTAATGCCAACAACATGTTTTTAAAAATATAATTCTAGTGGAATACACATTATGACTCTATGTGTAGGGGAACAACAGATGAATATAGAAAAAACAGAAGTTTGTACCAATGACACTCTAGTCTTTTTTTCTATTTAAACTAGAAGCAACTTAGAGGAGAGAGGGATATATATATTCCTCATCGGTGAGGAAAGTCAAAAAAGGAACTCAAAGTAGGAACTATGTAGGAATCATTTTTGTTGGCTCTCTGTCTCACAGAGTAATAAATAATTCACTAGCTTTCTCATACAACCCAGGATCACTAACTAGGGACAGTGTTGCCCACTGAGACTTGAGTAATCTAGATCAATTAACAGTCAAGATAATCACCTATAAATAAGCCTACACAATTTCTTTCCTTGATTATTTTTCCTAGGCTGTGTCTGTTGAACAGATAATGGTAACAAAGACATGCTTTTTTTTCTTGGTCAACAATATCTTGAAATATAATGTTTTCTACATAGTGACTGGAAATATTTTCGGAAGAACTGTTCGTAAAAATCTGAATTTTCTAGATATATCTTGAAATTCGAATATGCTTGTGAACTGTCATTTTTACACTAAGAGGGGTCAATAATTGAGATATATACTTTCTACCCTATAAATATGAAGACGATAGATGTAATCTTTGTGTGTGTATACATAAGGAGACCAGAGGTCAACATGATATGTTGTTCCTCAGAAGCCATTGACCTTATATACTGAGACAGTGTCTCTCATTTGATCTGGAGCTCACAAAGTAGTCTAGGCTGGCTGACCAGTGAGCCCCAGGGATGCCCCTGTTTCTACTTCCCCAGCGAATATGTCCTACCATACACGGCTTTCTGAAGCTATCATGCTTCATTCCATCACCTTCACAGTAATGTCTGTTATGAAAGGCACATGTATGGCCCATCAAAAGACTCTTTACACACAAAAAGGTAAAAACACGCCCTTCTACCTCTCACTGTGCTGTGTCTACATTGGTCTTGCTATGCTGACTTCTTGAGCATAGTCAGTCTCAGTGTCCTTTCTAATACCTGACTATTCTGTTTTCTGAGACCTGGTCTCTCAGCAGCCTCAAACTCTAAAAAATGGCTAGAGGGGCTGCCTTAGGAATCTCTGTCCCTGCCTCTCAAGCACTGGGATTGCAATAAATGTTACCGAAGTTCAAACTCAGAATACTGCCCTTCTAAGGCAAGCATAATGCTTTACCGACTAAGCCACCTTCTGAATGCTCTCTGTGAACTTTGAAGCTAGGTGGTAGGAGAAAAAGACAGACAGACAGACAGACAGACAGACAGACAGACAGACAGACAAAAGAAGAAGGGTTTCAGAAAAGAGAGGAAGACTGAGATTTGTTTTTCAATAAATGTCAATGAAATTATATAAACAGCCAAATATCTGGCCTTCTTCCGTGAACCACATGGTTCAAAAGCACCATAAAAAAATGTACAAGGACTGAACAGCACTTGAAAAAAAAATCTGGAAATGGAAAAAACAAGGTTACAACCTGTGGGTTGGTAAGGTCAAGAGCAAAAAGAAGGCAGGAGTGACCTGAATACCAACTGTAAAGAATTAAAGGTAAAACCCTCTTTATCTGCCGTTCTCTCCCTCCCTCCCCCTAATCTTCCTTTTTCGTTTTAAATAAGACAAAAAAAACAAACAAACAAAAAAAAAAAACAAAAAAAAAAACCTAGTGCAACCCCAGGCTGTAAACCCGCCACTACCTCACAGCTAGCCATGGCAACAGCTGCAGCGCTTGGCTATAATAAACTGGTACAATTTAATAGCTTTTATTGTTCTGCGGTGGTGTCTGAGCATAGCCGCTCTCCCCTCCTAGGACTCCAGGGCCCGCAAGGGCAGCGATGAGAGGAGATCTCATTTACCTAAAAGCACTTATAAATTTTTAATTTGCTTTAACAAGTAAATTAACAAGTCCCTCATTCAGGCAAGTTTTATGGCTTCTTGCCACTTGGGAAAGGCCGTAAAAGTTTTATAGATAATCCAGAGCTACTGAGACTGCTCATAATAAATTGTCTGTTTCCTGTTATTTTATCAAACCATTGGGCTTCTAATGACTTAAAGTCACAGTTTCCTTATATTCTGGCTTTTTATGAGGCTATATTTATAAACTCCAAAGAATACCTTAAATTATACAAGGCCCTTGCTAATCATTACATAGACTTTTTTTTTTTCTTTTTTCTTTTTAAATGGGAGCTTACCTTCAGTTCAAACCTGGCTAATAAACATGGTGACATGTTTTGAAGGTAGGATGCTGATTCTACACATTAAAAAAATTCCTTGGCCAGATTTCTCATTAGCAAACACGTTGGGGGAATCAGCAACCTGGTTTGCTCTGTACAGACACAGCTAACGCACAACGAAACTTTAGAACATTGCATTTTAGCCTGTGCTGAGTGATATAAACAGTCACTCTGGTGCAAGCACCTAACCCTGGATGCTATACCACCATGATAGGCAAAATGTGTCCACTAGTGAAATAGTGTCCACATAGTGGTATGACTGTTAAAATGAAACCAACTGCTTTCTCGTTTTATTTGAGATTTGCTTCTTGGGAGAAAAATGGTTCCTCGTATTGTAAAATAGGTCAAAAAACTCAAGGCTGAGGCATTCTGGGCTCTAAGGAGAAACCTAGACATGAAACAGAGCTGTGGTTACCGGTAAAAGATTAAGCAAGTTAAAACTCAAACAGGAATAAAATAGAACTCCCAAGGCCCAACTCTTGCTGGTGAGATACTAGCAGTTGATAGTTGTCTATTAAGAAAGAGCCCTTGGGGTGCATATGCATGTGCGGGGGGGGGGGGGGGGGGGGGGGGGGGATGTGTGTTTTGGACACTGACATGTTGACTATTCCCCAGTGGATCCACAACCATACACACAGAGGCTACAGGGAGTTATATATAAAAATAGTAATAATAAAAAAAACCAGTGAGCGACATTTTTGTTTGGTTTTGTTTCTTGTGGTTTCTGTCTGAAATGCTCTACAGATGCTCATGGTTTGGATGTATGCTCTCCAGCAGATGGTGCTGTTGTGGTAAAGCTGTGGATTCTGTATGAGGCCGAATACGGGTACAAGCATCTGACTAGGAAAAGAATTCTGATGACTAGAACCAGGTTTGGTTCTATGCCTCTTTGGTTCCTGGTCTGACTTGCCTGCTGCCATGCCTTCTCCTTGGAGACAAACTGAAACATCTGGTACTGTAAACCGAAAGTTGCTTCTGTCAGGAATTGTGTTTATAGCAAAACACATGAAAATGATAAGTACCATGGGATCTTAAAGGGAAGCCTGCTGCCCCCTTGAAGAGAAGAATAGAGATACAGGGAGGACACACCGATAAACACAGCTCAGAAGAAAAAGGCCGAAAAACCACCAGAAAGAGGAGACCACCCTGGCCTACACAGCAAGATCCTGTATCAAAAAATTTAAAACACCATCGAATGACATCATGTTTCACTCAGATGTGACAAACCGGGTGGAACTAAGTTCCTAATTCATTCACATAAATTACCCATTTTATTCAAGAAAAGATAACTGTACAGAATCATACGACCCTGTGTAATCAAATGCCATTGTTTGTGTCTTAATTTTTTTTAAAATTTACTTTATATATATGGGTATATTGAATGCATGTATGTCTATGTGCTCTTAACAGCAAAGCCATGTCTCCAGCCCAAAGGTTCACTGTTTAAATGATTGTCCTTGTGTGGTCTCATTTGATCTTATATAACTATATCACCTTGTGCAGTGTTGCATAAAATGGAGCTTGTAGCCAGGTGTCGGAAGGAAGTCACTAAGAACAAATTCACGAGATTCAGTTTTCTCTTTTATGTGTGTGGAGGATTACGTGTGCTAATACCACGGGGTAGAAATAATGTCTGATGGCGCTGCGGCTATCCAGAAACACCTCAGGAAGGGTGCACACAGACTGACACCAACTGTCACGGTTAATTTGAAATTGGTATTTTAACACAACCTATAAAGACCTAAGAAGAGATTCTCAGCGAAGGGGTATCCAGATAAGGACATGTTTCCTATAGAATAGCTTGCTTCTACGAACTGATGCTGGAAGGCCCAGACCACTGCTGATGACACCATTCCAGGAGTTTGAGGCTTCGGCTGTGCAAAAGAGAAGGAAGCAAGCTGACGACAGTCGTCCACACAGTCCCATATTTAGTTCTCTCTGCTCTTTACTGTGGGTGGAATGTGACTAGACACTTCAAGTTGTTCCCGCCGCCTTGGCGGACAACTAGGAGAAATGAAACTAAAGCATGAATTATTCTGTCTCTAGAAAAGCTTCATTTCTAAGTTAACACCAGCACTGTATTCGAATTCTTTCAAGACACTGATAAGATAAAATAAAACATTTCCTTATTTTCCTTGGACTTGAAGGAAAAAAATCACCTTCCTTTTCTTTGGTGGTTTAAAAAAAAGGGGGGGGGTATGCAATACTGTAAGATTCTGTGTTGTCCTATAGTAGATAATCTGCACGGACAATGGGACTGCATGTAGAATCACCTACAAGACAGAGGATGTGTCTGGGCTTCTCTGCGATGGTGTTTCCAGAGGTTCAGGGTAACCAGGCCATGGCCCAGAACCCCAGAAACAAGAAAAGGGGGATAAGAAAGAAGAAGTCCAGATATGACAGCACTCTGCTTTCTCTGAGTTCCTGTCCACATAGTGTGGTGGCTCTGCCACTTTCCTCAGCAGGACAGAATGAACCCTCTGAAACCATAAGCTAAAATAAATCACGTTTCCTTCAGGCTGTCCTGTCAAGCAAGCGGTCATGGGACTAAGGAAAGCAAACTACATTTAGAAATCCCTAAATAATAAGTAAAAACAATATAAACATCCTGCTGCTCTTTTACAAAGTATGTTTATATTAGTGATCCTATCCAAGGTTTACAACCCATCCTTACAGACATTTGGCTGATTTGAGCCTGGCTCAGAAAAGTGGGTTCCACATAGCTGGGACACAAGAGTGTTAGCCAACAAAGGCAGTTGTGGAAGGTTCCCAGCAAGTAGAGGCTCTCACAGAATCATAGCAGGTACATCAGGGTTGAATGCTCTAGAACGGAATCCTCCTGCCTGGGAAACAGATAATAAATGAATTCTCAGAGCTGGAGACCTCAGTACGTTCTTACTGAACACAGTACAATGTAAAACTTGTAGGTTCATAATTAACTTTCCTTGTTTTTGTCTCTCTCTCTCCAGTATGGCAAACACTATTTTTCCTGTCTTTATTTTAAAATACATTATTTTTGTTGCGTTTATTTCTTCTTGGGGAAAGGTACATGCATTCCACAGTGCACATAAGAGGTTAGGAGAAAAACTTCCCGAAGTCTGTTCTCTCCTGTGTACTATGTGGATTCTGAGGATCAAGCTGAGGTCATCAGGTTTGATGGCAAGTGATTTCTTTGCCTGTTTATCCCCTTTTAATCATGGTATCATGGAGTGCCTAGCAAAGAGCAGGCAAAAAGAAGATATTCTATATTTGCTTCTTAAATGAATGTATGTGCTCATGTGGGACAGTCCTGGCTTCTTGCATGGACTGGCATAATATTTCCAAAATAACAGCCCTTAACTAATGGATCTGTAACAGGACCTTGAACATGAATAAAGGCACTTTTAGGGAGGTTTCAGGAAATGCACATAATTATAATCTGTTAAGAGTATGTGATTCTGGACATGCCTGCAAAGAACATGAACACATATAGCAGCAAACATACCCCAAATTTGCAATCTAACCCTCTTACATTTACTGACATTCACCATTCATGAATCAAAACCATTATAAACTATTTCCCTCGCCCTCTGCCCGGCTACAGCAGGCAGTATGCCAGATGCTGCCCCTGCAGCAGTAAGCAGAAGTGTTCCTTAGCTGCACCTAAGTTGTTTAGAGCTGGGGAGTTTTTCAGTTCACGTTTCAGGTTAATCTTTTTTCTCTAAGAACGGAATATCCTCTTTGCAGATCTCCCTGGGGGCTTGGTATTTGCAACATCAAACAGAACACACAAACCATTGCACCCACTTTCAAAAGCCTATTACACTGGCAACTGGCTTCCTAACTGCAACCAGGGGAGAAAGCTTACAGACTCCTAAGCCCTTTTCTTCCCCCCAGGCAGCTGGAGAAAAGCCATAATTTCTCCAAGCTACCACTGCATTTTGTTTCACTAAAGAACTCCTAATAAGGCGGGCAACATTCCAAGGAGGAAGAAAGCAACATGAACTCACTAACTATAAATCTCACCTCCCTCACACCCTCTCAAACTTTCAATTGCTGGCAAGCTCTGAGGATGGGGTACTGTCATGCATGGCCACTAACGACCCTTTTCCATATCGCTTAATGAATCACAAAATGCAGGTCCACAAGGAAAGTGTGAAGCAAAAAACTGTGGTAAGATGTTACCATGACTCCTAATTGGTGTTTTAACACTCCTTTTGGGGATGTCCATAAAGACTAGAGAAAGAAAATAAAATAGACACAGGTTTTAAACATCCAAATCAAACAAGTTATGTTCTCTGTATTTTTTTGCATTGTTAGAAACGATCCAAAAGAATATAAGCCTAGGGGGAGACAGTGCTTGTCAGCTTGTGCCAGCGGGGACAAACTTGCCTAACTCCTGACAGGGTTCGTGAGCATCTCTTCCAAAGGGACATCAGTAATGAGTCCCACATAGCAGAAGGTTTCTGAAGCATGGAACAATATGCCATAAGCTCCCACAGACAGACAGACAGACAGACAGACAGACAGACACACACACACACACACACACACACACTAAATACATGATTCCACAGGACACACACAAAACCATTTCATCTCTGTCTATGTACAAAGTTTTCTTCTGTTTTTGGAAGTTTTCACATTAGTTGTTGAAGGGGAAAAAGAAGTCCTAACAGAACAATACATTGGAGAGATGGAAGTCATGGAAGGGGTTAAAAAAAGGGGGGGGAGAGAAGATGAGGAAGGGGAGAGAGGGCAAAATGAAGAGGGGGGGAAGGAAGGGGAGAGAAAGGGGTGTGGTGGGGTGGGGGTGTTTATTTAGCATGCTCAAGACGCTGGGTTCCATCCTGAGCACCATGAAAAGGCTGTGTGAGATGGTTTATAATCAACAACCTCAGCATAGCGGAGCAGGAGAAAAGAAGATCAGCCCATCACAGTCATCCTCACCTACATAGAAAGTTCAAACCTGCCTCAGCTACGTGAGACAGCCTCAAAAGACAGAGCTGCACATCTGTGCTGCAAAAGTGAGGGTGATCACAAAAGAACTCTGGCCTGTAAGTACTTCCTCTTCTGGGGGTGGGGGGAGGTTGTGCTGGCTTCACACAGCTGTGAGAGGTTCAGCTTGGTAAGGAGCAGTTAAGACGTGCAGACACTAAATAAATTCTGGGGGCAGTCTTCAGAGACCACTGATTCTGCTCCATCACAGAAGTGCTATATTCTCACACTGATACACTCTATAAACAGCTTACGCGTTCTCCGCCACCTGTGTGTTAGTGAGGGTCACTTCTTTCTGATCCAACAGCTCTTGGCCTTGAGCCCAGCCATCCCAGCAGCTAAAGAGGGGTGACTCACCCCGTGTGAAATACATTAGACACGGCTCACCTGTGTATGCCCTTCTTGTCTCCTAATCTCCTTCCTCTCCACTTCGGAGTTCATCTTTCAACCTAGAAGTTGATAAGAAATGCATCCACTGTGGATAATTTCTTCCCTTCCTTCTGGAGAGAGACTTTTTTCCTCTCTCCTCTGTCTCTGAAGGGTTTCTCTCTCTCTCTCTCTCTCTCTCTCTCTCTCAGATGTCCCTCAACCATCACAATGAAGAAAGCAAAAACAGTCAAACCATAGAATCATCATCCATCCACCATGGCTTTTTATTTATTTATTTTTATTCCAACTAAAAATGTGGCCTAGGTCTATGGGTGTGACTGAGCCAGGGAGAGATTACCACCCATAACTTTTGACTTTTGATTTTTATTTAATGACTCCATTTGTATAACCCCAATGATCTGGTCGGGGGAGCCAGCAGACCCCAAAGAGATTGGCAGCTGTGGTCCTGTCAAGTTGGAAGGTTATGTCAGCTGCCAAGTCTGCAAAGCAAGCTCAGCACAGCGAGGGAGCGGAGAGAGACTGGTTACAGCCGTAAGTAATTGATCTGTCTGAAAATACGGGCTAGGAATCCTGGGATTAATGCTCCAGCTCCAGCTGGGCTGCACTCCTCTTTTCCCTCAGGCACTCTGACAACAAAAGCCGGCCTCCTTCTCCAGGGACAAGACATTTTTATTAAAATCTTTATACAACTTAGCAGCGAAGACTCTGTAAAAGCGTCCTAGAGATTTGAGGAGGAGGGGGCGGGGTGCAGGTTTCTATCCAGAGGAAACCATCCCACAACCCCCCCCCCCCCCCCCACTGTTTGATCTCGGTTTCATTTCAGAGCAGTCACCAGCCAGTGGCTTCCCCTGGCCAAATGTACTGATCCTCCTCTCGCTCTGCAGAACTCTGCAGAATGCACGGGAGCAGGGGCTCACGGAGTGGTGCGCTTAGCTGGAAAGATGTGGATGAGGAGAGCTGTGAAGAGCTGCAGGCAAAAATAAAGTGGGAAGACATCCAAAACTGCAGCTGCGCTGGCCCATTAAAAAGCTGAGATTCATTCTGTTGTTCGACCCCACGCTTAGCACCGCATAACTATTCATCAAAGAAATTTCAGTGCAATTAATTAAATTATTCCCATGTCTGGGCTGCAGAGTCGTTATTCCAATATCAACTTTCACTCACTCTCTCTTAGGCTCATGTTTGCATGCCAAGTCACTACTCTGGGGTTGTCCAGTCTCAATAAAGCTCTGCTCCTCGTCGCTCACACAGGCTATCATTTCTCTTTTTTATTGCCATTTATTTTCCACTAGGATTCTGCTGCCAGGATACTGGCAGGACTTCCAGTATATGGTTGTAATGAAATCTACCGCAGACACTTAACGCAGGGTGAGGACGGAGCGCCGCTCATGTGAGGCAGTAATATAATAAATGCTTTCAGAAAAAGGATTTTATCAGCTCAGAAATAGAGTGTGGTATCCCTTTCATACCGAGTGTGTGTGTGTGGGGGGGGGGGTGGAGTCTTTTGAAAATTCCTGTCATAATTAAGTATATGGTTGAAATAAGCCTAATGTGAATGATGTGAGCTGTAGCACAGATTGCTACTTGTCTGTCACAACGGGGTTATTAAAAAGATTTTTTTTTAAATGTATTGGTATGGGATGTCTTTGAAACAACCATCTTTTATGCTAAAAGCATGCAACTGACATGTTCTTATAATTTGGGGGATCTGACTGCTGCCCCATAGAGCTTTGGTCTAGCTGTGACAAAATAGAAATAAGATTACGGAAATAATACCCTCAACTTGATAACCAGCAGAAAGATATTTAAGGCTCTTGACTGTTCATCGTATATCGTCATAGTAAATTATGGGACTGAGCTGAAGTGGAGAGTCACTCGACATCTCAGGGAAAGATGAGAGCCTTCACATAAGCCCAAAACTGAGAAACAACAGAGAGCCTTTTAGAACCTCTGGACTGTCTCAGATGAACATACAAAAGAAATAAAAATGTTAGCATCTATGGCTGGAAGACATCTTGTCCCTCACCTAACTGCCAAACATCTGATAAGGTAAGAAATTTTAAAATGTAAAGTTTGCGAGCTGGAAATATCACTAAGTGGTTAACAACATTTATAGTTCTTCCTGAAAACAAGAATTGGTTCCCAGCACCCCATCAGTTTATACCTGCCTGTAACTCTAGCTCCATGGCACCCTACTATGCCTTCTACCAGTTCATATGATTTCATGGGCACTTACATTCATGAGTTCAAATACTAACATACACACATGAATTTCTTAAAGACAGTATTTTAAATAAAGAACATGAGATTACAAATCATCAGCTTCTAAAATCTGAAAGAAAAAGACCCTATGAATACCTGAATATAAAAAGATAAACAGACTGTGTTCAATTTACTAAATATTTGATTCTTGGTTATGAGTTTGAAATGACCTACTAAAGAATTATTTTACTGGTACATAAATACAATTTATTAATGACGTGAATCATTTTTAAAAATGTAAATAATGACCTAGGGAGTATCATAACAGTCCTTAAAGATGGCATTATCAAATATGATAAAATATATGACCCCCCCAAATCAAAACCACCCCAAGAACTAAAAGGATACGATACATAAATAGACATAAGAATCACACGAACATTTGCCACGATAACTGTTCCAAAAGAGAGTATGTAGACACGAGAGAAACAGGACAGCTCGTATACAAAACTGAGTTAGGATGACAGCTCACTTCTGACATACAAAATACCATTATAAACACTGCAAATAATTTTAAAGTACTGACTTTGGGGAAAAACTAATTTAGAACACAATATGCAATGACAATGTTTTTAAACTTTTTTTTTTTTTTAAAAAAAAAAAAAGAATAAATGGTCGTATTTTATGGGTATGAATGTTTTGCCAGCATAATGTGCATCCTATGTGGACCTGCTGACTATGAAGGCCAGAAGCAAGGTAATGGATCCCCTGGAACTAGAGTTAGAGATGGTTGTGAGGCACCATGTGGGTGCTGGGAACTGAAACCAGGTCCTCTACAAGAGCAACACGTGCTTCTCAGCACTGAAACATCCCTCCAGCCCTTAAACAAATAAATGAGGAGTCATGCGGTATATGAACCTGTATGTTTCTGTGCAGAGGCCAAAGAATGACACCAAGTTTCCTGTCCTATCACACTTTGTCACATTCGAGATAAGGCGACTCACTGAAACTAGAGCGAGGTTGGTGGCCAGCGAGCCCTAGCAAACCATGTCTTTAAACAATGTAAAGATTTCTGTACAACAAACACTGCGGGATCTTCTAACTTATGCAAAATACATAAACATGCAAATCTATATGGAGAATGAAAATAGCAGGAATGACAAGAGGCTAGTATACAATAATTTCCATACTGTGATTCAAAAGAGAATTACAATAATGTGGTGTTTTCATGGATGCACTTGAATGCCTATAACATATATAAAGAAAAATTGACAGCAACAACAGAGAGACAGAACCGAGCAAAAATGTGTTTGCTACATACGTGTTCTACTAACACTTCAGGGTAGTTGATGGTAAGTTAAAGATGTGACGGTCACCAACGGACACATCACAGTGCTGACAGAGTTGCACGCATACAGTAGATTTTAAGCTTCAGATTTTGCACTCACCATTTCCTGGGCCAATGATTGGTTACTTGTCATTTTTGCGAAGTCAGGCAATGGCAGTAAGTGTCAAGTCTCTGACCACCATGTCCAGAAGATACATAACAGTACAGCAAAACTGCTTCTCACTGAGCTAGAGGTACTTGTTCAACATGTAATAAGTTTATCAGGAAATAACCCCGTTGAAAGTCAAGAAGCATCTGTGAGCTTATTCACCCCAAAAGAAATAAATAAAACAAACAAAAAAAAAACCATCACTGAATTAAAGTGAAAAAGACCAAACAGAGTAAAAATAATGCATCAAAACGGAACTGGAGTGAGCATACACTGCTCTCTCAAAGGACTCAAGTCTGGTCCCCAGCAATGACACCAGGCTGCTCGCCACCACCTCTAACCCAGGATCAGTACTGAAGAAACGGCACATACATAGTCGAAGATAAGAGAAAACTAAATCTACTTTAAAAGTCCTAATGACTCTTAAATGACAAATGAGAAAAAAAATAAAATAAATGGAAAGGTAGAAAAGATAATGAAATTATTTAAATGTAACAAAATAAAAAGTCACAAAGTATGAGTCTAAATGTTGGCAAAAGGCAAAATCTGTCAGACTCAATAAAAAAAAAAGATTTGTTTAAAAATGACATACATACCCAAATATACCATATGCTCTCTATGTGAAACACACTATAAATGTAAACACAGAGACTGAATAAAAGCACAGAGACGGGAAACACAGCAGTCAAAAGTGAGATGGAGCTGTATCAATTTCAGGCAAAATGTATTTTAGGCAGAAGAATATGTCAAAATAATACAATTACCAATTCATCAAGACAAATAGAATCTCAAACAGTTACGTACCTAATAACAGAGCTTCAGAATAAAGGAAACAAAGACGGATACAGCTTCTGCACACAAGAAACAGCAGAGAAGTATATGGGGCCGACCAAAAGCACCTGCAGAGGAACTCCAGCTAATCTTTTGTAGGCAAGGAACTGAAAACCTTGCCTTCATATAAATGTGTAACGAGAAGGCTGTTAATCCTTAACATCTCTGGTCAGTAGGATACTGAATTTGGGAATCTGTGTAATAACAGGCATAAAGACAAGAAAAATGAAATAAAATCATTCTGTTTTGGCACAGACATAATCAATAATGTTAAAAAAAAAATAAATAGATGTAGAAAAGAGCCAAACTCACAATTGACTAAATTTATGAAAAACACAGGTTACATGATAAATACACAAAATAATTAAGTATTTACAGACTAGTTAATAATAATAATTCAAAGTTGAAAACTATAGCTAGATAGCACCATAAATATGTATAAATATGTGTAGAGTATGGAGTATGGAGAGAAAAGTCTATACACAAAAATCACAAAATATTTTAACAGTAAAAAAGTTAGTACTCATTAAATCTAAATATTCCTAAAACATTATTTTCTCCAAAGTTATATATAATTCCAATACAACCACACTTAAAAAAAAAAAAACAAACAAAACAAACACCAAAATAAAAACTATAAAGATGTCTCAGTGACTAAGAACATCTGCTGCTCTTCGGGAAGACCACAATTTAATCCCAGCACTCACACTGAATGGCTCATAACCACCTGTAACTCTAGATTCAAGGCGTGTAACATCATCTTTTAGCTTCTGTGGGCACCTAACTCACATGCACAGATCCAAACACAGAAATACAAACATATACACAAAGTTAAAAATGGAATAAATCTTTAAAAAGAGAAATCCAAACTGATTCCAAAATTCATATGGAAACACATATAAAAAAGTATTTAAAACAGCACAGCAAAATATATTATAAAACCAAAGAATTCAAGGGAAGTGGTGCTGAGGACACTATGAACCAGGCAGAGGAAACATTGTTTTCTTTTTCTTTTTTTTAATGTATGCTAAAATGACCATATAGTATATATTTTAGGCTGCTTAAGATATGTACGGTCTTTGTCTCATTTCCATCCATAGCACATAGAAACTATACAAAACTATGCTGTAACTACTGCTTGAACCCATACATCTTGAGTTAGTGACTCTAGGACAGACTGAATACTGGAAAAGAATTGAGACTATAAAATTCAGGGAGTATAGAAACGGCTCATTAGGTTGGGTGCTGAGCACCCATATTAAGCCTCATGAATCACCTATACCTCCAGTTCCAGGGGATCTGATGCCCTGTTCTATCACC
The DNA here is from genome assembly GCA_033318265.1 of Phyllotis vaccarum. Lineage (NCBI taxonomy): Eukaryota > Metazoa > Chordata > Mammalia > Rodentia > Cricetidae > Phyllotis > Phyllotis vaccarum. The sequence continues at coordinate 40,880,579 of JARWLC010000017.1, read as the reverse complement.
CACTGCCAGGCACTAGGTACACATGTGGTGTACACACATACATGTAAACAAGCACTCATGAGCATAAAATAAGAATAAAAAACAAATATTTTTAAAAGGCTAAAACACACAAGTGTATGTATATATACACTTGTTTTTTTTTTTAAGTGATACAAACATAACTCTATAATTTATTTTGACAAAATATTTATGGACATTGTTTTCAACATACGATGTTGGAAAAGTGACCCAAAAGTAGGCCAAGCAAATAAATTCATTTCCTATTTTACTTCATACACATATTTAATTCCACCTAAATGACATAGCCAAACTATCAACGTTAGAACTGCAAGTATTCCAGGAGAAAGCATAGAGGAAATGTTATAGCAGGAGGCTATACATTGTGCCTTAGGTAGGACACACACAGAGAAAAAATGAAATAAGAGCAAACTACTGAAGTCTCATCAACAAAACTCTGACTTCTAATTTAAGACACCTTGGGGTGGTGTTCTCCCTAAGTACCCATAAATGGCCAGGAAGTAACTATATAAACCAGTATGGTATTGGAGTGAGTTTCATGGCTGTCTGAGTGCTGGGATTACAAGTATGTGTCACCATGCCTAGCTCAGCGACACTATTAAGGCAACAAAACTGAAAACAAATATTGTACATATTATCGGATGATGGTCTCCTCTCTACAAATACTCTCAAGAATAAAGAAACATTAATTCTGTGGTTGAACAAGTGATTTGCATACATAATTAATGCAGGAAGACATCAGAGTCTGTCTAGAGTGCTCCCTCAAGTTTCATGCAAGGACTTTCATTCTCTGGCAGAACTGACCGACACACTGGTAAGATGACAGGCGGAGCTACCTCAGTAGTCCATGGTGACAACACACTTGTGTACTTAGGGTGTCAACTTAGCCACTTCCTAATATTTGCAAATACTACAATCATCTCCAGTTCTTTCTAGAAGGTAGTAAGAACTTTACGAAAAATGAAGCTGAGTGTATGAGTTCATTTATTGTTTTGGTTGTTTGCTATGATCAAAAATCATAACAAAAAGCAACTTGAGGAAGTAAGGGTATACAGAATGGAATTTCAGTCTGTTTTGGTAGTGAAGACAGAAGGTGGGGGAGAAAGAAAGAAAAAAACATGAAGGGAAAGATGGAAGAAAAGATGGGGGAAAAGAAGAAACAGAGAGGGGTTAGGAACTTTCTCTGACTGGTGCATAATTCTGCCAAGATGCTCTGCCTTTTCACAGGAATGGGCTCAACCAACCATAGACTGAGACCACTGGAAGCAGTTCATCTTCGTACCTTTAAGTTCTTCATCTCACGTGTACTGTCATCGTGATGGATCCAGAGATTACAAATGCACATACAAGATGCTCCATGTCATTGCTACTTAGTAAGACACAACCTTAAAGCAGAGGGATGTGCTACTGCACACACTTTAGGAAGACTACAATGAAGAAAACTAACCAGATCAAGTTCTGAACTGAAAATGCAAGCAGCATAAATCTTGTACACTCCTCATGAGTGTGTAAAATGGTTCAATCACTTTCACACATTTGTGGCCCTTTCTCTTTTGTTGTTTTATGTGTATGCATGTGAGTGTTGGTGTAGTGGAATTATGTAACATTGTAAATAACGGTCCCACCTACTGGTTTAATAAAAATGCTGATTGGCTGAGGGCAGACAGGAAGTGTGGGCGGGGCTACCAGACTAAGAAAACTCTGGGAACAGGAAGAACAGGGCAGAAACGCCACAGAGAAGGCAGAAGAAGCAGAGGACAACTATGCTGCTCTGAGAAAAGGTACCGAGCCGCATGGCTGAACACAATAAGAGTCATGGGTTAGTTTAAGAGCAAGAGCTAGCAAGTTATATGCCTGGGCCCCAGGTCAATCAGCCTACAATTAATACAAGTGTCTGTGTGTTTCAGTGGGACTATGGTACTATGGGTCTGTGGGTCAGGGCCACCAGGCTAGGCTGGAAAGTCCAGGCCAGAAACTACATACAACATGTTGATGCCTACAGAGGCCAGTACTGGGCAGTAGATCTAGAACTGTAGTTACAGGTGGTTGTGACACACAAAATTGAGGTTCCTTGAAAAACGGAAAAAGAGTTATTAACCTCAGAGCTGCCTCTCGAACACGGTTTCTTAAAGTGTTAGTTATATATTGGATACATTATGCAGTTATTCTCAAAATGGGTTATCTATCAATAGAAAATAAGCTAAGCCATTCTTTCATGTAAACATTCACAGTTGCTGAAAACAAAAACAACAACAATTCACATGCCTGTCATCACAAATAAGAAAAGAAATGGACAGTTTATAGCCACAGAATGGGGCAATACTGAACATGTAAACTATTTGTATATGCTATAATACATCTAAATTATGTTGACTCAAAGAACAAACCCAACACAGGAATACACCACAAGTGTGTTTATAAAACCATAGCAAAGATTAAAAAATACTTATGATGAGTGAAGGAAGCCAGACACAAGACACACATCTCCATGATCACATCTATGCAGGGGTCTAGCATTCCATGCATGTCTGGGAACAGCCTCTGATGGAAGTTGTTAAAGAGAAGAATGCCAGTGGCTCAGAAAACCTTTTGAGTGAGAGGCATCCTCATTTTCTGAATTGTGTTGACACTTTCCTAAGAGTAGCCATCTGTAAAACCTTAACAAACTGAGTAGTATAATTGGAATCTGTTTATTATGCGACAATTATACCTTATCGAGGCTGTTCAAAATAAAAGAGGAATATATCAGCCCTCAGACATCACCATGCACAAATGAATTAATTTGCGTCATTTACATGTGTATGCTACACAGGAATAATCTCTGAGGATGACTTTTAAAACGTCAGGGATGAGTGCTAATTATCAGACAGAGGCAAGATACCTTGCGTTCCTGCTATTTAAAAACTAGCCACTACAGAGTTCTTCACTGCCATGGAGATGAACTTAGATTGAAGGTTTTCTATCTAGGGGAGATGCCCACAAAGCTAGGGCATTGTGGAGAAAGATGCTCAAGTTCTCTGAAGGGTCATTCAAGGTATAAGATAGACATATAACGAATTGCTTTCTTTTTTTATTGGTGAAAAAAACATTAAAAATGAACTGATATAATCAACTTAAGGAAAGAAGTGGTTTATTTTGGTTCACAGTCTTTGGTACAGTTCTTCAAAGAGTGAAAGCTTGAGGTAGATGGTCACATTGGAGGAAGGGATTACAAAGAGATGAAAGCTCACTTTCACCTTGTAATTCAGTCCAGGATTCCAAAACCATCGGTTGGTGCGGCCCAAAATAAGGATCTTCCCTCCAAAGTTAACACAATATAGATAGTCTATAAGAGACTTGTCTTCTAGGTAATTGTAAATATTATCCAGCTGATAGTAAACATTAAGCATCCGAAATGATAACCCAAAATGGTTCTCAAACAGAAAACAACCAGAAGATATCACAGAAATCAATTCATAAGCAAATCAAGAGCTAGAAAACAATCATGGGGGAACCATCATGAAAAGAACTATCAAGCGTCTTCATGAAACTTAAGGAAGAAAATTCAACAACTACAGAAGGCTAGTTAGAAACGCAACAATGTGACGGAGTATTTCTGTCCCAGTTTTCTAAAGCATTTCTAATACCTGTAGGCACTGGATAAATTGACTAAAGACAAGATGGATGAGAAACAAAGAACAGAACCGGTTTGAGACTAAGGAGTTTGAGTGTGACCTTATATAAAAATGTTTTAGTAAAGAAGATCAGGCAGTCTGTTATTGGTTAAGAAATATATAAAAGGAACGAGGTATTCTGTTAAAGGAACGCAGAACTAAAAGGCTAGCTTTCTCATTCGAAGTTTCCAACTAGGATTAAAGTCTTTAGACCCGCTGTGGATTGTTCTTGAACTTCAGACATAGTTCAGACTGTTTGGCACAATTTTAGGCCTTTGGGAATTCTATCATTAGAACCAGAAGTAAAGTACTAAGAGTCTCGCTGTATCTACAGATATTTTAAAAACACGTTCAACAAGTTAAGCCCCTCCTCCATCCTCAAGGGAGCCTTTCATCCTAGGCTGACTGCTGCTTCCCATTAGCAATGTTTCCTCCTCCCTAGCCCAGAATGACACTGAATAACTTTTTAAGATGAATTTCCTTGTAGGAGATTATGATAAATCATCCATACACCATAAAATTTAATTTGGAAGTTCCAGGTATTAGCAAATCAACATTTCAGGCATGGAATCCAGACAGGCTAGAGAAAACATTTTATTTTTGTATAGGTATGTTATTACCCACTCAGTATTAATACTGCTATTTTTGTAATGGATCCTGGAAGTAGGTAACCATAATCTTTCTAATAGCTCTTCTCCTGCCTGTGTGTATGTGTGCATGCCACACAAACCCAGACAAGTCAACAAAGCTAACTAAGCACACATAATTCACAGAGATCTTACCCAGCTTCCTTTCTCCCCCCCCCCACCATTTTACGTTTTTAATCCTGATTTTATTTTTAATCATGTGTACTTGAGTGGTTTTGGGGGGTTTTATGCATAATGGTACAGTATCTTCATGAGGGGTATCTTTGGAAAGAGGATATTTGATTAGGCAGTTTGTGAACACCATACATGAAGGCTGAAAACTGAACTCCAATCCTCTGTAAGAATAGCAATTGCTCAAAACACATACCAACTTTGTAAATACTGCCCAAAGTCAATGTCAGTCAGGAGGATTCTCCTTTTGTACATTTACCTTTCCATTAAATGAATTCAGATTTCTATTTACTAAAAGTAATTTTCAGAGTTATCACACACCTTATGACTCTCACTGTAATAAATAGTAGCAACTTTATTTTGTAAAACATTCAGGGCATGACAGCCCATGTCTGTAACACCAGTAATTCAGGAGGTTGAGGCAGGAGAATCAAGAATTCTGAGTCACATAGAGCAACATCAGGAGACTCAGCCTAAACAAATAAATTATAAATACAATTAATATAATTTTTATATAAAATATAAATTCAAATGAAATAAGTTAAAATATGCTTCAATACTAAGTCTCACCAAGAATAGTAATGCCAGTTATTGTTAACCAATTGTCTCAGCTGGTTAGTAAAAAAAAGGATATTTTGTTCCACAACCTTGATTGTTCCTCCTGAAGTTACTGTGTGGAAGATTGTGTTGTTTCATTATAAATAATTGTCCCACCCACTGGTTTAATAAAAAGCGCTGATTGGCCAAAGGCAGGCAGGAAGTGTGGGCAGGGCTACCAAACTAAAAAACAAACAAACAAAAAAAATATCTGAGAACAGGAAGCACAGAGGAGAAGACCAGAGAGAAGCTGGAAGAAGCAGAGGACAACTATGCTGCTCTAAGAAATGGTACCGAGCCACATGGCTGAACAGGATCAGAGTCATGGGTTAGATGAAGCGTAGAGAGCTAGCAAGCTATATGCCCGGGCCTTGGGCCAATCAGCTGAAAACTACTGTAAGCATCTGTGTGTCTCTGTGGGTCTGTGTTTCTTCGGGTCTAAACCTTGAGGCAAGGCCCAAAAGTCAAGACCAGAAACCTCATACTACATTACTGTCCTCATATTTTAAGATTTTTTTCATTGATAATAAAGAGGTTTCTAGGACACCAAATTTCTCTCGTTATTGAATTACATAGAGCAACGATTTTTTGTTTTTGTTTTATTTTGCACTATTAAAAGGTCCTTGGCCCTGCCACCAGCACCTACTTACTCCTCACAAATTGAGCTCTTGGAAAAAACCACAAATAGATAATCTTCACACATCTGCTACTTGACACAAATGTGTTGGATAACTAAATTGCCTGCTTTGTGTCCACATCTATTCCTCATTCAATTATCTCTCAATGTGTGGGATTCAAAGCTTTACTGGAGGCCTACTAACATTTAACATCTCTCCTCAACAAACTCAAATGCTCTTTTAAATGTAACTGCCATGCTTTAAAAATTCAAAAAATACTCTGTCCTTAGAGTGTTCTACAGTCAGTGGAGTTCAAACCCTTACACTTATATCCTCGATTTGGCATGATTCCTATGTGGTATCTTCCACTCCTGGTATGTTAGAATAAAAAATATCACCACTTACACAGAATCTTCACCATCCCTGGACACAGAGCTCTATTTTGATTTTTATTGTGAACAGTGGCATGTTAACTAACCCTGGAAAATGGTATATAAATATATGTGTGTATATATGCGTGTACAATATGTATATATACATATATATTTGATATTTATTCTATTGCTACAAATTATGTATAGAAAATAGTTTACTCATGACAAATGTCCATTATAGGGGCTGGGCAGACAGTCTACTCAAAGCTGCTGTTCAATGAATGTTCTGGGGATCAGTGGCACCCACATTGCATGATGTCACATACCTATGGTCCCAATAATAGTGGTGCAAAGACAGGCAGATCCATGGGGCTTACAGGCCATCATGTAGGTTCCTGGCTTCCAGGAACAAAGAAAGACTCTGACTCAAAAAAAAAAAAAAAAAAAAAAAAAGAGTGATCAAGGAAGACAGAGCTGTCATCCATCTCCCCACTGTAGTGCCTTGGATTCTATCCAGTATTCTGTATACACTAGTGAAAAAAAAATGAAGCGTTTGTTCAGCTAACTGGAAGTGTCTAACAACAGACATACATCTACATGTAATAGGGAATACCTTAGACCCTATCTTCTTCATGAAACAATATCCCTAAAAGGTCAAATCTGTCTTTCATATTCCCAGTGGCCTAAAACCTCCAAATGATGGTCATCCCTCTTTTGGACAGCTGAAATTGCTGGAATGCACTTCTCTTGGATCTACCTGTATCTTCTACCCACTGCTTTATCGCCCCCTCCCTCCACCCCGTCCTCTGGGAATCTTTAGAATAAGTCCAATTCCTCTTCTACATGACAGCCCTTTAAATAATTGAAGACACTTATCATATAACCCTCCAGGCTAAGTATCTCCAGTTCTCTCAACCATTTCTAATAGAACTCAATTCCCAGTGTCTTCATCCACCAGGATAACTCTTCTGTACATGTGCTGGAAATGAAATGCTCTACCAGCCTTGTTCACACAGGCTGGTGTTGAGCTTTATCTACTGTCTCTGTTTATACCATCCAGTTGCAGTTTAAAAAAAACTTGGAAAATAGCTTACTTACTGTGCAAGTACATAACCTGAGTCTGGATCCCCAGCATCCAGGTGGAAGCAGTTATGATGGTTTATGAACCAAGCATTAGGGCTGAGAAAACCTAACCAGCTATTAACTAACCAGTTATTCTAGGGTACAAGCTGAGTGAAGAAGTTCTGAGAAAAAATAAGGTGGGAAGTAACTAAGAAGTATGCCTGATATCAATCTTTGGCCCCCCACATGAACACATATAAATGTATAATCTGCACATAACATACAGACATGTATACGTGCACATATACACAAAATACTAAAAAACAAATAAGCTCTAGACATAGAATTGTATATACATCTCTTTAACACTTCAGGCTGTTATATATGAGCTGCCATTACAACTTCAATCCTTGTGAGATCACGCTCCCATTATCAGCCCATATTAAAATAGTCTTTTTGCATCAGGCATCACATTAGACCTCAGAGTGAATTTGACCTTCACTAAGACCACACAGGAGAAAGAAAAAACAAAAACAAAAAACCAAAACCCTCCCAAAAACCTGAAGCGAAAGCTTGGGGCATGCAACCACTGGTCATTCTTTATGTTCACATTTTGTATGCATGTGTTCATCACGTGTGTGCATGTGGAGATACACATATATATATATACACATACATATGCTCTATACATTGAGGCCAGAGGTCCAACTCAGAAGCTCCTCAGAAGAGCTCTACCTTGCTTTGTTTTGTTTTTATTGTTTATTTGTCTGTTTTAAGGCAGGAGCTCTCAATCTGAAGCTTGTCAAGTAGTCTAGGATGCCCAGTGAACTGGCGGGATCCTCCCTCCTGTGAGCTGGGATTAGAAAGTATGCCACCATGCCATTTGTATTTTTAATTTATCAGTATCAGGAGATGAAATTCATGTCCTTATAGCTATGAGGCAAGAGTTTTCCAAATGAACACTATCCCCCAGATGCCATAGAGTGTTAATTAGCAAGAGCTTCTACAATATATTCAGAATCGACAGCAATCTAATTGGTCTATAGTTTATAATATTCACTTTATTCTCCTCAATAAATATCAGAAGTACTGGGGTCTTTCTTCGTACAGTGATCTGAGTGAAGAAATATCGTAGATAGACCTGGGCTATACAAAAAAGCTAGGAAAGCATAAGCCAGCCAGCCAGTGAGCCCACAAGCAACATTCTTTTCCTGAATTCCCTCATTGATAGACTATGACCTGGAATTGTAAGCCAAATAAATCCTTTGCTCCCCTAAGCTGCTTTTGTCAGAGTGTTTTATCACAGCAAAAGAAACAAAACTAGGACAGAGCTGAAGTAAAATAACATTCCAAAACAAATATGGTGAGACTTAGAAATGATTTATGTATGGACAGTGTCCTCTATAAAAAACAAACAAACAAACAAACAAAACAAACAAACAAGAAAAAAAACCCATGGAATTAACATGGAGGCAGGTGATTACTCTGTGAAGGAAAGCTAACTCCCAAGAAGGAAAACACTGTACACAGAATTATAACGGAAGAACATCTTCCCCTTCCTAAAAGCTTCCAACCACACAGGCATACATACTGTAGTTATTTTTAAAGAATGCTTTGTTTCTCTTTTTAGCTATGAACATGTGCATATGAATGAAGTTGCATGCAGAGGCCAGAAGGTGGCATTGGATATCCTGTAGCTGGTGCTGCCCCACATGGATGTTAGTAATTAAACTCTGGTCCTCTTTAAGAATAGCAAGTGATCGTACCATTGAGCTATTTCTCCAGTGTAGTCGGAACCATTTTGTAACCAAGCTAGAGATGTCATTTTAGGAAACAACAAACTACAAAAGGCAGCAAAATCTGATCAAGCTACATATTTTGTGGGGAATCATAATATATTCAGTTGACAAACAAGTCTGCCAAGTAGCTCCTTTACATGTTGATCATGTCAACAAAATTAATTTGACATTTACAGCAATTCTGAGAATAAAATACAGTGCTTAAATTATTCTGTGGAAGCAACACGAGACGGAATTATTCAGTTGACAAAATCTAATTAGGTGAGAATTATTTCAGGTCATATGAATTATAAAACCTTTCACAGATAAGTATTTTAATTCAAAGTGGCTGGAAGTGTCATAGAATATTAATGGGTCCACAGACACTTGCTGGAATTTCACACTTCTGCCTCTGGGAGTGCCACTGAGTCCCCTTAGATTAACCTAAATTCTTATTCTTCCTTTTTGGGCCGTTAGACATATAAAGAGGTAGGAAGAAAGGTTAAATAAACAAACAAACAAACAAAAATAATAAATAGGTAAATAAATGTTCCTACAATAGCCACTAAATGGATAAATTAGAGTTAGGCTCCCTAGCACCCCGATAAATGCAGGTGGCAAGCACGAAGGTCTCTCAGTCATCCCAGACAGGGATCTCGGAAACAAGCTCAGCGGTTTGATTAACTAAATCTTCAAGCTCTACTTTCAAACGGGACCTTGCCTCATCAAATGAATAACACAGAGAAAGACCAAGGAAGACATCCAGCATCAAACTCTGGCCTCCAAACACGGGCACAAATGTTCATGCATGTAAATACCCACATGCCCGTGCACACACACAGAAGGAAAACAATACTACTTTGACAACATCGAGGCCAAGGGGGCTGATCAAGGATCATCAGAGGAATGGAAAGTCGGAAAAAAAAAAAAAAGGCAATAAAAAAAAGTGAAATAATAAAGGGGATGTAGGGAGCAGGAGAAATCATTTGTACCTGTGAAATGTGAAATCGTGTCCTACCTTTTGTCAGTGTAAGAGTTAAAAGCTGCCAAGTAATAGGCCCTGTAGAGTTCTCCCCTGGGCTGTTGCCAAGGCCAGTAACCCTGCTATTAGAGAGCTGCCAAGCTTTGTCAATGCAATCTGCTGACTGCCTTGAGTGACAAGCGATCAATATTCTCTACTCTCGTGGGTCATCACAGGTGACACAGGCCTAAGTAATAAAACAGCCCTGGCTGCCTCCTCTAACTTGAATGCTTCCCCAGCCACAATATTTCTTTTTTGTCTAAACGCCTCAGGCTAAATTTCCCAAAGATCGAACCATCTGATGGGGATAGAAGAGATTCGGAGGAATTGTGAGGTGTCTGAATTGATGCTAGTCCTAGAAAGCTCAGTAGACGGGAGAAATAGGTTCAAGTAAATCGAAAATGACTAGCTACAGAGTTGTAATCTGCTAGCGCCAGACCCTGTAGCAACAAGCCAATATGGAGAAGGGGGTGGGGGGAGCATGCTGACAACCAGCAACTCCTCAGCCACCTGCTAAAATGAGAACCCATTTCTCCACATGGCTGTCGGGATGGATGAAAGACACTCTCTCTTGACATCCTATTACAGGAGTGGGAAGGAAGAGGGAGGAGTTCCTCATATTGTAGGAGGCCATACAAGTTAGTAAAGTGCTTATCTCTTAAAAATGAGGACCTAAGTTCGATTCCCAGAACCAACCTTAAAAACATATCGAGTGTGGTGCTGTGTCCTTGTAATTCTAGTGCTGGGCAGAGGGAGACAGATCGACCCCTGGGGCTACCCAGCCAACCAGCCAGCCTAGTTAGTATATTTGAAGAGTTCCAAGCCAATCAAATCAATGAAAACGAGTTGAGCAGAACCTGAAAAATGATAGCCAAGGTTGTCCTCTAGTCTCTGCACATATATGTACACGTATAAAAACAAGCGTGTTTGCATATCAACATGTGCATACAAACAAACACTAAGATACATTCAGATACATAGGCAGAGAGGATGAACGATCCTCTTCTACAAAGGTACAAGGATAGGACCTAAGATTTGTTATCTTTTGAGTCTCTAAGGAAGCACCTGCATAAATACACTACACACAAAGTCTGTTCCTTCCCTCCTGACCTACAGGATGAGAGGCCATTAACATGGGACTGCTCAGTGAAACCTGTTTCTGAAAACACCCTGAGACTGCTTGCTGCTCCTCAGAATCTCCACATAGAACTGGATTCTTCAAGCAGTGGTTCCAGGATAAGTGACTGAAAGCTCAAGGTGATCAACCATTTACCTTCCACAGTGAACTGATCACTGATGACGATGTCCAGAAGACAGACAGGTTTTCCTATCTCCCTCACACAAATATTTTCAAATTCAAACATCCTATGTTGTGCTCAGTGCCTTCTTGTATGTTGAAATATTTTTGTTCAAATGTGAGCACACTTACCTTTGACACACTCCTAACCCCCCCCCCCCCAACCAAAGCCTGTGTGTGTCCTGACAGCACACAAGGGTACCAAGAGAGGAAGGGGTTTCATCAGAGAACATAAAAACCTTCTGTGGCTGCTGCTAAGAACCTAAGTTCCTAGGATTACTGCCTCTAGACATTCATTCTGTACATGGCAAAAAATTGAAAATTAGTTTAATGACTATTTTCTTGATTCTATTGGCCAACATTCATTGAGTTTCTCTTTGTATAGAGGTTCTTATTTATTTTCATCTTCTTTTTATAATTATTACAAAGTAACTTGTTCCATAAATTATAACAAGTACGTACTTCATACAATAGGCAGTTCTCCAATAATTTTTGGAAACTAGTTCTATACTCTCAGATTTAAGTGTTAGAATTTGAAAAGATGGAGATGGCCACTCAGCCCTGTTATCCCAGCACTAGGGAGGCAGAGGCAAGGATGTTCTATTGCAGACTCAAGGTGAGCCTAGGCTACATAGCAACTGCCAGCCTGATTACAGGCTATATACAGAAGTCCCTGGTCATATATATAGAAAAGAAAAAAAAGATGAGAGAAACACCAATCAAGTAATTAAGAAGGCATCCCAAATCAACTTGGAAGACAGCACTCGCTAATAGTTGACAGCTAACTATTTAAGGTGAGGTAAATTTGATTTTAAGGTAGAACATTCTCAATGCTAAGAACAGAATGATTTCAAAGGAAGTAGTTGATGTCTAGTGAGCAGTACCATGCAGTGGATCAGTCAGAACCACAATGGACAGAAAACAATCAGTGTAGGATTACTGAGAGAGACATTTATTGGCCACCTTATAGCCTGGACAATTAGGATTAATTACAAAGGGAAAATCTGACCTAATTGATCCTACATTATATAGCTAGAAATTAGTGAAGTCACAGTCCTAAATGACTCAGGGATCAATACTTGAGTGTCTGAATATTCCTAGAAAGTATGAAGTGACAAATCCACGTTCAGGACATGTGGCTCATATGTCACCAAGAGCAAACAGCTAGTGGACTGAGGTGGGAGAAGGTTCAGTCAGCCCGAGTTCAAATCCCCAGAACCCATGTAAAACATACAGAGATTATATATAGTAAGGACTTGTAAACTCAGTAACTGGCAGGGGTGGGGCAAAGATGGGGGTGGTCCCTTGGCTCTCTAGCCACCAACTGAGCTGAGTCAGGAAGCTAATTTAAAGACGCTCTCAAAAATAATGCCAGGGACCTACAAAAAGGCTTACCAGGTAAAGGTACCCACACGGTGGAAGAAGAGAACCACTTCCTACAAGTTGTTCTGGAACTCTGCAAACCCTCCTTCTCCATCTCTCTCATCAGTGAGAGCTCTGCTCAGTGTGTGGATTCCCAGCCCCCTCTCTGAGCTGTCTCCCCAGACTGCACAACTACTCTAATCACCCCGAAGCCCTGGTATGCCTGGAGTTAAGTTGGCCACATACTTAAAAGGGTACAGGACTTAGCCTTAGCCTGGGACGCTTTAGAAAAAGACGTGGAAGCCATTCAGATGTGAACAACAGTCAAATGCCTTAGGACTGAAAGGAAATCTCTAGTCTGGGATGACTGCCTCAATCCTTATGGATTATCTCTCTTACTGAAAGGTCTCAGGCTGAGAATCCCACTTCTTCAAAAAGTGCACATGCCCAAGGCAAAGGGAGTGACGGCTTGGATCTCCCTCTGACATGTGTGTCACTTCTCTATGGCTACTTAAGCACCTCTGCTTTGGTAAGAAAGCTTGTCAGGAAAAGATGTGACAGGAAGCCCAATGGCTGACTTAATCGCTTACTAGGTCTGACTGCTTTTCTTCTGATAAACTGCATTCAGTATTAGCCGTTGTTAAATCCACTCAGGTGATGAGGACAACGTCCTAACAAGCCCCCACCATTGTGGTTATACTATGTCAGAAGAAAAGAACTATTCAGTGACCTCAGAAAGAAAATCATAGGAATTCTCAAGCCGCTGATACATTGACTCTACAGATATATTAGTAATCAAAAGCTAATCCCTGTAAATGTGATTCCTTTTTTCTCTGTCTCTCTCCCTCCATCCCTAGGACTTCTCCCTTTCTTAACACTATGTGTCCCAGGTTAGACTCCAATTCAGCAATCTTCCTACCTTCCCCTCTGTAGTGCTGGAACTACATACAAGTGTTCCCCACACTTGCATATCATTTTCTATACACAATTTAAATTGTCTTGTAAGCACTTATATAACAAAATTGAAATATAGTGATTTTTTTCTCATGTAAAATCTTTTGAAACTATATTTAATTTCCGAATAAATTTCAGGTATGGAAATAACATCCATTGGCATACAGAGACATCTCAGTTGGTAAAGTACTTGCCTTGTAAGCATAAGGACTTGAATTTGATCTGAGTATCTATGAAATGAGGCGGCAATACAGAGACAGGCACTCTGGGGACTCCTGAGGCAGACAGCCCATTTTGTGAGTCCCAGGCTAGTGAGAAACATTGCTTCAAACCCACAAAGAACAAAGATTTTTTTCCTTTGGCCTTTACATGTATGTACACACATGCACTCACACACAAAACGGCACAAATGATGTAAATTGATCAGGTATTGGATGACATGATACTTTGGTTGTATGAGGATCTTCTTCAAATCTGTTTGCGTCTCTCAGTAATGTTGCACACAATGAATCGAATCAAACCAACATTCTGCAAAGTTAACACCAGCATTCCACAAAAGCATTCCATTTTCTCCTCCCTGTAAGGCAGGGGTTTCATTTCTAGAAAGCCTCACAATTTTCTTAAGTGCAAAAAGATTCCTTTTAGTTACTTTTAATTATGCTTGTTGATTATGTATATTGCATCCTTAGACTCTTAATTCCCTTTATCACTCCAAATAAGACTGTATTGACTTTCAGTTTAGCTGAGCTAATCGAATGCAGAAAAGTTAAATGCCTTAGACTTCTGAGGACGCTTGCTCTGCTGACAATTCTATGGTTAAAGGCAGAAGTAGGAATACATCCTAAGGATGTTAAGGAGGACTTCCCCTCCACTCCTCACTATTAACGTTAGACGAGGTGAAATTGAGCGTCATCACACGGGAACTGGGAGGAATGGACATCAAATCTGACAGGATCATGTGAGTCAGTAAGCCTTACCCCGTCACTGAGTAGAGCTATAAATATGCACTGGAGGGTGGAGAACACCTGAACACAGTTCTGGAAAAGGGAGAGAGAAAACTGAATGGGGAAATACCTGAACCCAGCAAGTTCTAGATGAAAACGTTTAAGATACTATAAATTATTTGCTGGGTTATAGAACTGGAAAATAAAAACTTAAACTTCATAGAAATGGAGAGAAGGTTCAGTTGTTAAAAGCAAATACTGCTCTTTTCAGTGATAAAGACTTCAGGACCTGAATTCCACTGTTGGCATGCACTTCAGGTAGCTCACAAGAGCCGGTACCTCCAGGTCCAAGGGATCTGATGGCCTCTTCTGGCCTCTCTAGACACTGTGCAAATGTGGCAAATACATGAACACAGACGTACTTAAAAATAAAATAAATCTTTAAAACAATTAATTCCAGGACAGCTAGTGCTTCACAGAGAAGCTCCGTCTCAAAGAAGGCAAAACAAACAAGAAAAATTAAACTTCATATAACTGTGAAATTAAAAGGCAAAAAAAAAATTAAGACTGAATATATGTAATGAAATACTACTTAACCTTAAAAAATAAATTCCTGCTGTTTACAACGACATGAATGAAATTAAAAAATATTCAACTAAATTAAATATACCAGGCACAGAAAGGCAAACACTGCATGTTCTTAGTTATCTGAAGAACTAAAATGAATTCATGAAGCAAAGGGAAAAAGTAGCTGTTAGGCTGGGTCAAAAAGAAACACATCTTAGAAGGACATGGTGACTATAACCACTAACACTTTATGTTTTAAAGCTGGTTCAGACTGAATTTCAAATGGTCTGCCCCCAAATAATTTTTAAGGATTAAGATTAATGGGTATGTTAATTCACAGCAAAGACATACATCCTATCGTTTTGTACCTACGTGCACAGAGACAGTTGTAAACTGCCAAGTTAGACTTTAAGAGAGATGAAAATACATGATTCTAGGCATGCAATTTTTAACCATTATAATACTTTAAATGTATGAAGAACTTTGAAGACAAAATTATTTATACTGATCGTTTGCCTTAATATTGTAGTAATGACCACATCCCCTAAGGGGAAAATACAATTCAGAAAAAAAAAAAAACCATTAAAAAAATCTAATCCTTTTTGGTCAAAATAAAATACAGAAGAGCATTCAGCTAACAAAATTTTCAATGCTCCCCACCATTAGATTTCTGTTTGCTTGTTTATTTTGAGATAGGATCTCACTGTGGAGAACAAATGGGCCCAAACTTGCAGAGATCCACCTGACTTTGTCTCCTGAGCTCTTCAAAAAAAAAAAAAAAAAAAACAAACAAAAAAAAAAAACCTAGGAACAGTATTCCCAGCATGCCTCCTTGGGTTCTGATGACAAATTAAATTTTTTGTTCCAATGAATTTAATGCCCTAGTATGTCTATTTAATTTTCTTTTCATTAAAGAAGAAGAGAAAAAGAATGGGATTTTTTGTTGTTGTTTTTGAATTTTTTATTTTTAATGTGACATATCACTAAAATGTACCTCAGAAAAGGATAGGGAGAAAAAATTGCTGGTTAATATGATGGTAAGAATAAAATTCCAAGATTGACTCATTTAGTCAGGGAGTTGGCTCAGTGGGCAAGAGCTCTGCCTACCCAAGCATGACAAACTGGGTAACTACTACCCAAGAGAGCAAAGAAGCAGGAAATACACAGAGAATAAGGCAACCCAGGAGAGAACCATATGACTTTAAAGACCTTACTGTTCCACACCCTGTAATCCTAGGATCACAAGGAACCCTAAATGAAACATTTCCTTCTATCAGATTCCACCATTCATTCTGGCATGAAGCCTTACCTGCTCAGCATCCATCAAATGTTAACTATAGGTGGTTTTGGAGACAAGGTCTCATGTAACCCATGACAGTCTTGAATTCACTGTGTAGCTGAGAACATATCTGAACTCCTGATCCTTCTTCCTCTACCAAGAGTGCTGGAATGACAGGTATCCACTCCAAGCCTGGTTTATGGAGGTACTAAAGAAAGAAGCAGACCTTGTGCATGCTAGGAGAGCAGTCTACTAACTACACTTCCAGCCCCTACCTCCATGTCTTTCTGACCTTTTCTGACCTAATGTTATCTCAAGGTAAAAACAAGGAGCAGCAATAAGCATGCCCTCTTCAAGGGATTCTGGGAGAAAAAAAATCAGGTGCTGGTCCTCAGTGACAGGAAGTCCTATTGCTGGTGGAGGATTAACTTCCTTTTGTCCCACGGTTAAAACAGCCATCATCCACTCTCTATTTGCTGGATTTGTACTGCTTACTGCTGCCAGAATGAAATGAACTATTTCTGGAACTGACCTAGGTATAAAAGCCTTCATGAAGTGAGCTTTCTTGTTGATGAGCAGGCCTCTTTGAGCAGCCAGGTCAGGGGATTCAGGCATAAATTCAGTTCTGGCTAAGAGCGCCATACCAGGTGTCTCTAATCTTCCCAGTTAGCTCTAAATCAGCTTGGTGTACATGAACCATTGACAGAGGGCAGACAAATGGGACTCTCTAAAGGAAAGAAAAGCCGACTACTGTGGGGTGCTGAACACAATCCAAAGCCTTCATTCCCTGGGCTGAAGATCCCTCAGAGGAGCTCACACCCGCTGGGAATGTTTGATGGCTGTTCTGTACTGTAAGATGCCTTCTAGTCTAACGCAAAGAAAAAGACAGTGATCCAGAAACCCTGAACTCGGAAATTAAAAGCCACACGTGTGCCTTCTCTCTACTCTTCCATGTCTGGAGGAGAAAAATTTGGGAAGATGGTGTCTTTGTTGCTGACCTTACCCACGAAGGGGTCCTGTGTGGTGTGCATTCCTGTAGGTTCCAAGGGGAGAGATGATAAGACAGCTGGAAAGCAGGGGAAGAGCAGAGCAGCAGGATCCTGAGCTCTATGCTGACATATATTTATTTAAAAAAAAAAAAAAAAGGAAAAGAAAAAGAAAAACTAAACACAGGTGAAACATAAGTGTTACCTCTTGCCCAGCATGTGCAGAGTTCTATCCCAACAACCACACAATGTGGGCATGGCAGGGGTACACACTTAAAATCCCAGCACTCAAAAGAGGCAGGGACGGGAGGATCATGACGTCAACATGATTCGAAGACAAAAGACTGTTTAAAATAAAACGTACACAATATAATCTCACTAACTGAAAAAGAAAGAGAGGGGTTCTTAGTTACCTTCTGGTAAGTAACTTGAGAGTCACTAACTGGCTAATATGGTTAATGCTGAGACACTAACTCTCTCCCTGGAAGAACCCAAATCTACACTTGGGTATAACTTACTCTCTGAGGTACAGGCACACATGTGCATGTGGTTGAGTGGCCAGAGAAAGACACTGAGTGTTCTTCTACTCTATCACTCTCTACCCTATTCACTTGAGAAAGGATATTACGGAACTTGAAGCTGAACTGGCAACAGACAAGCTCACAGAACTCAGGTTATACTGAGAAACACAGTTGTATGTGTGTGCTAGGGACCTGAACTCAAGTCCTCAAGATTGTATAGCAATTGCTCTCACTCTTTCTAAGCTATTTCCCCAATCCTTCAGAAGTTGATGGGTTAAAATGCCCATGCGTAGTTTCTCTCTGCAGAAAGAGCTTTCCTCCATCGATTGAACCAAGCAGAATTCCATTTGAAGTAACTTAATATTTGGTTTGACTTGCTGTGAAGAATTCAACAACCTGAAACCTACATGAAGAACTTATAAAATTGTTTTATTTTGCTCATGGTTCCTGACATTCAGTTACGGTTACTTGGCTCCATGGTCCCAGCAGTTTATGGGGAGAAGGTACAAAATCAGACAATGGTCCAAGGAAACAGACCAAGGAAAGGTAATACCTTGAAAGACATGGCTCCCACTGATCTACTCAAGTTTCTAGAATCTCCCAACAAAGCACCAGCATCAAAGAGGTCAGTTTTTCAACACATGAACCTCTTGTTTGCATGACAAACATTTCATCTCAGAACCATAATGGATCACCTGTGAAATACTGTCTGGAAGAAAGAACTTTATTCATATGGAAGCGAACAGAAAATAAAAACCAGGATCTCGCACTGTAGCCAGGCTGTCTTTAAGCTCCTAACAATCCTAGTTAGAGCCCCAATTGTTGGGATTACAAGCATGAGCTACCAAACCCAGCTGCCTGTCTCTGTCTGAAAAACAGAGTTGGACAGTATGGTGGTTTGGAAAAAAAATGGCTTCAAAAGAAAGTGGCTCTATTAGGAAGTGTAGTCTTGTTGAAGGGAGTGTGTTACCCTGAGGACTGGCTTTGAGGTCTCTTTTCTCAAGCTTCATTTAGTATGACAGCCAGTCACACTACTGCCTTCTGCTCAAGATAAAGGCAGCACAAAGTCTGCCTAAACACCGCCATGCTTCCCATCCTGGCGATAATGGACCAAACCTCTGAGATTGTAACCTTCTGCCTCAATTGAATGTTTTCTTTCTAAAACTTGTCATGGTCATGGTTTGGTTCTCTTCACAGCAATAGAGACCCTAAGACAGACAGAATCCTGCTTCTTTCTGAATTTTACCTGGAGATTACAATAATTACAGGCATGTTACAGAACTCAGTGACCTATTTAAAATCCACTTCATTATACGGAAAACTTTGCAAAGTATAGTTTTCCTAGGAAGGCAAGGTGCCTCTGTTAGTAAAGTGCTAGCCGCAAGGTATGAACACTTAAATTCAATTCCAACAAAATAAAAGAAAACAGAAAATATTCTTTCTATCACACACACATTCTGCAAAAGTTAAAAATGTATTTCCTTTCTACTTATGTCTAAAATGTAGGTAGTGCTTGATGGGACTGATGTGGAATCCTCTGTATTTAGGTTGGTGATGGATAATCCTGATCATCAGCTTCACAGGATCTGGAAATCTAGAATCACAGACTATACAACCTCTGGCTATCTCTGTAAGAAAATCTAGGTTGGGTTAGGTGAGGTAAGGTAATGAGACCAACCCTGAATGTGGGCAGCACATCCCATAGGCTGAAGTCCGAGAGCAAATAGAAAAGGAAATCTAGCTGAGTACCAGCCATCTCTCCCTGCTTCAGAAGGGTGGACCAGCTGCCTTCCTCACTCTGCCATCATGCTTGCCCCACCATCATGGACCAAACACTTCAACCCTGAGCCAAAATAAATCCTCCCTTCCTTAAGCCTCTTTTGTAGGACACTTTCTCACAGCAGTAAAAACATAACTGGTCACAGTTTTTCAAGCAACAAGGAGGCAGCCTCATTTCCTGACTCTGCCATTTTGCCCCAACCCCATAAATTTAAACAAGTTACTATTTTAATTTTTCTTGTGACAGGAAGATAAAAGGTGTTAGACTCATATTAAAATATTAAGTTAATTAAAGACCACTATTGAAGCTTTAAGACAGTGGGGGGAAAAGTGCAGAATGTGACAATAATATATGTGACAAATAGGTCATGGTGATTTACTCCCCAAAAGCTAGTGGCCTTTGTAAAAAGAACAAGTGAGAAGAGATTACTACACCATGAATAATAGAAGATACTCAGGGTAAAACTTTGAAAAATGCTATAAAGACACGGAAACACAAGAAACTTTATACCTTCAATATTATGGTTTGGAAAAAAAAGAAACCTCTTAGCAGTTCGGCTGTTTATTTTGTGAATTTGGCTTGTATAGCTGGTGGGCAGAATTCCAGTTCCTACTTTTCTAATTATTCTCACAACCTTCCTTCTATATACTTTATGATTTGAAATATTCTTGTTTTTATCTTTTCCAGAATACAAGGCCAGTTATTTTACACGCTTTGTGTAAAAATAAGGCACACATTTGTCCTCATACACATTATTTTTCATAGGCTTCAGTTGGATTTCCTAAGTGGGTTGCCTTACTCCACAGAAATGGGTCTAAATTATGGCTATTGCTACTAACCTGAGGTATGTTTCTTGACTCTTAGAATCTATAAAATAGCTAACTGTCCTAGAACTAGACCTGGGGACTGGAGAAACAGCTCAAATATTTGCTGCAGAAGCACTGGCTTCTAATTTTGGATCCCCAGTACCGAGGTAAAATCACCAAGCATGGCTACATACACCTCTCCCGTACTATGGATTCCTTATACCACTTCAAGACCCAAAATTTCACATTACTCGTTCAATAATTACACTGAGAAACAATTTTTAAGTAACCAATGAAAATATTAAGATTGATATATAAAAATGTACACATGAAATCTTATAAGTGGCCCCCCTGCCACGTTCGTTTTTTGCAGCCAGGCCTTATAGATAGCCCAAAGAGGCTTCACATTTGCTATTCCCACCCCCACCCGTCTCTGCCTCCTAATACTGCACCTTAATACAATAGCTTCCTTCCAAAACAAGAGGCAACCAAACTATTCTTCAGTGGGAAACCAACTGTAGCAAATATAAAGAATAAAGTGTGCTATACAATGCTAGTAAAACATGGGCCAGGAGGATGAAGACGGAAGAGGAGGATTACATGCACATTGCTAAGAAGCAGAAGCAAACAAAAAAAGATACAAATAACTGAAAATACGAAACTATTTTTCTTAACACAATAACAGTCGTATTTAGCTCTGATTGGCCTTGAACTCAACACAGCCAACACTGACCTTTAACCCCTGATCCTCCGGTCTGCACCCCCCAAGTGCTGGTATTGTTAGAGGCACTTATACTGTGGTAGTTGCTTCCGTGTCAATTTGACAGATCTACAATTATCTGGGAAGATGGTGTCAGAGGAGAACTCTGTAGGTTGCCTAGATTTGGGAATGTCTATAGGGGTTGTCTTAATCAACACTGAGGTTGGAAGATTCACCCCTTGTTCAGAGAAGTATTCCTTCGGAAGAGGATTCAAAACCGTGTGTGAGTGTAGAAGTGAGCTGAACACCAGGAACCGTGTGTGAATTCACTGCTCTCTGCTCACAACTGCTTCATGTTTCTACCACCTTCCCTTCCTACACTGATGGACAAGCACCTGGGACTGTCAGCCAAATACGTCTCCTTCAAGTTTCAATTGTGAAATTACCTTTTTTAATATCAAAGAAACAGGAACATAAACCAAGATATTCACTATTCCCTGTTTATATAATAATAGCCTTAAAATAGCCAAAATGTGAACAATAAAAGCATCACATGTTGAGTCAGAAAAAAATGAATAAGTAGAGCACAGATAATCTGGGATATGTGAATTATTCTGTATGAAACCATATGGTAAATACATGCCATTATACATTAGTCAAAACTCAAAGCATGTATGAGGAAAAAATGCCAGGCCTGGAAAGAGACCTGAATTTAATCCCCAGACCTTACACAGTTGAGTAAGTAGAACTAACTCCCACAGTTTGTCTTTGGACAACCACATATACAATCCCTTGCCACACCCACAGGAAATAAATAGTGTAATAAAACTGAATACACACTAAATGAAAATAGGATTTTGTTCATAAGAAGATACATGATATCAGAAATGAGTCTTTCTAAAGCAGTCACTCCTAATATAAAGAGACAGCACAGAAGACCTAGGGATCAGATTTAGTTTAAAAAATGAAGGCAAGCAGGTACAGTAGATAAACAGGACAGATTACATCTACTTTGTCCTCAGATTCAAAGCCTTTGTAACCACTGTAAAGCTTTTAAAAGCTGTTCTTTAATCATCGGAGAAACTGATTGGAAATGTCCCCTAGGGTCAAAATAGAGCTACTGGGGTGGGAACCCCGTGGAAACAGCTTTGCTTTTAATCTTCCAAGAAAATTTACCTGGGAATCAAGCATCTATTGTTTTATGAGGCCTCCATGTTCTCTGGCTGCTGGAACAAGGCCATGGAGGTTTCTGCAGAACACCAGATGTGGTAGATTAGACAAGGACCCAGACTGGTCTCTGCACATAGCTGGCTCTGTCTAAAAGTTAAGTGGACATCTAGCTTGGCTTGTTACTGTGCTTTAAAATGTGTCTCTTCAATCATAGTTTTTTCTATACGTATAGAATGGATTAGATCAGCTCCATAAATGCCTTCTTTCAGGAAAATCTTACATTTAAAAATATTCCAAAATACATGAGTTTCTGTAAGCTAACAAAAGCAATGCTAATAAACTATGCATATAAAAAAAAAGATTTATGCACATAGTAGAAGTCTATTGAGTATTCTGTTTTGGCTCTTAAGTTTTTATGTATTGTATGTGTCTGTGTGTGCTCACGTGCGCGCGCATGCACGCTCATGTGCAGGAATTTGCAAGTGCATGGCGGTCCTCTTGGAGGACAAAAGATGATATTGGATCCTCTGGAGCTGAGCTTGCAGGCAGTTGTGGGCCACCTGACACAGGTACTGGGAACCAAACGAAAGTCCTCTGGAAGAACGGCGGGTGTTCTTAAGTGCTGAGCCTTGGCTCCAACCCATTTTCAGTGTTGTTACTCATTTTGTTTTTTATCATGAAAGGCATATCATCCCTCAGCATACAGATCATGGTACTTCTTTAAGTAGACAAACTTATAAATTATTTCCATAGCAGGAAACTCCTCAGTCATTATCGGGGGGTATCAAGTACAAAAAGCTCTTATAAAACTGACACATGTCCCAGGAATAATCTTTGGACACCCTTAAGCTGGGAGGGTTCTTTAAAAGCCAGTCAGAGTAAAGAAAATAGACAGGGGATCCAGTAGCTTTGAAACAAAAAGAATACAGAAGCTGCCGCTTATCAATAAATACCAAGGCCCAGATTTTGGTCTATACAGTAGAAATAACAATGCTTTGTTCATAGTAGGTACTTTTGAAAGAATATGTTAGAAATGACATACAGAACACCTGAAAATTGGCTACCCATTGGTAGATCACTATCCCGGAAAAAGGTGCTCGCAAAACTTTGAAGAATAAAAATACCTATCCATTATCCTTGGGACAACACCAACTAGGTCAGCGGACATTATCACACCCATCTTCACATGTAGGCAGGTAGTAGGCAGAACGCTCCACATTTGAAGTTTAATGTTCTAGCAAGTTTCACAGAAAGAAATGACAAACAAACACAGGATAGCAAAAGTTCAGGTTCCAGCAACATGGAGGGACATATGCTTGTGTGTGTGCGCGTATGTGTGTAAGTATATATGATAAACTGGAGCAGATAAGCAAGTTGCAAGACACCTTCCAAATACTTTCTATTTTTGTTTGTTGTTGGCTTGTTAGTTTTGTTATGTTTGAGAAAACAGCATCAATCCGAAAAGAAACAGGCTTTAAAACAAGCCCTGAGGCACGATCAGGAGAAAAATCAAAATCAAGAAGATACAAAGACTTCTGGATTACGTGGAACCTTTACAGTCACAAATATAAGGGGCTGTGTCAGGAGGACATGTTAGGGATAACCAAAAACACTAGGCCTACAATGTTATAAAAAGGTGATTAATTATATCCAGGCCTCACCTCTTTTCTCAGCAATTAGCACTTCAAAGAGAACTAAAATGTGAGCTACAGAAACTTCAATGTCTCCAACCAAATGAATAAGGATGCAGCTATCTTACCTGGTATTTCATATTTCAAAGATGCTTAAAATTCACTTGGAAAAGTAGATGGGTCTGTGGTACACACACACAAACACCCCTCACCATATACAGACATTCTTGTCAGTATTTCAAATGCTCTTTAGAAGTTAGAATGCCTGCTCAGCATATGTAATACCCTGAGTTTCACACACACACACACACACACACACACACACACACACACACACACACACACACACGCACACAGACACACACACAGACACACACAGACACACACAGACACACACAGACACACACACGCACAAACATTACTCTTCTAACACCCTATTTCTCATACTCAGGTTGGTCCTCTATGCAAGCTATGAGAAACACTGTCCTGGTTCTAGCAACAGCAGAAGCATGGTCTACCACAACTATGATCCACATGAACAGTGAGTGCTTCCCACTCTCACCTCTGGTCCTGGGCACTGAGGACACAACACTGGGTAGGTGATGGACAGTACTAACTTCTCAGGCATGCAGGGAAAGAGTAAGACAGATAAACTGTAAGATAAGAGAAGCTGGCAAATGTGATGAGGGCAAGGAGAGAAGTGAGCAGGGATACATTACCATGGAGTGGGGTTACATCCAGGCTTCTGGCTTCTCTTCTAGCAACAAAATAGCAACTGCAAGGTCTCAAAGATAGGAAGACACTTGGCACACGTAACTAACAGTTCCTGTCAATATTCACCTTAAAAACTTCAAAAGGCAAGGGTGTAGGTTTTCATTTAACCTTCTGAAGTGAAACATTGCTTTTCTGTCTGCTGCAGTTACATGAGTGACCTCAGCTTGTCTAGGAACTGGAAACAGCGAAAGGTCTCTGGTGCATCAGTAACCTACAACCTAGTATTTTGAGCAGAAGTAGGGGCTCCATAAATGGACAGACAGCTGCAACCACATGGGTCATCTGAGGCTTAAAACCAGATCCCGAGTTGAAAGATAGAGATCAAAACAAAACAAGGAGAACATTTAAGTTAAGCATCAGTGTGTTTACCCAATTTTAGTGCTGTTTACGCGTCCAGTAAACTACAGGGAAAAGAACACAGAAGAATGCATAAAACCAGATAAAAAAAATGAGTGCATCATCTTAAGAAGAATAAGTGAGTTTGTTATCTTAGGTCAAGAGCAATGGGGGGACAAAAATAGAAAACAATAAACAGAGGAAAGGAATGAAGAAGATGGACCCACAACAGAGAGGTCAGAATAAGTGAATCTGGACAGCTAAAACCAAGAGGGAAAGACAGAAACCTCCCATTTGACGGGATTAGCACAGCCCAAGTTTCTGGAAGGCGGAGTGAGAGAATCTAAGCTTTGTGAGGGTGGGTGCAGATGCTGTAACTGGTAACGCTCATTAACCTGAGTGACTTTAGTCACTTTGGAGACACAGCTCTGGGGGCATTTGAGGGCATTTCCAGACAGGCTTATCGGACAGTGCCGAGCTCTGTCCCATGTGCTTCTTCTCATATGAAAAGATGCAAAGGGCATAAAACACAAGGAAGAAGGGGTAGCAAAGGAAATGAAATAATTTCATTTGAGAAAGCCAAGCACTTTATGTTTTCTATCCTGTGTGAGGAAAAAAGGCAGGACTGGAAGGAAAGCTAGAAAAAAGAAGAACGGGAAAAAGAGACAGGAGGGAGGAGGAGCAGAACGATAGGAGGGAAAGGCACATAAAGAAATGAACTTACGCAGTAAAAGGGAGCAAGGGGCTGGCCATCGCTTGACTGGGAAGTGGACGAGAAAAAGATTCAGGAGACAGAGAAGATAGAAAGCTATACAAAGAAGGAGAGAGACGGAGAAGAAAAAGACAGATGGAGATGTGGTTCCTAATGCCCAGGATCTGGTCGCAGGACAGAACCATTTTATCAGCAGAAAGGCAGCACTTTATTAGCAGGCTGGACACGCATGTCACATGCTTGGCCTGACGCTAATCCTACAAGCTCTATCTCCTCCTTTGTGTCCTTCTCCAAACCGATGGCTCGATGAAACCACAGACTGCAGAACACAGGACACTTGTTTGAAATTTCACTCCATAAATGACATCTGGGAAAGCTCTTTGGTGCGGCAAGGGCTGCTGTGGGTAAATGGAATCTTGCCCACACAAACCCCAAACCCCAAGCACTCCTACAGTACTCAGTCCTTTGGACTCTGGAAACAAATCTGAATTCTTACTAAATTAAAAAGCCATTTTAAAGAAAAGTAGTATTAAATTGCTCATGAGCAGGATAAACCATACTAAAAATCTTGGCTTTAATAAATATCTCTTGCCTACTGCTATTAGATTCCAAGAGTGAAGTTTTAAGTTTGCCAGGAAAACAGTGCATTTATCTTCCTATGATTTGCTTTCCTGGGGTTTCATGTTCTCTGGTTTCTTTCTGGTCTTTAGTGTTGGGGAATCAGCCCAAAAGCCCACTCTAAGTTAATTCCGGAGGCAGAAGCATTAAAAAAAATGACTGTACCATCAACGCAGCGTCAGCACAGGCCTTTAGAGAAAACTATGAAGGTGGTGCTGATAGAATACTAGATTCCATCCGTGGTACTGCATAAAGCAGGCACGGTGCTGCTGAACACTTGTAATCCCAGAACTCAAGAGACGGAAACAGGATCGGAAGATCAAGGTCATCCTCACCTACATACATAACCAGGACAAGGCAATATGGGCTATGTAAAACCTATCTCCAAACAACACTACCAAATAGTGGCAGTGGTGTCTTCCAGTGTCTTCCAGTGTTCCTTGTTTCTTTAGTTGTTAAGATTTTATAAACCAGACTAAAAGAATGACAGAGAGAGGAGAGAGAGAATATCACCCAGTAAGAGTTGGAGACTACTATATTGAAAACTCTCTCTCTCTCTCTCTCTCTCTCTCTCTCTCTCTCTCTCTCTCTCTCTGTGTGTGTGTGTGTGTGTGTGTGTGTGTGTGTGTGTGTGTGTACACGGGCACGCGAGTGCACACAAGATTTGTGAGACTAGCTTACAGGTTATCTTCTAGCTAATCCAACAATGGCTTTGTAGAAAAACAATTCCAGTAGTTGTTCAGTCCACATGAATATCTCACCTAAGTCTTTAGGGGACACTGTAATCCTAAAGAAGTGGGCTCTAATGCCAGTGAAGAGATTAGCTTGTCAGCAATAGAAAGTAGACAATGAGCAAAAGTTTCCTTCCATGTCTGTTAAAGACACGGCCAACCGGAAGGTGCAGTCCAAATTGAAGGTGGGTCTTCCCGATGCACATTATTTAATTATGAAAAATCCCTCAGTGATTACCCAGATCCTTGGGTTTTAGCTAATTCCAGATGTAGTCAACTTGACAACCAAGAAGACCCATCACAATGACATTCACTGCAAGCTTTGGGGAGAGTTTCAAATTGGATCAGAGGCACCCATCTGCTCAACTCAGGAACTCATCAGACCATGAGGGATGTGTTAGTTCTGTGTCTTCTTTATGAACAAGGGGAAGGCAGTCTAATTCTTTTGTAATCATTCTTTAAATTAATTAATCAGTACAGACAGTAAAGATAAATAAAAATTTTGAGTAGCAGTCAATTATGGATGCAACCCAAGATTATAAAAAACTGAAAAAGAAGTGTGTGTTTAAGAGAGGAAGCCAAGGACAGAGAGAGTACATTTTATACCTCATAGACAACTACAATGTGTTAAGATTTTTTGATGGCACATTTCTTTCCAACTATCTTGAACCATAAAACAATGCATCCTGGGCTGAACCTCATTTATATATTCTTTAAGGTTGATTTTATCTATGCATATGTGTGCAGAGTGGCTGTTGATCAAGGGGAGGCCAACAGAAGACTGGGCTATAGCTAAAGCATGCTGTGAGCCATCTGAAGTAAAGGCTGAAAACTGAACCTGGCACCTCTGGAAGAGCATCAGGTGGTCTTAACCACTCAGCCATTATTCTAGAGATTCATGTAGGTATTCTATCACCAAAACTGGCTTCTGTGAGACAAATGTTACCACCAATACAGGTTTTCTACAGTTAGAATAAGAGACACAATGAAGAGCGTATCATATACTTCACGGTGTGACCCCTTTTCAGCTGAGAAATCCTTACACAACTGTAGCTATACAGGTATATAAATTAAATCCATAAATCAAATACTTACTGATAATAAACCACAAAGAAATCTGCCTTGAAACAATTTTTGGGATAAAAGGTAATAAAACTTCACATAAATAGGTAGTACAAAATGGTAGAAGTAAGTTTAGGGCTATTTCTGAAACTGTTGGAAACTGTCCTAATCACTAGCCAACTTTGTTATGATAATTTTTAGGAAACGAGAGTCCGCAACTCAAATACCCATTTTTATTCCCAAGCATCTACAACAATGCAACCTATGCCTGTTGAGAAATGACACCAGGAAAATATTAAAATGTTTCCACAGCAAAACTGGTCTGAGGGTGTGATGTCTTCTATAGTACAGAAAGAGCTTATTTTATGCTTAGAAACAAGACTACAATGATGCCTCATGGGGCCAGGAAGACCAAAGATTCATTCAGTGTTTAATTTTGAATTAAAATTTTGTTCATGCTCAGTTTAGAGATCTTTGATTAACTGCAAAAAAAGAAAAAAAAAATTACACCCCTCACATCACATTCAATTGCATGATACGACACAAGGTTGTGATTCATACTATATAAAATGTCACTCAACATAAAACTATCAAGCTGTCTTCACTTTTCTAGAATGTAACTATAGACCTCCCCAGTATCATGACTAGAAAACATAGTAAGACTGCAGCACAGCTGTACAGAATATTAAAATCACATACAGATCTGCTTCTAGTCATAATCCCCACCGCTTCTATTTTACAGAACATTCTATTCATGTCCCAATATATGTATTTAATTTTGTTCATTGACTTTCTCTTTCTTAATTAATGCCTGCTGCTTCTGGTTTACAAAAACAACAACAAAATGTTGAGCTAATTGGAAAAAACCAACAGAAAAATTTGGTTTGAATCTTCTATCAGAGCAGTATTTACTTTAATGAAAAAATAATCATTACAATCAAACTCATCACTGTAATAGATGACACTTATACAATCCTTCCATAACACATTCGAGCCCTCGGGTATTCTTCATGCATTTTGTCTCCTTTAGTGTGCAGATGCATCAAATGTATCTTAATAGGATCTATCCTTTTACACATAAAAACCCCAAGGCCCAAGGATGGGGGTAACTGCTTCCTGTCACAAAGCCACTGGCTATGTTGGAACAGCAATCCTGAGTTCATGCTTCCATCTTCTATACCCTCTCAGGAAAGAACTCACTCTGATCAGCACCCAATAAGGATGCTTGACATGAAAAGAGCACTTTCCTCAACAATATCCTAGTCAGCATGCAAACCCCAAAACTGCAGAAAAAGAATATAGTTTTATTTATACCTTTTCACTAATTTGTGCATTAATATTTCATCATAAAGCATAAATCTGGTGATGCAGGCAATTTAGACCAACTACTTGGTGCAGGATAATGATCTTGTACACTGTAAAGATTTTTCACTTGTACTGGTTTAATGAAATGTTTAAAGGTCAGTAGCCAGGCAGGAAGTATAGGCGGGTGACAAGACTAGGAGAATTCTGGGAAGAGGAAAGGCGGAGAAGCAGATGCCAGCCAGGTGCTGAGGAAGCAGGATGAGAATGCCGCACTGAGAAAAGGTAGCAAGCCACGTGGCTAAACATAAGTGAAATTATGGAATAATTTAAGCGTAAGAGCTAGATAGTAATATGTCTGAACTACTGGCCCAGCAGTTACTATAATACTAAGCCTATGAGTTATTACATAAGCGCCAGCAGGACCGGCTGAGCAGAGAAACATTTATCTACAGCTTGTGAAGCCAAGGAAGAAAAATAATAAGTTCACAGCCACTCTGAGCTACAGAACGAGAACAAAGTAACACCTTCTGTCTAAACAAAAAGTAAAAAGAGAAAAATAGATATGTAGCTAACTGGTAGAGCACTTCCCAAGCATATAAAAGACCATGTGTGTGTGTGTTGGGGGGGTGGTGGATAACCTTCCTTTACATGTATAATTTAGAAAGCTTTATTGAGTAAGAATGCTTTGAAATAGTGCTGACCAATAAAAATGTGAATCATAATTATGAGTCTTATTTGTAATTTTAAATTTTCTCATATCCACATTAAAAATGCAAAAAGATATAATTAACATTAATAGCATACTGCATTTAAACCATGTATCCAAAAGAATGTTAACATATAATTAGTATGGATGATTAATATCATGGTATAAATGGACATTTTTTTCTACTTGGGACGCAGAATCCTCCTATACTGTATTGTTACACATCTCAGGGAGCCATATATCAACCTCTCAAAAGCTACCTGTGGCTAGCTGGCAGCTATGGTACTAAACAGCATCATATTAAACCTTAAAACAATGATTAGATACTAGCTGGTAACTCCATAACAGGGTGATATACAGTTCTACTGTAAGGGATCAGAACTAGTTACATTTCCCCCCCAGTTACATATATCATCTCCAAGCAAAATATAAGACTTGACGAAATTGGGAAAATAGCAGTATGTATCCACTTCTTGGAAAACACACTATGTGTGAGTCAAATGGTCTTTATTTCCAATAAACAAGCATTCTCTCCATATATAGTTATCTTCATGGAGCACAGTTGAATCTGGTCATCACACCCTGATATTTTCTTCAGTTAAAAGTCAATTTCACCCTAAATCTTCAGTCAGAATACTTTCTCTCAGCAGTCAATTTTATTGTTCCAATATGATATGAAGAGAAGGTACAGGGTATGGGCAGCCATGGACAGGCAAGGTTTCCCCTCTTCAAAACCATTAATTTTTAGTGATGCCCTTACCCCACCCCCAAAAATAGAGTATATTGGGAGGGGAAGAATATCAAAACAAAAAACATATACTACAACATTTATAGAGAGAAAGAGCACTCTCTTTGGGAATTACTGAAGGCAACAGCAAAGAATTATAGCACATAAACAGAGGTTACGTAAACACCCTAATAAAATCCAGGGTGTGATTTATGGAAGGAACCTCTCTCCAGCTTGCTTCCATAGATAGCAGGAGCTTGCCTAGCCCCAAGAAACTGAACACATGCCCATGATCACTGAAGCAGGAGAAAGAGGAGTCACCTAGGAAAGGAGGGGATGGGAGTTGGAAGGCACCGGAAACCCACCCATCAAATTAAATGACACCAAGGACCACATTGTGCGAAGGCATTTAAGGACCCAGGTCAGGGAGGGTTCTTTTTCTACTCCCACCTCTAAATCATGAAATCCCAAATGGACAGGAAATATCAAAGGACAGCACCAAGTGCGAAAATCAGAGTATGAAGACAAAGGCAGCATTTATAGAAGGTTCAACAAGTGTCAAGGAAACAGTGTTGCTGAGAAACAGGAAAAGGCAAAGGTGCCTTTGTAAGAGGCTCACAATGATGATCAGTGTCTGTGTACTAATCACAAAAAGGAATCAGGTGTGTCGGCCAACGGCTGCAATTCTAGCACTAAGAAGGTGAAGAGTGAAGGGTCAGGAGTTAAAGGTCAGTTCAGCTACAGGGTAAAGTTCAAAGTCAATCTGAGCTACATGAGACCTTATCTCAAAATGAAACGTTAAAAAAAAAAATAAAATACAGTAGTGTAAAAGTAAGCGAGGAGTTGGAGACATGGCTCATTGGTTAAGTTGTTGTTGCTTTTGCAGAGGACCCGAGTTCCAATCCTACACAGGCCAGGCAACTCACAGCCACCTCTCACCCTACTTCACGGGGAATCTAATACTCATTTCTGGCCTGCAGGCATTTGCACTCTAGCACCACCCCCCTTAAAAAGAATCAACTAACTGGAGAGCTGGATCAGCAGTGAAGAGTAGTTGTTCTTGCAGAGGACCCTGGTTCAATTCCCAGCACCTACGTGGAGGCTCACAACTATGTGAAACTCTGGTTCCAGAAATCTGACATCTGTAGGCATCAGGAAGGCAAGTGGTGTACAGACATACCTGTGAGCAAAACATTCACCCACATAAAATAAAGTAAGTCTAAAAATAAATTCAAAATAAAATAGATTTAAAAAATAAACAGTGAAGAAAGGGTACACACAGAGACGATGGAATATTTTTTCATTGTAGAAATACATTTTGAAAAAATTTTATTGATGAGATATCTTCATTTATGGGATACGTTTTATTAAGGAGAGATGGGGCGACTCTCCAGAAAGAATATTGTATTGTAAGAGGCAGAAAGAAGGTGAAAACCTCCACCTCACACAAACGGACAACAAAGATCTGTAGTAATTTCATTATAAATCAGTAGTGGAAATAAACAGACGTGTCATAAATACTTTGTTTTAATATCTTAAAGTAATTCAATTTTGCTGAATGTGTGGTCCAGCGGTTCAAATGACTGTCACTGGGCATTTTAAGGGCTCTGAGAGACTTCATAACAATGACTGTGCCCATATATAACTAAGGCCTCACTGTTTTTCTAAAATGTGTCAGATAGTAAGGGTTGCCTGGAAAGACATTTAAAAATACCACAGCACTGTAACAATCTGTAATCAAAACAGTGGCTGAACTCTGGAAGAAGTATTCAGGCTCCCATCCATCCATGCGTTCACCCAGATCTGCTAACGAGTTTGCATTGGGTTTCCCAGTCCTACAAGATACAGCTACAGTGAGTCGAGGCCTCTCTCAAGGCTTCATAAAGGCTTCATGTAGGATACAGAGGTGTCACTGGTGAGCCTGGATTGAAACAGATTCCCGCACAGAAAGTTCCAGAACAAGATTGCAAAAGAGAACTAAACAGTGCCATCTGGTGCGAGAAAAACAGGGAGAGAAATATGAGCCGTGGAATTTCCAAGCACAACCTTGTGCTGAACCTCTCCTTGTGGAGAGTGACTGATTGTCTTCTTTTTCCTTCAGGAAAATGCCCTAGTGTGTCATGCATATTTTTTTAAACATATAATGGATTCTTAAAAGAGAAATTTACTAAATTTCCCATCAATATGAAGTATTAGCAATAAAGCTATAAAATCTCTTCTAAAGCCATTTAGCATTTTTTTTAATTTAACTATATAGTGACTCTACTTTTCTTAGTTATAAAAATGACACAGCTGGGTGAAAGAGGCTCTGCACTACTGAATGATTTATTGAAGACCCGTTTTCTGCAATATTATAAAAACTCCTAACAAATTATAAAATAACAAAGGAGTAAAGTGTCAGTTCTACTGACAATATGAGGAGGAGGCTTTTTGCACTGCTGAATCATTTATTGAAAAGGTGTTTTTCTACAACGTTCTAAAAACTACTGATTTAGCAAATATCAAAAGGTAAAAATGTCAAGTCTACTAACAATTGACAGAAGGTGTAATCACTTATTTACGTAATCCTAAGAGACTATTTCTGACAGTAGCATGAACAACTTAAAATACAGTCCTTCAAAAAGACCCAATAAACATTCGGGGTTGAATGTATTTATGTAACAGTGTTTTTGAAAAGAAAAATAATTATTCTGGTATTACTAGCTGTCTGAAAAAGCAAAGAACAAAAAACACAAAGTGGCTCATGTATTTGGAAATTAAAATATTACTTCCAGAGCTAGAGAAAGAGCTCAGTGGTCGGGGCACTTGAGGCTCTGGAAGATGACCTAGGTAGGTATGGAGCTTAGTCACACGGGGTAGCTCAGTACCTGTTCCTGCAGCTCCACTAGATCTGATGCCCTCTTCTGGACTCTGTGAGCAATTACACACATGTGACGTGCACTTACAGACATACTCAAGAAGTGAAAAATAAAGTACTTTCAATGTTAACATGGAATAGACAAGTTTTCCATATTATATATTAGTTATTTGTGTGTTGGGCAATTGATAATGAAATTACAGAACCTTGGAAATATAAAAAATACTGAAGAATAAAACTGAGACTGATGGGTAAGATGCTTTTTCTAAAATTAAGGTAAACAGCACACACACACACACACACACACACACACACACACACGCACACACACACACACACACGCACACGCGCGCACAACCAAGACAATCTGCATTTACTTTCCTCAACCAAAGGAGGTAAACGATACAATAAAATCTGTGAGTACACAAGAAGATGAGATAAAATATTCCTGCCTGGCAGGCTTCCTGCTTTGGGTCTCACTAGGTAAACAGTTACAAGGAACCACACTAACTCCATGTTTACAGAATTAATATGAAGAGAACCTGTAAACAGGAATTAAAACCCCCAGATACGAATGCCAACAGCATTCTAAACTTCAGACACACCGAGAAACACAGGAAGAGGAGGTGGCAAAAAGCTAAAACACAACTGGCAGGTATGATATGTCCAGAGAGGGAGTGCGGTTTTGTTCTTCTCAAGCCCCTTTCCACCAGTCTTTGTGTGGAGGAGCTAAGAAAGAAGTTTTCCTCTTGGGCAGCCTGTAGATGGTGCTGCAAACCCGTTTTTCTTTCACACAGAACTGCAGTTTGATCACTGGAGGAGCTAATTTATACCTCTCACTTATATTATACAGCTTGGAAAGGTGAATCAAGATGTCCTACCTTCTCACAGGTCACTTAAAAATAGATACATGGGTAACTAGGTTCAGAAAGAAAACTGCGCGCGCACGCACACACACAGTTATTGTTCCCTACAATATGAAATGATTTGAGATGGAAAAGTCCGAGAAAACACCTTATTTGGGCACCCCTTCATTTAGACACACCAGACCAACAGCTGGAAAGGCAAAGAGGTGACTGAAGCTGCCTCAGTCCTTGTTCCCTTAGAAAGGTCTGTTCCATCAACACCACAGAGTATAGAAAAAGCTTGCTACTCTGCTGTTCTAAACCCACTCTGCAGGCCACTCAGGTTCTAAAATATTCCCCGATGCCTCAACTACATGGTGACAGAATAAATTTAAACACAGATCAAGAAATCAACTGCCATAAAATCTTAGGCCCTTTCTTTTTCATATGATTGCACGGCTTGTGTGACCACCGTGTATTGTATTTGAGTTGAACAAAAGCACATCTATAGTGTGTTGTGTAAAAAAAAAAAAAAAAAAAATACAAAACACCAAAAAACCCCCCACCATCTTAGGGCTGGTAAAGTGCTTGCTTCACAAGCATCAGGACCTGAGTTCAATCTCCAGAACCCACAGGAAGCTGAGCATGGTCATGTATGCTTGTCTTCTGGGCACTGGGGAAACTAAAGTAATACAAGAGGATACCCCAGGGCTTGCTGTCCAATGTGCCGTGGCTAATTAGGAAGCCATTTGCCAGTGAGAAGCCCTATTCCAAAAAACAATGTGAGGACACCTAGTTTTCTGAGGAAGGACACCTGGTTTTCTAAGGACTGACATCCAGTGATGCCTAATTTTGGTTGACATAAAACTAAGAAGTCTAGGACACCTGTCAGGGATTTTCTTGTTGGATCATTTGAGGTAGGAAGACCCACCCTAAATCTGGACCACAGTTTATGCTGGCAGCCCACTTAAACATAAACAAACATGTTTTTACTCTTCGCCTGCTTGCAATCACTCATGCTGGCAAGTTCACCCATCCTGTTTCAGACACATTTCTTTGCTGGAATTACAACTGTCTTCCTCAGGAATCCTCTAAGACTCTAGCACCATGTTTAAACTTCTAAAACATCTAGTTTCACAGACTGAGCAAATACTAGATTCTTGGCATTTCCTTTGGGAAACAATCACTATAACAAATCCTCTGTGTGTGTGTGTGTGTGTGTGTGTGTGTGTGTGTGTGTGTGTGTGCACACGTGCGTGCATGCGTGTGTGCGTGTGTGTGTGTGTGTGTGTGTGTGTTCACTCTTTCAATTCTGTTCCTTTACAGGAATCCTAACTGATAAAATACCGAACATTGTCCTCAAGCATCCATGTGCATATATGGGCAAGCATACTCTCACATGTGAACCCACACACAATACAGCCAAACTTGCCTATGTGTGTACACAACTCACCAAGACATATCTTACATTCAATAGCTCCACGAAAAATCCACTTTTGTTTTAATCCTCTTTACCTATTAAAGTTTAAAGCCAGAGTGAACTAAGGGTATAGAGCTTTTTGATACCACTTAAGAGCTGCCCCAGAATCTGTCTCCACAACATCGTGGTTCAGCTATGACAATAGTGGATCTAGGTTACATTCTCACCACCGGGCAGGCTCTCTTCTGATGTTTCATGTGAATTTTCATGTGTGTATAATGGCTTTACTGTCTCCTCTACTCCATCGTTTCAACCTTGTCTCCTAACTCAAAACCACTCATTTGTCTTTCATTCTCTAAACTTTCTCCTTCTCAAGATGTCCAGATGTATAATTTCCTGCAACCTCTCCTATATCACCAAAAAAAAAAAAAAAAAAAAAATCTAGATGCACTCTACTGTGAGATTCTCAATAAGAGAGATGAGAGTTGCTTCTCTATGTCCAACAAGAATGGATCTGGCACTTGGCAGGCACTGAATAAAGAGAAAGTAAATTATCACACTGAATTAGGGCAAATCAATACCTTAAACAATCAGTTCTCCCTTGTCTTACCCTCACATGAAATACACAGAGAATTGACTTGAAGATTTTGAGCTTCAGGATACATATAGAAAACATCTCTAACTTACTGTAGGAAAAAGAAAATCAATACTTGCTAGGGAAAGAGCTCAAAAGGTAAGGCACTTACTATATACACAAGAAAACCAGAATTTAAGATGCCAAGAACAGACATAAACGCTGGATGAGCATGGAGGCTCATGAAAAAGATAGAGAGGAGATGCCTGGAGCAAGATGGCTGGCAATATTGCGTGAACTACTGAGGTCTGGGTTCGGTGAGGAAATTGCAGAGAATTACTCAAGAAAGATACCTGTCTTAGTTATTAGGGTTTTATTACTGTGAAGAGATACCATGACCATGGCAACTCTTAGAAAACATTTAATTGGGGCTGGCTTACACTTTAGAGGCTTAGTCCATTATCATTCTGGCAGGAAGCATGGGGGCATGCAGGCAGACATGGTGCTAGAGAAGAAGCTGAGTGTTCTGCACACATCTGGATCAGTGGGCAGCAGGAATCAACCGTAATACTGGGTGTGGCTTGAGCATCTGAGACCTAAAACCCCACCCTCTAATGATGTGTTTCTTCCAACAAAGCCATACCTACTACCAAGGGCCACACCTCCTAATAGTAGCACCCCCTAAGTGCCTACGGTGCTCATTTTTATTTGAACCTCAATATAATCTGATGTCAACTTTGGGTCCACCCATCCCCATATTTCCGTAGAGACACCTATTCTCATACATAAATACCTACACACATATAACAATAAAATACACATACACACACCATACATGGCCAAAGAAGAAAAAGGGAAAAGCAAAGCAAAGATGAGGTGAGGTGTTCAGTTGGTACAGTGCTTGCCTAGCATGCATGAAGCTCTGGGCTCTATTGCCAGCACCACATAACTCAGGCATACTAGTACATGCCTTTAATCTGGCTCTTGGGAGGTAGAAGCAGGAAGTCAGGAGTTCAGGATCACCCTCAGCTGCAGAGTGAGTGCTACCTACACCACAACAAAATACATAAAGACCCTGTGTCAAAAAACAGATAATTAAAAAGAATAATTAGATCAATTTTTAACACTGAGGGATAATCCTATAATTTGCTCAGTGAATTTTAAAACTTCATATATACTGACTGTTGCAATATGGGCTCTATTTGTAAGGAATTGCCATCACATTCAAACTAAATAGCAGTGATTTAAATAATGTCAACGAAGACAAAACTGAGAGAGCACCTATCAGGGAGCATGCTCTCTATACATATGATCACCAGCTTTTTATAACAAGCCGACTGTTTACAGGTATCTCAAGTCTGCTTTACAAATAAAGACAAAGACGAAAAGATGGTTCTGTGGAGCGTTTACTGCTTTCCCAGGGGATTTGAGTTTGGGTCCCAGCACCCATATCAGGAAGCTCATATCTAATTATAACTGCAGTTCCAGGGGAACTGACACACCTTACTGCCCTCCATGAATACTACACTCACATTACATACCGTTCCACACAGATATGTATAACTATAAAAATAAGACCAAAAAAAAAAAAAAAAAGAACATGAATCAGAAAATTTAGGTTACCTGACTCAAGTCACATGGCTGATAAGAGACAGAACCTCCACTGGAGCAGTACGGCAGCATATGCTAAGGCTTCAGTGTATCATGTGTACTCCTTAATTAAAACCATTTATAAAGAAACAGAGGCAGGGATTGACTTATTCTGCACATGTATGAACTCATCTTCCCCACAAACTGCATCATTAGATTGTCAAATATGTCCTTAATATAAAAAAAAGAAGCCTGGTTTGGACAAAATAGAGCAGTGGTTAGGAACACTTGCAAAAGACCAGAGTTTAGACTTTGGCACTTTTATTGAGCAGCTCACAAGTGCCTGCAACTCTAGACCCAGGATGATCTGACGCCCTCTTCTAGCCGCCAAGGGCAATGCACCTAAGGTCTAGCATGCCTGAGGTCCTCGGATCTATCTTTATTATAACACACACACACACAAGCACACCTTGAAAGCTTAAATTCCAAGTTAAGCCACAGCTCGATTACAGATAACTCTGGATCACAGCTAGAGGACCTGGAATTTTCAACAGTCACTTGTCAATCACTGTTGTCAGCAACAGCTGGCTTTCAAAGACCAGTCTGTGTCCTGTGCTGCATTCCTTCATCTTGACTTCTACTGCAACTACAGTCAGGCAGGATGGGGGAACCTACAGCATTAAAGACGGTTCTAAAAATCCCAAGTCTTGCTCTGTATGGTTCCAACAACCACTGTTCTTAAAAAGATCAATTTTCCTTTTAATGGTATGCATACGTGAATGTCTTTGTGTCTATGCTCATGAGTGTAAAACCCATGGAGGACAGAAAGGAAGCAAAGTTCCCGTGGAGCTGGAGTTATGAAAATCACAATGTGAATGCTGGGAACTAAACTCTCGTCTTCTCACTTCATAACCACCGAGTCATCCCTACAGCCACCTTATACCAGTTATTTTTTGTTGGCTCCTAGTGACCGCCAGGATTCACACTCCGTGTTTCATATGTAATGTATTATTTAATCCACCACAAAGTAGACACTATTATTTTTACTTCACAGATGAGAAAAGCTGAGTAACGCCAGAGCATGGCAGAGTGGGTTTCAGATTCATACTGACAACATCACTTTCTGCAATTTTATAAAAAAGATTGCGTACAGATGCCACAAGTATATATTGAAGGCCAGTAACTTCTAGGCTAAATACATGGCCCAGAAACCATGTAAATGCCAGGCAGGCATTGCATCCCACTATAAGCCCAGAACACAAGCAGGGAAGCAGAAGACTCTGGAACAAGCTAGCTAGGCAATGTAGCCAAAAAAGTCAGTTCTTTGTTCAGTAAGAGACATTGACTCAATGTGAGGCTGAGAGCAATCTAGAGGGACACACAATATCTACCTTTGAAGCCCACATATATGTGTAAGTAAAAATAAACTCATATGTACACCCACACAATTTGTCAAACACACACATTCCACACACTCATTCATCATACACACACACGCATACACACACATACATACATACATACATACATACATACATACATACATACACGCATGACAAAAAACATACAAAGCAGTAATTTTCCAGATCACATTTTATAAAGAAATAGCTGACAATTAGTCAAGGAACACACCATTATATTTTTAATTGCACATATTTTAAAACATTCTTATTCATAATTACTTTTAATATTTTTGTTGGATATATTTAAATTATGCATGATTATGTTATGGGGTTCAGATAAACAGTTAAACAGTTACTGAACAAAACAAATTTTCACACCTATTGCCTTTTACTTTGTAACCCATTTTTCTCATTGCTAGAAAGATATGTAAAAATATTTATTTTTAAATTATGCATTTGCATGTACACACACACATAAGGGAATGTGGATTCTCTGGAGCTAGAGTTATTAGTGGGTTGTGAGGCCCTGACATGGGTGCTGTGGACTCAACTGTTGGAGAGAACTCAAGTTCTCCCCCAAAATGTAGTTTTCACTCTTGACCCCTAAGGCATCTTCCTAGCCCTAACTTTCTATCTTTTAACCTAAATGTTCTCATTTCCACCCCAAACCCAATGCTGGGGATCAAAAGTTAACTCCTCAGCTTAATATTTGGGTTTTTTATTTTTTATTTTTTTAAGATTGCACACGTAAGTGAATGCATGCAATAGTGTTCGTCCTGTGAGGAGCTCATTCAGCATAGTATCACTTAGGTCTACCCACACCGCAACAAATGCAGGCAGGTTCTCTTTTCTAAAGCTGAGCAAATGTTCAATAGTACAGTATGCACTTATTTGTTAATATAAATAAAATACATGTCAAATATGCAGCAAAAACGTGTCCAAAGGACCTTCCAAAGGTGAACACCTGCTTGCTGAATTAACTGACAGTTTTGCAAGATCAGTATTTGACAGTGCATAAATTGTATCCCCAACTAATGTCAACAGAATATGACCCACTTGAATGCACTCAGTGAGTGCATTTGACTGATCTACAGAATGATGAAGAACGTTCCCGTTCTGTCAGCCCAGTGAAGGTCTAAGGACAGGCATGGTGGTACCAGTAGAATCAGCTTGCTGACTGACTCTGCACTTTCTGCTAGAAGCAGCATTCTTCTCAAGGAATTCTGGACGTCTCTCTTGTCTACCTCAGCTCTCCAGAGTCAGACTTCAGGACATGTTCACTGTCTTGAGATCTACAGAAAGTTGCTCTGCTGCTCGCTTAGCATTTTAATGATTAAAGGACAATGGGACTGTGATGGGTACCTCCACTTTCCAATATTCACTCTTTAGCCTTTTTTTCCATCACAGCTGAGCACCACGACCCACATGCCCACACTGGGATCAAATACTCCATACGAGTGCATAAATTTGCACATACACTATAGACACACAACATTAAGAAAATGGACACCATTCAGAGCCTTCCACCTGCTGCTCAATAAAGCATCACATCTATTTTATGGTTTGTTTGTGTTCTTTCTTTCTTTCTTTCTTTCTTTTTTTTTTTTTTTTTTTTTTTTTGGACAGGGTTTCTCTGTTTAGCTTTCAGAGCCTGCTGTGGAACTCACTCTGTAGACCAGTCTGGCCTCAAACTCATGAAGATCACCTGCCTCTGCCTCCTGAGTGTTAAGATTAAAGGTGTGCACCACCACCACCCAGTCCCACATCTGTATTTTTTAATAATTACTTTGAGATAAAACTTGCATATCATATGATTCACTACGTAAAGCACACAGATCACACTGTCTTGGTGAACATGTTGAGCTACACGGCATCCACTCATAACCTTGTACAATCAATATGAATGAATGTGAATCATGGGACCAGAACAGAGGGCTCAATGGGTAAGGGCACTTTGCTGCTAAGCCTGATGGCTTAGAGTTTGACCACCAGGGCCTAGATGGTAAGAACTACAAAAAGGACTCCCATAAGCTGTCCTCTGACCTCCAATGTGGCTCGTGGCATGGCCTCCACTACATGCAAAATAAATTGATTGATGATTAGGAAGAAGGAGGCGGGAGGAAGGAAGATAAAGGAGGAAGAGAAGGAGAAAGGAAGAGGAGGAAGAAGACAATATGTATATATAGTGTACCCATCCACAGTCAAGTCTCTTACTGGAAGCCTTGAGAATGAGGTAAGACTGTGACCTTCCCAATAAGGTAAGAGACAATGACCTGGGAGGGCTGCTTTGTGAATGCAGACATACCAACTGTGCCTTCTGGTACAA
The DNA here is from genome assembly GCA_033318265.1 of Phyllotis vaccarum. Classification (NCBI taxonomy): domain Eukaryota; kingdom Metazoa; phylum Chordata; class Mammalia; order Rodentia; family Cricetidae; genus Phyllotis; species Phyllotis vaccarum. Next base: position 40,838,658 of record JARWLC010000017.1, on the reverse strand, counting down.
GCTCACACACGGTTTCATTTCCCTCAACACATGTTTTGCCCGACTTGGCCTTGGGCATGGAACCAATACCGCTACCCTCCAAACCCCTCCCCCTCATGGATGCAGAGAATTATACACACTAAAGTCATTTTCTTTGTATTGGAATGCAGCCCACACCTCAGATGTAGTCCCAACACAGAGAAGCTCATAAAACCACGCAGAGAGAAGGAGTCCTTCTGAACCACTGAGACAGGCAAGACATAAACAGATCTTGTGTTAGCATCGGCACCCCACTCTGCCTGCTGAGGTTTGGGAGTAATCTGCTCACTCAGGGAAGCACTGGATGAGGAATGGTTCTAAGCTGTGGGCAATGGAGCCTGTAGCCTACAGTGAATCCTAAGGGCATCCTCTCCCAGTACAAACCCTTCTCTACTGTAGCCAGAAACTGCTCCAATTGTACAGGCAACATGGCGGGACACAGTTGACTGAACTGATATGCTTGCTGGCTTTTACCCCATAGTAAAGTAAGGGTCCTGTCATGATCACAGGCCAGTCATTGCAACACACTAAGATACTCTAAGTACTTGGGATGAGGAGTTCCTAGGAGACAGGCTTCATGCCCTCAGTCTCACAACAATCCTAAAAATGACTAGAATTTTGACTTGTCTCTTATTGGAATCATGTGCAGATGTATTTTTATTGTTAATAACGCCTATGGGTGTGCTTGTGTGGCTGTGTGCACATGAATGCAGGTACCCCCAGTGGCCAGAAGACGGCATCAGATCCTCCTGAGCTGGAATCAGAGGTGGCTGTATGCCTCCTAACATTGTTGAAAAACACTGCACTCAGGTCCTCTGCAAGAGCAGTATGCCTTCTTAACCACCAAGTCATCCCTCAAGACCCTTATTATTGTTTAAAAAACAATCAGAGGTTTGTATAAAACATTCAGACTCCCATCAACACAGCTGAACTAAATGTCTTCACTGAAACATTTTCATAAGGGAAAGAGATAACAGCTCTTAATGGCTTTGTTAATGTTTGCCATAGAGAAGACTATTCACTTCACTAAGGTCAAATTTTTAAAAGGAGAGTTAGATTTTATGTGCTCTATGTATACTTCATAGGACTTTGGGGCACCTAATAAAATCCAGTTATACAAGTACAGTTATGACTTTTAAAGGACCTGGATCATAATTTAAGTTTTTAAATGACTAGAAAGGTTTACGATTTTTATTTCTATTATGACTGACTGCGGGAAGAACTTAGTTGGTGCCAACACCTTAGAAAAATGACTCCTCAAGAGTGCAATGGTGTGTAGGAAAAACATGTGCTTCATTTGTAGAGGATAGCTTCTAGAAATGTATCATATACAAACGTGGCAGGTAGTTGGATACAGTTTCCAGTTGCTCTCTTGCTGGTCGACCCTGAAAATCTGAGTGTAATTCTCATCTCTTCCATTGGATCATATTCTGTTTCCTGGATTTCCACAGTGGCATACTAGGTTCTAATAAAAACGAATTTTCATTTCTGCTGAAGAAATACACAAAAGCAGGAACAGATGTGAAGTTCTTATTAGAAGCCAAAAATTAGGGCATCACTCAATTGTGCAGGGAACCCAGAGCCCCTGATCAATCTTGTGGGAAAATCTGTTCAATTAGTCCATAGCCTCAAAGCACCTTCCTCAAATGAGCACATTCAAGGGCTCAATCCATCTTCTATGTGAGATGCCAGATGAACTGTTGGAACATCTAATTCTTTTTATAAAGCAGAAAATGTTTCTCAGGCTCTTTATGTCTGATTGAACTAATTTACTCTGAGACAGACAGCAGCCTATCTTTAGATAAATGCTAATCAGCGTGGTGGTGCCCTCCCCTGTCTCACTGCCACTGTTACGCTGAAAGAGAAGGTCAACAGCTAATAAACCCAGTTAACAAGCCATTCTGAACCTCACTTTAGCTTAATCCTCTTGAAAGTTATAGCCATTATGTCCACAGATTGTACACTGCCCTCCTGTTTTCATTGAAGGGCAATACAAATTTTGGGTGCATTAACACTATCAAATCTGATTGTGTAGGGTATAAACTGAGTCATGACAGAGGGTAAAGTCATCTCAAATGCATCATAAACCATGGGGAAGACCTGGAAAGGAAGCATATCATCCCAGGTTGAAGTTTTCTTGTAATATCTCAGCCCCCCACCTCATCAACTTGCTTTTCTTTCTTCCTTCCTTCCTTCCATCCTTCCGTCCTTCCTTCCATCCATCCTTGCACCACCCCCATCCACCCCCCCCCACCCCAGCCCCGTCTCTCAGCATCTTTCAGCAAGTAAAAGAAAGACATTTTGTACAATTTAGGAGATAGTTTTACACTGTAAAAAAAGAAAAGAAAAGAAAAAAAATCTGAGCTGAAGAATAGTAAGGCTGTTTGTGTCACAGCCGTGGGCAACAGAGAACAATAATGTCTTCTAAGAGAGGCCCATGTGTGATTCTTTTTTGCCAGTTATGAGGATAACAAGCAAGTCAACGACCCCTAGGAGTGCTAAGTGCTGCTGAGATATCAAGGTATTATGAAATCATTCTAAAAGAGACTGGAGGGCTATAAGGCACAATGGGAGACTTAAGGTGGCTCAGTCTGTGCAAGAATGAAGACCCAAGTTTCATTCTAAGTAAATACTTCTTTTACAAAAGGCAGACATACCAGTGTGTGTTTGTAAACCCAAAATTAAGGAGGCAGGAACAAGAGGATCTCTGGTGGGGGGTGGGGTGGGATGGGTGTTGCTGGTCAGCTAACCTATGTTACTCAGTGCCGAAGCCATGAGAAGCCTGGTCTCAGAAAACAACATTGTCTTTCTGGTCTTTCCAAAACATGAACATGTACGTACCTCCAACTCCATAATCGCATACACATATCTACATATAAGTGACACACACACATGTAGACACAAAGAACAAGTAAAAATATAACTGCAGAAAAATATGAATTAGAGGTGAGCAAATATTTCCTGCAAAGGGCAGGATCTTGCTAGCCATGCCACTGATGAAACTGTATTAACGGTTGTAGCTATGGACAACATATAAATGAATGCATCAGACTGTATTCCATAAACACTTTATTGAGGACTACGGTTGGTCAATCTCTGGGCTTTGTCATATTATGTATGACACATGTTATTGACAGTGCTTTAGGCTACAGGTACTTTATCACTTCCAGAAGAATCATCTATTCTAAGGAAATCTAAATCTCTACATGTTTTCTGATTTGCCACAAACCGTATCACATTTTCACACAGTGCCACTGTGCAGTGCAGTGCCACTGACCCCCTGCCCCAAATCACCCACTGAAAGCATGTGAGAAGCCAGTCTACTTATGTGGCCATGTGGAGAAGGTACTTACTTTGAGTGAGAACTCTCAAACTGTAAGTCAGTTAAAGAGGGAGTGTAACAGTGTGCAGCTTAGGAGTAACCTATTCTTAAGCACTTACATGTTAAATGTCTTACTAACAGGTTTGGGATTTCTGAATAATGTTCACACTTGTTTAAAATTAGTATTCTTACAACATGAACACTTTACAAAAAATAGTATTCTTATAAATACTAAACAAGGATACAGTGAGCATGGATCATACCAGGTTTCTGTTATAAAATGAGGCTTTTGTATCACTCTTGAAGCCACCCAGTTGCGTACACAAATATTTAAAACAGGAAAAAAAAAATGACAAGCTTCTTGCTTGTAAGAAAGCAACTCAACACATGTCCTTGTCTTCCGTGAGATGAGAAAACTTGGTAATGGAAATTAAGCAATGACTAGCTTGGTCTTTTACTGGAGGAATGAGTTGAATCTTCAGCATTTTTATTGAACTACAGATTAAAGCAGCTAACTGACACATCTTGCTGTTCCCAACACTCTTGAGTATTATATACTTGTGCATTAGTGTATGCATGTATGTGCATACAGCTGATTATGCCTTCCCTTACACGTGTATGCACTACCTTATGCATTTGTCCATGTCTACATGTGTATGTGTGTTCTGTCCATGCATATATGCACTTGCCCATGAATGCTTTGTATATGTTTGCGAATGTACGTGTGTGCACCTGTCTATTGAAACATCCTTGCACACATTTATTTGTGTGTGCACAAACACATGTGTGTAGTGGCCGGAAACTAATGCTGGATGTCTTCTATGAATTATTACTATTGTTGTTGTTATTATTATTATCATTATTATTTGAGATAGGGTCTCTCAATGAACCTGGAGCTTGCTGATTTCAGCTAGACTGGCTGGTCAAAAAGCCTAAGGAATCTTTCAATCTCTGGTTCATAAAGTCACAGGCACACACAGCAATGAATGACTTTTATTGAATAAACTGAGGTCTTCATGATTTAACAGAAAGCATTTTACCCACTAAGCCTTCCCTTAAGTTTCTCATAATTAATTATTTCCTTTCTGAATGCATAACCAATGCAGTATGTTTGAATCCAAGCATACAACATATTTGACAGCCAAAAAATAGTTATCTTTAAAGTATAAAACTTAATTTAAAAATTAGATTACATATTTAAAATAAACATTCACAGAACAGATGGAGGTTCCTCTGGCATTTCAGCTGAGTAATCTTTAGGATATAACTTGAGTCAACAAATATTTACTGAGCTCCTATGATGCATAAGTCTAAACAGAAACCAATCTCTATATTCAAAGAACTCACAAAAAAAAACCAAGAGAATGAATTAGGTTCGTGATAACATCTATAAAGAAAAGAACAGGTTTTGACGGGTGACTTTAAATAAAAGCACAATTTTAAAAAGTTGATATAAAGAGAAACATACCACAACCATTCACAAACATAAAGAACAAAAATTATTTGAGCACTGCATGGTGGAGCAAACCTATCATCTCGGCACCCGAGGCACAGGACAGAGAGTTCAAGACTAGTTTGGGATATACAGGGTGTTAGTCCCTCCAACTCCTGAAACTCACAGTGATGGCAGATGAGGAAATTGAAGTGTCCATAGGCTTTCTTTAAAACTGTCCAGGCTCACCAGGCAATAGTTGTACGTGCCTTTAACCCTAGCACTTGGGAGGCAGAGACAGGCAGATCTGAGAGAGTTTGAGCCTAGCCTGGTCAAAAGAAAGAGTCCCAGGGCATCCAAGGTTACACAGAAAAAAAAGAAAAAAGAAAAAAGGACAAAGAAACCCTGTCTCAAAAAGACTATTCAGCCTCTTTCCTTGTAGACTGTATCCCATCTCTGTGTTTGACCATACAATTGTACAGTACTGTACACAGACATAGAAAGGGAACTTGTAGGGAAGAGAGATACACATTCACCCTGTTGAGCTAGAGGACAGGACCTGGGAGTAGTAGAAATGCAAGAGAGGGTAAGGGGCCTGGTATTAAAGATCTCAAAAACATCCCAGGCATCTCTGGAGAATTTCCTGCAGCATACAAAAGAATTTCAAGTAAAGGCTTAAGGAGACTCTTCTGCAAAGAAGCGGCAGATTAAATCAGAAGAGCATCAACATGTGGTAAAAGAACAGTATAGGGGCTGGAGAAAATGCCCAGTGGTTAAGGGTTTACATTGCTCTTACAGAGAATCTCCTAGCATCCAAGGGATATGACACCCTCTGTACATATGGAACATGAAAGTACACACACAGGTAAAATGAACTTACAAGCAAGCTGTAAGGCTATAACATTAAGAAATAAAAAAAAAAAAGTAAAACACCAGTGTGAAAATTGATGAACAAAATGAAGAAGCAAAAAGAGGTTAAGCTCCGGTGAACAGGGACAAGGACGCAGTCCTACGATGTGACCTCAGAACGAAGAGCTATGTGGTGGGGAGTGAAGACCCACGAGACTGGATATGATGGCATAACACGCATGAGCTACCTCTGAAGACCGTGAGGCTGGAGCTGAGGATCCATTTAAAACCAAGCCAAGATAACCAGAGAAAGGGAAAATACAACACTTTCTAAGGACACCTCCCAAGGCATAAAAAGCTTTCCACTGGGTGAGGTGACAAGTCAGGGAGACTCCGATCATGAATGTGAATTGGGAAGGATAACAGGATTGCCAGGTTAGCAAAGCATTTGCCTTGAAAGCATAAAGATCTGAAGTTGCTTAGGGGAATACCTAAGGTTGTCTTCTGGTCTGCATATAGAGAGGCGTGCGTGCACAGACACACAGAAACATAAATTACAAAAACAATTAGGGTGATCATATTGACAATGAAAATACATGATAGAGGAGATTGAGAGGATCACATAATGTGTGCGCAGACACTACAGTTGACAGCCAGCTGAAAAGAGCTGAAATAGAGAAAGAGAGAAAGCAACAAAGTGTAGGGTGCTGGGATGCAAGGAGGGAGGAAAAGAATTGTGGAGGAGGGTGGGAGCAGGAGGGAGCACTCAAGCCCTATGAGAGGGTAGGCTCTGGAGAGAGTGGAGAGAAATGGACCTAGCAACAAATGTACAGCAAGCCAAAAGGAAGGTACACATTGATAACAGGACAGTCTTGCTTACATGAGGCCACAATGACTTCTAAATAGCTTTTTTTTATTACTAAAAACCAAGCAGTTCTGAAGGCAATTAGAACGTCTTGCTTTCTCAAATTTAAAATAACCACAACAGGAAGAACAAAATTTCCCATATACCTGTGTGGTTTACAGTGCCTCAATTATGTAAAGAAAAAGCATAAAAAAATTTAGTTATGTAACTAATGAGCATCCTATTTCTACAACAGGGCAATATATTCTCTATATATTCTACTATATCTCAACCTCTTAAGAAAACGGTAACAGATTAAGAGCCCAGTCTTCCACCTTCACACACCACATAATCAGTAAAATCTTCGGATGCTGTACATCCAAATGTAACATGTGCCTTAGGTTGTTGAAGGCTTCTCTACCACATTCTGAAGTGAACACACACTGATGGCTACAGAAAGAGAATGCATTAGGCACCACCCAGTCTGGGGACCACACCTGAGTACAAATAATATAGGACTTGGTTGAAAACTAGAAGGTAGAAAAACCAAGCAAACATGAAAAGTGAGAAGAAAAGATCATTAAGAAGGGGTGATTAAAAAAAAAAATATTACCCACAAGGATAACCAGGCAAAACTAAAATAATAAAGGACAGATTTTGAAAGAAAAAGCATTAAAGTACTTAAGTAATTCAAAGAAACAGACATTTTCCAGGAACATGAGGTGTCCTTGTTAGCCTTGTAAATTAATAAAACTGAGTGTCATATCAAAGAAAAATCCCCTCATTTAAGGAAGTTACTAGATCAGAACTAGGGGATTGTTTTGATTACTAACCGTTGCAGGACGGATGGCCCAGATAACTGTATGTGATACATTCTTGGCTGATGGTCTTAGACTGTATAAGAAAGCTAACTAAACACTTCCAGGAAGGATCCAGAAAACATCATTCCTCTGCAGGTCCTGCCTCTCCCGGTTCCTGACACTGAAGCACTGTGGCCTGGAAGTGAAGGCCAGGAAACTCTCCTCCTAAATTCTCTGGTAAGTGTTCTATCACAGCAGCATGAAGAAACTGGGATAGACGCTGGCACTGGGATGGAACACGTTTCAAAAAGGCAACTTCTTGGCATCTGAGAGCTTCATCTAGCCAACTCCCTCTCTGTCTCCTGCAGTTTCTTTCCTCCCCTCATCCTAGAATAAAGTAGAACTCATTTGCATGCCTATTAACATATATTAAGGAGGGCCTTGTGTTAATGTCTACTTTTCTTGAACACGCCATCTCTCACCTCCTAGCTAACGCTCCTCAAAGACCCGACACTTGTGAAGCTAGAATATATTCCCAACTTTAGAATAAACCCGCAGAAGACGATCTGCCAAAATCCAAGTTGGCATGGTATAAGTCAAGCACCATCTACAGTCAGAATGTTCCCTGCCAAGCTGTAGGAAATTGCTGTGCTAGATCTCCAATTAGGCGCTGGAAGCTCCAACAAGCCCTTCCTCTCAATGTGATGTTTAACATCCTTCTGCAAGGCCAGCCTGCTGCACACTCTGAGAGCCAAGCTCCACAGAGAGGACTCACAAGCAGCTCCAGGGCTTCTGGGCCCTGTTCTATTTCATAGTGCCAACGGCTTAGCACGGCCAGGCAAGAAAGGTGAAAGGCAAGGCACGGAAGTGCCAAAGACAGGAGAGTGTCAGAATCAGTACCCTCACCACATCCTGCAAGTGCTGTCACAGACCCACAACGTCCTAGACACCACATAGAGCCTAATGTACCACACCTGCAGCTGCAGGACCTGTCAGCTGTGACTGATCCTCTGCTCGCTGAGGCAGCACATTAAGAGTTTGGCAGCCAAGGGGAAGCAATCCATCAGTGAGAAAAACAGGTCGGAAAGCACTGGGAGGTGGCACTCACACACCCTACCCTGCCTGATGTCTTCTTGGCATGATAAACGCTGATGCATTAATTCTATCTTTCAGTTACCTGATCCTAAACTCCAAGCTGCTGGGTCAGCTTCCTGGCGGGAGGAATAAGTGAGTAGTGGAAGGAAGGAAGGAAAGAGGTAAGAAGGAGAACCAGAGAGTAAGGGGGGAGGGTAAGAGGAAAGGAGAAGGAGGAAAGAAGAGGGGGTGAAGAGAGAGATAAAAAGGGAAGGAGATACAAAGAGGGGAGGGGAGAGAACATGATTAAAAGGATAAAGACTTACAATTCTTTTAACCTAAGTGAATGACAGCATTATAACCAGTTATAAGATAGTGGATACACCACATACACAAGGCAAGCAAGTCAGAATTTCAAGTTTTCTTTCTTTTTTCCCAGTTTCGTCTGACAGGGGATCATACAGTTCTGGCCTTGAATTCACACTGCAGAAACTGCCAGAAAACCTGCTGGGGTCAGAGAGACAGCAATGTAGTGTGTCACCTTAACCACAGGGCCCAGGATGGATTTCCAGTACCGGGGTAGGGCAGCTCACCACCCCACCTGTAATTCCAACTCAAAGGGTATCTTCTCTCTCTCTTTCCCCTACCTCCCTCCTTCCTTTCCTCCGACTCTCCCTCCCTCTCTCTGATGAAAGTAAAATGAAAGAACAGACATGCCACTGACTTCAGGACAGAGGAGGAGATCCCAACCGCCCCTTCTACAGCCCCCTTTCATGTTTTTCAGGTGTGTTTTCTGTTATTATGATAAAAAAACAAAACTGCAAAACCATGGGGAAGACAGGTTTTATTTTATTTCACCTTCCACTTCCAGGGAAAGACTGCTGCTTACTGGTTAGCTCAATCTGTATATTTTTAATTATTAATATCATTATTGTTTACTTTATGTGTATGGTTGCCTATCTGCATAGAAGTCTGTGTACCATTTGCATGTCTGGGGCCCACAGAGTCCACACGGGGGCAATTAGGATCTCCTGAGATAGAACTCAGAGAGTTGTGAGCCACCACGTGTGAGTATATCTCGCTCAACTGTGTGAGAGACAGACATAGTGGAGAAGAGATATATACTGTGTATGTGTTAAGTGTGCAAGGCTATAGTTGATAATAATGTAATCAAACATGAAAATCTAAAACAGTATGAAGATAACTCACAAACAGGATTAATGTGGCTAGAGATGTTATCACAGTCAGTAAAGCACTTGTCTAACATCCTAGAAGTCCTGGATTCAAGATTCAATCCTGCACAAACCGGATTTGTATTCTCCCTTCCGGACAGGTAATCTCAGCCCTGAGAGATCATCTACAGGAAAAGCCTGAGGCTTGCCAGGGTACATGTGACCCCATCCTGGGGAGGGGTAAAAAATGAACAGCATTATCCTGGGGGGCGGGGGAGGAGGAGGAAGAGGGGAGAAAGATGTGGAGAGAGGGGGAGGAGGAGGAAGAACGAGGAAACAAGAAGGAAGAGAAGGAGAGGGGGAGGGGGAAGCAACAGCAGCAGAAGCGGCAGCTGAGGATGCAGCTCAGTTGGCTTGCCTAGCACATGAAGGCCCAGGTGCAATACATAGGGCAGCATAAAGCAGAGCCAGTGGAGGCAGGAGTATCAGAAAATCAGGGTCATTGTGTCAAGCTAAACATCAGGTTTCAGGGCAGTTAGGACTACATGAGACCCTGTGTGACACACACACGCTTATGCTCTCTCCCTCCCTCTTTGCGTCAAATCTTTGCTTAAATACTCAGTGATAAAGGAACAGCTCAACGTTCTGCCCTGTGATGTCCATAAACACTCAGACTGCCTTAAAAGCAATACAAAATTGCCATGTTTATACTTTCACTGCAATTTGATACATTACACGTTGATCTCATTCATTAACTATTTCTATCAGTGACCACTCGGAACCTACTTGTTTGAAAGCATACTGCCCTATCGAAATTACACTAAAACACAATTGGGAATGCATTTCAAGTAACAGGATTCTCACGCACACACTCTCAAACCACCCTTTCAAATCTGTCTTCTGGTGTTTTCATCGTTGTGTGTTTATTTGTTTTCTTGCATTTTTAAAACACTAAACAGGCAGGCAAAATGTTTCTCATGAAAATAGCGTTTTTTTAATTGAGAAAGAAGGTGCGCATCTTGGGACAATGAGAAAAACTGAATCTTAATGCTCCTGCTCCTCTCACACTCACATGACATAACATTATCCCAAAACCTTGCAGATGCTTTCTTGCCAACATGCAGTGTACAATGCTCTCTCTCTCTCCAATGTACACTGAGGTTTCTCTGAAGAACTTGTAGATTTTAGAGCAGACAGCCTTTATATAAGAGGGTGGGGCTAGGGGTCAACATCCTTCCATCAATGCAGAAAGTACATTTTGCTTGATCTGCATTCCCAGCAGATGGAGTCAACTCATTTATTCTCTAGCCAAGATACTTTTATGTTATTTATAATTTCGCTAAAAAAATAAATAAATTAAGAAATGTGTTTATTTGGTGTGCATGAGTGCTCTGCCTGCATATGCATAAGAGCTCATTGGTCTACAGTTGCAGGTTATTGGGAGATACCATTTGGGTGCTGGAAATGGAACCTAGGAACCCTGATGCTCTCAGTGCTTTTAACTACTGAGCCACTTCTCCAGTCCCCTCACTGGGAAATCTGAGTTGTGTATATGTCCATGTGGATATTTACACATGATTGCAGGCAACCAGAGGCCAGAAGACAGCATCAGTTTCCCCAGAGCTGGAGTTACAGGCGGTTGCTTAAAACCACCAGAAATGCTGGAAAGTAAACTCAGGTCCTCTGGAAGGTCTTTATTTTTCCTTTCAGTCTCACCTCAAGATTTTAAAAAATGCTTAATTTTTAATTATGAACTTTAAAAGGCTTATGTGTCTTTTCTCTAAATGTGTATCTGTGCATCACACATGTGCCTGGTGCACACAGAGGCAGAAGAGGACCCCTGTAACTGGAGTTTTATGTGTGAGCCACCAGGTTGATTCTAGGAACTGAACTTGGGTCCTCCACAAGAGCAACAATTGTTTCTAAACCATTGAGCCATCTCTCCAACCCTGTTTTTTTTTTTTTTTTTTTTTTTTTTTTTTTTTTTTTTTTTTAAATATTTAGTTTGGTGAATATCATCTCTAATAAATGAATTTTCTCACATGTCCTCATAATGGGCCAAGTAGCCCTCCAAGCATTCACCCACTTAAAACACTGTATTTACAGAGAAAATCAAAGCACATGGGTCAAGTTGCACACAATCTCTAGGTAATCAAGGGGGGAGACTGCAAAGCCTGTCTGCTTCCTTCATTCACCTGCTGCTGCAAATGGCCATCATTTTCAGAGATTTTGGAACCTTTAGGAGATAGAGCCTTGCTGGAGAAAGTGAATCCCTGCAGGGAGGGCCGTGAGGACTCTAACTGCCCACCAACTCTCCAAACATCTGCCTGCTTCAACTCTGTCTCATTAACTGCAACCTAGATATCAGCAAGCAGCTTACTCTCTCCCTCATAAAACCCACCACCATGCTATCCCCATGTTTATCCTCACATCGTCAGTCAAAACACCATATTGCCTTGAAACTTGGTCACAGTAACTTGTAAAGTAATGAATATTACAATTTACTCATTTTTAGATAATCAGAAAGTTTCACTTTAGCCAATGTTTTTACCAGTTATATTTTTCATGGAAATACATCATCTAGTATCCTCTCTTTACATCAATATTTGATCGTTTCCCATGTAAAACATGCTATTAACTTAATCAGAAATTGACTCTCATAGCAAACACCTTTTAAATAGGTCAAATTAAGATAAAAAGTCCTTGCTCCTTGCTCTATGGAACTGGAACACTAAACCAGACATTAATGTCAGCACACACATTAAATGTTATTAAAGGCAATTTGTCACCTACACACATTTCTCTATCTAATAATTAGCTAAAGGTCAAAGAGATAAACCTGTGTGTTTGAATCTACATTACCCCTCATAAAGGAGATGCAAAGGTGGATGAACATCATATGTAAATCTGCATGATCTTTGCAAATCAACAAGCCAATTTGGAAAAGCTCAAAAGAATTAAATCCCAGTAGAGGGCAATGACCCAAGAAAGGAAGCTTGGGGTACAGCAGAAGGAAAGAGGGTGCTGTATAGCACTCATGTCCTGGGCAGCATGGTTCTATCAATTCCCAATCTTAGCCTTCAGGTACCTCTGCCTTTCCATATTACTTTACTACAGTAAACACGAGGTGTATCTGGGTTGCTGTCTAGATACTACAGCCTAAAAAAACACCCACCCCAAATCATCCAGAGGCATGGATTCATGGTGGTCCATGGGGAATTACAATAAAGGTTCCTCAGCCTGCCCAGAAACAGTATGGTTTCCAGGGATGATCTCTGGTCTACCATCACACACACTCCATAAATCATAACTCTCCCGGTTAAGATCACGTCTGTCAAGCAGACTAATCCTGATGAGGGCAAAATATTGGTACTAAATAGGAAGCTTAAGGGCTGGAAAGATGGCTCACGGGCTCAGAGACCATGGATTTGCAGAGGACCTAAAGTTTGGTTTTTACAGCACATACTGAGTGACTGACAACTGCCTGTAACTCAAGCTCCAGAGCATCCACTCACAAAGGCATACCACATGTGTATTAAAATAAAAATAAACATTTAGGGAGGTTCATTTAGAAAAACGTAGGAGTCATGGAAATACCATGCTATATTGTTTATTGAGAGAATAGAGGATTGGGAGGTAGTGGCTAAAATAATTTGAAAATATAAAGTCACTTATACACATTTTGGCTCAGATAAGACGCCTTTGGATCTGTTCAACCAACAAACATACCTCATTATACATACAAGATGTTAAAACAGTGACAGCAGAACAGTACCACCTTCATGAGCTGCCTGACAAGGCCCTCTTCTGGGGGATGATGCCAAGTGGTTTTTAACTGTAGCTCTGAGCAGGGACTGGAATACACTTGACTTTAAGAAATGTTCTGGCTGTGTTGGGATGCTGGTGAGAGGAGAGGTATTAGTGCTGGGATTTGATTTGTGATCACAGCCTATGGAATGCCTCTCTAAGGCAACACTTTGTGTTGTCCTAGAGAAAGGAGTGAGGAGGCACAGCAGGAGTCTGATGGAGGTCTATGTGGCGTAACAGAATAGGCTGCCTACTGGCCTGGAGCTCATTGACAAAACTAGGTTAGCTGGCTAAGAGGACCCTTTTCTTGCACCCACAGCACTCTAAAATTAAGAGTCATACCATCATGCCTGGCTTTTGCTGTGGGTGCTGGAGAATGAACTCACATGGGCAAGCAATCTTAGCTTTGTGGCATCTCCCCTGACACAGCTATTCAATAACACATGAGTCAAAAACTGCTGTGTAGTCAGGCTGCCTACATGGTTGACTTTCCACCTACTCCCACCCACCGTGAACACTTCCTGATTATGTGTTCTAGTACAATGTGACCAAACAGTAGGAGAAAAGAGACTGAAAATAAAGACCACACGATGCTGTGCTGACAGATGAATATCTTGGGTTTGAATGTGGACTGTCTCTTCAAAACTTTCATTTAACTTTAATGCACATTCCACATGTGGTCAAGATGACCTTGAACTACTGATGTGCTTATTTCCATCTCCTGAATATGAGGATTACAGATGTGTGTGTGTGCGTGCATATAATCTTACATATTCACACATACAGAAAGAGAGAGAGAGACACACACACACTACTCTTTATGTGTATTTAAGAGAGAATTTTATGTGGCCTCAAACTTGCTATATAGCTGAGGACCACTTTGAAATCCAAATCTTCTTGCCTCTTCCATCCAGTGCTAGGATTACTACCACACCTGACTTGTGCAGCACTGGAGAAGAAGCCCAAGGCTTCGTGCATGCTAGGCAAGCACGTTATCGGCTGAGCCACACATCAAAAGTCCCAAGATTTTTGTTTTTGTATATGCAAAAGCCAATGCCTTATGACTTACAGAAGAGCAGTAAATGGAATTTAAATTAGCTATCTTTGGGCCTCTGATTGGCCATAGTAAATTGTTTAAAACAAGTTATTTTGTTTTGGCTCTCAGATTCCTCATCAAAGCAAGAAACTGAATTTCAGCAGTAGGTCACTGATTGGCTCTAATTTCTAATAAGGTCTGGTTTCTAAGTTCACATGCTCAGGGAATGTAAAGAAGACTGACGTGGCTACACTTAATTATGGAGAATATGCTTTGATTCTTTCAACTATGAAAGATTACAGGACCACTAAAATCAATAAAGGCCAAAGGAATACAGAAATATAAAGAAAGAACACTTTCAGGATAAACTTTAAGAAAAGACTCTGAAGGGGGGATCTTATAAGCTTGAGGGCTTTTCAGATTACTCAGCCAGTGAGGTTATCTGCTGCCTAAGCCTTAGTCCAAACACAACAATTCACAAGGTGAAAGAGAAGAACTGACTTCTGTCATATAGATGCCAAACACATATATAATAAATAAAAATTATTTGGGAAATCTGGGTGGACAGATTTGCATTTCTATGGGATGCTTAATATGATAGCTTAATTCTGAAAAAAAAAAAAAACTATAAAAGAAAAGAGGCCAAGGAACCTAAGTGAATAACCCCCTTAAAGACACCTATCATCCTCAACATCACCTACCACCACCACCTCCACCACCACCAAAAACAACCACCACCAACAGAAGAAGCCATGGCACACACTGTTAGTCCCAGCACTTGGGAAGCAGAGGCAAGAGAATCTCTGTGAGTTCAAAAGCCAAGCTGGTCTTCAAAGCAAGTTCCAGGACAGCCAGGACTGGGGGGGTGGGGGGAGGAGGTGGATCTGTCCTCTGATATCTCCGATTTTATTATATTTGAAACATATCCCCACATTGATTAACCTCCCAACAACTTAATTTCTCTGCAAACCAAACATCCTCACTTCCAGGCTGATAAAAGAAGTTATCACTTTTAAACACACTCCACACACATCCAAACAGAAGAAAAGGCTATCATAATATAATTTGCTTTCGAATTTCAAAATCTAAAGACCATTTTTACCCTTAGCACACTATGATGCAGAGAAAGTAACTGAAAGTACTTGTATATGACAAGAAAGCCTTCTTGAGATGAAGAGATCCCTGAAGCCTCTGGGCCCTGTGGGATCTGCTCTTGAAGATCCCAGGAAAGGCAAGCAGCCGACTCTGAGGTCTATTCATGGGAATTTTTCTTTGCACAGGACTTGGACACTCTGCCTCTTTTGAAATGACAGCATGAGCTCAGAGGAGCCCCACTCTGCCCTGCAGCTGTGGCCCAGAACTGTAATGTTTAAAGGTTACTGTGATTAAGAACTGTAATTGAGTTGGGGCAAAATCAATTCCACTCAACCACAAATCTCTGATTTACATAACAGGACAAGCTGAACTTGGTTTTGATCAATCTCATGTGAACTTCACATCCTGCTACCTTCCAACCTAAACCACTGCCTCTCAGAAGAAGAAAGTGTATTGTGAAAAAAAAAAAAAAAAAAATGACAGACCAGGCCAATGTATTTTCCCTTTTGCTTAACCATCTTTGATGTGACTGAACACTTCATCCCTTTGGTTTGGTTTTGTTATAAATGATCAAAGCATTAAAGTTGCATTTTGAAGCTGACTTAATAGTACGGTCAGGAAGAGCCAAAGAGTCAGACGCCTAGTCACCAGTTTTCTACAGGCCGATTGAAAACATGACATACAGTGAAAGCAGAGAAAGAAGCTTTATTTTTCACGGCCACACTGGAGAAAGTAACAAAAGACAGAGGGGACCAATGACACCACCTGACCGCAGTCCATCTTCAAGGTTCTCACAGGAAGTTTAGGTTTAAATGAAGGACAAGAAGGCCCTCCTTTTACTGATCCCTCACTGTCTCTCAGCTCTGGTCCCTCCGTGAACACAAGGTCCTGTATCAGGGTTGGTTATCAGGACAGTGTAAAAACCTCTTCCTACAAACAAGTTCCTCTTCTGGTTGGTACCAGGCTGCAGCTTTCCCCTCTATCACCATAAGACTCTTGGGAAAATCAGATCCTTTAGAAACCACTGTGAGTCTGGTAGTTGAAAAGACAAGTACAAGGTAAAAGTTTCCCTTTCTAGAAAGTCTTTCTGAAACGTCCTGGACCTTTAGTTTTCTAAACCTTGCAAAAAAAGGGACCCGCAGATCACATCAAGGTACATATTTATTTTCCTTTTGCTATGCGTGACCTCTTCAAAAACGAAGCGTTTTGTTGGGTGAATGTTCAATTTTCTTTCTCCTCATAACCTTTCTGTGTCATACGTGAAGAGGCAAACATAAAAATAAGGTTTGAGAGAGAGAATCACAAGACTCCACCCTTCCTAAAGGTCTGATGTATTTAATAGTTGCTGGGAGATAGGCCTTGCTAGGCCCTGCCCTTCCCTCAAGATCTATATAAGGTTGGTGGTTGCTAGGACAGAGGCCTTACAAGCACAATCCCACCTCCTCGGGGATTTGCAGACTGTTAACGGTTGTTATAGGAGAAAGACATTTTCTTCAGTGGTGCAATCACTTGTAGGCTATCTGTGCTTCTGTAAATAACCCCTCACACGTGCTCCATGTTACAAATCATAAGGAAAATCATTAGACCACAAAAACAAAGAATAAAAAAACGGAAAGTACAAGAACGTGATGTGAAAACGAAGAAAATCAGAAGGCAAAAACAGTAAGACGGTGTCGTGATGGAGACAGTGACTAAAATACATTATCTGTATGTGTGAAGGTGTCACAATGAAATTCATTACATGTAAATAACATATGCTAATGAACCTATTTTGCTTTAAAAGAACAAGGACTAAAAAGCTTGTAACCAGTCAGCTGTGGACTCCTGTTCTGGGGAGTTAATAAACGTCCATCTACATAATCCATTCACTGTCCTCTGAATATCACCCCAAACAGCAAACAGTCCTGGTGGCTAAATGATGAAGTTCAGTGCTACTGAACAAAACACTAGAAATCCTTAACTAATGCTTGTGATGTCAACTGCCTGCCATAAATGAGCCTGAAATACTGCTGACTTAAAAAAAAAAAAAAAAAATGATTACACAAACATCTGCTTTCAATCCACTGCCATCTAGAAATTATCCCGTAGGGTCATGTTCCTATCTATCTTTCACCTTGTTTTTTTTTTTTTTTAAAACATGAATGTTGCCCCCTCAATCTATTTCTCTCTCTCTCCCCTCCCTCACCCCCCATCTTTTTCTCTGTGTGTGTGTGTGGGGGGGGGGGTGATTGTACACCATCTGTTTACAGGTGCATTTGGAGTCCGGATGAGGGTTGTGGATCTGCTAGTGTTGCATGGAGATGACATGGGTGGTGGGAGCTGAACCCAGATCCTCTGCAAGTGCTCTTAACTGCTGAGACGTCTCTCCAGCTCCATTTGCTCTTTTCTTAATGTCTTGAGATCTACCTTCACTGATAATAAAACTGTTCTTTGGGTAGGAGCCAAAAGACTCAATCTGAAACCAAGCAGTCTTAGATCTAGCCTCAAGTGCTAGAAATAATAAACATCCGCCTGGGTTTAAGATCTGAATTTTGAACAAATGCAGGCAGGGAAACAGAATTCCTAAGAAGCAGCAGCTCTACATTGCTTTAACACTCAGCTAAAAGGAAAAAAAGATGACCATTAGATACTGAGAAAAGTGAGTGCTTACAGAATAAATTTCATATAGAACCAGAATAGAGACATTTCCCTGAGCCGTGACTAGTGAAATGCTCTACCAATTTTTCTTAAAGGCAGATACAGATAATTCACTCAAGAATGAAATCTCATTTTGTGGGGTGTGTTAGTCGAAGTCTGATGTATATTACTTCTCAGTGGGAACTGTGAATCAAAAAGACAATCCACTCCCAACATGAGTTTTGTCGTCTCAGCTAATTCTCCCTTATTGTCCTTATAAAAGTGCATGAGGAGAGGATGATGCCATTGATTGAGGAAGTTATTATATGGTGCTTATACAGAGTGGTTACAAATGAGAGCTCAGGATTCAGATATACCTGCTTTTAAATTCCAGTTCCACCACTTAACTGCAGCAAGATTCTGTGCAATTACTTAACCTCAACTTTTTTTATATATCTATAAAAGCAAAGATGATGACAGCTCTCAGCCTTCGTAAAATTTCCATGAGACTGACAGGCGAGGCATGCCTACACACCACACTGCCTGGCTGGGTGAGGAAGGGATGTCACTGCTCTGGCTGATATTGCCCATGCAAAACCATAGCACTCTCCTGAAAGGGGATGAGAGTCTATCCTGGAGTTTGGAATTAGGTACTTCTGAATATCATCTTCAAAACGTGGTAACACTTTGATGGAATTTTTATATTAACAAAACAAAGTCAAGGAACTTTTCAAACAGTAATGGGGACATTTGGTAGGCAGGCATAGTGAGGCTGGGAAAACTGTTGCCAGTTTCAGGTGCTATCTGATGGCTTTCTTCATTTTTTGGTTGGTTGGAAACACGGGGTCCATGTGTACATTGCAAAGAATTTACCTAATGTTTACAAAGATGTTGGGTCAGGTACAGAGGAGGGAAATAAATAGCTATTAAAGGGGCGAAGCGTGCTGCCACTCTAGACTGTCTACAATAAACTTCTACAGTCAATCAGTAGAAGGTGTAGTTCTTTTAACATCAGTCCTGCTCAGTAGCTACTCTAGGCTCTGGTGCAAACGAGCAAACGCTTCTCCAGCCAGGATGAAGGGCCTACCTGCTTGATATGTTTGTTAGCTGCTGGTATTAAGACTTTGTGGGTTGTGATGGTTAACCTTCATGGGAAAAGAAATCGGATAAGAGAGGAGTTCTGGGTGGGTCTGTGTGGACATTTCCATTTCAAAAACTGGATCAAATACTAGGAGGTCTAAGGAAAAAGCCTGATTTTCTTGTTGATGAGTGTGCACCTATCCTATGCTGACATCTGGAACCCAAGGTCTTAAAGACTCAAGTACAAACTGAAGACCTGCATCTCCAGAAATCCTTTGGCCCTCAGCACCAGACTGGATTTGTGACTCTTCTGGGATGGACTACACGACCGCTATTAGGTAAGGCACTATATTAAACTCCCTCAGTATGTGTGCTGATCCTATCAGTTCTATTTCTTAGAGAACCCTGATGAATAAACACACACTTGGGCGAGAGAGACTATAAGTTTTACCTCTCCATGGCTGAGATTATACTATTTGGTTACTATAAAGCAATTGACAACTGTTACTACTACAACAGATGGATGTCAAGATTGCCGAGAAGTAAATATATGTGTGTGTGTATACACACACACACACACACACACACACACACATACATATACATATATATACACACACATATAGCGCATGGGTTTCCTATAACTAAGAAAACAGGAACAGTTTAGTGCCTCTTTGGTAAGAAAGATGCCACATTCACACTAAAGCAAATTGCCAACAGGGTGAAAAAGATGCACCTTTACTGTCTCTATTCTATCTCCTGCTATACCCACTTCTCTTGCAACTAGCCTTAGCTGCTGGCCATATTCAATCTATTTCTTACTCTCTCTGCTCTGGATTCTTAAAAGATTCCTCCAGCTGTTCTCCACATATCAACAACAAAAATCTTCCATTAAACGAACTACATAGTTGTAGGGTGATTATGTTGTTCCATTGTAAATAATTGTCCCACCCACTGGTTTAATAAAAAGCGCTGATTAGCCAAAGGCAGACAGGAAGTATGGGCGGGGCTACCAGACTAAGAAAACTCTGGAAACAAGAATAGAGCAGAATGCCAGAGAGAAGCCAGAAGATGCAGAGGACAACTATGCTGCTCTGAGAAAAGGTACAGAGCCGCATGGCTGAACAGGATAAGAGTCATGGGTTAGATTAAGGGTAAAGAGTTAGCAAGTTATATGCCTGGGTCTTAGTCCAATCAGCCTAAAACTATTGTAAACATCTGTGTGTCTCTGTGGGACTGTGGGCCTAAACCTTGAGGATAGGCCATAAAGTCTGGGCCAGAAACCTCATACTACACATAGTAGTCATGTCATCTGCTCATACACTAGCAGGACATAGTGGCTATGATCAGGCAGGAAAGCTAAGGAATTAAAAATTATAGTTCATTGCTATAGTGATGCTTATAGCCGAACTCACCTTCCAATGGTTACAATGAGTCTAATTAACAGAATAACCTTCAAATGTCAAGAGGGGTAATATGGGACAAAGACAATTAAATGAAGCCACACTCATTTTGCATCAACCAGGTAGCTCCTATCAGAAAAGTAGAGAAGAATTGGAAGTGACTTTGAAATAAAAGAATACTCTCTCTTTCCTCTCTCTCTCTCTCTCTCTCTCTCTCTCTCTCTCTCTCTCTCTCTCTCTCACACACACACACACACACACACACACACACACACACGCGCGCGCGCGCGCGCGCGCGGGGGGGGGGGGGGGGGGGGGGGGGGGGACAGAGGAGAAAGCAAGCAAGAGAGCACTAGCTAAAGATCTTCCCCATTTCCTCTGCTGGAAATAGTGATTTTAACAAGATGTGAATTTAAAAAGACAGGATTTATTTTTCTCCACCTAGGTTAGTTCAGAAAATTTCAACTACCAGTAAATTGCTATCACAGAACTTAGAAAAGCACACTTTCAGTTAAAGACACATTAACAATCCAAAAGTATGTTTGACAACACCTCTAGACATGATTTCAAATCTCTGGGGATTCTGTCATACAACTTTGCAGAGAGAACCAAATTCTTCCAACAACTGTGTTGTCAGTAAATGCATGGACTCCTCTAAAAACATTCATATGAAAGTTTCTTGTGTGAAAGTTTCTCCTATGGGGCTGGAGAGAGGGCCGAGCTGTCAGGAGCACTGGATGCTCCGAGAACCAGTGTTCAATTCCCAGCACTCATTTCTGTTTTAGGAGATCTGACACATTCACACATAAAATAAAGTTAAATGAATTATTATTTTAAAAAACAAAACTTCTCCTCACCCCAAAAGCACAAACATGAACAAACATAGTCTCTCTTGATCATGACTTCATGCATGTTCTCTATGCAACCTAATCTCCAAGGAAGCTATGGCATCATCTGTTATATAACCCATACACCGAGCACAGAAATGTTTCCTGTGATATATGACCTAACGCTCACACTGTGGTTCTGGTGTGTTTTTAAACAGCAACCTTAGACCAGGGCTCCTTGTGGTCAAAAACTCAAGTTTTCTACTAATCATGCATTAAATAATAATGATAAAGAGATCCCATTTATAGACCACAGATGTCCTTATACATAAGGATACACAGGACAGTTGTGGACAAGACACCAAAGAACAGGTCAAGGAGAATATAAGTGAGGAGGAGAGCAGTAGTACCACTTGGTGATGGTTAGTTGTAATTTGGTGTTGCTGTTGAAGGTTTGAGCTGGGTTGATTTTGAGATGGGGTCTCACTATATAATTTTGGTTGGCCTAGAACTTGCTATGTAGACTAAACTGGCTTAAACTTCAGAGAATCGACTAGCCTCTCCCTGGGTACTGGGATTATAGTCATGCACCACCAGTTCTAAAAATGCTAATACAGTGGCTGGCACGAGGCTCAGTTGGTAGATTGGTTTCTTAACATGCTCAAGTCCTAGGTTTGTTCCTCCACGTAAACAGGGAACAGTGGCATATACCTGGTATGTCAGTGTTTGGGAGCTTAAAGCAGGAGGAACAGTTACTTGTTGATTTTTCTTTTACTCCTTCGGATCTTTGCTCTTTGGGGGTTTACCACTCACTTCCCAAATATATCGCACTTGAAAGCTTTTAAGTACTTATAAATGCCAGGACATAGCTTGGCTTGTTTCTTGCCAGCTTTTCTTAACTACCTTTTTCCTCTGGGTTTTTTCTTTGCTTCTGTAGATCTTACTTTCTCTCCTACTCTGTGACTGGATGTGTAGCTGGGTGGCTGACACCTGGCATCTTCGTCTTCTGGTTCTTTCTTCCTCGATCTTCCTCTCTTTCCCCCAGATTTCTTCTTTTATTTATTTTCTCTGCCTGCTAGCCCCGCCTATCCTTTGTACTGCCTTGTTTTTGGCTGTTCAACTCTTTATTAGACCATCAGATGTTTAGACATGCAAAGAAACAAAGATTTACAGAATTAAAAGCAACATTAAAAAAAATGCAACACATCTAGGTATAATTAAACAAATATTCAATAGCAAAAACAAAAGTAATACACCTTAAAATAATATTCTGCAACAATTGTTCAAAGTTATCCTCAACTGTATACAGAATACAGGGTCATTCTTGATTACATCAGACCCTGTCTCAACAGTAACACCCAAATACTTACTAAAACCAATGAACCAGAAATCTATAACATCCACATCCTATCTTTACATCCTTCCAGAGACCAGGGATTCAAAAGAAGTCAGGACTATCTGGGTAATTTTCAGTATAATTTAATCAAATGAACTAATTGGTCTTATACACCACATGAGGAAACGGTAGCAGTGCTACAAATAATATATCATAGCCGGGGTTTTCATCTTGTTGTCTGTTTATTTGGTTTTATCCCTGTAGCAGAGAACTTGGTGATTTAAGTGGAGGGACAGAAGAAAAACAAGAAAACAAAAGTGGAGGGGAGGAACCAACAAGGGAAACCTATAAAATGAATGTCAACTGTATTTTATCAGGTCCAGCTCATCCAGCATGTCAGAGCTGGATGCTAATCCAGAATGAAGCAACTTAATTTCTTCATCGGCCAAAAAAACGCAGTGACCTTTCTTGCTTCAATGGCTCCCTTCCTTCTTTATTTAGTTATGCTTAGAAATCAGGCCCTTGGGATAAATCCTGCCCTTTTTTTCTATTTTCTCATTGGCACAGAAGTAGCCCCTGCTGCACTTTCAAAGGAAAGCCCCCAGTAAGAGCTGCCAGTTATCTGGCAATCCTGAGCCACTAAAGACCCAATCATTTATGTGTCAGAAATGACTGGAGTAATCTCTGTCATGGCTATCCAGCACTAAAGCGTTGCTCCTGCACGCTCAGTTCTCCTCCCAAACTCCCCTCTTAATGTCCAAAGCCTGTTCTCAACACTGTAGGATGCACAGATCTTGTTTGACAGTACTGTAGAAAATCCAATGTGGGCATCTTTAGGATGAATATCCCAAACCTGTATGATGTATAAAAGCCATTTTCCTGTTTTTCTGCCTTTGTCACAATAGCCTCGCAATGCTGAGAGTTCAACCACACAATTTATGTAGCTCAAAAGAGAAGTACAGAGGGGTTTCCTATTGGCTGTGTCTTTAGACGAGTCAGGAGACACTCTGGATCTCAGTCCCTAAGCTACTGAGGGTGACGGCGAGCCATCAACTTCAATACTGCTCAAGTGCACCGAGGAAATAAGTGCACTCAAGAGCATGTCTAGATTCGCATTATTTTACTGGCAAAACCTAATCACAAGAGCAAAAGGTCATATGAAGAAGTGGTGAAGGGAGGAGGAGAGGAAACATATAGATCCCCTTAGCGATTACCCCAATATGTGACATTAGACTGGATATACAATTGAGAAAGAAATTTCAAAATATCAGCTATAAAGTAGGATGAAAAAAATAATTACCTTGTTCATTAAGGTTATGAAAAATCTGTGGCAGTTGCAGAGCAAATAAGACATATCTGATGAACTCTGCCTGCAGTGTCTTTTGACTAGACTTGCGAAGAGAGAATGCATTGCATTGATAGTTAATTATGACTGCCCAAATAACAAGGTGTAAAATCACCTAGATGATAACTTTGTAGGAATGTGTGTAAGGGAATTTCTAGATTGCTTTAACTGAAGAGGGACAGTACACCCTAATATCAGCAGCAACATTCCATTCAATCTGCAGTCTCAGACTGAGTAAGAGCAAAAAGGAAAGGTAGATACACCTCTGCTTATCTCTCTCTGGTTCTTGACTACAAACGCAATGCGGCTTGTCACTATGACTTCCCCACCATGATAGACTGTATTAATTCATTTACATTGTTGTGATAAACACTGTACCAAAAGAAAGTTGGGGAGGAAATACTTTATTTCTGCTTACAGCTGTAGTCCATCCTAAAAAAACAACCAGGACAGGAACCAAGAGGCAGAAACTGAAGCAGAGGCCATGGAGTAATGCTTGATTACTTGCTTGTTCAGTTTTCTTTCTTATAAACTCAATACCACGTGTCCAGGGATGTCATTGCTCATAGAAGCCGACCCTTCTACATCAATCAGAAATATATCCCATAGACTTGACTACAGGCCAATCTTATAGAAACATTTTCTCAATTAAAAGTTCCTCTTCCCAGAGCCAAGCGGGATGGTACAGGTCTTTAGTTACAGCGCTCAGGAGGCAGAGCCAGGCAGATTTCTATGAGTTCAATGTCAGCCTGGTCTAAGTAGTGAATTCCAAACAAGCCAAGGCTACCAAATGAGACCCTGTAATGAAAACAAATAAGTTTGTATAGAAAATGGGCTTAGGTAACAATTTATCTTTTATTATTTCACTTTTGTGGTCTTCTGCTTTTAAGCAGATACCACACTCCTTTCTCGAGCTTCGGTGGAATTTTTGAAACAGTTTTTGTTATGTTTTCATTCTCCCCTCTATGGGCAGCACAATCAGGTGTGACAGATGAGGGGGGAGAGACAGGGGGGGGGGAGGCAAGAGCAAAGCAGTGGTGGTGCCTTTAATCCCACCACTTGGAAGACAGAGGCAGGCAGATCTCTGAGTTTGAGGGCAGCCTGGTCACAGAGAGTTCCTGGACAACCAAGGCTACATTTAAAAAACAAAAACAACAACAAAAAACCCGCTTTCCTTGATAAACAAAAAACAAAACACAAAAATAACAGAGAGGTGGCTCATCAGTAAGAGTTCTTGCTGTGTGCAATCATATGTTACAGAGTTCAAATCCCATCATCTGCATCTCAAGTCAGGCATTGCATGCATGCTGGTCACTCTAGTTCCAAGGGAGTGAGACAGAAGGATCACTGGTATCTTGATTTCCAACCTAGTTCAGAACCCAAAAGCCTCAGTTTTAGGAATAACCCTGCCTCAAGAAGAATAGATGCAAAGATGCTCTTTCTAACCACCACAAGCATACTGTTGTGTTCACCCACACATAAAAATACATATATAAAAACAAAACACACAATAAAACCAAAATCCACTTCTATGTATGTGATCTGGACCAAGAGAACAGCAATCTAGATAATAAAAAAGCAAACCCCAAACCACACCTATCTTGAGTCATCTCCATATAGATTTTTACATATTTAAAAGACTGCAGATAGTGATGTTACTGTCATATCGGGGGGGGGGGGCACCCCACTTTTCAAAAACATAGGATTTCAGTCTTCTACATCTACCTGTTTTCCATTCACTTTGCTGATGACACTTAACCTTAAGAGATGTAACCAGATAGCAAAGAAAAGATGATGTTACCCTGAGATACACAGGTGGATCTTCTAATGCTGAGGGCTTGGTGCTTTCACTAAAAACATGCTTGGGCATATCGTAAATGTATAATCTTGAACATGTACTTTATTGGAGGGATGTAGGGGGATGATATCTGACACTAAAAAGGCATATGCAAGTTATGCATAAATACACCTACATACAGACACCACAAACACACCGTAAGAATGTCCTATAGAATACATACTACTTTAAAAACAGATTACAAGAATGGGAAATAAAGGATTACTTATTATAAACACACTTGCAGCATCACCTTGTATCATCTATTAAAATAAATTTCAGGGTAGGCGAGATGATTTGCTGCTAGGGCTGACAGTGTAAGTTCAATCACCAAAGCCCACGTGACAGAAGGAGAGAGCCAACTTCCTGAAGCTGTCCTTTGACATTCACACATATGCCATGTTGTATATATATACTCAATAATAATGCGATTAAAAATAAGATTCATTTAATACTAGAATTTAAGTTGCGATAGAAACTTGCTTGAAAAATAAAATACTATTTTTATGGGTTTCTAAACTTGTGTTTTTATGAGTCTTCTGTGCATGCATGCTTATCTCTGTGTGTCCTTGTTTCTTGTATTTTTTCTTTTTTCTTTTCTTCTGTGTTGGTGCTGTTCTATTCCAGGTTGATTTTTTATTTGCCTGTTTGTTTTTTTAAAGAGAAATAGAAAAACGGCCTGAAGTTGGATGGGTGTAAAGCATCTGAGAGCAGATGCTGGAGGAAAAAAAAAAAAACATGATCAAAATATATTAAATAAAAAAAATCCATTTTCAATAAAAACTAGGAAACTAGACACAGAAAAAAAACCAAAACATCTTTTAACCAACATGACATAAGCAAGGTTAAGATACTTAGCCCATGATAGATTTGTACACAAAAATCAGCTGGTCAATAACAGCAGCAGGACAGGGCCTGGACAATTCACAGACAGAATAAAATGATCAATACCACAAGAAAAATGCCGACTCCCTATAGTCAACAAAAGCTGCTGTGCAGAAAAATGATCACTCACCCCCAAGCACCTAAGGAGGAAAAATGAATTTGATATTACTGAAAACAACAGGAACACAATGAGAATTCTCGTGGACACTGAAGAGTAATAACTCACAGAAAAGCAGTAGGAAATGTAGATCGAGAGTTTTTAAAAGTCAGGCAGAAATAAATCGTGTGTGTGTGTGTGTGTGTGTGTGTGTGTATCATGTGTCTTATTGCCACCAAATGCACATGAGGAAGAGAATAGCCAATCAGTACACCAGATTAGCATATCCAATAATGCTGAAGAGAAAAGCTACATAAAAATACATCAAGTTTAAGAATGGTTATTAGACAGCGAGCGGTACTGCACACCTTTAATTCCAGTATTTTGGAGAAAAGGCAGGCAGATCTCCATGTGTATAAGACCAGCCTGGTCTAAAAAAGAAAGTCCCAAGACAGCCAAGACACAGAGAAACCTTGCCTAGAAAAACCAATATATTAAAATGATCCATTTATAACTTCCCCTGTAAAATGATCATACCTAATCTTTAAAAACAAAAACAAAACCTTCTTTCTACCTTGGATTTAGAGTAGGCTAAGAAACCCCAAGCCCTTACAGAAAGGCACCTCTAAAACCCACAGCCCTTTCTTGAGCAGAACTTCAGAAACAAAATAAAGATGCTCCTAAAAATAAGCTTCTGTGAGGCACCTCCCACCAGACATGACAATCCAGGTTTGTCATTGCAGGGTCCTCAGTAGTTCCCCCTCCCCACCCCTCCCAGCATGTTTGAAATCTTTAAACAAGGCAGCCAAGTAGCAGTGCCACACTTGCTCTAAGAAGGCAGGGAGAAGGCATAGAGGAGGGGTGGTAAGGGAAGATCACGGAAGAAGCTCCGGTGCCATCTGTCTGTAAAGCAGGAAGAATATACAACAACAGCTGGTGAAGGGAGCAGCAAGATGTTGGTCCTGGAAGTGACAAGATGGGAAATGACAGGAAGCAGCTTCTTGCTCCTCTGACAGCAAAGAAGCATGCAGCAGTGCTCAAGTGTTTTGAAAACCTCCAGATGCTGCTGTCCTCACATCCCAGGGCTTTGTTCAGACAACATCTGAAAGCTTGCCTTTCTTCCTTCAAGCACTCCCTATCAAAGGCAGGCTTCGCTCCCTCCTCCTTCCCCTTACAGGCAATGTGGAATGAATTTTAAGTCATCAGGGGAGGGGAGGCACAGGAATAGCACCAATATGGGCCTCTGTGAAACTTTCAAGAATAAACGTACACCACGTGTGCTTTCTTTCATTCCTTAAGTTAAACTATATTAGACTTGAATCCAAGTAAGGAACAGAGGAATAATTAACAACAACAACTGACAGTGGGCAGTGCTGTGGGAAAAGAACAGCCTACACACCAAGAGACTTCTGGGGAAAAGGTAGGTCGAGCATCTTCACTAACTGCAACGGGCCACTAAGTTAAATGCTCACCTGCTTCCATTTTAGATTCCAGCTTCTGAAGTCAGAACACAGGTAATGGTATATATAGGCTGGATGGCCCAAAGTCAGAATTTCAAAGGACTTACCATCTGATGTTAATAAAATATTCTGATTTAGAGTGGTCCCATCTGCTGAATACCAATTCTTCAACAACTGTGCCACATGTGCATAAAGTATGCTAAAATTACAGAGTAAAAACCTTTAAATTATATTGGGCACCACAGGTCACATTTCAAAATCTCAGTGTTTCAGGCTCCATCAGCCACATTCTTCTCCTGAGTGTGCACAGCTGGTATCCAGGTCTCTCTTTTAAAAGGCCAGTTCAACTCTGAGGAGTCACACAGAGTCTCCCTCCAGTTTTCTGAAACGCCCTCTTGGAGTGATGAGTATGTGCAGTGCTAAATAATTTCTCTGCTTAGAAGTTGGTCCTAAGTGAGTACCTCCAGGGAGAAGATAACACCTTCTTGAACTTTGTAAGGTATCTGTCCCTTGAAATACTGCCTGAAACATCCTTTTAGCTTCTATTGATTCTGACTATGTGTCATGGCATTTAGAGTTTGAGTGGAATAGAATGAATATGCACTACACCTAAATTAAAGTATTTTAACATGTTTCATGTTGTAAATAAGACAATGTGGAACTACAAACTAGCCCTCTCAATAAAGATGCTCAATCAATGTTTTATAATCAAAATCTTTACAACAGATTCAACAGTCAAATGTGCTTATGAGAAAATCCTAATTAGATATACAACATTGGACTTCATTGTTGTAACTCAGTTTCCATTTCCTCCTCTAAACAATATTAGACCATCACAGAGTTTATACAGAAACAGAAATGAAACAAGGTTTTCAAATGCTGATTAGAAAATGATACATACTCAAATGAAGTTACACAGTATTTGCTACATCTCTTCTAGTTTCAATTGCAACGAAAAAGCAAATTAAAGTACTCATTACATTGTTAATACAGAGATAAAAAGTTTCCTTCTATATAACTTGGCTTGGAAACACCCTCAATCTGATTCAGAGATGTGAGCAGAATCCTTCACTTCTTAACTGGTCCAAGCCAATGCATCCCTGTAGATGTGAGCTACTGGTCATGTTCATTTCTATATTAGTTCCTATCTTCAACACAGTCGCCTAAGTGATCTTTCTAACATATACACACACACATTCAGGGCCTGGAGAAGTGGCTAAGTTGGTATAGTTGGTATAGTGTATCCCATTCTAGAAGCCGGGATCCATCCTTGGCAACACATAACACTGGGCATGGTGGAACAAGCCTAATCCTACCACTGCTGAGGCAGAAGCAAGAGGATCAGGAGAGCAGGGTCATTACCAGAAGCATGTGTGCAAAGTTCAAGAACTGCATGAAATAAAATCCTCTCTCAAGTAAACAGATACCATAAATATGGTTCACAACTGTTCACCTCAAAGCTGCTTTATATGCTTCCCATATCAAAATACATCATGGTCTATTTTTTAGATTGTTTTTCTACTGTGATAAAACACTCTGACTAAAAGCAATTTGGGAAGGAAAAGATTTATATGTTTTACAGATTACAGTCCATTACTTAAGAAAGCCAAGGCAGAAACCTTGAGGCAGGAAAAGAAGTAGAGACCATGGAGGAGTGCTGCTTACTGGCTTGCTCAGCTTGCTACATGTAAGAAATTAAAGGAGCCCAGACTACCTGTCCAGGAGGGGTAGCAGTCAAAGTGGGTTAGGCCCTCCCACATCAATCATTAAGCAAGAAAATGTTCCAGAGACAAGCCGACAGGCCATTCTAATAAAGACAGTTCCTCAGCTAAAGTTCCTTTATTCCAGATGACTCTGGTTTGTGACAAGTTTATAAAAACTAATTAGCAACCTGACCCTTTGCTAATTGGACACACAAATGTATCAACATCTATAACCTTTCCTTTCTTGTTTATCTACTTAAGATACTATGGTACTAGCACAATATAAAAAAGACTAACTTTAAAAGCCCACAATCTTTTAAAAAAAAAAAAAATCAACACTTTAAAAATCCAATGTGTCTAAAAAAATCCAAAGTCCCAGTAAAGCAAAAGTTTTACAGCAGTAGTGCTGATCCGTTGTTAATTGCACTTGCTCTTTTACACTCAACTGTCCAGGAAAAACATACTTAGTTCAAAATATCACATATATTTTTATATGGCTCTTTGCTGTCTATCAAAATGAGTATCAATTTTATCACAGTAATGTAACACTGTGACCTAGTACTATCATCAGCAGCCACTCCATATGACTATTTTCACAGTTTTTTAAATTTACTCAAATTGAAATAAACACACAATTACTTAAAAAGAGTCACACAAAATTGAAGCATCTATAACCTATTGAAGCATCTATAACCTAGAGCAATATTCATATTCAAGAAAATCCATGCTCTTAATAAAGCACTTTGGCTAACGATGGCTAGTGGTTTGACTAAAGGTTACTAACCATTCTACCTTCCTTTACTTGGCAGGGGCAATGCTGCCTGGGAAATCAACTTGTGCCCCAGATCTGGTAAAGCCCAACAAAACCTCATTTCCCCTTGTCAGAAGTCAGTCAAAAACTTGAGAATGGGCCAACCTGCAATGCAGGACTTCAAGGTGACAGGTTCAATACATGTGTCCTTAGTAGGTCTGGAGACAGAAATGAGGACTGCCAGCTGTTTTCAATCACTCTAAATTTCCGTGCCCTCACTCCTACCTTTCTGTAATTAGGTATGAAACAAGCACATAGCTATTGACTGATACTGATGACCATTAATAAAAAGATGCAGCCTCAGTGGTTTCAATGACAGCATGGACATAATTAAGGAGGACATGTCCCAGGACAGACACTAGACCATTAAATCAACAATGTTGAGGTCCTCTCTATCTCTAGATTTTTTAATATAATTTACTTTGTTATTCATTTACAAAAGATTTATTTTTCTTTACATGTATGTGTGTGTTGAGTATATGCCACATATACGTCGGTGCCCCACAAAGCCCAGAACATCAGATTCCTTAGCGCTGAAGACATAGCAACTGTGAGCTACCTTGTGTAAATGGCAGGACATGAACTCCAGCAAGAGTTCTAACTACTAAGCCACGTAGCCCCTTGCTGATGGAGCAATTCTGAAAGGGGTTTTCTAATAGCATTAAAGCAGACAAGGAAACAGAATTCTCCCCAAATAAAACTTCAACTAGATACACATCCAGATGCAGACCTCTATAAAAAGAACATTATTTTATTTATAAAATTAATAGCATAAGGACAAAAAGGAAAAAAAGGTAGTTGTGATTTTATTAAACAAAAATAGATACCAAAAATTCATACAAAATAGCACTACATGAAATTACTGTAACAAAAGGGCAGGCAGAAAACTAGAAGTACACCAGATTCACATTACTATGTTTCCATTAAAGCACATATGGTAACTAGCCCAGATGCGAGGATGTTCCTTTACATGAGAGCTGAACGGAAGATATCTCCAAGAGCCTGTACAGTTCTGACATCATCATCTAACTGCACATGCAGAAACAGGACTTATGCCCACTGATAAGGAAGAGGTGTGATTAATTAAGTGTGGTGTGCTCTGGATTCTGGAGAATGACACATGAATGACATCTGAATGAGAAACATTCCCCATATGCTGATGTATTTCAACAATTGGTCCCCAGTTGGTGATGCTGTCTGAGAAGGTATTGGGGACCTTTAAGAGGTGTGTGCAGTCTTACTAAGCATATCACTCTGAGGGTCCATAGCCCCCAACTCCACCCCCAACTCCTCTGCTTTCTATGTGGATAAAATGTGATCAGTCAGCTTTCTGTTCCTGCCACCATGTCATGTCTTCCAAGCCACAATGAGCTCTATCTTCCTGAAGCCAAAAGCCAAACAAATTCTCTCTTCTGTAATTTCTTATTGGTCACCATATTTTATCACAGAAATAAGTAACTTACACAGATACTGACTCTGAAGATCCCGGTCCTACATCCCCAGCCCACTCTTTAAAATACTTTCACTCTATAGCTCTAAAATGGATTATCAAAGAACACATGTCTGCTACTAGGTTAATCTAATTCCAGAAAATATCTTTCTGGAAGGTGGGGGGTGGGTGACGGTCAAGGCTCAGTTTCTTTTGGCAAGTAAAAAAAGTGACTAATCCTTTTCTAAGGTCTCCTTTATCGGTGAAATGATAAATCTCACAAGGAAGCCAAGGCTCATTTTCTACCCTGTTAAATGAGGATATTGATCTCAATCGCATGCTTTTAATACTTATAAATATTTACTGGTTACCTACTAAGCTCCAGGCAATGTTCCAGAAGCTAAAGAAATGCCTTCAGGGAAATACATGGGAAGTTGGTATAAGTTTAACAAGCTAAACTAAAATTTAAATCCAAGTACTTTATAAAATATCTAAGCATTGAAGCCCCAGTGCTCTGAGATGAAAATGACCACCTCCAGCACTAAGTGGGTTTTAGAACAACAAATCATCCAACCTATGTCTTGAATCAAAATGGTGTATCTATAAGTGGCAAGAGGAGGAAGTTTCCAAAACGTATCTGTAAAGGACTGTCTCCAAATCTGCCCACCTTTGAGGCTCTCACTGTGTATGTGCACATGTGTGCAAACACACTCAGATGCCAGAAGAGGCACTCGATCCACAGGAGCTTGAACCACAGGTGGTTTGTGAGCCCCTCAATGGGGAAGGGGGTGGCCACTGGCCAAGCAGCTCGGTGTACTACTCCTGCAAAAGACCTGAGGCTCCATATTGAGCAGCTCACCTGTAACTCCAGGTCTTAGGGAACTCACTGTGTTGCACTCTCATCTATACATATCACACAGGGACACACAACTTTGAGACAAGTCAAATTTGTATTCTCTGACTGCGGTTTTGCTTTTTCATTCCTAAAGCAGATGTCTATGGACTGAGTTTTTGTAGTGATTCAGAATGTAGAGGACATGAGCATTATTGACAGCTGGGACTCGGGGCTAACCTTAACTAAGTCTTCCTTGAGGTTATGCTAAAGTGATAAAAGGGTTTTATTAAGTCCAGTGACATTGCTGACGGTGGGAACACATCGTGTGAAAACTGCTCAGTCTCACCTCTCTCAAGTATCTATTTTGAGTTTTAACACGCTTGGGCCTATGCTAACCAGGGTGGTGGGGGGGCATTCTACCTTGAAAATAGCTAGAAAATTAATTCTGGATCTTGATAACCAAAGTGCCATTGGAGCTCTTCTTCTCTGCTTGTTCACAATGGGATCTTGGGAAGATCCGACGAAGTAAGTCCAAATATACGATGTCTACAGTGTACCTGGTGTTCTAGCATCATTTCTGTTGCTGTGACAAACACCCTGACCCAAAGCAACTTTGGGATTAAAAGAGGTTTATCTGATTTACAAGACCAGGTTCTAGACAGTCTACAGCAGAAGTAAGGTTTCCAGTCACCCCACATCCACAGTCAAGGGCACAGACAATGGACCCATTCTGTCTGCTGCCTGCCTGTTCTGATAACACGGTACAGGGCCCAGCCCAGAAGACTAGGCCAAAAAGTCAATGTGGTTCTTGTATCTCAATTGCCAATCAAAAAACTCCCTAATAGGCAGGCAGTCAGGTCAACCTGATCTGGAAAACCCAGCACTGAGACTCCCTTCTCAGGTGACTCATGGCTGTGTGTCAGGTAGACAGGAAATGTTAACCACCATACCTGATTATCACCAGGGCAGAAACTGCTGAGTTCATAATGCCTCTCTGTATGGAGTACATTTTTTTTTCTTTAGTGCTTCCACACCACTTGTTCTCAAGTTCTTCTGTCAAAGACTCAAATAAAACTCAAAATTTATCTATTCTACTGAAGAAAATGACACACATTTGTCAGAGAGAATACACTAATCTCTATGCACTAGAAGTGTGGTCCTGTATGGGTTGCAAGCATTCTTCATAAGGTATTGTTCTACCTTGAACTTCTTTCTGATCTATCAAGCTTTATTTTACTATTTAGTTCAAGTTCATTTTTTTTTCTATGAAGAGGTTGTGTGCAAAACTGTAACTACTGAATCTTGGACTCTGTGGGAGCTAGCAACAAACCCCCTTACAAGGACAATGAGCATTCTTCCTTCCCTACCTTCCTTTACAAGTTCTTGTCCAACAAAACTGGTAAGAGGCACTGCATTTTCTGTGTGTGTGCGCACTTACTGTATGGATACATGAATAAATACACGAATGCATGTACACATGTGGCAGAGGGAAGGCATCTTTGGGTGTTGTACCCCTTGCCTTTTATTGTTGTTGTTGGAGACAGGGTTTCACATTGGCCTGGAGATCATCTGTTAAGCTAGGATGGCTGGCCAATGAGCCACAGGAATCCTTGTGTCTACCTCCCCAGAGCAAGAATTACAAGTGAGCACCACCAGGCCTGACATTTCACCTAAGTTGGGGTGGACAGACTCATTTTCTCAGGCTTTCAGAGTAAGCACTTCAGTGGCTGAGCGATCATCACCCAGTCACACTCTTTGCTTTCTCTCTCAGATTTTTTGGACATATAAACACAAATTCCTTTCCAGGCACCACTAAACAAGCCTTCCAACACCTAAAGCACAGGTTTCATCAGCCAAGCTTCTGATGCCAGGCAGAGCCATCCTAACACAACACAGAAGGCTGGGGTGATCGCCAAGCTTCTGTCTTATCCTCAGGAATTAGTGCCCCAGCCAATGTGCATGCAGTCAGTTATTATCAATTTTTTGTTGTTGTTTAAAAGGAGGCGGGCAAAAGAACAACCCCTTGTAATCAGAAAAGCACGGGCACCGGCCAAGAGCCAATGCCATCTGCTAATGTGAGCAGAATCAAAGCTGAAGAGAAAAGGCTGGCATCGGGGCAGCTGGGATGCTCTTCAATCATCTGCTCTTATTATTTTGCTCCCCATTTCTGTTCAACAATCTGAATGATAGAAACACACATCTCTACTCAACAACAAGGGACGATGAAGGCAGAGTACAGAATCCAATCACTTCTCTCTCTCCTGCGTCTTCGTTCCAAACAGTGCCACCCCATAGCTGTTAACTAAAGAGACAAATGTCACCCTCTGCAGTGAGAGGCTTTCAAGGTGTGCCCCATCCTTCAATCTGGGGATGTGATTTAATTTGTACAACATCTTTTCCAGTAATGACTCACCTTAGCTCTTTAGAAGAGCATTTAAGTCCCGAGGCTGCACCCAGGCAAAAGGTACGTTGACAGCGGGACTTGAAGACTTTGAGACATTAGATACTAAGCTCTCTGGCCACTGTGTACCTCATAACTATGCAGCCATGCCGCTCTTTACAGGCTACATTGATCATCCCATTTGCAGTACTCCTATTTCACTGGAGAACTATACTTCTCTGTTCAGAGAATTATGTCAGGGAGCCCATTTTAAAAACAGGAATTTGTTCCAATGGGCTCTACATGGCAAGAATTATTGAAGCGCCCTATGAATCCCGCTGCTTATTTATGTGCAATTTCATCTGTAGGAAGCACTATATAAATTCTGAAAACTGAACCCTGCTGATTTGTACTGGTTCTGAATATGCAACACATTTGTTCAAATTCCCCTCTCTACTGACCATGCACAGTTAAGCAGCTCCCAGTGGTAATGTCTTTCCCACCAGCTTCATTTCAGCGGCTCTGCCACCTCACATGATTCACAGGCTGCATGCAACCCTTGAAATGCTCAATTTCACAAGCAACCATGAGGTATCTTTCAATATAAGGTTGTAAGAGACCACATTTAACTGACCTCTTCTTTAGAGAGTGAACACAGGGAAATCTATATAACTATTTCCAGTAGTTTTCGTTTTTATTACATGTGAAGTTTTAAGTGATGATACAGAAATCAGATTAGATGCCCAAGTAAACTATTCTATTCCAAGAATGGCTTAAAGTAGTCAACCATGTTTTGCACATAAAAATATTAAAGTCTTCTACAACCAACACTATAGGTTAAATAAGAAAAAATATCAAACTCACACAATACTTCAAAATTAGGTCTGTTATATTGGTTTTTACATAAAGATGCTCCCTCCCACTTCAACAAGTTATTTCACTTTTGAAATGTACATACTGGCTGCCCCCCCACCCACCCACCACATCCCCGATATTAACTTCCATGAGTTCAGAGATTGTGTCTGTTTTGGATATTGGGATGGTCAATCTTGTCAACTGGAGGTGATGTACAATGATCAAGGAAACAGTTCTCTGGGCATGTCTGTGAAGGATTTATCTATGTCAGGTTAAAGGGATTAGGAAGACCTATCCTGACTGAGGGAATTCCTGAACTGAATAGAGAGACGAAACAAGCTAAACACCAGTGTCAAGCTCTATGCTTCCTGATTGCAAATACAAGGGACCAGCTACTTCATACTCATTCATTCTGACTTCCCAGCCACAACAAATTATATCTCCAGGAACTGTAAGCCATAGTAAATCCCTCTTTGCTTTCATTTCTTCTGTCAGGTATTTTGACACAGCAATAAGACAGGTAACCAACATAGGTACCATTACACCCAACAACCAAAATATCTCCTGGCATACATCAACAAACACCCCTATCCAGATGCAGAGAAACATGGAAACACAGCACAGCTCTCTCAATCTCCGAGCCAAAGCCAAGCATCTATCTTCACATAACTGACACAAGTGTATGAGAACTATGGATCCTTTTGAGCTCACATTGTACAGTACACAGTTCCCATGAGGAGCTCTCAGAATTGTAAGAAACTCTTTTCAGAAAGCACTTACTGTCTGAGGTGGATGTGTTCCACGTATCCTCTTTTCTACAGAAAAAGATCAAATCACTCTTCTCCAACAATGGCTCTTAAAAATAAAGTCAAGTTGGAGGCAATAGCTCCCTGGGCAAGAGCACTTGTTCTGCAAGAATGAGGACCCTACTTAGAATTCCAAGAGCTGACCGACCGAAAAAAAGCTGAGCAAGACTGTATGCCTATAACCATAGCGTTAAAGGATAGAGACAAGCAGGTACTGAGAGCTTTTCCAGGGAGTTAAAAAACCTAGCCTAAAAGGTTCAATGAGAAGGATATTATGGCTCAATAAAAAAAAATCTTGTCTCAAAGCACATTGCCTTGTAGGCAAGAAGTGCCCAAAGTCCTACTCTGGCCACTGCATGCATGCTCACAGGAGCACACACCTCAACATATGAGCATGTACCATGCTCACAGGCGCACACGCCTCAACATATGAGCATGTACCAAAAACTGCATTCAAAAGCAATCGTGGGGCTGGAGAGATGGCTCAGTAGTTAAGAGCACAGAGGTCCTAAGTTCAATTCCCAGCAAAACATGGTAGCTCACATTCATCTATAGTAAGATCTGATTCCCTTTTCTGGCATAAAGGCATACATGCATATAGAGCACTCACACATAAAATAAATGAAACAAAACACATTTCTTAAAAAAATAGCTGAAAACACAATTTGTTAAGTCAAAGTTTCTCACTTCAAAACCTCTAAAAAAAATCACAGAATGTTAAACTACTTTGACTGAACAGTTCTCTCAAAGCCACCTGTATCTATGTTTCAATAATAAGCCTAATAAATCAAAAGTTCATTCTTTTTCCCACTCAGTTTCACAAAAGGAGCTCAGAATGTCCATCTGTAGGTATCTAGAATTCAGCAAGATGAAGAGCAAAATTTAATTGTTTCGAGACATTTTGAGGTGACTCGTTTTAAGTTCATAACAGGATAAACATCTTGAATATCAAATAAAAAGGAGTGTGCATCCTCAAGCACATGCTAATGTAAAATACAGTGTAAGATCTGGAAGAAAAACTAAGGATCATTTTTTTGGAAAGACACCAGAGGACTTTGACACTGGAGCTTGTGACACTCCTGTCTCAGCCTCCTAAGTGCAGTGACATCAGGCACATATCAGCACATCATATTTATTGATCTTAGTATCTCCTGCCTCCCGTATCTCTATTTTTTAAAATTTCTTAAAGATAAAGTAACTCGATTTATTTCGGTGTACAAGTATACATTTGTGTGAGTTTATGTATAACACCTGCATTTAGGTAGGCTCCCAGAGGGTCCAGAAAAAGGTGCTCGAGTTTCAGGTGGTTTTGAACCTCCTGACAGGAGTGCTACCATCTGAATTCTGGTCATAGCAGCAAACACCTTTAGCTGCTGATTCATCTCTCCAGCCTCAACTGTGTATCTTTATGAACCATCCGTCAGAAAATAAGGATGATATCAGCTGTGTCTCACAAAAATGTCAAGCAAAAATTCAATGAAGCCAGCTCACAGTTTAAATTTCAGAAATTAAGAAACCTCTCCAGCCAGAACACTGGACAAACCAAACTATACACAGAGGTTCATTTGGACTGTGGCAGGGTAAGACTATACACCAGTAATTTTTTTTTCACGTTGTCATGATAATTTTGTTAAAAGACAACGTAACAACTCAAAATTTGAATTGCATATTCCAATTCAGTAACTTTAATAACTGAGGAAGGCTGAGGGTACGTATAGTTTTTCACAGCAACTACATACAACAAAGCTACTTTATGAGAAAGTAAGTAGCTTTTGGTGGCACTATTACTTGTAACTGAATCCTAATAAATGTAGCATAAAAAAATTTATTAAGGATAAATACAGACCATCAACAGGGCTTAGCAGGAAGAAATATTTTCTGCATAATGCCGCTGGATTTCAAAAGAATCCATCTAAAACTAATTTAAAAAAGCTAATCTCACAAGGCAATTCTTTCACACACACACACACACACACCACATACACACTATACCATCACACATGTATCACACACAGCACACAACCACCACTCACATACACATCATACATCCACCACTACCACGCATCACAAATCCACCACCACACACTTATAACACACCACCACACACACACATCCACACACACACACCACTACCACCACCACAGTATGGCTCTCCTACATCATAAGCATCTGAAATAATTCTACAGAAGACAGAAGGAAAAAGAATTGATAGAAGGAAGCAAGGAGGAAAAGCATAAACATGTCCATATCTTGGATAATGGGGAGAGCTGTATCTACAGGGGATGCTTAAAGCCCTGTCTTCCCCAAGAGAAAGGCACTAACACTTCCTAGCGGACCTGGCCATAGGCCGGACAATGCAGCCCTCTGGCTTAAATCTTTACTTTGCATAGCCCTTCACAATCTACAAGAGCTTCTCTCTCTCCTCTTTAATGAACTTGACCCACTTGGCCCTGACTTCCAGGAACTTTGACAGAGGAACACAGTAGCAAAGGTGGGCTCTAAACAGTATTCTTTCCAATGGCTGAGGGGTTTTTAAAGATCCAGAGTTCCTACCTCCCTTGATTTTTGTCACAGGGAACAACCAACACTCTCTATTCAACAGATAAAATAGCAGTGCTCTTGATCAAATGAGAGGCTGTCACCATGAGAATTTAGAAGCCACTCTGAGGGATGGTATACACACTCCTCACAATTGAAGATTAAAAAATGACATGTGGGCTGAGGGTGTAGTTTACTTGGTAGAATGTTTCCTAGCATACACAAAGCCCCAGGCTTCCTTCCAAGTGATGGAATACACCAGAAATCCTATTACTTAAGAGGTGGAGGTATAAATTCAAGGACATTTTCAACCACAGACTTTGAACCTGGCCTGGAGTACACTGTCTCCAAACACCCAAACTACACACAAACGTGGCATGAGGCTTGTTCCTCATTTGCATTTCTGTTCTCCTCTGGTAGAAAAAGGAACACCGATAGACAAGTTAACATACACAGAAGGGCTCAATAAGATAGACTGACGAGCCACTTTTGAGTGCAAGCCTGCTGACCTAAGGCACATCCCTGGAACCTATGTAAAAGTGTAAGGAGAGAACTACACGTGAACGCCACAGCATTCACATCCAAACACATATGTCACACTCACAATAAAAAAATTTCCCTTTCCAGTTTTATTGACAGAAGCAAAGAACGTAAGGAGAGCAGTATGGCTTCCTAAGATGTTCCCCAAATTCCCAAATAGATTTGGGGAAGCAAACACAATCAGGTAAACTGACCGAAACACCTCCAGGAATTTTAGCAATGGGGGGGGGGGGGAGTGTGAACAACCACTGCATTAGTAGAGGTTACTACAAAAGATGAAACATCATGAGCAAAACAATCAGGGAAAGACAGGATTTATTCAGCTTATACTTCCACATCACAATGAGGCATCAAGGGAAGTCAGGACAGGAACTCAGGCAGGGCAGAGCTTGGAGGCAGGAGCTGATGCTAAGGCCATGGAGGGTGCTGCTCACTGCTTTGCTAGTTATGGCTTGCATAGCTAGCTTTCTTATAAAACCCAGGACCACCAGCCCAGAGATGGCACCACTCACAACGCCTGGTTCTTTCCACATTAATCACTAAGTGAGAAAATACCCTACAAGCTTCCTGCAGCTTGATATTATATAATCATTTTAAAAATTGTGTTCCCTCTTCTCAAGTAACTTTAGCCTGTATCAAGTTAAATAAAACCGTCCAGTACAATAACCAAATTAGAATGCTCAAGAAAGTCACGGGGCGGGGGTGGGGGGGAGCAACAGATAGGTCCAAGTAAAATCATGGGTCCTGGCATAGGGTGCCTTGAGGAGAGGGCACCAACAGGTGAAAGTTAAGAGTGACCTGCAGAGTCCCCTGAGCACTAAGTATCTCAGAATGCACAGGGAGATCCAGGAAGCGTGAGTCAGGACAGGGAATCCTCCTGAAAGACCTTCTTAACAGTATTAGTGGGTATCGATTTCTATTTTCTGTCCTTGCATTCACAAAGGCAAGATCTTCCAGTCAAATTAGAGCGCAGTAAACCATTAAGTCAGCATTCAACAGGTTTAATTACCATGTAAATGAAAGAAATTATTATTCACTTGCGACATTTATTTCAGACACAACACTGGCAGCTTTTGTAAGAGCAAAACTTAGCTGGGGAAGAGAAGCTCAAAGACAAAGGTCTATGATTACAACTGAATTTCTCTGTCAAACATTAGAAAGTCCAAAACAAAAAGTGTCTGTCTGCCCTCTTGAGAAAAAGCACTTGATGTTCTAAAGCCCTAGACACAAGGCCAGACTCCAATAGGTATTCTGGTGCTGGAAACTCAGGAGTAAGGGGTAGGCATAACCATTGTGACTTGGAAGTCCCTGGACTCTATGGCAATGACTCGGGCAATCATGGCCTACAAGGTAATTTTGGTCACAGTGCAGTGTGAGAGATAAAGAGCCCATCGATGATATCAGGCCTACTCAACAATGGATCTCTTGTAATGAATTTGCAGAATTTAAATATTTCCCAGATAAAAGAAGATAAAGTGTGTGTGCATTCCATTTCTCTCTCTTCCCTCCCTCTCCTTTCCTCTCCTCCTCCCCTTTGACCCTCTCAAATCTCGTTTTTTATTTGGTTTTCTTGTTTGTCCTCCTGGTGCAAAAAGACTTCAAGAACCCGATCCAGAGGAGCTTGCTGTGGATAGGTTGCGTGGACACATCAGCAGGGTACTAATGGGGAGATAACCTGCTACCTCCAGCATTAAGGAGTCTGATTGTGTCAGAATCCAGGCATTATATGCTATGATCCCAATGAACTGTTCTAAGATTTCCAAAGAATACTTTGAACACAGTAAAATGTGTAATCAAAACACAGCTTATTCTTAGTTTACCACAAACACAGAGACATCTGAAGATACACTGATATTTTTGTAGGCCGTTAATCTCAAACCTTTCCAGAAACCTCCAACAGCTAGCGTTTAATTACCACAAATACGGCAACGGTTAGAAATTGGCAGGAACAACCTCTATTTATTTTAAAACCGGAGACCACACAAATTGGGGTTGAGAAATTATTCTAGGGGAAATCAGGCCGCCTTAAGGACAAAGTGCCACAGTGACAATGGGGAGGGCTACTTATGAACCAAGCCAGCCAATCTGATATTCTTGAGTGCTGAAAAACGACCCTTAACGTATCAGTAGAGAGATGGCTAATCTGTTAAGAGCAAGCACTGTTCTTGGAGGGGACCCAAGTTCAACTCCCAGCACCCACATCAGGCGACTCACAACTTCCTGTAACTCTAGCTCCAGAGGTATCCAATGTGATCTTCTGGCCTCCCTGGGCACCTGTCCTCATGTGCACATACTGACATTCACACACAAACAAAAATAAGATAAAAATCATTTTAAAAAATAAAAACTTATGATTAAACACAGTAGCTGCAACTTCTCTGTTAGTATTAGTCTCAGTGCTCTCAATTCCACAGAGGAGGAGTCTAACAAAGAAAATAATTTAAGAAACTCCTACATTAAAATGTTTAAAATCCAGTGTTAAAAATATAACTCAATGGACAAAGTGTCAGAGCTTGTATTCCCAGAACCCTTATACAGCTAGGCGTTGCAGCACGTCTGTAATTCCAGCACTGCTAAGATAAAATGGGAGGCAGAGACAGAAGAATTCCCTAAACTTATGGATCAGCTAGCCTGGCTTACACAGTAGTGGTGAGACACTGTAGCCTAGTCAGGTGGAAGCTAAGGCTCAGTACCCAAGGTTCTGTTCTGACGGCCACAAACATACCACAATGTGTATATCTACATTAAAAATTACAGACACAATTTCTCTCTCTCTCTCTCTCTCTCTCTCTCTCTCTCTCTCTCTCTCTCTCTCTCTCTCTCTCTCTCTCTCAGTGTGTGACTGCAGTAACATTGTGCTCAGGAATTACCATTGTACAACTATGTAAAATAGCAATAATATTTACACAATTCAAAGGTAGTAAAGCAGGTATATACATATAATAGTCCTTTCTTTAAAAGCTGAGGAACAAACCTAACATATTGTACATTCTAGCAGCTGAGATGAGTAGGTGTGCAGGGGGGGAGGGGGAGAGAGGGAGAGTCTGTTAACACTAAGAGTCAGAACTGAGAGCAGGAACTGGCATTCAGTTACTATTCTACCCTAACGCCAAACTCACTGATGTCTTGACTTCCAAGCATAACCCATGTTAAGCACAGAAATATCAGTGGAAAATCTTTTAATACATGTCT
Source organism: Phyllotis vaccarum (assembly GCA_033318265.1). Classification (NCBI taxonomy): domain Eukaryota; kingdom Metazoa; phylum Chordata; class Mammalia; order Rodentia; family Cricetidae; genus Phyllotis; species Phyllotis vaccarum. The sequence continues at coordinate 40,795,234 of JARWLC010000017.1, read as the reverse complement.
TTTAATTCTCGCAGCATATCCCCAAAGCTCTAAACGAGGGTCATGGATACAACTTCACAGGTAAGGTTTTTCGAGGCCTGAAGCGGTTAGCTTTGTGATTTATTTTCTTCTACATGCCAGGCTGATTTTTGTCTTCTTTAAGGTCTCTGCTTTTCTCAAGGTCACTGTTTCATGTTTTGTTTGACTTCCGACTCTACCAAGAGTAGGTATTATTACCTTACTCTGAATTCAGCTTTCCGAGAGATCACTTTATTTCTCTTACATGTAGGAACTGGAAAATAATTAGAAACCTGAAATACAGATATTTTAAAAATCTATTATTGCTATTCCCTTTTCTCTACTTTTTGTAAATGTAATGTTATAGGATTAATCCCAGCACCTTGGGGTTTCAGGAACTTGGAAAAAAAATATGGAAGTCATGAGAATCTGAGAATCTCTTCAATGAACGCCATAGTTATAACAAAGATTCAACGTGTCTCAAAGTCTCATTACAGAAGAGGGCAGAGGACTCTGATTAAGTCTAAGAACCCATCTCTGGTACTGCAGTGGTAAAAGAATGTTAGCCCTGTTCACACCGCAAGAAGCCAAGACTGGAGATGTAGCTCTGAGAGAGAAAAGTGGTTCACCTAATGTAGAGCCTTTGCAAAGGAGGTGACCTGGTTTGCCATTATTTTGGTTTGCTTTTAAATCTGCCCTAAAGGCTCATGATCGGTCCCTTCCCCAGCCAGTGACTCTCTGGTAACTGGATTACAAAGATTCCAGTTCTAGCCTCAGATTCACCAGAGGATTAATTCAAATCTGAATGGACGACTCAGACACTACTTGGAAAAAGAGGGTCAAAGGGTTTTGTCCTGGCCCTGTGCTCTCTTTCTCTCTCCCTTCTTCCTGGTCACGGGAGGTGGGGGGGGGGCACTCGGCTATCACCGTATACTATGGGGTACCAGACCAGACGATCAAGCCTTAGCAAGCAAGACTTTTTAAACTATGAAACAAAATAAATTCTTCATCCTTTTTTATGATTTTTCTCAGGTATTTAACTAGAAAGATAGAAAGTGGACTAGTAGCCCCTTAGATCGATAAGTATATATACATTGCACATACACATATGCGTATATAAAGCAGAGAGAAAGATTCCAGTTCTACTGTTTGAGATTCCTAAGCCCTTCTTCTTGAACCTGGGATGATAGCTCATTAATTAGTGTTAATAGTTTGTAGCATCAAAGTTGAGTAGCATATTAACATATTTTGTAAAGTCTGCAGAAAAAGGCTGAGTTACAATGAGAACCAGTAGGAGCTATGCTATGACGATGCTGCAAGAAAGCATGGGGGGGGGGGTAAAGTGCAAAAATAAAGATATCCAAGTACGAACAATTGCAGATAAACCGTAAGAGTCAGGACTGAAAAGAGTTACCAGGGTGCTGGGACCAAGACCAGAAGCCCAGTGTTCCTAGTGCAAACGAGGAAATGAGCACACACTGAGAGTTTGCTCACACCAGAAGCATCCAGCAGAGTGCATCAAGTGGCAGCCATTGTCTCGGTTCAGGTTACTAATATTCAAACTGACTCCAATTATTTTTCAGTGATCAAACTATTTCATAGACTTTCCTCGCCACCCTAGAACTGGGCTACAGGTTGAAGAGGCTTCCCTTCCTCCTTGCTGAAGGTCAAGACCTGTAACGAGCCTCTCGAATACAAAAGTGATTTGAATAGACTGCCCGAGTTGTACCCCTTCCCTTCCACTTGTGTCTGGAGTGTAACTCTCCTTGCCTCAAGATGACATAAGCTAATGGCGAAGCCACCATTGCTCGATCACAGGCCCAGACTCTGCTTTGTCTAGCACCTTGTGTGGCTCACTGAGCAGAAAAGTGGCTCCTGGCTAGTAGTAGCACGGGAACAAATTCAGTTGTGTACATTGTCTTCATTTTTCTCAGAGGCAGTGACACCTACTGGTGAGCAGCACTGCCTTCCACGCCCCTCTAGCTGTCTCTAAGATTCACACTTTCAGCCTATGTGTAGCAGACAGCCAAAAAAAAAAAATTTTTTTTTTATTCTTGCAGATAGCCTGGGGGCAGGAAAGAAAGTAGAAACAGCATACAAAGCCTTCCTTGTTCTTTTGAATCTTTCTTAGACAAATTCTAAAGGAGAGGAAGGCACAGCTGAGCATTTTATCCTGGTGTTAAACACTACTTAAGTCCCCTGAGAGGAAAGGAATGCATTCCCTTTAGAATTCACTGTGCTAAACTACTCAGTGTTCCTGAAAGATAATCTAACGGAGCAGTCAGCAGGAAAAAGCACAGAACAAGATGCTTGCTCTCAACTGCTGAGACTCCAGTTTCTCTCCTTGCCGAGAAAAAGCAAGACAAGGCCACATCCAAGGATTAATTCAATAAATTTGATTCGGAGGATCCTGAAAGCCTTGTGCTGTGCTGCAAACACTACACCAGGACACTAGGGAAAGAGAAAACTCCTTTTCCTCAACAAAAGCAGTCTGAACAGAAGAAAACATCAGCAAAAAACAAGACCATCAGTGAAAACAGGCCAACGCTGTAAGCAGAGACACAGACAAAAAGCTCATCTCCAAAGTACCAGGGCTAGGCTCTGCCATGGCTGCAGTCTACTTCTAAACAGCCAATAACAGTTGATTAGAATGAGGGCTGAGTAAAAGGGTTTCGTGATCCCCAACTTCATCTCTAGGGTGATGTGGGGATGTCTTTCTGTATGCTGTGAATATCAATCTTTAAGTAAAGGACTGTTTTGGCCCATGGCAGACACCGTAGAGATAGGTGGAGGAATCAGAGCATAGGCATGAGAAAGATGGTGGAGTCAGAAACAGATCAAGCCACGTGCCCAAAGAAGAAACACATAAGGAACATAGGTGGAGCCACAGGCCACGTGGTGGACAGATTAGTGAAAATGGGTTGAGTTAAGATGAAGGAGCTAGCTAGCAATGTGCCTGAGCCATAGGCTAAACAGTATGAAGTTAATATAAGCGTCTGAATCATTTTAGGGGCCTGAGCAGCAGTGGGTGGCTAACCGGTCTGGTACAGCAGGTCTGTGGGCCTGGACCTCTGGCCGGATGGGGCCAGGAACCTTATTTTAACATTCATTTAACTAAAATTAGCTTTAGATTTAAGAGAGAGAGAGAGAGAGAGAGAGAGAGAGAGAGAGAGAGAGAGAGAGAGAGAGAGAGAGAGAGAGAGAGAGAGAGAGAAACAGGGAGAGCAGTATTATGCATAACTAAGCAGTGTTGGGTCATCTTCAGTCATTTCTCCTCTTCCCACTCAGCTCTACCCCACTCCTTTCCTAAAACCCCACCTTATTTCCTATTTTCCACTTTGTGCTATCTACTCTTGGATGTGTGTTCACCAACAGGACAGTGATGGACCCTTTAAAAAAAACTGACTCCTCCCAACAGCACTCAATAGGCCAAAAATTCCTCAGATAAGGATGAGCCTTTGTGCTGATCTCAGGATCCTTGCTGGGTTTTTGTCTCTCCTGTGATAGAAAGCTGTCTATTTAAAGAACAGAAATCATTTTACAACACTGACAAGTCTGTGCACTGTGAAAACATTTCTGTTGTACTGACAAGAAGGGAAGATAGAAAGAACTTCCATGTTCTATGGTGGACAAAAGGAGAATGCACGGATTCCCACCGTGACCCACAGCTTGGGCTTCATTAGCTTCTGTTTCTCTGCCTGTTCCCAGTTGCTGTACTGACAAAAATGTACTGCTTCATTTGAATGGAAGAAACAAAATAAAATTATATAAAATACTACTAATAGTTTTAAGTACAGTTGTCAGAATTGTGTAAATTACACAGACCCAGTGTGTAAATCAATTTCAAATAAACTCTAAAAATGAAAGATTGAGCTGGAGCATCACAGTGTATAGAGAGATGCAGTCTGGGGTTCCAAAGGAAGCTGGGATTAGTGCGTGATAGCACTTAGCCTCTGAGTTGTTTTTCAAAGACCAAAGCACATTTTATCTTCCCTAACCTGAAGCCTCATACTACACTGAGAAACACAAGAAAATTAAATGTGTTGTTTCTACTATTATCATTTTCTGGTTGAGATGGCCAACATTTGAAAACAAGAACAAAATGAATAATCCTAATTTAAGGCGCCCAGCATGACTATTAATCAGGTTTCCATTCCCCAGGTGATGGCAGGAGAGAACCAATCACTGCAAGTTATCCTGTAACACACACATATGCAACAAACACACACACACACACATACACACACATAAAATAAATGTAGAAATTTAAAAAATGATCTGAAAAAGAAAAACTTGTAAAAATACGGGGTTCTATATTTCGACGAAATAGGAACGGAGTGGGTATGTGAAACCTATCTACATATAACTGATGACAAGAGTCACACAGAAGGTAAAGTTAAAATGGTAAAGCTTCTGCAACATTCTAGCAAGTATGACTTACACTTCGATGCAGAGTATGCTCATAGTCAGAGACAATCAGCAGCTGTTACTGAGTCAGAGCTGGCATGGCTAACTACTAGAGGATGAATCCTGCTCCTTCTGCTCCCAGCATTGAGGAGGTGAGATTACCCAGTGTGCACCATCACACCTGGCTTAACATTTCATCACCTCTTACTCTGCTGCACCATGAGGCTCTTCTGCTTCCAGGAAAGTAAACAGAGTTTATAGGTCTAACAATTACCATTAGATTACAAAAGGGGAGGGGAAACAGGCTGTGTGAGCACTAATGTTCACTGTCCATAAGACAGGGTTTATAGAATCACCTTTGAGCATGTCTATACGGAGGGCGAACTGAAGGGAGAAGGTCTCCTCCAAATGTGGGTAGATCAATTCCAATGGCTGGGGTCATGAATTCCATAAAAAGATGAGGTCTAGCCGAGGACCATTATTCTTCTCCCTCTGCTTCCTGACTGGAAGCAGCTGTGATCAACTGCCTCACACTACTTACTGCTGCCCTGCCCTGTTCACTATGACGGACTGAATCCTCAAATTATTGAAAATAAACCCTTTCTTCCTTAAGCTTCTGTCATAGTAGTAGGAAATAGCTAATACAGACTTAGAATCTAGAGACACAATTAACATGATGACTGAGAGATCCCTTGGATTAAAGAGCTGCTAGAATTCAACTCCAAACTGAAAGGAAATAAACAGAACCAAAGGAATGTCTGCACACAGACACACACACAAACACACACACAAATTTGCTTTGTCCCTAATATCCCAGACTTCCAGTGGTTACAAAACCACCATTACATGCTACACAGCTTGAAGTCACACAAGCCCACATAGTGAAGGAAATTGACTCAAAGCAATTGCCAAGGCATGCACATAACACACATCCTTATGAGTCAACCTGGAGTCAGTCAGAGAGCCTAGCAAAAGATGCTGTCAGAAGTCCTGAATAAACCTAGCCAATAAGGAGCTATCCTCTAACCAAGGGAAGAGCAAGAGGTTCTGCCTAGAGCTGTGGCACACACAACCGAAATCAAGGTGCAGTGGTCAAGCTAGATATCAACTTCCTGTATTTGCTCCCATGCCTTACAGATAACTGTTATAAAAAAGAAAGCAATAAATGGAAAGTTTAGATAACATCCGTTGTTTTTACTTGACATAGGGTTGCTTTGTTTAGCCTTAACTGTCTTGGAACTCACTCTGTAGAACAGTCTGCCCATGAACTGAGGGATCCTTCTGCCTTGCAAGTACTGGGATTACAGACATGGGTCATCATACCAAGAAATATCCAGTCTTAAACTCACACCTAAAATATCCAGGTTGCAATCACATCTCTATCTTTACACCAAAACAACAAAAAAATAAACACAATCAGTGAGTACAAACCTTGGATTAGAGATAGATCAGTATTGCCTGATCAGGACTATCCAATTCCATTTTAAAGACAGGAGTCATTATGCAGTATTGTTAAAAATAACTTTGTATTTACTGTGAGAGTTGAGTTGCTCTCTCCCATGTACTTGATCTTCCCCAACCCATGACCTAGACTTGTTTTTGAGAATACTCTGGGCCTCCCTGAACCCTCTCTCCTTAATACATGGTGATCACATGACTTTTTTTCTGCATTTCCCTAATGCCCCATTGTTTTCTATACAATTACTCGTAATTTTACTCCATAAAGGGTCCCCAAAAAATGGATTCAAGGTTCTTTACCCAACTTAGAAGGTAGTTGATGGCCAATTAAAACCAATCTTGCCTCAAATTTGGCTCAAATTGTGGTAGTGGTCATATTCTCGCCATTGAAATTCACACACACACACACACACACACACACACACACACACACACACGCACGCACGCACGCACGCACTCTAAAAATGTTTCAGAAACAACTGCAAACACACATGAAACCAATAAGAAAATAAACAAACAGCAAAGAAGTCTGTCTCAACAAAATAATAAGCAGTAGAACTGCAAGTAATGTTAAGATATTGGGAAATGGTAAGCACCAGGCATGAGGGCCAGAGCCTGGATTGACCAAAAGCCATGTAAATTCAAGGCAGGCATGCCCTGGTTACATTTCTAGTAAGGCAGACACTCATTTACAACCTGTTTGAAAATGCATATACATATATCACATAAACATACACATGAAAAGGAAAATCCTGTATGTAAAAAATATTAGTATTTAATTAGAAGCTCTTGAAAACTGTTTTCTGCTCAAAGAAACTAAGGAATATGAATAAATGGAAGTATCCAAGAGTTCATTCATAAACTCAGGGTTAAAATGACTACCTTATCCAAGGCAACCGATTGATTCAATGCAACCTTAACAAAATAAGAGAAAATTAATGTTAGCAATTTACTCTTCCTAGTTTCAAAAACAAATATTACAACGCTATAATAACCAAAGTAATATGCTCCCAGTACAATGACTACCAGATAAGATAATTGTGATGATTGTCAGTGTTAATTGTCAACGTGATAGAGTCTTGAACTGCTTGGGAGATGATTCTCTCGGCATGCCTGAAGGGTTATATCGATTACATTAATAGATATGGTAAAATCTACAGAGAACCATGTCCAGTACTTTGCCATATTCCTGGCTGGGATCTTGGACTGTATATGGAGTTGAACAGCAAGCACCTTGAACTTACCATTCTTCTGCTTACTTTTGTAGATGTAATATGACCAGTTGCTGCTGACACCTCACCACTTCCCAACTGCATTCTTTAATTGTAAACTGAAGCTAAGTCTGCCTCCCTGTGACTGGACCCTTTTTACAAGAAAGTCAAGACTATTCAATAAAAGTGATTGTTGAGTAAAGCTGTTTAACAGAAAACTGGACAATCCTATGTAAAACATTAAGTTCCAGGCTGGTTATTTATCTCATTGATAAAATGAGGTTTTAAGTTTGGACCCCCAAGAAGCAGCACCACCACACATATGCATACACATATACACATGCATACAAATCTGAGACAAGCAAGCATAGGCAGTATTTTAGTAAAATGATACTATCATTTAGTTTTGGGTGATGCACATATTCTCGTTAATTCATTTGGCAGCATAAACCCTTTACCTGGATGTACTATGCACACACGACCCTCTCCTAAAAATGCATTTAATAACTTCAGAACCTCCTCTGTCCCCTACATGCTTCTGGTTACATGTACTCCTATCTTTGAATAATGCTACATACTTCCACCTGTAAACAATGGCGAGTTTCTCCTCCCCTGGTCACAATAAAATCCAACAGTTTCTATTCAGTTTATATTCTCAATGTATCCTGTTTTGAAGAACAAATAGGCTGACTGGATCTGAAATGGTTTGGGGTGCATGTCATCAAGTAACCTTTCAAGGAGAACTCCCTTTTTGCTATCTGATAAACAATTATGTATGCATATGTTAAAATCAGATATATTGTGCAAGAATACACACAAATATGGCAATTCTGCCAACCAAGAAAGACGGTCCAAGCTATGTTCTAAAGTAACTAGCTGTCCTTGCCCATAAGGAAACAGTACTCTTGTCCCTTACTCTCACCGATGTGACCCACTGTCAACCCTGACAGTTTATCACTCTTTAATCTGTACCATTGTTGTGTGCTGAATAAAGATACCTTGATTCCTTTGCCAATCTATGAGCCCACATTTTCAGTTCTTCAAATATAAGATCAAGAACCTAGGCATACCTAGCCCAAACCTCAAGAACCTGTAATGAATTACAGCATGCAAAATGAGCAAAATGAGCTGGAAGATGGAGCAGATGAAAGTGATGATGTCATGCGACTACTTCCCTGAGAGGAAGAGTAGGGTATCGTTTTTCTGGTTGGACCAAAAAGCCATGCAAAAGAGGTATGAATGTAGGCCACTGAATCAGATGGCCTGCCCTGTACTCAGAGAATGACCAATAAAAAAATCACCTCAGTGTTCAACCAATTCCCACTGTAAGTTTCACCAAACAGTGCCATTCTGGACAGAGTAGAAATATGCCTCCTTAGAAGCCATCTCACTTTTGCATAATATATCTATGTTTTCTCCCTCACTTCTTGCCCACATTTCCTTATTCTTCTTGGTTATGGAACAATGAACTCGCAATCTACAGGCTCAGGGTGAATGTGCTGACCATCTGCCACCCTAACTCCACAAATAAAACTAATCAAGAGCTGAGAAAAGCTCCATTGTTCCCAAAGAAGCAACATCCAAATAACAGCGGGGCATCACCAAAGTATGACCAAAAAAAAAAAATGTTTTCAAATGATATTTTTTTATTGATGGAAAATCTTATAAAGGCTTATGCATGTCTGTGTGGCAGAATAAAGGATGCATTTACAGATGGAAAGCAATGGAGTAAGTACACCCAGAATCCTAGCACTCTGAAGGAAGGAGCATCATAAACTTGAGACAACTTGAGTTACATAATGAGACCCTATCTGAAAACACGGGCCAGGGATCTTTTAAAAAGAATACAAAGTATGACTTAAATTTGTCTTATAAGCATCTCTGTCCCTGTGTTTACATTAAGATCATTTTAAAATCTCTCCAGAGGAAGTTAAGATAAACTTGGGGATAGGGAGCTATAATATAAATTTATTTTTTTTAAAATCTTCATTAGTAAAAGAAGTTCTACCAGTAATCACTGAGATCTGGAGTTCTAGATGCATCACAAAAAAATGAACCTGAGGCTTCCATTTCTTTTTTCCTTTCTCCTAGTAAAAGGAAGGAAGGTCTTCCTTACTATCTATCCTAAAGCCTCATATAGTTTCCATTTTTGCAACACCATGTCTTGATATGTAAAATGCTGTGTCCTTGTTTGAATGCTGGATAATATAAAATGTGATCATAAAAATGAAGGCATTGATTTCTTTTTAAAAAATTTTTAAAAGATTTACTTATTATGTATATAGTGTCCTGTATGTTATGCCTGCATACCAGAAGAGGGCACCAGATCTGATTAGAAATGGTTGTTGCTGGGACTTGAACTTGAAACTCTGAAAGAGCAGCCTCTTAACCCCTGAGCCATCTCTCCAGCCTGGAAGACACTAACTTCTGCCTACTTTTTCCTCTTGTGAAGAACATTTCATGAAATCCCCCCAATCTCCCCATCCACACACTTTCATAAGTAGTTTATTCACCCAACTTAACTCCAGATTTCGGGTGCCCAAGAGAAACAGTCAAGATATAAGGAAAAGGTTAAAAGATAAGAACGGAAGTCCAATTGCCAAAATTCCTAACAGCGAACAAAAAGGAAGAAGGTTTCTCAGAGGCTGAAAATAAATACAGACTGAATGATGACCTTTCTCAACACCGAATGAAAAGATATTTTACAGTTTTAACATTTAAAGCAATGGCTTTCAAAAAAAAGAAAGAAAGAAAAAAAACACCAAAAAAAAAACAAAACAAAAACAAAAAAAAAAACCCAAAACAAAGAGTCTTTTAAATTAAAGCAACAGCAAATAAATCATGTAATTTCATTGTGGGTAAGCTAATAGCTTTGATGTCAATGAAATAAACATTACCAGAAACAACAAAACCAGTAAAAATTCCAAACAAAAAAGACATTTTTTTTGGTTGTTGTTAAACATATATGTATGTTTACAGCAAGAAATGCTGAGGATGTGGCTGGTTTATAAATGCTTGTCTAGCATGAATGAAGCCCTTTTGTTCAGTCTCCACCATTACATTACATAAACCGGCCATTATGCTTGTGCACAATTATAATGCCAGCAATTAAAAAGTGGAGAAGGATCAGAAGTTCAGTGTTATCACTGGCTGCATAGTAAGTTTGAAGCCACCCTGGACGATGAGATCCTGTCTACAAAGAGATAGGTAAATATGGACATATGGACAGACAGACAGACACACACACACACACACACACACACACACACACACACACACACACACGGTTTTTCTATATTATACATTCCCATCTCACTCTCACAGCTTAATTCTATAATTAGTATGCTCATGTTGGAACAATCAAGCCAATGAAAATTTCAAAGAAGGAAGCATGTTCAGACTCAATTAAAAAAAAAAATCACCAGTTCCAGAAAGAACAATACTCAGAATCAAACCCATGGCAAACAGACTCAGGTAATTGAGGACATGTGATGGAGGGAGTGAGCATGTTAAAATACTCGATGGAAGGGAAGGGAATTGCTAAGCATGCCACCACCGTGTATACAGAATGTGTGTGCTACTATAAGTACACATCCTAACCATTGAAACTGTTATGTTAGAGAAAGGAAAATAACTGTTCCAACACCAAGATTTAAAATACAATACTCGTTCCCTAAAATGTTATCCTAAAGAGAGAGTAAAGCAGCCTCTCGTGTCTCAGCAGAAAACATGTTAGAGGTGATTTCAACACCAAAGAACCTTGTAAAGCTGATCTATACACCAAAGAACAAAGTCAGTAAAGTAAGAAAAAAGAAAAAAAAAAGCCAAATTTCTGATTAACAAAACTACAGGTAATGAACGTGACTCCATTCGTTACAGAACCAGATGTATTCAGTGTCTCAACAAATATCCCTGGCTCACACTCCAGTCTTTCTGAAGCAGCACAATTGTCTCAGCTATGACAGCTTCATTTTTCTCTCTTTAAATGTGGCTTCCTCTCAACAGAGGAAAGGGCCCTTCCTCTCAGTCAGTGATAAAGTCAGGTTCAAAGCTCTAAACTCGGGTTTCATCCAAGAATCCTAAAGCCAGAGAAAACACATTCACAGTTAATGCGCCTGGGCTCCTTCACTTCCCAGAGTAACTACAAGACCTGTCAACATGAGACTCAGGGAGAAGCAGGCTTCCCTTGGGAAAGAAAACATATTGACTTACCTTGTCTGAGTATTTGAACTTAACGTAGAACCAGCTTGACTTGATCATCCTCTCACCTCTTGTCGGCAGAGCAAAGAGTCAGTGGGAGGAGAGAAGGCAGGAAAAAGCCCACCACACAGTGCCCACAAGGGGTTCTTTTAGAGTCCGAGCTTCCAGAGGATGGTGCTACATCAAAAGCAGGAGGAGCCAAAGGAGGCAAACAGAAAAATACAGTTTCCAAGCTGGCCCTCTACCTCTTTACAGCCCCACGGACCTTCCTCAGTACCCACAAACAGTGAATGATCTTGCTCCGGACACTGCACTCCAGACTGCTTTGCCAGGCTGCCTGCCTCTCCCCCTTGAGTCTCTCTCTTGGCTGGCTGACAGCAGAATTCCTCAAATGGACTTCAGCTGTCTTCATTGCAAATGGCACAAGTCAGTAAGCAAGGGGCAGGCTCTGACTGTGGTACTCTCCCAGAAAGCAAGCCTCAGCTTCCCCACTTGACTCCTCAGGGATGAATAATTATTTCCAGCCCTCCCCTCAGGACATAGATTAACACCTGGCCAAACATTATTCTGACAAAGCCACAGTGTAGGGGAAAGGCTCTGCCTCTGATTTAACTCCATCATGTCTGGATTCGGTCCAGGAGGTGACCTTTCTCCTTGCCTACAGAAGAATCGCACCACATTAAGAATCCGTTTTTAGGATCTTCAGAAAAGTCTCTCTTGCTTTTTATTTCTTTCTTCTTCAAAACCTATGAGCTTGGAAAAATGATTAATACTCGACACATAACGGTTTTTGAAGTCAAAAGGAGAGCATATGAGGCTTTGTTATAATTCTCTATTAAATTTCAAACTTTTAAGGGGAAATTATAAAATAGTACCAATATTTATATATGAAAGTAAGCATACAGGGGTAAAATCATATGTGAATGTAGCTTAGCATATGGGAGTGTGAGGTGCTTACATACTCAATATGAACAATAATCTAGAAGTACTCAGACACATGGAATACAATTAGGACAGACGGACGGACGGACAGATGGATGGATGGAAAAAAGAAAAAGGAAAGAAAAAAGGAATAGAGAAAAGGAAAGAAGGGTAGGAGAAAGGAAGGAAGCAAGGAAGGGGGAGGAAGGGAGAGAGGGAAGAGGGGTTAATTGAGATATGGTGCATATCCTGTAATCTCAGCACTTAAGAATGCTGAAGCAGAAATACTCCAAGTTTCAGGCCAGCCTCATCAACAGGCGAAGGCCAGCTTGAACAGTACAGCAAGATGCTATCACAAAACAAGAATCAATAACAATGAAGGTACACCCCTCTTTCCTATACCCCCACAAATAAATAAAAACATGTATTTATTAAAAACAAAAATAATTACGTTCTGTTCTAATCTCATTTCTATTCTAAGATAAAACATCTTGACCAAAGCATCTTAGGGAAGTACCAGGTTTAGTCAGCTTGCAAATCCAGGTTACAGTCCATCACTCTGAGAAGTTGCAGAGGTCAAGCAGCTAGTCACAACATCTCCAGTACCAATGGCAGAGAGAAAGGGATAGACTCATGGTACTTCATCTAGCTCTCCCCAGTCCCATATAGGTCAGAAAACACTAGAAGGAGCTCCACCCACAATGGGCTGAATTTTTTCTGTTATCAAGACAATCCCTCCACAGATATGCCCACAGGACAACTTGATTTAGTTAATTCTACGTTTTTGCAATCTGATCTTTAAAACTAAACATCACAAGATTCACCTGCATTTAAAAGTAGATCTCATAAAGATACAAAGAGAAAGAGAAACTGGTGAATTTTAAAGAGTGATACCCTCAGCTTCCACCAGTCGAGTGGGTATGACAGTGACAGTAAATGTGGAGGTCACCAGCTAATGCCAAGTGTCTCAACTACTACTGTTCATTTTATCTTTCAAAACGGGCTGTTCTACTTTCATTCGGTTGCTGATGATCAAACACTTAGGAGCAAAAGCAAGATAGAGAGGAAAGGATTTATTTAGCTTACGCTTCCAGGTTATAATCAATCATTGAGGAAAGTCAGGACAGGAAATTAAGCAAAAATTTGAAAGCAAGCCATGGAAGAATACTAATTACTGACTGGATCTCCCAGGCTTGCTCACAAGCTCACACTAACCTAGCTTTGTTAAATGTCCCAAATCTATCTGCCCAAAGACAGAAGAACCTACCATGATCCAAGCTCTTCCACATCAATCAACAATCCAGACAATTACTCACGGACATGCCCATGGGCCAGTCTCATTCTGGCAGTTCTTCAATTGTGGTGGCTTTTGCCCATGTGACTCTAGGCTGGGTGAAGTTGACAAAAATTAACAAGAAATGATTTCCTACTGAACTCACTGGACTGAAATTGGCTAGACAGCAAATTCCGGCTAAGTTATGCTCCATATTACCTACTACCAAGAGCTGGGCTTACAGATACTTACCACTGCCCTCAGTTTTTGTACTTGGGTACTGGGGATCTAAACCAGTCCCCCCTCTATTGTAGCAAACATTACCTACTGAGCCATTTCCCCAGAATCCAAAATTCACTTTCCAAAACAGTTTAATGCTCTGCGAGTGCTCTTAACTCCTGAGCCATCTCCCCCAACACACACAAAGGCACTAAAACAATCCAAAACACCTAAGATATCCACTCAGCCACCTTACGCTGACATTTACTCCTCATGATGCTTTGAATGAGAAATGTCTCCATGGGCGAATTTATTTGAACACATGGCACTATCCGGAGAAAGTTTGGAAACTTTAGGAAGTAGAGCTGAGGCTGAAATTTAAGGGTTTATAGCCACATTCAACTTCCTGTTCTCTCTCTGCTTCCTGCATATGGCTGAGATGCGACCTCTTTGCTTCTTGCTCCAATTGCCATCCTATACCACCCCCCCCCATATACCATCATGAACTTTACCCCTATGAAACTATAAACTCAAAGAATCTTCTCTTCCTTCATTGTTTTTGTTCACATTTTAACGTTGAAGCGGCAATACATCTATTGGTCAGTCTGCATGGTGATCAGAAAACAAAAATTATCAAAGTCATCCTGGGCTCAAACTATGTTCATGCCCATGAAAGACTGACCGCATTGATCTACTTTTCAGTTCTCTGCCGCTGTACCACAAAAACCTGTAAACTGTGTGTCTGAGGTACAGGTTGTCTTCACTCATAATGTGTGAAAGAACACTGGCAGAGAGCTAAAATTAGCACTTATTAAATGTCTTCTTTTTAAAAAATACCCATTTGTCTGTTTGGGAATATGTGAATGTGAATGCAAGTGTTTCGAAGGCCAGCAGAGGGCACTGGATCTCCTGGAGCTGGAGTCAGAGTGGCTGAGATCCACCCACCTACATTCTGCTAGGAACTGCATTAGGGTCCACTAAAAGAGCAGTGAATGTTCTTAAGGGCACATACAGATGAGTTCAGGTGCCTTTAGAAGCCAGAAGCCAGGATCAGATCTGTTGGACCTGAAGTTAAAAGAGAGGATTATGAGCTACCAACATGAATATGAGAAAATGAACTCAGGTTCTCTGGAAGAGCAATATGAACCTGTAACTGCTGAGTTACCTCACTAGTCCATCAAAAATGTCATTATGAAAAAATGATTTGCATACATTTCTCACCTATAGTTTATAATCCACCAGCGTTGTTTTAGTGTTTTCCATTTTAGATATAAATATCACTAAAAGCAATACCAAGTCCTATATCCATCAGTCATGGTGTTATCAACCTACCCATGGTGATACTGAAGCAGCCTAAAACCTGCTTTGCAGAGCACCTACACACAGTTTCATGCAGACACCGGCAGTAAGCATGTCAGAACTTATTTGCCAAGACTCTGTATAGAACAGATCTCGGTAGATTCCGATTTGAAATATGTGAGAATGCAGAGCACACAGAAGACAGGGACAGTGTACTCACTACTCTTCTGGTGCTGTGATAAAATATCACGGCCAAAAGCAACTTTGAGAAAAACAGATTAATTTCATCTTACATTTCTAAGAGGGATGGAGTCCATAATGACTGGGAAGCATGACGGCAGCCGACTGATAACATTTTAATCCAGAAATAGGAAGCAGAAAAAAGGATGAGGTGAGAGTATAAATCCTGAAAACCAACCACTAGTGATTTCCTCCAAAAGGAAGCAGAAAAAAGGATGAAGTGAGAGTATAAATCCTGAAAACCAACCACTAGTGATGTCCTCCAAAAAGACCTCGCCTATAAACATTCTCTAATCTCTCCCCAATCAGTGCCACCAACTCGAGATAAAGTATCAATATTTGTCCATTGATAATTTAACTTGCTATCCACAGAACAAAGAAGGCCTCTTACTTCCAAGGTAACTATGTTTATGCTTACAGTGAATCACGAGTGAAGAAAACATCCAGCCTATAGAACATCTTGACAGTCTTCCATCGTATCTTCTCATCACCCTGGCAAATGGTCCTCAATACCCACTAGACGACATCTCCGTTCTCCCCGTGCTCATGTCTCAAGTGAATACAAACACTGAGCTTGGATGCTGAGCACCATCATGGCTATATGACTACGACCTACTGACTTCTAGATATCACCTTCTTAGTTTGGGGACTCCTGACAAGTCCCTAGTCAAATGCTATCACAGTAAAGTGTGTGGCTTGGAAATATGCACAGCACAGTTAATGTTTCTTGACTTGCTTAATAGGTAGTTATCGGAAAATCCAGGTCTGGTAGCAAGAGCTAGGATAATACCACATAAGTGAAGTCCTTCAAGTGCAAACGCTAACACAGCTGTCTAAAAATACATACTATCACCGAAGACCTAAACAGTGTGTGTACGAAGTTTGGATTTAATAGCACAGGAACAAAGAGAGTAACTAGTTAAATGCATTCAGGAACCAACACAGAAAGAGCTATGCACTGCAGGGACCCTATCAACCCCTAATGCTAACCATACAGGAAGTTTGAATACTCCTGACTGAAACATGAAAGGCCAGACAGCTAAGGAGGTCCTGGTAGGCCAAAGAATAAAGAATGTCAAGGATCTGAGCATGTATTGGAAACAGGTGGTTAACACAGACAACACAGCCTGGAAGAGCAAAGTGAAGGAATCTGAAGGAGCTCAGGTGAGGGAGGAGAGCAATAGGTCCATGGTTTCCTGGGAAAGGTAGGATGGAGAGAGCAATAGGTCCATGGTTTCCTGGGAAAGGTAGGATGGAGAGAGGCAGCCCCTCGCCTTTAAGGCATAGTGACAAGAACCAGGTGTGGTGGCACACACCTTTAATTCCAGCACTGGGAAGGCAGTTGCAGGCAAACACTGTAGATAGGCAAACCTATCCACAGCAGAGTTCCAGGACAGCAAGGGCTATGCAGAAAACCCTGTCTAGAAAGACAAACAAATAAACCAAACCAAACCAAGAGACACAATGGCATTTTAAGTGAATGTCTCCATTTCCTCAGGGACTCTCTCATTTATCTTAAAGGACACAAGGGCTCAAAGAGAATGAAGGGAAGAAGATTCTAAAAGGCTGGAATGTGAATAGTTAGGTAGTTAGACTCACTGATAAGCCTCATGAACACTGTATCTAGGGAAGGATTTCAAGATTTTACAAAAAACATTACATCTAACCTTTACAAACAGGATCCTTTTAAAAGCAGGATTAATACCTCCATGTGGTAAGATACTAATTTTAATTTTAGCAGTCACACTGATTGAGGAGACACAAAAGTCAAGAATGGAATAATGATTTTTGATGCATTTATATTTTATTAACCTTTCCTTCAACAAGTATCTAAAAATAATTTGTAAATCAATGGAAACTAGACATGCCATATTTAGCATTTTGATAAAGGCTCTCTCTCCCTGGTGGAAACGGATCTAAACCAGACATCACAGAGTTCAAGTCCAGAGAGGTACAGTGGCTTTACCTAGGTCTCACGGGTGGCCTGTGGCTCAGGTGGGTCTCCAAGATCCCCTGGCTCTCTTCTGACCTCCTATGGAAGAATCTCTCCCAAAAGACCGGAAACACTGGATCTGACTATCACAGTACCATACATCTCAGTGACATACCTGTGGAACAGTAGGAATTATAAGAGTATGATACCCTTCCTCAGAGCCAGAAAAAGAAGGGCAGAGATAATTTGGCTATTTTTCTTTCTGTTCTATTTCTGTTTCTGTGAAAAATAACATGACTAAAAGCAAGAGAGAAAAAGGAAAGCGTTTGTGTGGCTTACAGTTCCAGGTTACTGCCCATAATTAAGGAGAAGTCACATCACACACACATTCAAGATAAGGAAGCAATATATGGGTTCATCCTGCTTGTTCTCACACTGTCTTACATAGCTCAGAACCCTCTGCACAGGGAATGGTACCAGCCATAAGGGACTCAGCTTTTCCTACACCAACTAAGGATAAAGAAACAGAGGAGGTCACAGACCAACCTGATAAGAATTACTTTCTCAGGTAATTCTAGGTTATAGCAAATTGATAACTAAAAACCACCACACCCTCCATATCTTGAGTGTAGAATGTTACCTCGAGGGCGGGACCAAAGGAGATCAAACTCAGATAAGTAGACAGATGACCAGTTAACCTCTTGAAAGAGGAGAGGACAAAAAGGGAAAAGTGTGGAGAAACAGGTGTTTTCCTGCGAGATTAAGTTTGGCAAACAGTAACTTGACACAACGGCTTTGGACTCCATGGCAGCCATGAGAAATAACCATTCATCTCACCCCATCGATTTCCTATCAGTAAATGAGAGAGATCGAACCTGCACTAAAACTTGAGGATTGAATGGTGCACAGCTGTACAACAGCTCCAGGTTCACACTCCAGCTAGATCAAAGGTAATGACAAATTACCTTTAAATGACATCACAACCGCCTAGCCTCTGTTTCATACCTCCAGCCATCTGGAAACACTATTGAAACATCATTTCCAGCAGCAAACCCCACCTTTTCTGACAGCCTTAATCACACTCTGATTAGTTCAAAGACATCAGGAAGGAAGAAAGGGGGGGGGGTGGCAGAGAACCTTCTAACTCTCCCTACTTCCTTGGAAGACAAAATTGGTGCAGGATGTTAAGACTTATGAGCTACAAGCCAGTCATTTCTCCCAACAGTGGTGTGTTCTCTAATTAAAGCCTGACTTGCTATTTTAGCCTTAATGTTTCTGGAGAATTAATTACAAGTTCACAGAAACATACACAGAGATGTGACAGACTAGCAATTGAGTCTGTTTAATAACTCTGAAACCACAACTGAAACAGACTTCCTCGGGAACTCATTTCCACTTCCTGGCATAAACTGTCCTTGAAACTCTCACTCAGCCTTTTTGTTTTGCTTCCATCAGTTTACCATTGGGATGGAACGAGCTATATGGAGGAACTGTTTCAGCTACAGCAAGAATGCTCTCTCCATTGCAGCTGCACTTGGAACAACCACTTCTTCTGTGGAGCATCTGAAGTCAGAAAGAGTCTGAAATGGGATGGTAGGTGTTCAAAGCCTCCCCCTTTCTAAGAAGACAGTATGCAGCACCTAAAGAACTGTTAGAGGGCTCCACTGTGGCGAGCCACAGGTGTCTTCCAGCTTTGTGTATGGCATTAACTAAGCTGGGGATAAGGGGTCATCTGATGTCAGCATCCTGATATCTACCCAGCCAACCCCATGAATTTATGCACACACAGATGTGTACACACACAAACAAAACCCCTCCATAATTAAAAAAAAAATCTTTCCCTGAACCTCCAAGAGTTTATACACAAATTGGCTCACAAGTTGAGAATAAGAGCACATCTTAAACCAACTTTAAGTTCCATGCAAACTACAGAGACAGCTGAATTGTAAACAGAAAGGATTTTAATCCCACACTCTGCTATTGAATAGAGAAAGCTACAGTTCTTTCCTGCTCATTACTCTGCATGATGAATATGTTCTTCCTGCAGCCCATGGGAGGAGGGAAAGTACACTTCAACTCAGAGATTCAGGAGGCAGAAATTAGCCTGAGCTATCTGCATCTGATCTCCTCTCTGCCCTTAAGAGGCACTAGGTCTGGCAGGAAGGAAGCTGGGGCTGATTGCCAAGAACCGAGTCAAAAGGCACAAGCTCTAAGTATCCTCCAGAGTGCTGGATGAAAGCAAGGCCTTTCTGGGATCCTCCAGGTGGGAGAGCTGTCTCCAAGGACACCAAACCGCCATGGGTGAAGGAAGACAAGGGGAGGACAGCAATCTCTAACGGGCCAATGCGGGGCTTCTGCCCCACTCTCGCCCTCTCCCTCCCCCAGGACATCTCCTAGACAACAGAGTTCTCCTTGGCAATTAACAACAGAGCCAACAGACACAGGCCATCACAGTGAACTGCATTACAGCATCCTGCATTTCCAGTTGCAGATAATAATGCAGTTAGCAAGCAGCAAGTCTTGCATGTGCATTCCAACATGGAGGGTTGAGGAAGGATGTACAAGTTGATGTTCTGTTTGGTTTTATGGTTTTTTTTATGATTTTCTTTTTATACTGTGTTTATGTGAGTTGATGTGAATGTACACATGAATACATGCATGTGTGCACATCTGTTTGTGGAGGGAGGCTAGAGAGTCTAAGGAAACCATTTACTTTGCTTTTTTAAACTGAAGGTCTCTTGTTTTTACATGGAAGTCTCTAAGTAGGCACTGAGTGTCGGGGAAGCAATTCCCAAGGATCTCTGAACCTGTCCCACCTCCCCAATATAGGAATTACAAATGCAGGCCACCAATTTTGGTTTTACTATGTTTTATCACAATTTCCAAAAAGAGCCATAAGAAAGCCTAATGTCTGTGAGAATGGACTAAAGAAAAATGTGTCTCCTTCAGAGGAGAGCTGCACCAGCCCCAGGAAACGGACCCTGTCTTTATAAGCCATATGATCAGGAACATTCTATTTACTCAACTTTCTGTTATAGAAATATGTCCAGTTGTATAAACTAGTTGAATAAATTGACTCTGACATAAAGGACAAGGGAATTTTGAGCTAGGAAACCACATGCAAAATGCCCATATTCTCACTACTATAAAAGGAAAAGGCAGCAGATGCTCCTGTGTACAGGGAACAGCTATATATTCAAAGGGAAGTATTGAAGTACACTGAGATTTTTCTAAAGGGGGTCTAAGAATAGATACACTGACCTATTTTAAATTAAAAGGTTATCTAAGTTCTTCACAATCAACTGGGCTTTATCTAAAACATGTGTACTACAAATCTCAACTACTGCAGACAAGGGCCTGGTTCTTTGATTTCAGGACTTGTCAAGAGATAGGGTTAAATATCTCATATAAGTACTGTAAGTTCTGATTAAGTGCTCCATCGCACCAGCGGCTGAAAAGAGGGCTCAGCAGTTAAGACTATGTTCTGCAATTATAACAGGACCCAAGTTGAGTTGCCAGAACCAGTGTCAGGCAGCTCACAGGGCACCTATGAAACTCCGCTCTAAAGGACTCAAAGCCTTCCTCTGCCCTCTGCAGACATCCATACACGTGGAGCATACAAGCAAAAACACATGGATAAAAATGAAAATATATCTTAAAAAACATAATAAAGACTAGATCTAATCCTTCCCTATTTTATCAAGGCCTTCTTTAAAGTAAACGTCAGGGACCTATATCTTATATAAACATATATACTACATACAAATACTACACTCTCACACATCCACCACACTTATTATATAAAACATATATACTATACGCACCACCTCATCCATATACACAGATACCGAACACATGCACATAACACACAGATACACACAGCCTCACCTAAAACAAGTTGGTGGGAAATTAGTTATATGCCAAAGAATTGACACATGACCCCTCCTGGATAAGAAAACAACTCTCCAAATATAAATTGGCACACTATCCCCCAGGCACTGATAAGTAAGTATAAAAAAAAAAAAAAAAAAAAAAAAAAAAAAAAAAAAAAAAGGCACTCCTAGTCTTGGGGGGGGGGGGTCTCCAAAAGATATAGAAGCTAATTCAGTAGCCATTTTACTCAATTACCATTCATGTTCACATCATCTCTACCATCCCATGTTGTTAAGAAATCAGTGATTCTATAGTTAATATAATAACTCCTAGAAAATACACATAAATATAATTATATAGAGAGACTCCTTTACACAGAGAATGGCACAGAAAAATGGCAGCCAAGCAATTTTAACTGGATTGGTAGTATGAATCTGGATGATTCTAATTAAAGCATCTCTTTTAAGATGGGATTTGATCTTTAATATTCATTGACTACTTTGCTTCCTACCCACACACAGCATATTATTTGCCCTACAGTGGCTTGGTACATCAATTATGGTAATAGTTTGTGAATAACATTCACATTATGGAAAAATGAGCCTGGTTACTTAGCTCTCCCTTTGGAAATTTGTCACAAACATATACATCATCTGTCTCTGCTTAAGAAGACGGCAATTAGTAACTACAACTGTATGTACTTTTTTTAAAAAATTAAGGGGACAAGAGATTCACAAAGTCATGTTTTCAAATGTGCTTACGAAGTGTATAAAATCATTCATTTAAACAGGCTGAAAATAGAGAATGCAATCTGACAAAATGAGAAATTGCCCACTAAGAGCACACCGGGTGTTGGTATGACAAAGCATCCCACAAATGACATGTCTTATTAAATGATTCTTTTTCACCCACAAAAGGCTAGAAACAGATATGCCTCAGGGCTAAGGGAGGCTGGAAAACAATAGCAATATCATCAAGAGAGGCAGACCTGACTAGCATGCTTGTTTTACACATCCCAGCTCAGTTAAACCATGTTCTCAAGTGCCCGCCACAAGTACCGGGTTAAGAAACAGAGTAAATACGACACAGTTCTTGAGAAGGTTAGCACATAGTTACATTTCGGAGGCATAATGAATACAATTTCGTCTGAGAGAGATCTTTAAGACAATAGTTCTGTCTGTGGGTAGAGAAGGAGTGAGAGGTCTAAGTAGCTGTGAACTCAAGTGTGAAGACACTGGCGTTCATGAGCTAAGGAGGAGGAGTTCTAGGTGACAATAAGGTCCAATTCTGAACATGAGAAAAAACAGGTGAGCAGCTCAGGACCAGCTGGTGGAAGAAACAACTGAGATGCTTGGTTGGGGTTAACATCTGCCTGGATACTTGTGTTGAGATAGTGACTCATGTAGGAAATGATGAAAACAGAATTTCCTGAAGTATCTGAGGGAACTATTCTATATTCTATAAGAAACTTGCATAATGTCTAATAACTAACAGGCTCTTGGTAGTTCTTTAAATGTCAGCCACTCAGTGCAACCAAGAAAGCAGTTATTTCCAATCAAAACGACCTTCACAACAAGAAATTCACAGACAGGGAAGATGAGCAGCCATGGCAAGGGTGGGGTTGGGGCTATAAAAACTAGCTTGCCACACAGGTTCTTTTATTGCCCCATTGCTCTCAAAGACTAATCACTCAACAATGGGGAGGCTTCAGATGCAATGGGCTAAATCTGGAACAAATGAGTAGTCATAAAAAACCCACAAGGTGGGATGTATGTAAAATTTAACACTAATAAACCAGAAGTGTCATCGCTGCTGCTTCTTCCCCCCAGCTGTTGCCAGGTGCTTACTTTATTTCACTACACTTGTTTCTGAGAAGAAAAATTTTAAACATCACTCATCCTCTTTGCTAAAAGGTTATATGTTTAATTAGTTATTTTGTTTGTTTAGACTGTGTGTGTGTGTGTGCGTGTGTGTTTTGCACGAGCAACCCAACTGTGAAAATGTCCATGAGGTCTAGAAGATGGCACTCCATGCCCAGGATGTGGAGTTACAGGTGATTGTGAGGCTCCACATTCAGGAAACAAACTCTGGTCTTCTGCAAGAGCAGCAAGTATTCTTAATCAGGGAGCTATCTCTCTAAGTTGTTTTATTACTGCTGTGATAAAGCACCATGAGCAAAAAGAGAAGAAAGAAACAGGGTCAAGCCATAAACTCTCAAAACCAGTGGCCTTTTTCAGCAAAGTTCCACTTTCTAAGGTTCCAAAGACTTTCAAATACATGAGCAAATAAAAGACAATTCTCATTAAAACCATATCTAATCTCTTAAAGCCTTCTTCGCTGAAAGTAAATGATATGTCATTAACACACTCTATAAGCCACAGGCACAGGAACAAGTCTTGAAACAGTGGTAGCAAAAGGCTGAAGTTATATACCTTTTGTGATCTTTCTTCGGGGCTTGCATACCCTACGAAGTGCCGGCCTGACAGAACCTTCATGATGGCACAATATGAAACTAGGTATTAAATATAAATGATGCTTAATGCCTTTGCCTCTCTATGTGTCCCAGAAACCATTTGGTGGATCTGGAGGAAGTTTATATGTAAGCATAATTATGATTCTACATTAGACCATGCATATACATGAATAGGCACTGAACTTTAAAAGGCACAAACACATATACACACACATGTGAACATGGGTGCAGTGCCCATAAACAAGATGTTGGATCCCCTGGAAGAGAAGAAAACATGAGCAAATGCTGAGCAATCTCTCCAGCTCCTATAATGTATTTCTAACTCTATGAGCTGGGATAAAAAGGTTATGAAAGCTGTACTTCTAGTGGAAGTAGACCCTGGGATGTTTGAAGAGTCACTGTGGTCAAAATACCAAGTGAAGGAAGCAGAGGAGATGAGACAGCATCTGTGACATACTGGGAAGGATACCAATGTAGGTGACACTTCATCTGAATGTCATGTCTATACCGAGTGTATCATTTAGAAAAGACATTCTTTAGGCCTTTCCTTTCTTTACATAAAAAGGAGAATAATACCTACCTTAAAAAGGCTGTGGGTGCTCTGAAAAACTAGAAGGTTACTAAAAGGTTTAGATACACAGTGGGTATTTATGTCAGGGATGCAGATAACCCCTGGTAGAAAAGCTTAAGAATATGCAACACAGCACAGCCACGTTCACTTAGCAGTTAGGTCTTTGGGGAAAACAGGGCAACAGAGTCTAGTTGTATAGCCCTGGGTAGCCTTAAACTCAGAGATTTATCTGCCTGTCTTCCAAGTGCTGTGATTAAAGACATGTATCAGCAAACTAAGCTAGGTTATTACTTTTTAAAAAAAAAAAAAAAAAAAAGAGCCAGAAAGTGGTAAAGCATGCCTTTAATCGCAGCACTCTGGAGGCAGAAGCAGGAGAATCTCTGAATTAGAGGCTAGGACAAGATGAGTTCCAGGACAGTCAGACCTTCACAGGGAAACCCTTGGGGGTGGGGACATAACACGATACTGCCAGTATATAAGTACTTTCACCACAGAAGTTCTAAGAATGAGGAATTAAGGGTACGGTAATGAACTTGACTGTGGTAACAATTTTATATTGTAGAGAAAGAAAATTGCCAGTGGAGTATGAAGTGTGTATATAAGTGGGGTAAAAAAGGATGAAGCATCACAACCCAAATCATCCCGTCTCAGGCTGGGTAGTTGGCTAAGAGGAAAAAATACATAACATAAGCACGAGGAACTGAGTTCTATCCCCATGTAAAAGGAATGATGATGTGCGCTTGAAATTCCAGAGCTAAGGGAAGGAGACAGTTAGATCCCTGGGGTTCCATGGCCAGGCAGCTCAGTATAGTGAAATATACACAAATGTACCCTCAGTAAAATCAGGGGAAAAATGGCAAACACTATTCGCGATGCCACCCTCTTCTATGACATAATCTGGAGTACACCTTGTACAGAGCACAAAAGGCCTTCCTATGCCATTGACCAAGCACACTACTATCTGAACCTAGAAAACTGAAAGTAAAGGAAGAAGGGCATAGTAGCCTATACCCATCTACAAAGATTCTTAATTACATTAAGAATGCTGTCTGATCATGCTTAAGAATCTGGCTTTAAAAAATTAGCCAATATTATGACTCTCCTCAGTCTGGATCCCTGAAGAGTTATCAGAGATAGGATGTAGTGCTAGGAATGTGGCTAAGGGGTAGATCAGTAGCCTAGTATGCACAAGGCTTGGGTTCCATTGTACCCATGTGTAAACCAGACATGGTGATGCACACCTGCACTTTCAGCACTCTAGAGGTAGAGTCATGAAAATCAAAAGTTCAAGGTCATTCTCAACATGAGTCTAAGCTGCTCCATGCTCTTCCCCCAAAAATAAAAAAATAAGGATAGGTAAGTGTATAGTAGATCCTCAAACATTTAGGATTACTTAGACAGGACCTTAGGGAATCTAGCACCCACACAGAAGGTCCACAAGAAGAAAAGTTAGAGAGGTAAATACATTTGAACAACCATTCTTGCTTCCAAGATGAGAATTCACAAAAGCTGTTTAGGGACAGACAACTGGAATTGGCTTCTACTACTGAGAACGCTCATCAGCAAAAAAAAAAAAAAAAAAAAAAAAGGGGGGGGGGTAGTGATGGGGCTGAATTAAGAAGAAGGTAGAACAAGAGGGTCTTCATCTAAAAAAAAAATCACAACAAACAGAAGGTTAACGAAACATAAAATGTTCTAATGTCTGTGCCTACAGAACACCACAGGCTGGCCACTCTTGGGTGAATGGAACGGCAACAGAAGGCTGGGTCTCCCCAGATGCTGGGGCACATTCCAACTGCTGAACACAGCCTGTTAGCAATTTTGTACTCAACCACCAGAATGAAAACTCAACCCTCCAGAATGAAAAAAGGCCCTTAAACGTCTTCCTGACTGCTGTTAGTGGTTGCTTTAATCTTTTAAGCTCTTGGGCTTAATACAGCAGCTGCCATCATGAGTGCTTATTGTTGGTAAGGCTAGGAGGAAAGGGGGAAAATAGCATACTAAATTCAGAAACAGATTTCTGTTCTACCAGGCTGCAGGCCGAAATCAAAGAAGAGGGAAAACACAAGAAGATAGGATGAAAAGAAGGCACTCCTCTAGAGCAAGCAGAGGGCCCGAGGAGACGTAAGATCCTCTAGCACGCTTACAGAACTACTTGACGACACCCCACCATTCTCCAGCTCCCAAGCTAAGTACCATCCTCCCGGCACAAGACCTCTTCATGAAGTGCTCATCAAACAATGAGAGACTCGGGTAGCTAGGCCAAGATGTCGTCAAATTAAAGCCAACCTGGGCTATCCAATTAAGACCCTATCCTACCAGACAAACAAACTACAACAAAACATGACGCTCCTTTGAGACAAAAGACCACTACACTGGACAGCTAAGTCAGCTGGTAGTGGTGATCGGGTTTAGCACAGAGATCCTTCCTCGATCAGTACAGTAGAGAGCAACCAATGACAACTGACACATGGGACATTGACTTCAGATCTCCATTTCAGACCTGCACATGTACATCCATACCAACACAAATGCAAGTATGCACAATACACAGATCACATAAACGTACATGGAGAGAGAGTGAAAGTCACTCATTAAGAAAAGCAACAAATTCAAATTGTAAATGCCTGAGACGTCATAATCAGGTAACTTGAATATAACACACTGGCCTTCAAATTCTGCATAGAGAATAATGTAAATACTCTATCCAAAGACCTTAGAACAAATAAATTTAGCAGCTACACGACACAAAAAACCCAAACACAGTTAGTAGCATTTTTTATATCCAATAACAAACTTGCTGCAAAGAAAAAAATAATTCAAGACAGCACTCTCATTCACATGTAGCTATAAAATATAGCAGCAAAGAATAAATTTAACCAGGGAACTGGAAGACCAACAAATGAATTATAAAACATCAATAAATGAGTAATTCACACATGAAAGAGTGAAGCCTTCTCATGTCCATTACTTGGGAAAAATGATGTTAAATTACCCATATTACTTGCCATTGTATGGACTAGTGTCTCTCGAAAGTTCACATCTCCACAGAGTGACAGTGTACTGTCAACCACAGTAAGAATCAGAGGCCAGTAGGAGGGCCCTAGGTAATCGCCCTTGGTGAAGATTGCAGAGAACGAGCCCATGTTTTTTATTTGCTTTCTGGCTGAGTTTTAATTGGTCACATACTTCTACCATCATGTACTACTCTGCCAAAAGAAGAAAGCCAAGTGGTCATTCAATCACAGACTGAAATGTTTGGAGCTGAAATAAACCTTTTCTCTTTAAAAGTTTGGTATCTCAAGTATTTTGTAAGAGGAAACATAATGCTAATATAATTTAGAGATCCAATGCAATCCTTGTCAAAACACCAATGACGTTCTTCACATAAATAGGAGAAGTAACATCCTAAAATTCATTTGGACACAAATAAGACCTACATCCATTTTGACCCTGTGCTCCCATGGTTAGGGAAGCAGTATTCACAACTTCAAGACATGAATCAGCTGTCACATATCCATCATCAGTACATTGATGGATGAGCAAAAATGTCTGTTAAAGCATGCTCAGTGGTAGGAGAAGGTTATTACAAATTAAGGGCTAGCTTTCTAGAGCTGCTATGAGCACAATATGTCTGTAGTTTGGAACATCATATGATATATACATTCTGTTTGACTCTAAACATAAACGTAACTATAAAATTAAGGTATTACACAGAAGCCTTTGGCAACATAGATATGGAAAGAAAGAAACCCTTGGTTGAGAGACCATGATTCAAAGAGCTCCTGATACAATGCCTGGAAAACAGACCAGGGGAACCATGAACTGGTCCCATGATAAAGCAAGAAAAACTAAAAATAAAAACACCAGAAGGCATATGTTCTCAGTAGGAAATGAGGTACTGAATCTAGCAGTAAGACTCTTCGGTAGCATGAACAATTTGTTAATTTTACACACCTTTCTGTGCAGAGATTTTAAACAGAGGCAGACAACAACAAAGTTTGTCTTCCAGAATCTACTTCCCAATTGGCTGAGACTCACTGATGCTTGAGAGGGAACCCTAGTACCCCTGATACCATCCGTAAAATATATTTGTCTGTAATTACACTGATAGCTTAATGATTCACGAATGGCTTGATGTTTATGTGACTTGGCTAATTCAGTACTCTCCTCTTTTCAATCACGAAAAAGTTAGAGCCCCTTAAAATTCGTCAAAAGAAAAATACATATTACAAATACTAATGGATGCCATTATGCTTTCTTAAAACCATTTTTAAAAGTAAGTAAACAAAAACGTTACTCACAATGAGAAAAAATACATTAGCAGTTTCAATTGTTAGAAGAAATTATGCAAGTAGAAAAAAAGACAGTGCACACCTAACTAGAAATTAAAATCAGACCATTTCTTCTTTAGATAAAGTCTAGTTAAATCGCAAAAAATAATCCATTTTTCCCTAAGTTCAAAAAAAAAAAAATCCCAAGGTTTTTAATATCAGTTTTCAAGATTGAGGGGAGAAGTTGTTTTTAAAAGCACCAAAATCATCAGTAAGTTTGAGTCACACTCCCTTTCTCTAAGGTAAGAACTTCTACTTGAATAATATGAGAAACGAATATTACAAATGAATTCCTGTTGAGAAAAAAAAAAGCTAGCTAAAAGCATTGTGCTCCCATGTTACATCCCAGAGAACAAATGAAAATCCAGCTTCCACCCTGGAATCGCCTTATGTCAAATTCCCCAAAGTAAGAAAGCACCCAAGAATTCATTATCCTGCTGGCTGCTTCTGATGAAGACTCCAGTTAATTCAGTGTATGGATTTACTGAGTCCTCAAAGGTATAAGATGGGGGATGGATTGTGATGGTCTACTCCACTTTATCTGAGGTTTATTATACCTGTTCTCAGCTCCTCCTGGTTCTACCTAGCACAGGGAATGATACAATGAAAATGCATTCCTTACCAAAAGCGAGTAACTACTACTTCCTAAAGACATCAACGACAACGCATAACATAATGAATCAAACATCCCTGTAGTATTTCAGTGGCTAACTTAGCTCGAAGGAGTATTTAATGTGGTATTTTCAAAGCTGTGAGAATCAAGGCATGGTCTACCTTTTGATACTGCAATGATATGGTCATTTCTAAGTGTCAGGCTGCACTGGTAGCTGTCTTGAGACTCATGTGGCATTTGGTTGGCAGGCTGGACACACTATGAAGGGGTCAGGCCCAAAGTTAATCCAGACAGTAAGAGAAAGATTGGAAAATTAAGCTCCATAATGATACAAACCATGTATTTCAGCATCAGGCAAATGACTGAAAGAGGCCTAGATATCAAACCTCATAAGCAGCCTGAACTTGCTGTGAACAAAAATGAGCATTTCACCATTTTGTGAAACTATTTTATTATAATCCAACAATCCTAACATCTACAGTAAAATAAGTATTGAAAGAAGTGAGCAAAGTTCTTTGTAATTTACTACTATATATGCTGTCATCATATTCTCCACATAAAGATTATATATTTACTAACACAAAATGACTACACAGAAAATGAATATCCTGTCCTTGGTTTTGATTTTATTTTTATTCTGTGTATGTGTATTCTAGTTTACTTTGTATTGCTATGAAAAACCACTGCACAAAACCAAAAAGTTTAAAAATTATGTTGGAAAAGTTGACCATCTTATCCAAAGCTACGTACCTAAAAAAAATGGCTGAAAGAGAAGATAATTCATTTATCTAACAGCTTCACAACTGATTCCAAATCCAGCCTGAGTCCGATACTAAGATAACCAATAAATTCATAACTCACCACAAGGCCCTCAGAACTAAGCAGGGCATAGTCCTCACCTGCACGAACCTCTGGCACTACCATCAGCAAAGCAGCTGGGGGCAGGTCCCATCCCCAGGCCTGATGGGCAGTAGAGTTCTGTTTCCTTAACACTTATAGTGAACTGGTGATCAGATCTAAAAGCCTTCCTCAGGCAAGGCATTTGGTTTTTCCATCACTGCTGTACCTGAGGACTCATGCTTAATAAAAATCTAGCCACATTTGCCTCTCACTGGTTCTTGGCTTGACCATCTGTCACCTGTCCTTCATTCCTTTAGCAACTTCCAAACTTCTTTTTGCTCCAGGTGATTTAACTCTGCTAAAGCCCTTCACCATGATCCTGCAACACCACTGGGCTCACCAACAAACACCACAGGGCTCACCAACACCACTAAAGCTCCACCCTTTGATAAATTTTCTTTTTAAATTCTGTAGTCAACTGGCCATCAAACACCACCCCTTGCATGCCCATTTCCTTCAGGACTGCTTGTCCCTGCTGCATTATCCTCTAGGCCCTGGTATCCATGGGAACCATCAAGAAACGATGCCCCACTTAATGCCTCAAGTTATACAATGAGCGTTCTAATACTCAGTGTCTCTGCTTCTGCAGCAGACAGGTTCCATCTGCCACCATAACCCAGGGCCTAGAAAGCCAGACAGTTGGGTTCTTCCATTGCTTCTTTAATCAAGGTTTTTGCAATGCAAACAGCCCAAGTGCTGACTGAGGCCCCATCTGAATCTGAATCGTGAATCTCCAATTTCTCTGGAATAAAGGTCTGACCTGAGAGTTATCTTCTACCACTTGTCGATCTTTCTCCATACTATCTGACTCCTGTCATGGATTTCAAGTATTTGGATCATGGAGGTCAGAAGGGCACTGGTTAAATCTGTCTCCTCCTTTCAGACCTCCAGCTCTATGAAGCACCAAGACAATATATATACCTCCCCATTGTTTTCAGCCAAACTACCTACTAAACCAGAAGCCACTTCAGAGGATACTAAGCAATTTATCTTTTCCCAGTTGTAATTCTTCCTCCTCCATACAAACCAGTTCCATCTGGACAACCTGAAATGTCTTCTTATTGTACACAAACAGTGGCCATAATACTCCACAGCAGCTTACCTATACTCTCAACTATTGTGTGCTACTCTCAGAAATTATGAAATTTGCTCTAGTTCTTCAATTATTCTCAAAAAGTCTCCCCAGTCATACCAAGAAACCCATCCATCAAGAAGTGTACACACCACTGTGTCAGCATGACAGAGTGAAGTAGTCAGGTATCCTGAGAGCCTTCGAACACACACTCTGCCTTCCAATGGCTCAGTCTTGGTTACATGTTATGAGCTACAAGAGGGGCAATGTGACTGTGGGGATATGTTTCAAATTTAATAAAAACCAGTCTGGAATATCAAGAGGACAGAGCCATCTCTTCCAGTCTGTTTGTTTTGTTTTTTTTTTTTTTTTGTCTGAGACAGAGTTTACTGTGTAAACAGTCCTGGCTGTCCTGGAACTTGCTTTGAACTCACAGAGATTCTCTTGCCTCTGCTTCCCAAGGGCTGGGACTAACAGTGTGAGCCACCACTGCCTGCCTGGGAGCCTGGATCTCCCTCTGTAAACTAAGCTGGCCTCAAACTCTGGTTTGCTGGGATTAAGGGCATAAGTCACCACTCCTGGATATTCCTCATGCTGGGATTAAAGGTCTGAGTTACCACTGTCGGATCCTACTAGACTGACTGTGGGTAGATCCCTCTGATATCTCAGATTGGTTTCTATTAAATTTGAAACATATCCCCACGGGTGACTGTTACTACAGGAACTAGGCACAGGAGCTCATACCACAGAAATAAAGGTATTAATGTCGGGATTGCCTCCTAGACACACTTCACCCTTAAGACAGCTCAGTTTCAGCTGCCTGACTCATCACCCATAGGGAAGCAATGCTATTGCTCTTCCGAGACTCATTCCAGTTTTGACTTGGTCTTGCTGATACTGCCAAGTATTACATGAAATCTTTTCCTGGCAAGACATAAAATATCTACCACTTCCTTGTAGGGAACAAAACAAAGCTAAGAACAATTCTATCAAGGTCCAATGTGGGGAACCTTGAGTTAGGCTTACTGACAGAATCTGTATGGGTGAAGAGCTAGGTACAAGAGCATGGGCGATTTCAAAACAACTACATCACCTTTAAGTCTCACAGCACCACAGATAATGACTTCTCCATACCTGTGGAGATGGAGTTCTTCATTCTTTTGACCTGTGAAGGTCTACGCTCTAGCACCCCAGAAACCCTGAGCCAGACGTAATCAAAGAAAAATCACATACAAAAGGTCAGAAAGAACAGAAGGGAGTAACTCAAATCAGGTGAGGATACAACAATCCCCCCTTTCCCACAAGTGATGTGTCGGTGCCAACAGACCAGATCACCGGGGCTCTTTTAAGTAATCACAGCTGCTCTGATGATGAAGGCGGTTATGCTTAGACAGCCCCATACAGCAATAAATCAGCAAATGTAGTTTTGAAAATTAGATTTTCTTTTGAGCACTGGAATGCATATAGCTACTCATAAAGCATGGCACAAGCACAGTGTGTCACATTTTAAAAATTACATTGTATAGACATACAGCTCACATTTTCATCATGTTCACCACAGCAGCAGAATTGACAATTCTTCAAGAAAACAAATGTATACTTTAAGAAATTTTGGAGGAATAAAATAAGATCAAGCCCAATAATTCACACAATTGACCTTAAGTAAGAGTGAATCACCAATTCCCAGCCTGCAAAGCTGCTGCAATGGACTTTCTACAGTACCCAAAGTCCACATCAGGATGTACGTATGACTAAATAAATTAGATCATTAACTATCCACCCATTCAATCCCGCAAACATCTATTGACCTTATACTCTGCACCAGCCACCAAATAGCAAACTAATACAATGGCAAATAAAGAAACCAAAAAAATCTGCTTCAAAGTCCAGAGCGGAGCATCACTAGAGAGGCCAGGGAGATGGTTCAGTGGTTAGGAGGGTGCAGTGCTCTTTCAGAGGACCCATGTTCACTTATGAGCACTCAAGTCAGGCAGCAAAAAACTGTCTTCAACTTGACTCCAAAGGGAAAGACTTCTGCCAGCATTAACACACACACGCACAGCCTCCCTTGTAGTTATTATTGTTATTTTTGTTGTTGTTTTAACTCTTTGCTATTTGAGGTCCTGCCACCCAGATCCCTAGCTAACTTTCCTTAAATTGTCACCTACACCTTTTGCCTCTGGGCTTTTAACTTTTGCTATTCTATATAACTTCTCACGCTGTGGCCAGCCTGGTGGACTGGGGCCTGGTGTCCACATCTCCTCCTTTTCTCATTTCTCCCTATTCTCGATTCTTCCCCTTCTACTATTCTCTCTGCCCAGCAGGCTCACCAATATCTCGCCTGCCTAGCTATCGGCCATTCAGCTCTTGATCAGACCAATCAGGTGTTTTAGGCAGGTAAAAAAAACTCAAGTTTCACAGAGTTAAACAAATGCAAAACATAAAACAACTTTGCATCATTAAAAAAATATTCCACAGCACAAACACCTAATATTCTACAACTACCTCTATCCCGCAAACAGACACAATTTTAAAAATAATAAAAAAAATATTTACAAGCACAGAAGGGGAGATTATACTGGGGTCTTAAAGGATGAGTAACAAATTCCAAGATAATAATAGGAGGCATAGCATGTCTGCGAACAAAGATAAATCCTGTTTGGGACTATACATCTGATGGTGTCGTTAACTAGAACATAGCAAATCTTGTTATGCCATGCAGTGGCAAAGCAAACTGACAACGATGAGAGGCAATGGCTTTGGATACCAATTCGGATGCATGCTTTAGCTTGTCTTGACTCAGTCAGCTTAATTATAGCTGAGCAGCTAAAGTAAGAATAACTGCATAAAAGGGAGGCTGTACAACTTAGAATAATTAATGAAAATCATTGGATACAGTAACTGGACCAATATAAACACAGGGTAAGACACTGTTTTATGATGAATGAAAATAAAATGATCTTATAAGCATTCTTCATTTGTATGAATGTCATGTTAGGAACATTCTGCACACATATCTGACTGCAGCTAATCTGCATATCATTTCGTTTGTGATGCTACTGTGGTAAAAGATAAATCCAAATTAAAATAAAGCTACAGAACCAATGTGGAAAAAACACATAATGGAAGATTATTAATATTTTTTAAGTGATACTATGAAAACTTTATGTGGTCATAGAGAATGTTCTTCCCACACAATTCAATTACAGCACTTTTCTAATAAGTAAGAATCATTTCACAGAGAAGGTGACATAGATTAGAATCAGCACAGACAATAAAAATCCTGGTCCTTCACACAAGAGACAATTCTCTGATATCCCATTTCCCATTAATTGAAACATTGGTGAGCTTAATGAGGTTGGTAAAGAAATCTTTCAAATGGCGCAAATAATACCTCAGGTGGAGAGTTTGAAAACTAGTACCCTTACACTCTAGGATATGTTTTCTATTTGATTAATTCACATATATTAAAGAAGGGGTCTCACTATGTAGACCAGGCTTCCCTTGAGCTCACAGAGATCCACCAGCCTCTGTATCCTCAGTGTTAGGACCAAAGGTGGCATGCCCCACCACGATCAGCTTGCTTGCTGAATTCTAACTGGCAGCCAAGTTCTTAGAACTTAAAGCAGCAACCCTGACCCACAGCCACAAGCAAAAATCTCTCTTGATGATATTCACCAATAGAGCAGATAAATGAATCCCATGGAGCATCAAGGGCTCAGCAGTTGTTCAAACCAAGCTACAATTCACTCTGAGAAATCACCTGGAGTCATTTCACAGCAGCTTATCTGAGTGGTTAACAGCTGAGCTACTGGATCACTGCAAAAAGATGCCATTCATAACGTAATGAATAGACACAATTAGTTACAGTCCATAACTCTTTACTTATATATTATTCTCTCAGAGTTAAGTAAACATTTACTTTGTTGTGTATAGACACAGAACTTAGAGGCATTTGTATTGGTCCATACCTTTAATCGTATTACTTGGGAGGAGGTATGGACAAATAGATCACTATGAATTCAGAGCCAGCCTAATCAGTATTTGCAATTTCCAAGCTAGTCAGGGCTCAAATAAAACCCCAAATCAAAGAGAGAAAAAAAAGACAAAAAAGTTGAAATCCTTAAGCAGTTTGAAAACCAAAAGTTTAGGGTTGAAGGTGTGTGTAATTCAGTTGGTATATCGCTTATCTAGTGTACACAAAGCCCTGGGTTCTGTGCCAAATAAACTGGGTGTGATAATGCACACCTATAATCCTACCACTCAGAAAGTAGAGGCAGGAGGATGAATTCAAGGTTCTCTTGGGCTACATAGAGTGTATAAGACCATAATGGCGAAAATGAGGCTCTATCTCAACTGAAAGAATTTTTAAAAAATTAAAAATAAAAAACAATGACAAGAGGTACCAATTATAAACTATGTGAAGAGGGGCCTATTAGTTCATCTCAAGGCTTCTTTTACCACATCTCTAGGATAGGGTCATAACTGCCCTGATTATGAGTCAGAAGCTCACTACCCGACACACACAGGCTACGAACACCTTGTTAGTCTTTCCAGGGTGAAGCAAATAAGCTTAGGATGCATACACAATGCACAGGCATCTTGATAGGGGCAAAAGCATCTGCTAAAAAGACTACAAATAAAAACTTCACATCACTAAGTGATCGTGCTAAATGACAACAATGGGGCCTACTTAGAAATTATTTCCAGAGAAAAGGATAGCGATTGAGAAAAACCCTTCCTGTGTGTGCCGAGTGGATTTAACCCAGAGCCTCAGGCATACAAAGCACCTTTGGTGTCACTAAGCCACAGTCTAGCTCAGAAATCCTTCTTTTGAAACTTAGTTCCGCAATATTTCTACAATCAAGAAAAGCACAAATCGACACTTTTCGAGAATTCTATTGGCCTTCACGAATAATCTACTTCAATCAGGACTGCACCTGTCATTCAATAATTGAAAGGATTTTCAACTCTCAAATCATTACAAGAATAAAAGCACAGGTTTTTCTTGTCAGCAAGTCTCACTGTGTGAGAAATGAACTTCCTATGTGATGTCACGTATGCCCTCAACAATTTTTGTGTTTTACAAAGTGAGCAAACACTTAACTGCCCAAGCGCGGGATCCCTCCAGTCCTCACACACAACACAAGCTCCTAAGAGCTTGATATGGATATAAGTTCCCAAAGAAACTGGATAGATACTACACGAACATCCATCAGGCTAAGCCACGACGACCATTTCACTCAGTCCCTTCAAGCTACATTAGGGTCATAAAGTCATGACCACGAGCACGTCTGGGACACCTGAATGTTCCAGGCGGCTGGGATCAGTAGTGTGAATCTTAGTAACTGTGCCTACTCAGGCTCTTCACTGAACTGAGCATCAGACCTGAGAGAAAGTCAATAGGATCTTTTCAGAGATGACTTTACTGGCTCCCCCCAAATACATGCAAGCAGTTTTTCAAACCAGTTTGTCATTGTTGTTAAGACAAAAAATATTTTGGGGCTGCAGCTAAAGCTCAGCTGTAACACAGTCTGCCTCCCATTCACACACAAAACATGCATTAAATTACTAACAGATCGGGACTACTCTCAAGGAGTCTCCATTTGAGAACACTGATGGCCATGTTTTCAAGTGTACCCGAACCTGGCAATAAATAGATCTATACGGTGAGTTCTTTTTCCACAAGCAAACAAACAAAAACTGTTATGAAAAGCAGTCACCAATAGCTGGTGGCTGGTGTGACAGTTAAGTAGATGAAGGCATTTGTTACCAAGACTAAAATAGCTGAGTTCTATCTCTTGAGCTCACACAGGATGAAGGCAGGAATCTGACTCCTTAAGGTTATCTTTTTACTTCGCATGTGTGTCCTGGAATGTCTGTCCCACCTATGATTAATAGTTGGAATAAGAGTATATTTTAGTGGAATAGTATGCATTTAATAGGTACAATGTCCTAAACTCAAACTCCAAATTCAAAATATAAGTCTCCATACTCTATATGGCAAAGCTAGATATGATTTGGAATTACACTTAGAATGCACATTTTATGTCCATGTGTTTGTTGATTTTTCATATTCGCCAAGGTAAAGGCCTTATTAAGTGGGGTACAGGGAGGCAGGCTGTACTTCTTCCCTCCACTCACAACTGAATAATTCTTGGATATTCATATTTATTTCCACTAACTCTGTAGATTTGTGTCTAAAATAATCTACCTTAAAAAAAAAACAAACCAACAAACTCACAATTATACCCTAAGTACAAACACTATATAGCTATAAGTCCCAGGTGAGACCACATAATCATTTAAACAAAGATTGGTAATACAAAGATGGTGGGGGATATTAAACTGGAGGAAAGGAAGAAAAGAGGGAGGAAGAGGAAAAATTAGTCAAAACAGCCATAGTACAGACAGACTGTTCTACCACAGGTAAACTACGCGGCTGACTCCCACCACGTTCCCAGAGTACAATAACCTACACAGTGAAGATGTATCATTGTCCTTGTAGGTGTGAACGGTTTCCAATCTTCTATCTTCTTTTGTACTAATTTCTATTTGGCGACTTAAACACCTGAAGTAGTTGTTAAAAACTTAAGTGAAAAGTTTACCCTACCTCAAGCGTGTCTCAAGATTCTTTGTGACTAATGGAGAAAATAACATGTTCAAGTTGAGACAGAAGTCTACAATATAAAAATCATGAGTAGAGGCCGAGCTTCGACTTCATAAAAAGACTCTGTTTAAATAACAAATAACAACAACAAAAAAAGATGTCCAGAAAAGTGTCTTCCTGAAAGGCCTGAGGAGAATAGAAACTTGAGAGAAATCCTCGGCAGGGAAGATACTCAGTTGATCAGAGTGTCTGCTCAGTAAGGATGAAGCCCTGGATTCCATTCCCAGAGTTATATAAACTAGGCATGGTAGTGTATGCCTATAATCTCAGGTGGTGGAGGCAGAAGAATCACAAGTTCAAGTTCATCTTCAACAGCCTGGGGTACAAATGTCCCTAAGTCAAAAATTCAAAGGAAGACAAAGAAAGGAAACAGGAGAGGGAGAGGAGAGAAGGACAAAGAAGGAAAAAAGAAAGGATCATGTCTCTGTTAAGAACCAATATAAATCAATCTAAAAATGACTGATTTAAAAAGACAAATAATCATATTTTTGATGTGGCGTAAGATTTTACTGTAGGCATGTCTGAGTAGTACCTATTCATCAAATGACAGCATCATTTTAAGACCGGCCATACTCTGGAACCCAGTATTCATAAGCAGAGGCTAGGTACACCAACAATGTTACTGCTGTTTCTGTCAAAAGAATGCTAATATTTGTGAAGACCATATTAAATACTAGGCACTTTTCTGAGCATAGTACACATGACAAATAATTTAATATTTACAGGGAGCCTAGATGATAAAGCTTATGAATGTACATTAAGGCACATGTGCACTTAGTACGAATTAACATCAGAGGCAACACAAATACATAACTGGGGCTGTACTATGTGGATGCACACTTGTGTGTAGATAGATGTACAACTCAATTTGGCTAGAAAAAGAAGACACATATGGTCTCAATTGGAAGATTGGAATTTGAAGGCTTTTCCATCAGTGAACTTGGTAACCACATCACTCTTGTCAGTAAATACACAAAAATAATTCCAGTGTCACTTTTCCATTGGCAAGTAATTAGAGGATTAAATTGTTGACATATGCAAACTGGTTTTTATAGCTTCAACTGATGGACAGCCTTAGACAGAAGTCACATCACAGTTCTGTTGTGATGCCTGTCAAACAGAAACTCATCCTCATCACGCAGAAAACACCAGCTGAAATATGTTGTAAGTACCACTGCCATAATGCTCTGATACCACAATGTAGCTCACTCTGAGGGATTGCAACTGGAGAAACAAAGCCATGCTGGCTAGCACCCACTGGGTAGGCACCCAGCACCCTTGCCATGTCTTCCCAAGTGAACAGAGGCTTCCACAGACATGAGAAGAGTAATACTTTACTAGTAAGCATTGTGGAGGGAATTGTTTGAGTTTTCTTTAAAAGTAAAATTACTACTAGATGCAAGAAAAACATGTGAGGCCTCCTAGAGTTTCAAATTAATGACACTTCATATAAAAATAAATCTATAAATAACATCAAGCATTCTTAGAAAAACCAACCACCATGAATCCCACGTAAAAGCCAAGACAAGATATCACAGCATGCCAGACCCATTCTAGAGAGACAAAGGTCTCCTTCAGCCACTCAGATAAAATGTATTAAGTATTGACCTTATATCAGGTACTGACCTAGGTGCTGGAGACACACAGTGGAGTGTCAGGGGATTGATTCTAAGTGAAGAAAACAACTTCAGGTGCTGACTGGAGGAAACCAGAACCATACAATGGGAGCTACAGAAGTTGCAGTGTGGTGGGAGGGCAGCATAAAGCTATGAAGCAATGGGACTACAAAAGATTGGGGAGATGGCACAGTTGGGAAAGAGCCTGATGTACAAGCATGAAGTGTACTCTCAAAACTCAGGTAAAAGCCTGGCGTAATAGGGTGAAAACAAAACCCCAGTCCTGGGGTGCAAAGGAGGAAGCTCTATGGCTATGGCTGCTCAGCCAGGCCAGGGAATCAATGAGCCTAGGTTTAGAGGCATTGGGGGGGGGGGAGAGAGAGGAAGAGACAAAGTGAAACAGACACAGAGAGAGAGAGAGACAGACAGAGAGACAGACAGACAGACAGACAGATGGGGTGGTGGTGTAACAATTAAGGAAGGCACCTGACATTGACGTCTGCCTCATTATATATGTGCACCTACATGCACATGTGCACTCAACACATAAACCAGACACAAATATACAATGTGACTGTATCATGAACTGTGTACATCAGTGCATTCATAGTTCGTCCAGTTAAGTCCCTGATAGTTCATGTTCATGTTTCTTCCCCCACTTTTTAAGAGTGTGTGTATGAGTGTTTGCCACCATGTACATTATATCAAGTATTTGCCTGGGGTTAGATGCCCCTGAAATACAAGTGACAAGATGGTTTTGAACCACCGAAGGGTTCTGGGAACTGAATCCATCTTCTGTAAGAGCAGTAGGTGCTCTTAACTACTGAGCTCTTTCTAAAGCCTCTCCTTTTCCTTAGAGGTCCTTCCCCTAAATATTTATGTTTATTCTGAGTGGACTTGATATATCCAATATATTAAAAATAAGTGTCCATAAGTCATAAGCTCAAGAAATACAGAATGTGACCAAAGCAGTTCATCCAGTCTACCTGACTGTCTTCTATCTTTCTAAGCTCTAAAGCCGGGAATGACCTTCTCCTTTCTCAGTTTTGCATACTCTACATTTACCTCCTCCATGAAGAACATCCCGGTGCCTGAGGTCAATCCCACAGTTCTTCAATGTGACCTCTATAATAGTTGCTACAGACGCTTGGAGGAAATTTGGAATGACAAATGGCTGAGGCATCTGCTTTGTAGATGCAGAATTTAGAGAGGTTACCTCAGGGCAAACCAGAGCTGCTATAGACTTACCCCGCCTTGTCCAGTTTCAAACAAACAGGGTAGAAAAAAAAAATGAGAGATGAAGAAGGGAAGGGGAGGGGAGAGAACGCAGCACAAATGCAAAGGCCAGAAAGGACTGTTTATAGTTTCTCTAGATGGAAAAAGATGTTTTAACGTGTACAGTGGAAGCTCAAAGGAGAAAGGGAAAAAAAAGGATTTAGCCCGGTCTGTCACACAGACTTATATGCCCAGCTACTAAGGCTGAGGCAGGAGATTGCCTGATAAGGCCTGTTAATTATAAGCACTGCAAAACAAACAAACAAACCTAAACAGCACTCCTCTGTCCACTCCCCAATGTCTCCTCGTGTCACCCTAAATGTGACATTTGTCATCTCCCATTTTTCCATGGCCTATGCCCTTTAGGTAGAACTAAAATCCCTAAGCAACCCAGCCCCTTGTAGCATCTTTGTGGAATGCATGCAATGCTCACACTCCAACCACTCTTTCTAATGTACTCCTGTCAGTGCCTCAAAAATCACTGTATTCTGTACCTGGTTGTCCGTGGCCATCACCACACACACTGGGATGTTCTTGTTCCTTGTCAGTTTTCATTTCTCATCCAAGGGATGCTGTATCATAACCTCACCCACATACACAACAATCTACTCCATTAGAAAACTCTACCGTTGACTACCATCCTCTCCACCAAGGACTAAGAAGGTTTTAGAGCTCCCTGCCTTGATGCAAACCATAAATATGCTTATGTTTGGTAACAATTTAAACAAAGTAGTCATTTTCTCTGTGCTCCCTTTTATTCCTATAAAACAGGGATGGTAAGAGTATTTCCGTAAATTTATTATGAGAATTATGATAAAGTGTTATAGCTGGAGATGGGTCTGGAGTGAAAAGGACATAGTGCTCTTGCAGAACCTCACAAGTGCCTATGACTCCAGCTCTTGGAGCTCTGACATCCTTTTCTGAACTCCTAGGGTACTTACATTCATGTTCACATACTCAGAGACAGATGCACACACCTAATTATGTTTCTTTAGAAAAGTGTTTAGAACCTTGAAGAGTAAGCACACAAAGAGGTATTATCATTATGGCTGCTGTTCTTTATGGTGAGTGGAACACCTGCTTGTCCAAGATCCAATTATAGGTGCTACGTGATCCCAATACCACTTGAACAATTCTCATTCAGTACGCTGACAATGACTACAGACACAGTGCTCTCTCTAAAGCTGGAGGAACTGACAGCTGTCGGACTTAACAGAGGTGTAAGACGGACAGCTATCAGAAAAGAACATTTGCTAAATTCTCTCTCTTCCTTCGACACAGATGAGAAGGGTTTACCTAAACAGCATGGCACTGCAGCCTAAACGAAGCATTAAGTGCACAGGGCGCTGCATTGAGAAAGGGTTAATAGGAGAATGATGTTGAATTCTATAAACCTCATTCAATATTCATCAACACGGAGGTGTTCCTAATCCCCTACCCGCTCTAGAGGGGGAAGACGGTGGATCAAGAGCTCACTTCACAGATAGTGTTTCATGAAAGCAGTGATATCAAGTTTATCTTCTGGCAGTATGCAGGGCTGAAGCTGCTCTGGCCACTAGAGCAGGACAGTGGAGACTCGGCCAAAGATGTGAGCTTTGGGGCAGCAGCTCACAGGTGATCTAAATAGGTTACAATCCTGAACTTCTGGTACTATATTGATTAAAAAAAAAAAAAAAAAGAACACCTTAAGCCTGCAGAGTCTCTGACATTTAAGGGGGATCCTTTTTAAATATTTCTGTAGGGCAAATTCTTGTCCTTCGAAATGAGAGGAAGAAAAAGATTATTACATTTTGTCTAGTAGATTCACTGTTCACATACTCAACCTTAAACGTGTTAAGCCCCAAGAATCAGTGCATGCCACAGGCATTTACGGGTTAGAAAGGTGATACATATGTTGAAGATAACAGGATGTGATAGCTACACAGACAGCATCTGCTGTGCAAATACAGCATATGATATCACCATGAAATCTAAATCTTTACAAATTGGATTTACTTAAATCAGATATACCTATAGCATGACAATGTTCCACTTCAAAAAAAAAGATCAGCCTTTCCCAGGAGGCATGCAGTGATCTATCAGACAGCTTTGTCATTCTTTGATGCACTTTCCCAAGCCACCATTCATCATGCTTCCTGCTGTGGGAACAGCTGCTGAACTCAGCAGTCTCTCTTGGATAGGCTTGTAGCTCACTTCTACCCACCCCATGCATTTCTGCTCTATTCACCAATTCTATCATCTGTAATGGGTCCCCACTGCTGGGCCTGAACTCCTTTGGATAGTTCTCAAGTTCTCCCAACTTGTACCCAATGACCGGACCTCTATGCTTTACCACTCACATTTGAGAGATTCTGACCTCAATACACCACCCTCACTGTACTTCCCTGGGGTAGTTTAAAAGGTTTCTCTTCCTGTAAGAGCACTGCACTTCAACAGAGGACGACCAGGTATTCTCAGTTTTCGTTCAGACACATTCTGTCGAGAAGTCCTTCTCTTCACATGGGGTTTAATTTAGAATTTAATCTTATTATTTATAAGTGTGTGTGTGTATATGTGTGTGTGTGTGCATGTGTATATACATATATGTATGTATGTAGGGGAGGTAAAATGTGTGCACATAATGCAGGTGCCAAGTGTTAATCCCGACAGGCAAGAATAAGGTCACTACCACAATTTTTTAGACAAATTTGAAGCAAGCTTTATTAAACACTGGCCAGGATGATAAACACTGGCCAGTTCCATATCCAGGATTCCAAGAGTATGGTGGAAAATTATGCAAACCGCACATGCTTCCAGGCTTCATCTAATCAGGGGCAAACTACATCCTGACTTATTTCTGCCCATGTATCTGTCACTTACATGTGATTGCTTGGGGCAGCCAAGATTGTTTACAGAAGCAGAAGCACATGGTTTGTTATCATCCATGAACAAAAGTCCCCAGTATCTCAGGAAGTTATGTGTCCTTGGAAAAGTGGGACTTAGAGGTTAAAGGTATTTTTGTTTTATAGACCTCTTAAACACAGTAATTTAAAGTTAAAACATAACTTTATCCATCACACCAAGGGGGACCAGATACCTCCCAGAGCTAGTGGTTGCCAGATGCCCATCATAGGTACCAAGAACCAAACTTGGATCTTGTACAAGAATATCAAATGTGCCATCTTTCCAACCCCCATATAAAGCTTCTATTCCTACACTCCTGGGCATACTTATGCAGCAAATGTATGACCTACTGACCCATGCTCTTCTGTAAAAACATAAAGATAACTAACTAAGGTTTTGAACTTGAAAATCATTATCTTCTCCCCACAGGGGGTGTGGGGGAAGCTAAAGACAACATTCATCAATCCATCATAGACTCAAGGAAACTTTGGAGAGGAACAGATAGAGCCATGGAAGCTAAATGGGGGAAGGAGGCCACTGCTGAGAAGAAAGTTTTGCTGGACAGTTTGTATGTGAGCCTGGTGATCAAGAAGTCAGAAGAAGATTTCCAGTCCTCTGGAACCTGAGCCATAGACGGTTGTGAGTCCAGTGCTCTTAACCACCAAACCAGCTCTCCAGAAGGTTAGTTTTAACTGCCAACATGACACAAGGAAGAACCATCTGCTAAAAAGTATTAATGAGGCGTTATCCAGAGCAGACTGGCCTATGAGCTTACCTCAGGGGAGTTATCAGCAGCTGTTAATTAAGGTGGAAAGACTCACTGTAAGTGTGAGTGGGAACCATTTCACAGGCTGGGCCCTGGACAGTATACGAGTAAAGAAAGCTAGCTAGCTGAACAGTGAGTGAGCAAAGAAGAAAGAATCCATGTGTTGATTCTCTTTGGTCTTCAATACGAGATGTGAAGTGACTAGC
The DNA here is from genome assembly GCA_033318265.1 of Phyllotis vaccarum. NCBI lineage: Eukaryota > Metazoa > Chordata > Mammalia > Rodentia > Cricetidae > Phyllotis > Phyllotis vaccarum. Next base: position 40,750,824 of record JARWLC010000017.1, on the reverse strand, counting down.
TGCTTCAGTTCCTACCCTGACTTCCTGAAAATGATAGATTGTTATCAGGAATCGTATGCCAGATGAATTCTTTCCTTAACTGCTTTTGGTATGAGTGTTTTATCAAAACAAGAGAAAACAACTCAGAAACAGGACAGAGAAAAGGGGCTTTTGATGATGACACTAAAAGCTTCTTTGTGATTTGGCAATGAGGTCCTGTATTCCACCACTATGTGCTCTACATAGTGAGAAGTCAGGGGTTCTTGGGCTGAAGAAAAGCTTTAAGGAAAGAATGTCTACAATGGTGACAAACACCTTTACAGAGTAAGAATATCCTGACGGCAAAATTCAAAATTCAAAAAGAGGCAGAAAACAAAGTATGGTGTGACTTTGCTCTCCGGAACATCTCTTCCGGGTGGTTCCTTCCCTCTCCACGACTACTCTAGTGTACACTGTGGTCTCTCCCCAAGGCTTCCCAAAGCCACTCACTAAAGACAGGAAGAAATGACAGAGAACAAGGATTCTTCAGGAAAAAAAAAAAAACAGGGCTTCAAAATAATATATGAAAATGGCACAAGAATGGCAAACAGAAAGGGACCTTGGGCATCTCAAATGCGAGCAAATTGCTCCACATTTTTCTCTCTCTGAGACAAGAAAAGACACCAGATGGAAACTTTGTTAGCTGTAAAACAAGGAAGCTTGAAATTGTGTTCAGGAACAAGAAGCATAATAAATAGAGAGCTTTCTTCTCTCCTTCACAGTACACCTCCCAGGTCACAGTCTGAGACCAGGAACATCCTCAATGTATAAGATTACATAAACTATGGTATAATTTAATCTTGAGCAATAAGGGTCAGCAAATACAGATGCCTATTGCCAAGCCTGGTGTCCAGCGTTCCATGAATAGAAGGAAAGAACTAACCTCTATAAATTGTCCTCTGACAACTGACTCCCCCAAGTTGTACTCCAGCCCCTGTACATGTACCTTGGCATGTGTGAACTCAAGCTACCAACACACAGAGAGAAATAAATAAATGAGATGGAGAAAAACTGTTGATTTTGTGTGACTGTTTGCCACATGAGTACAATGCTTGCTGGAGTTAGAAGTGAGCATGAGAATCCATAGAGCGATAGTCCTCAGGGAGGACGGGAGCACTGTTTACATGCTGAAACGTCTTTCCAGCACTAATACATTTCATTTTGTCGTGAACTGACCCAGAAATTTCCTAGGTAAACAAAATTATGAACAGCTAAAAAATAAAACCTCTGGGTCCCGGTAGATAAACATTAGAAATAGAACACATTAAGTAGAATAAGAGAGCGCGCTGGCCAAGGTGAGCCTGAGTTGAAAGGAAAGGACCTGGAGCTTTGGAGAACAAGCTATTTTTCTCAAACTTTAAGGTGTTGATTCTACTTTTAAAAATGTGTACTAAAACTTCAGCACTGCACTATAGAAGAAATCCATATCAATCTCTTTGCAAAAGTCTCTGTGCCAGTACAGGAAAATAAGAATGGTTGCAAAATAGTGAATATACAGAACTAACTGCTCCACAATTCACGCAGGACCAACTCAGGTAAATGGTAACGTGAGCTAAAAACATCAGTAAATGGTCTCTAGTCTACACTATGAACCTTGTCCTGTGTCAGCATTAACATAAGCCAACAAAGTTAGATGAAGGTTTCATGAAGAAAATTAATATTCCTAACCGTCAAATTATCCTACAAACCTATGTCCCAAGTATTAACTCTGGGTTAAATAATTTAAATTTGTCCATTAACCAATATTGCACTACTACATTCTATAGGTATTTTGAGGTTTTTTGTTTTTTGTTTTTTTGAGACAAGGTAGACAAAGATAGTTTAGAACATATTACATAACTAAAAAAAAATAGCTCTGAGTTTCTATCTTCCTGTCTCCAAATTCCAAGTGTTAAGAATACCGCTATACATCACCACAGACGAATGATGAGCCCTTAGAAGTCAAACATAAAGACTTCATGCATGTAAGCACACCTCTAACAACTGACCTGCATCCGCAGTGCAAAGTACTTTAAACTCATGTGCACCAGGCTGGAGTGATCATGTAGATCCAAAGCCAGAACTCCTTTTCCTCAAGCTTCTTGAATATACTCTTTCTGGCATCTCAGCTGAAAATTACACTCATTTCCATTAGCTCTATTTTTATTTCTTCTTGAACCTTTAAAGTTCACAACTGTTGTCTAAATTATATTGAAAGATCTTTACAAATCTAACTCCTACCTTAATCTCTTAACTCAAAAAGACCTGTATCCTCCTAAGAGCTTGATAGTAAAACATAACCCACCACTACCCACTCTTCATAAAAAATTCACTCTTTTGCCAGACAGATGCCAGTATGCTTTTTAAATACACACATACAAACACACACACTCACACACACACATATACATACAATCTCACTAATACCTACAACAATATTTCCGGAAGCCAGAAGCCATCCATCTGGTTTAAAATTCCACAATGATTTTGCCAACAGCTTTCAGAAGCAGACCCTAACCACAGCTTACCCCACTCATTTCAAGTTACTTGTCTTTTTATTACAAAGAATCCCCAACAACACATAGGTCAATCCCTCTAGGCAAAGGTTAACATTCAGAGCTCACTCCCAAATATTCATCTTTAAACACTCTATTTTTGTATTTTTGTGCTGTTTACAGAGCTCATGATATACAGCTATCAAAGTTCTGATTTTGTGGCAAGGACTCTTCTCAGGGATTTTCAGAAGATATTTAACCAACATCTGTTGTTGAATAAGGAGGAAGTCAAGTTGAGGAATTACATTTATTTGATCAAACAGAACTATACATCTCTTTCAGAAATGACAAAGACTCTAAAGAAAGCATGGGTCATGATGGAAGGTAACAAACCAAGGGCTGCCACCTGTCCACAGGTAAATACACAAGCACATCATTACAGGATACTGGCAAGCACTGCTGGACAGAAGCCAACTCCTGCAAAGTGGCTGCATTTGTCTTGCTAAGGGGTGGCCATGACAGCATCTGTCAGGGCCAGCTCGAACAGAGGAGCTCAGAAGCCAGCCTAGTGGTAACAGGATATGCCAGTATCTGGTTGGAGCACAAACAAGGTAGACTTTCTTCCTCTGGCACTGGACAGGCACAGGGCCAAGCACACACAGTGCTCTCTGTTTTTGCAAGTCTAATGTGGTCTGCTGAGGGGAGGGGTGAGAGATCACCAGTTCATAATGACTCTCATTATGTCTGCTGTGCTCTGAGCCAAGATTAGGCACTAGACAATCCTCTGTCCAGTGTCAAGGGCTTTCAACTGCCCTTTCAACAGGATAATTCCACTTCAAACTAATTTAGGTTTCTTATAACCCAGGCTACCAAAACTGATACACTTCACTGTCTCAGCCTGGAAAAAGAGGTTAATGTCTGGTCCAAATAGGAATTCAGACTGGGGTCTGGAGTCCATGAAGGCCACACATGAGCTATAATAACACAACACTCTGAAATCTCACACTGTCTGCTGAGCTGTCAGAGGCTCCACAAGAATTCTGACCGTCTATGTCTAAAGATTACAATCCTTTTAGTCTGGAGCCCAGAAAACATTCCAAAAACATTTTAGAAATGATATTACTATTCCCACTAAAATCAACAAAGTTGTGCAACTTTCATTTCAGGGCAAAAACTAGGCTCTCAAGACAATTTTTTTTTAAAGTCTGAAAAGCAAAAATAAGACATTTCTAAGTAGACCCTGACAATAGAAATGGATGGACACAAGTTAAACCTGTTATTCTTTTTTCTAACAATAATTCAGTATTTTGGTCCTAGCACAGAAAAAGTTTAGTGACAAAATATAGGAGTAAAACCTGGAGTGGTGGCTCATGCTCATAACTGGACCAATTCCAGGGGATGAAGCAGAAGGACTGTCTTGAATTCAATCCCATTCTAGACTAAGAATATCTATCTGGCCAGCTAAGAATACTGCACTTCGCCTTTAAAAAAAAAAAAAAAGATTCAGGGGCTGGAGAGATGGTTGGGGGTTAAGAGCACTGGCTGTTCTTCCAGGTCCTGAGTTCAAGTCCCATCAACTGCATAGTGGCTCACAACCATATATAATGAGATCTGATGCCCTCTTCTGGCATGTAGGTTTATATGCAGATAGAGCACTCATATGCATAAAATCAATAAATCTTAAAAAAATATACAAAAAGAAAAGGTAACTTATCCAGTTTACATACATACATAAAGACAGCAAATTGATTCAGGAAATTCAAATTCCAGAAAAAAATATAAGCAAAAAAACACCAAGCTAAATGATTCTCGCCTATTAAACTAAGACTCCAAAACTTATTTTGCAACTGTAAATATGCTAAACTGACAAATGATTGTATAAACATTAAAATTCTCCATCAAATAAAATTAATCTTATATATCACCAATATAGTTACTCCTCCTTTGTAAGCACACCAGCTTTGATGTGGCTTTTTTTCTAAGGGAAACTACTTGACAAAGCACGAGTCTGTGCCTGACCAAGCCATTACTTAAAACAACCATGCATGATATCCTAGAGGCGCATTATTGTATACAACTGTACATTTAGAGTATAAAAACGTAGAAATAACCTTTACAAAGAAATGTATAAACACCATCAAAAAGGAACGTGTAAATCTGAAGTCCACATGGTGAATAAACATCCTTATCAACACTAACAGCAACCCCAGGGCCACCCTCAAATGTTTCTTATTTTCTCCAGAGTTCCGGTGCTCATCCCAGAAGAAGCACAGGTCAAATTAGGTGACTGCTACCTTAAAAGCTTACACTTTGGAATTCTGGTATCATTTTCCTTTATGTTAAGCTCTAGATTTGGGAGGCGGGGAGAACCAAAAGTGCTCTAGAGAACCTTAAAAAGCAATAATCTGAAGCCATTATCAAACCTCCTAAATTTCAAATCAAGTGTAAAAGCTACCTGGTATGATTCATGTACTGAAAAATAGGAGGAAAAGACATGTAAGTCAGTCAAGCCAAACTCTTTGGAAGCACAGTGTATACAGTGCTAAATCATGCAGGTTAGCTGTAGGCTTCAGTTCTACAGAAATCCCTGGAAGGTAGCTCCAGAAGCTCTACCTTGCCCCTTTCACGTGTTACTCCTTACTGTCATCATAAAAGCCCCTTTCTGAGTCTTCCCCTTAGCAAATGCTACTCTCTGCCTTTGTAGACTTTATTCTCTGCATCCTCACATTTTTCTCTCTACCTCAATCCTCTCAAAATGTGACTTTAGTCTCCAATAAGCCTTGCCAAAACAAACATAATGCATTTCTTAATCCAACGTCCCACTTACTTTTGCATGCCAGCTGGAAATGCTCTCTCAAAGAAGCTGACAGCTAGCTAGATTTTTAGCAACAAAAGACAGCAAAGCACTTTTCCATTTGGGGCTGCAGAGGGAGCCAGAACCATGCGATGCAAAAGTAAGTCAGAAGTCTTCCTAGGACTGGGTGATTTCAAGGCTAGTGTAGAAGATAAACACAGGAACACACTGCAGACATAATTTCTAAAATTCCTTAGCCAAGGTAAATAAACAAATAGACAACACAATCAAATTAGTAGATGTTCACATAAGCGCTCTTTCCAGAGTATCTTTAGAAAAAAAATTTGAAACATTTTTTAAATTTTTATTTGTGACTGTTCATGTGTGTTTATGTGTGAATGAGCATGCATTGTTTAAAGGTATCTACAGCAGCCAGAAAAGGGTCTAAGACCTTCAGGGGCTGGAGTTGACTGTGGTTCTGAATCGCACAAGATGATTGCTGGCAAGCAAACTCAGGCTTTTGGCAAGAAAGATCACTCTTACCCACTGAGCCCCGTAGTGTTTTGGAAGACAGTTTATTAGAAGTTGCCCTGACTTCTCCCCTTTAACACACAGTGTTAGATCAGTAGGCAGAGGAGGAGGAGCAGAAGGCAGGGTCAGAGGCAGAGACACATGTTTGAAGAAGTAATACAGCAAATACAGAAGAGAGAAACCCCTGATTGATCCCAGTATGTGATGTTGTGACAGGTCATGAAAGAAGGCTGGGGAGGCTGTCACCTCCAAGACTACCCTGAGACCTTGAAATGAATAGAAAAGACAGCCCATTCTAATCAGTGGCAAGACAACAGTTAACTCTTAATTCCAGGCAATAAAGAAACCTTATTCTCTGACAGCTCTTTCTCAAACAACCAAAGACACTTAATAACAAGCTATGATGGCATCAGTGAGTTATATTTGATAATGTAGAAACAGGTAAGATTCTACATAATGCAAAAGGTCCAGGCAAAGCTTCAATACTATACTGAGTCTAATAAAATAGTTCAGTCGAAAAAAAATCCTGAACTGGTCACGTCATGATACACATTGAAATAGAAAACAGCAACAGAGAATCTGAAATTTATAGAGAATGAACATTAAAGTGTGTGCTAATGTATGAAGTCCAGATTTAAAGTTATATGAACATAAGGCTCAATCTATACAAACATATACTTCCAAAGATACTATTTTCTTTAATATATATATATATATATATGTGTGTGTGTGTGTGTGTATATATATATAAAGCAGGGCTGGGAATGTAGTTCCACTGCAGAATACTTGCTTAGAATGCCCCCTCACCCTGTTGAGGAAATGGGGTGTGGCTCAGTGGGTGAACGCTTGCCTAGAATCCCCCAGTGAGGGGCATGTGGTGGCACACATTCTTGAACAATGAATAAAATAACACAATGAAGTGACTCAGAAGCTGCATAAACATCAGTCACAAACGAGAATATTAAAATATTGAGTATCAGATACCTTTAGATGCTTCAAATATTTTTAAACCATATAACCTATGGTTGCAAAAATATTAGAGACACATTAGAAAATAGTGGTGAACATGGGACAGCAAGAGAATGATCCAAAAGAAAATGCACACACACGCGCGCGCGCGCGCGTGCGCGCACACACACACACACACACACACACACACTCTCTCTCACATACACTATTAACTCTAAAGCAACAACTAAAAACAAAGAAGTATAGACAATACAAAATACATTAAAGGTAGTCTTGAAAAAATCAGTTTATTAATTAGAATAAAGACAAAAAATTTAAAAAAGGACAGTATCAATTTTTAAAAAATGACAATATGAAGCTGACCTTAATCCTCAATGAACAATATTCCTAGGAAAAGACAGGTAAAGGCTGGAGAGATGGCTTAGTCATGTCTCTCCCATATGCCTGTAACTCCAGCTCCAAATGATCGAGATCAAACAGACTTTTCTGGCCAGAACTTCTCACATGTGCATAATGTGTGCATGCACTCATAAGCAGGCCTGCACACATATACATTCATACACATGTGTACACAGGAACATACATAATTTTTAAAAATAAAAGTCTTTTTAAAAGACAGAAATAGTGAGTGAAATAGGACTTTTATATACACACGCACACCATTTTAGAAAGTATTTCAGAGAAAGAACTACAACTAAGGATAAAGACAGCCATTTAATAGTAATAATGGCATACATCAATCAACACAACGAAGCAATCCTAATGTGTACATACCTAATAGCAGGGGCTTGACATCAGAGACGAGATAAGGAGAAAGTTCAATATGAATCAATCTCAGCTCCGCCCCCCCCAGTACAAAACCCAGTAAGTTTATAATAAAACTGTGCGTCAAAATAAACAACTTGACCTGACAGGCATGTAACATTCTAACCAGCCACAAGGTATAATCATATTGTCCATGCACAGGGATCACCTCCATCAATAAACCATATTAAGACGGTAAAGTGAATGTCAATACATTTTAAATGTGAACTGACACACAGTATGTTTGTATCTTATCTGGAAATCACAAGGCAAAGTTAAACTGTTATCCTTATTAGAAAGATTTCTAAAAACATTTCGCCCAAAGCCAAAGGGGGGGGGGGCGTTCACAAGGAGAGCTAAAAACTATCTTAAGAAGAAAATCAAAACTTATTCGAATTTTTATGATATCGCTAAAACAAAATTAAATGGTAAATGTATATGACTATATTAGAAAAGGTAACTCCAGCATCTACGTAAAAATAAAACTAATAAGGAGCAGCATGAGTATCAGACATCCTTAGGAAATTCTAATACTTAGGGGGTCTAAGCAGGAGTGTCACCAATTCTTAAACATTGAGAATATGCATTAATGAAATCTGTTCTTACATCAGAATGAAAGAAAGGGAGGGAGGGAGGGAGGGAGGGAGGGAGGGAGGGAGGGAGGGAGGGAGGGAGGGAGGGAGGGAGGGAGGGAGGAAGGAAGGAAGGAAGGAAGGAAGGAAGGAAGGAAGGAAGGAAGGAAGGAAGGAAGGAAGGAAGGAAGGAAGGAAGGAAGGAAGGAAGGAAAAGAAAAAAGGGAAGTGAGCAAAAATATGAGCAAAGTAAACCCAATGTAAACAGAATAAAGGAAATCAATGAGTGAGATATAAAACAGTGAAGAAAAATCAATCGGAGCAAAGTTGGTACTTTGAGAAAATTGATAAAACTGATAAATGCCTATTTATACTCATATGCAGGGAGAACAGAGGAAACAGAGATACAAATAGACAAAGACCAGTTCTAACAATAATGAATGCAGAACACCATGAACTGGATATGTGTTTAAATAATAAGGAGATATTATACAGATAACTGAGTCGAGAAATGAATACTCAGGTGACATGGACAAATTCATTCAAAACATGCATTATAGATGACTCAAAAGCAAACAGTTCACAGGAAGAGTTCACCACACAATTACCTGACTGTTCATGCAACATTTCTCATCCTCCAACCCCAACTAAAGCAAAACAAAATAAAATTACCATCTAGCCCCATATGAACTTAGTGATTTGAGTAGACCTAAAAAAACTCTCTTTTCTGTGATGTCGGCATTATAGACACTGAAATCAGGAACAGGAAAACTTAAGATAAACCTTCCTCATAAGTAGAGTTTATGTATAAATGTTATTCAAAACCTGTTTCCCTCAAAACCTCTCCACGGCTTATTATTCCTGGTGGGGTGGTAGGAAGAGGGTGAGGAGATAGAGAGTACCAGAGTGACAGTGGGAGGACACCGACCGACCTTGTGTGCTCTTGTGGGCATGAACAAAGTGCAGTATGGACCACACAGCTGACTTGATTTAAAAATTAGTATGTACTCACTGAGTATCTGCAAAAATACAGTATGAGTTAGTTTATTCTTTGAAAATGTAAAACTTCACTTCCTCTATTACTTTTCCTACTTAAGGAAATCTTCAAGCCAACAATCACACTGGTTAAAAGTAAGAAGTCAACAGAACAGGGAAGAGACTATATTGGAGATGTGTCTAACAAGAATCGGACAGATTATACTGCTGTATACATGCCTAAACTTTTCCCAACTAAATTAACAATTCTGGAGCAATGCTAATCAGGCTCCAAAAAAATGTGCACTCAGTCAAAGGCCCCCTCAGGAAGTCTAGAACTGTGTAAGGAGAAAGGACTTTCTATATTATTATTCAAGTATAAGCAATTCGACATTACAATTAAAAACTAAGCATTTCTGAGATGCCACAGCCAAAACTCGCCCTCACAAGTGAAGCAGTATGACACAGTTGAAACATGAAACATGCCCCCTCACACACTCAGAATTCACACTTGTGGTACACTTCAGCCCACATGCAAGTTTTAAGAAAACAGAAAAGCTTACGATGCTTATTATATCCAAAGTTCTAGAAAACTCTTAGTTAATGGTTAAATCCAGGCTGTGTTACCTATTTTACAAGATACAAAGCCAGCTTCCTTAAAAAAGCGAAGAAAATGGCTGCTTAATATAAGTAACTGATAATGAAACAGATTTAAAATGCTCCAGAACATCTCTTTGTAAGGAGGGGAGGACAGAACTAACTAGTCACAGGCAGGCCAGAAATCACAAGCCACAAAAGTAACAGGAGACTGTATGAATGCAATGGCTAGTTTTAACTGTCAACACTGCACAACCTAGAGCTAGCTTGGAAAAGTGTCACAACAAGGAACTCTCTAGTTCAGGTTGCTCTGTGGTCATGTCTGTGGGGATCTGTGTTGATCATGTTAACCAAGCACTTTGTATAGCACAATTCCCAGGATTTGGGTTCTAGAGTCCCTAAGGATAAAGAGGATGGTCTAAGGACAAGAAGCACACATGCCCTCATTTCTTGCTGCCCCGAATAATGACTGTATTGTGACTAGATGGTGTAAGTTCCCAGTGCCTTCATGTCTCTGCTATAACAGGCTGTAACCTGAAACAGTGTTAAAATAAACCCTTTCCTCACTGTTTTATTTGCCACAACAACCGAGCTCAGAAACAGGAGGGAAGCTAGGATGAAGCATACACCCAAAGATGGCATGGTTTGACATGCTAGAACTCCACAAGCAGCAAGCAGCCTGCACTCAGCATCTCTAGCATACAAGGGTCAGTCAACATTCACCAAACTTCCTAGTATCTGTCAACAAAACCAGAAGTATTATTCTCTACTCCATTCAAACTCCCTTATTTTAATAAACAATCAAACAAAATCATCAATAAATAAACCAAGAAACTCACTCAAGTCTAAACATTAAGCCATAAGACATGCATTTCTTCAGGCAAATATATCCTGTTTTGGACATTTGTCTATAATTTCTGAAAAAATATACTCACAATTTACACAATTCTAATTATTCGAGCAATCCAATCTAAAGAGACAGTATTGAAAATAAACATGTATTTGGATTAGGAAAAATCCTCCTTGTGTATTAATAAAAAGCAAACAAACTGCATACAACTCTTAGCCTCAGATGACAAGCCAGAGGGAGACCTTAATGGCTGTAGCTTATAAATCCTCGCCTGAGATCACAAATACAACTGTGAGGAAATTCTCCCCACAAAAAATATGTGGCATTATAAAAAACCCAGGGAAGCTGAGTGGGAAAATGAGAGCATATCTATCGACAACTCTTCAAAGACTGCTTGGTAACAGTTTATTTATTTTAACTGTCCCAAAGGAATTAAGTAAAGCAAAAATAGAGTCCTAGAAAATAGCATTTCCCTTACCATCACATTCTCTCTTAATAATAAGAGACTGGGTAAAGGACAATATGCAGGCATACTTCTACAAAAAGAAAGTTCCACTTAAGTTGGCAGAGCACCTGGATAACCACCATGTTACACATGGCTACTGATCAGTCATAGAAATGGATTATCATTTCTGGTGAACTTTCCCACTCTGTATCAGTAGGATACAGAAAAGAACTTCCCAGAACCAACCGACTTAATGTATAGGTGTCAACCCTTACCAAGAAAAACATTAAGTGGTTGAAAGAAAAAAAAAAGACATAATTAATTATATTCCATCAGCATCAATTACTCCAAACAAGCAGTTCTTATTATTCATTTTCAAAGACTTGAAAATGAGACCATGAGATCAATGTCACCAGGTACAATAATCCCCAAGCAAATGGGCTGTAGAGATTCATATTAATCTCTTCTCAGGAACAGGCTTCTATTCCCTGCACAAATAACAAGGTGCACCCACTGTATTCAGAGGTTTCAGTTCCAATCCTCTGCAAAAATGCACAGTGGTTGCTTATATATACTCATACAGAGTCACCACAGTAGGCCATTACTGTAAAGCACATACTGTGTTGTATCTGCTACACATTTAATGGCGGCTCCAACTAAAATACTTAAACTACAAAAATTCAGCTATTTTAGGTCTTTAAAATGTTAATAGTCAAAAGGAAAGGAATTTTGAGGATTTCAGCATGTGTAACTATTTCATATAATGTTAAAGACATATAACAAGCACATTCCACTGTAACCACAAATTCAGAGGGTCAAAGAAAGGGCAATCATTTAATAAGCAGAAAAAGAATGACTAGTAAGGAATGACTTGTACTTGATTCTCCTTTCTATTCTCTACCTCCCATAAGGCATCCCTGCAGTCTAGAGAAAATAAAAGCCAAGACTGACATCTACTTCACGAAATACAATAATGACAAAGCAACCTACACCCTGCCTTATCTCTGCAAATGAGTTTAAAGGGTGGCTACAGAACTGAACCTAGAATCAACCAGGAAGAGAGTCTCACTGAGGTACCCTCTGGATCAAGCTACCCTGTGAACTGTCTGCAAGATTATATTACCTAGGGAGAAAAGACCCAGGCAATTGTAGGCAGAACCTTTTACTGGTTTGTGATCTTGGCGTATAAAGAAGAAAGTTAGCCAAGTACAGAGCATGCATATATTTGCTGATTTTTCTCTGATTTTCACTGAGGATGTGACATGACCAGCTCCTTTTGAATCCCGCCCTTGACTTCTGCTAAATGATTGACTGTGACCTGAAATTGAAAGCCAAATAAAACGCTTTCTCTCTCATGTTTTGCTCTTTCCAAAGGATATTTTATCACATCAACAGAAATAAACTTAGGACAATAGGAAAATGTTTTTCCCTGTGATTGCTCCATTCTGTTTCAAGAGCTTCCAAGGTTTCTAGCACCTAAAAAAAAAGTGGAGGGGTTTCACACTGAAAAGAAGGCAAACTGGAGAGACCAACTGTTGCCATTCAGAGTATCTGAATTTTAAGTCCTAGCACCCACACAAGGCAGCTCACAACAACGTGTAACTCCAGCTCCAGGGGATCCAACTGCCTCTTCTAGCCTCTGTTTTGATTGCTTGTTTACTTTCAAGGTTTATGGAAGCTAGAGCCAACAAACAATGCTGACATTAAAACCTTAGGATCTGAGCCCTACAACATTTCTGACAAAACACTGATGTTTCTTGCTTTGTGTTTTCTTTCAGTCAAACAAAACAAGAAATGACTGTGCAAAAAAAAAAGCTACAAATACTTCACTGACTCAAAAAAACCTTTCAGGACACTGCAAGTCACTTTTCCTACAGCTTTCAAAAGAAAAAGCATATAAATCACGGCATCAAAATTATTACTAAGTTTATACAATTTACTGGTAACAGGAAAGCCCTTACACCAGTAAATTTTCCCATCAATATTAGTTTGGCAAAATTATGAGGTTCAAATCATAATTTATTTTCTTGGTTTTTAAACCCTGAGCATTTATTTACACAGAAATTTACGTCATTAGCACTGGAGACCCTCAAAGAGGTCAGTGTAGGCTTTTAAAAATTACAAGTCAAGGAATTCAGAACTACATTTCTATTACCAAAACCTCCTGGAGTTCCCAAGAGCTGCTGCAATACAAGTGCCCGCTGCAATACAAGTGCCCTGAAAAATGAAATGAAATTAAAAAAAATAAAAATAAAGAGTGGAGCTCAGGGGTAGAGTATCAAACAAACACAGAACTGTGTCTGAGAATTCTTCAGAGACTATCCCGCTAAAAGCTGCAGTTATTTTTACAAAAAATATTTTTTTCTTTCCACTTTCCTATCACACTATAAATTTTAACAAACTGATGAAGATTTTCTTGGTTATAAGGTATTTTTTCCAAAACATGTTATTCTGGAGGTTAGGGTAATTGCTCAGTCAGTCACTGCTTGCGCTGAATCACAAAGACCTTTGGTCTATCTCTAGAACCTGTGTTAAAAAAACTACAAAATGAACAACGGGAAAGTGTGCTGCTACAGGCACTTATAATTTACAAAGCAGAGCTGCCAAGGACAAGTGAATCTCTGAGGCTGGCTGATCAAACTTCATGGCACGTTTCAGCATGAGTGGGTGGCTCACAGCAGCCTTCAATAAACCTCCACATCCAGTGCTCTTTTCAGACTCCAGGGGCACCCTCATGTACATGAAACACAGGCACGCAAACACGCACACAACTTTTTATAGCAGAATAATTAAGATGTCCAAAAACAAAACCAAAATATGCTATCTTTTTAAACACAAACTATTATGAATGAGCTGGGAACTATCAGTATTCTCATTCTAAAGCTTGGAACTAAATTTCAATCAAAATATTCTTGCTTTGAAATTCTACTTGCAATAGAAATAATCTATTTCCAACTAAACAGAGCAGCAAACAGTGATGTCTATTTCTGTTTCTGTTTTACAGAGATTATTATTAAAAGTCTACACTTCCAAACAACTATAAACTTCCTTATTCTGAGAGTTCCGGAGTAAGTGACTACAAGAAGAGATTTAACTATCATCAAGACAGTTTCTAGAAACTACCAAGTAGGAGGTTGAGGCAATAGCTCTGTAAGAAAAGTGAGGATCTAAGTTTGATCCCTAAAGTTAAAATCTTAAAAAAAACAAAAAACAAAAAACAAACGAACAAACAAAAACCCACCACTGTGATAGTGCACATCTGTAACCTTGCTACTGAGGAGGCAGAGATGGGAAGATCTCTGAGGCTCCCTGGCTGATCAGCTTAGGACACTTTGCTAGTTCTAAACCAGTTAGACATCTGTTTCAAAAAATAAGGTAGGCACTGAATAAGAAATCCTGGAGCCACAGACGCACACAAAGATATTTTCAGCACACATCATTTCAAAAGCTTCTTAGAAAGGCAGAAAGGAGGTTGAGAAACATGGCCAATAAGAAAAAAACAAAAACAAAAACAAAAACAACTTATCAGATCATCAGTGCATTCTAAGAACTCACAGAAATTTGGAAGTATTCCACGTTACCTCCTCCATGGTGTGCTCAATCAGTATATCTGGCCCTTGCTGACTGTTAAGATCTCCCCATAGCAAGGTGGTGTGCTGAAAAGAACATTACTGATAGAATGATCTAAAAGTGCATGCCTTCTACTTATAAAGTTAATACACAAAGGCCTCTCAGTCTATGCTTACTGAAGACCAAATCTGAGGAGACTAGACTAATTAGATCACTTAATGAAAGTTTATACTGTTTGGAAGGTCAAAACAGTTTAGACAGAGGCCCTTCAAGACAATCATTTTAGAGTGTAAAGATCTTCTTCCATTTACTCCTGGAAGCTAAAATTAATTTGCACTCTTAAAGTAAAAGAGATCTACACACTGTACCCCCTCCCGCCCACATATTTGCATGTAAAGGTAAGCTTAGTAAACCTCACCTCACTCCAGTCCACTTTCATCTAGGTCTCTCTTGAACCATTTTTAACCTCTGAGAAATAGAAAGTTGTGGTTTCCAAGGCCAGCTTTTCCTGATTCCATTAGCAACTCCATCCTTTGAAAGACTGGAGTATTGGGAAGAAAAATTACTTAGGACATTTCAGGAGATAGAAAGCAGCAGGTGCTTATTTCTCAGGGGAATACGTTTTATGGGTTTTTCTTTTTTTTTTTTTTTTTTGATAAGTGATTATGAGTGTCTGTGTGCACATGTGCTTGAGTGCATGAACTGCCTGCCTATATGTTTACGCCATGTGTGAACAGGGGCCCATGAATTCCAGAACAGGTGTTAGATCCCACAGAACTAGAGCACAGATGGTTGTGAGGCATCCAGTGTGGGTAGTGGAAACCTAATATTGGTCTTCTGCAAGAGCAACAAGCACTCTTAACCAACGACCTCTCCAGGCTCTTCCTGGTCAAATTTGGTGAACATACAAGTGTTGAACCATGTATTGTTTTAGTTTTAGCATTTGCAGAATCATACTGTACCGTGTTTTCCCTCCTTCCTTTCCTGTAGTCATTAAAACTAAGAATGTATCAGGATTGTGGAACTGGCATGGTCTTTAGATCAAAAAAAAAAAAAAATGCTGTTATTCAAACCTTTAACCATTCAATTGTTACACACCAGCAGCTTCTACATGAACTGTAAGAAAAGGTCTGACTTGGTGGAGAAAATGTACAAGACACCACTCATCTGGAAAGCTTGCAGTGCAGAAGGAGGGGCAGACGGAAGGAAGGACACAAGAAGCAAAGACAGGGGTGGATACTTGTGCGGCATACACAATTCCCTGGGTGTCAGAGGCAGCATTTGTGGGAGGACAGGGCAGTAATCACAATACTCAAAAGCTGTAGGCAAGAATTCGGTAATACAGAGATAATCTTCAACTACATAGCAAGATTGAGACTGGAGATACATGAAACCTTGTGTCAACTAAACAAAGAAGCATAAGACAGACCTGAAGTTATAAGTTATGTTCAGTAAAAAGGCAAAGAGGTAAGTACAGAATAAAGGAAATCCCAAGGACTCCCTAATTTAAAGAACATGGTCAGATAAAGCTTCCCTGATAAAATGAAATTTAAAGTGAAGCATAAAGAATTGAGATGGGAACCACCTCCATAGAAGATGAACGTGTGCACGGTGATCACGGTGGGAACAGGAGAGTCATGGAGGTTGCAGCTAGAGAAAGAGGAATGTGAGATGAGGCTGAAGAAGATACTTGAGGAACCAAATATTATCCAACAATGGAGATGAACTTTTAATGTGGCTGTTGAGATAAATGAATAAGATGACTGGATTCTAGGAACATATGACCATGGGGATGACTCTAAAGATCATTGTGTCACATGGCAGAGCGTAAGAATAAGAAAAGAAACCATGAGAAAAGCATCTCACACCTTCCAGAAGAGGGGAAGGATGGGTTTTAGAATCTTGTACTCAGACACACAGTATTTATTAGTCTCAGCCCTAAAACATGAATGAAATCCTGCCATGCAGTAAGGGATCTGGAAGCAGAGTATGTTATATGAAACAGGTCAAACATGGGAAGTAGCTCATGGTTTTACTCATGCTGAATTCCAAAATAATTCAGGTGCACAGAACCTGAGATTATAGAAAAGACTGCCAGAGAGTGGCAGTGTGTGTGGTGTGTGTGTGTGTGTGGGGGGTGTTAAAAAGGTTGATAAGTGAATTAAAGTTATAACATGCAGCTCTTGGTAGCACTGTACAGAACAATCAATATGAACACCAGGTCTATAGTATCTTTTTTCAAAAGGAATGATTATGAACATTTACAATACTAAAGAATAATAAATGCTTGAAAAAAACAAATAAACTTAATCTTAATTTAATCATTACGCAATGTATACCATAAGAGTTTTTCACAGGCTGGTGAGATAGTACCTGAAGCCAAAACTAGACACCAGAGTTTGACCTCTGGTCTCCATGTGGAAGAAAAGAAAGAAAAATATCTGATAAGCTGTCCTCTGACTGATACCTATATTCCATGCCACATGCACACATATGTTCACCCCAACATAAATGCACAGAATATTAAAAAAGTTAATAAAATTTGGCAACAAAAAATATTTAGAGGTAAAATCTGGAAACTGGTTCGAGGTCAACCTAGTATACAGAGTGAACTCTACACCCAGGACTACACAGAGAAACCATGTGTTGGAAAACTTAAAAAAAGTTGGGATCTGGTCTAGTGATTCCTCGTGCTACTCTGGCTAAGTCCAGAGCACTCCAGAGAGGGTGGGAGCGGGGCTGAGGGATAGTTCACGAAAAGAATAGCAAAGAGTATAAAGTACTTCGGATACAATAGGGCAGGACCTGCCAAAATCACATGTCTAAATCCAATAGCTTCACAGTAAAAGGTAGGAGGTCCTCATATTCTACCTAAACAGACCACAACATGTATATAACTTGTCCTAGGGAGAAGTGAACAACAGTGGACTCATCCGAGATAGGGCACCGAGGACAGGCTGAAAGAACCCAATTCCACCGAACTTAGCTTTAGCCAATCCATAAAATCATTGGGCTTACAAGATCATGGGTGACTGATGACTTACAATAGGCATCAAAACGGTTCACTCCAGAATGAAGTTCTTCTATTAACCTTCCACCCTCCATATACTCCACTAAGCACATGTGCTAGTGGCCCAGGAAGGAAGGGTCTAATGACTCTGGGGGAACGGCCAGAGGCCCCATCTTGAGGGTCTCTTACTGGTAATGACAGCTGTTCCGATGAAGATAATAACAGTCATTACTCTAAGAGAACAGCATTTCCCAAACTCACCCTTCACATACTGTTCTCTATTAAAGAAACAGAGACAAGGGGTTTTAATTACAAGGAGGGCGGAGCCAGGTGATAATAAATTATTCAGGAGGGAAGATGAAGAGTCACAAAATGCCATTCAATATTCCAGCAAAGCACACCAGGCCCATTACCTAGCATTCTCTTTCACTCAGAGTCAGAGACGTTCCCCCATATTCGTGATGACTGCACTTCTGAAAGTGAAAAGTCATTATTGGTAGCCTTTCTAATATGGTATACTAACTTCAGCAGCAACTGTTCATCATGAGAGAAAGAACATTGCCCACTAACACTATGGAAAATGAGCATGCTGATAAGTTTTAACTGTAGTTTCCACTACTTCAACAAGAAAGCCAAGTATTTCCTTTAGCATTTACAGAATGCAAACCAGAAATCTAAGTTTAATATGTTATATGTTACTAAGCCAAAATTTTCTTAGTTATTTCAAAAAAAAAAAAAAGTGATCAGTCTCCTCCATGAAACCACAGAATAGTGGCAGAGTTTAAGAGCTGAAGTAAGTCATAGTTATCAGCTTTATTAAGATCAACTTTTACTCACATGTAAATGTCTATATACCACATGTGGGCAAGAGCCCAGTAAGATCAAAAGGTTATGTCAGATATTCCTGAAGTTAAAATCATGGAAGGCTATAGATACAATATGGGTGCTGGGACCCAAACTCAGGTGTTCTGCAAATGCACTAAAACACTGAGCCATCACTCCAGCCCCCAAAGTTGCAGGTTCTAAAGCCTCAGCATCCTTATCTATTAATAACAAGGAAAATTAATCAAAACATCTCCTATACTCAGAGCTGTTTCATTTGAGGAGGTTGATGGGTAGAGACAACACTAAAGCATCATTGTCCGGGAATAGTTCTAATAAACTCTTAGGAAAAACAGCCACTGGAAACCACGAAGTGAGAGGTGATGTGTCTACAGCATGAGGCCAAACCCCTTCTTTCTGGTTACCAATGAGGTAGAAGAGAGCTCCATTTAGAAATGCACCAAACAAGAATATGATGCTATTGGACAAATTAAATTCACTTAAGGTGTTTCTTTAAGATTTTTTTTTAAGATTTGTCACAAGTTTCCTATTTTGTAATTTTAAAAATACACAAGGTCTGAGGAAGCAGCCTGAGGAAAGACAACAAGGTTGCCCCTCTAGCCTCTACGAGCCCATGTACTCTTGTGAATGCACATAGGCAAGCTTTCACCCACAAAATGAAGACCCCCCCTAAAACTGGTCTAACGGGGAGGAGCAGAAAGGTATACACATGTGCCATTGTGCTATTGTAGCAGTCAGAGGACATCTAAAAGGAATAGGTTCTGTTCTGTCCTTCACATCGATTCTGGAAATAGAACTAAAATGTCTTTATCCACTGAGCCATCCTACTGGCTTTAAACGAAGTGTAATGTCTGACTCTTGCAGTATCTATAGGGAGTCACCTCTAGGGATAGCAGCTGAGAATGGGCATCTTTCACACAGACATGAGACAAGCTCTGATACAGGTGGTCTGAAGACCACCCTTTGAAAAACACGACTCTGCATATTACCTATGCAGACAAGAGAGCTAATTGCTTTTCAATCTAATTATAGCCAATCTTAGCCCTCCGGCAATTGGGACCTGTCCAGCTTAGTGCTGCATGTTTTCAAGATGTATGACACCAGCATTTCCTGAGCAAATGCATGTGCAAACACTGATTATGAAATGAGCCTCTCCATCAGCATCACTGCAGGCAGAAGCCTTGGAACAGTGGCAGCTTCTGCAGAGCCATGATCGATGAATGCAGGTATAATGATCCAGTGGCCAGGTGGGCACAACTCATTGTGCCTCCTGGAAGACAGCAAGTTGGCCCAGCATCTATGAGCTTGTTTAGTTCCTGATCTTGTGTGTATGTAAGAGCAATGGTATACGGGTGTATACTATTAGATAGGAAAAGCATCAGAGCTAAAACCAAAAACTGTGTTCTTTTTACCTAATACAAAATCAGCTCTTGTAGCAACAGGCAAGATTCAGGCCTTTATTTATACTACTAAAACCACTGCTACAATATCATTAGGGCCCAGCAGAAGGCTAGATACATTAAAACATTTTGGGTTCCTAGAGCAGAACAGGTTTAATGAGACTGAGGGTTAAGTGCATTGAAAGGGATACGTCACAGTGGTCTCTTCAGCCCTAACCCCAGGGGCTGAAAAAATGAAACACTTCCCAATCAAACAAAGCATACAATTTAGAATACTTCTGTTCCAAATAATAGATACTGAAATGTTCAAGGGAAAAAAAAATAAAAAAAAAATAAAAAATAAAAATATTATATCCATCTTCATATTTAATTAAAATGAAAAAAATTTCAGAGTTTGAGGTCATTCCTTGTTCAGCACAAGAATTCTCCATGTAAAATTATTTTGAGAACGAGAATAAGAATTCTACACATAAACAGAAGAAAGACAATTTCAGTAACACTGCTGATGTACCAGCTCACAGCTCTGTAGATGAAGAACACAACACAACCCCATGTTGAACAAAGCTCTTCATCTGCCATGAGAGTCCAATCAAACTCTCCTCTCACTCAGCTAAATACCACGGCTACTTCCAACAGAGCTGTATCATGAGAAAAAAATTATAGGTATAAAAGATACACACTAAAACCTGAATAAACAGTAAATTCAAAGTTCAAGAGATCAGGCAATCAGGAGCTGAAATGATGGCTCCCTGGCTGACTTGTAAAAGCAGAAGGACTGAATTTGATCCCCAGAACAAATTCATAAATAGCTAGGCAGGTTCGTGCATCCTTGTAATCTGAGTGTTGGGGAGGCAGACACAGGAGAATCCCTGGGGATCTTTACTCATTCACCCTAACAAATCAGTAAGTTCCAGACCAATAAGAGATGGTGTCTCTCAATGAGGTGGAAAGCACTAGAGGAATGACATCAAAGGTTGTATGTACTCTGGCCTCCTCATGAACATGTCCATTCACACTGTACATCCCAGATGCTTCCTCACCACAACCACCCATACACAAAGGAGATCATGTAATCATTCAAAAGAGTGGAGTAACTTTACTGACAGGTAGAGGAAGAAAATAGATGATGTCCCATGGTAAGCTCATAAGACTATCACAAAATGTCAGTAGACTTGACACAACACAGTTGTACACATTTAGCTACACAGAACAGAAAATAACGTCAGGTTTCTTTCCAGATGTATAGGTTTACATATGATTTGTGGGGCAGGGAGTGTTCAAGTGTACATAATCTCCAAACACACATTTGTTTTCTCATACTTTGAAAAAGGTCCACGGATTGGGTGTAAAGATGCCCAGCGGTTCTCAACTACCACTTAACCACATGGACTTGTCCCTGCCTGCCTGTCTCAAAGCCCACCCACTATTTCATTTTCAATTAGCAGCTCCTCGAAAGGCAGTAATGAAAGCAGTTGCTAAAGAGCATTCAGATGTCACTGAAAGACTGCAAACCCAAACTGTAAATAGCACATTGTGAGTCTCCTGTCACCGCCATCAACTCCCACGAGAATCTCACAGCACGTGGCTATCACAGCCACAGCCATCTGCCTGGATCCCCACCAACACCACTGGAAAGCACAGTCACCCACCCACTTCCAACTCCTACTCATACCTGTAATGTACAGACTTGCATAAAGATGGGACTGCTGTGAGCAGAAACTGGAGAATTGCTTCATGTTATGTAGAAGCAATTGGGCTACAGCGTAGATAACTTGGTGTCTTCCTAAGAAGGAAAGATGAACTGGGGGCGTTCAGAGGAAAAGATCTGTGTGACCCACCAGAGATTGGAAAGGGAGGCTGCAGCTTATGTTCTGCTGCAGCTGGAAATGGAATGAACTAAGGACCGGATTTGGAGTAGAAGGAATGTGAAGATATACAGTTAGTCTACCTGCTTCCCTAGCCAGATTGCTCATTCCCTGATTTTTAAAAAGCAAATGAATTTCCAATTAACGTTTTAAACAAGATTCTGAAGCATGAGATAAAATGATTTGACTACAGCTCATTTTTCTTAATAGTCACTCCAGGTACCTCTAGGCACTTAGCTATTACAGCACATAGCAAAGTTCATATGTCCTTTCATTATGAAACTTCAATCCCAAATTACATCTGTGTTTCAAATACTCCATTTCCAGACGTCTGTTGGCTCTGCAGTCACATGCTGGATAAATACCTGTGTGGGTTTTGGCCTAGATTTTCACTTAAAACTAATTATCGGGTCTTCAGAAATGTGGCTTGAGCTAGATTTGTTTAATCTAAGTTTTCCATTATAAGTCTTCCTTTGTAAGATAATTTCTACAATAACCAACATCACAGGGTGATCCCAAGACATACAAAAATAAAGGACAAACTAGGGGGTAGCAGCTGCTGCAGGAAAAAGCACTCATTGGATGTACCGCTCCACCAGGAGGGGAGAAAATACATCAGGAGGCTCACCTGGCCTTCCTGCACCAACTCTACCACTCTTTCCACATGAGGCAAGCATGTGATGCCTGTCCAGGGAGCTAACTAACTGCCATGGCTATCTCTAATAACAGCTCTGACTGTAAAGACAAGTGCAGCATGATCAATCTCTGTCCTTAGAGTATCTTGTATATCTGCAGTTAACTCTTTGCAATGTCAAGCTAACATTATATCAAATTTA
This sequence comes from Phyllotis vaccarum, assembly GCA_033318265.1. NCBI lineage: Eukaryota > Metazoa > Chordata > Mammalia > Rodentia > Cricetidae > Phyllotis > Phyllotis vaccarum. Next base: position 40,728,271 of record JARWLC010000017.1, on the reverse strand, counting down.
ATTCTGTTCTAGTAATTTTTCCAGAGAGGGGAAAGGTTCCTACCTAACACTCAACACCCATATAGAGTTACCAGGAATTTCCAAGCCGCACAGTTTTAACAATATGCATGATTTAAAGAGTATGCAATTTGAAATCGAATTTCTTTCTTTTAGCTAGTGCTATACCACACTATCTCCCAAGCCAAACAACTGTCATGGCATCATCTGTATCAACTTGCAAAAGACCATCAAGGTCAGGTTCATTGACTATGGATTTGGTAATATTGTTGTATCTCATAAGATGGTTGTATGATTATCACGAAAGAAAGGAACAGCCGGAAAGCTTAAGCAAGTTACAAGTGTCTGAGTAAGGTATATAAAAGGTCAAAGTTCACACACCAATGTAAAAACTCTACTTGGATCAGAGGTGTAACGTGAGGTTTCTGGCCCCATCTGGCCAGAGGTCCAGACCCATATACCACCTAGGCCCACAATCCGGATCTGCCCACCGCCACTCAGGCCCCCTAAAATGACTCAGATGCTTATATTAATTTCATTCTGTTTGGCCTATGTCTCCAGCATATTGATAGCTGGCTCTTTCATCTTAATTCAACCCATTTCCATTCGTCTGCTCTGGCCTGTGGCCAGTGGCTCACCTGTGTTAGCTTACATGTTGATACTTGTGTGGCTGTATCATGTCCCCCTTAACTCCACCCTCCTTCTCCTACCTATGCTCCAATTCCTCCACCTACTTCTACGATGCCTGTCATGTGCAAAAAAAGTCCTTTATTTAAAGAATATGTTGCTTGCACGTCCTGCTGACTTGGGTAACATTCTGTGGTCTTTGATGTAGCTGAAGATTAGACAGTTAAGGTTACTACCATCTTATCTCTTAGCAAAGAGCATTCAGGTGTTGGGTATTTATTATTCAAGATGAACAGCTTTGAAGTAATTCCTGTATCTCACCACTTGCCAATACCCTACACATGTAGGTTGTACCTTATATTTGTTGGGATTTAGTAATAGTTTGACCTTGCTTATGTTTTGCCTTTTCCTCCCCAAGACATTACCTGTGTTTCCTATTATATATAGTCTAATAATTAGAATTTTTCTTAGACAAAAGAAGGAGATGTACTGGAATTCAGATGTTACTTAGGGAAGCCCAGATGTGTAGCTCCTGAGATCAGAACCCCTATGGAGCATGGCAAAAATCGATTGGAGCCCAGGGAACACCAAGTTCAGCCTTCTTTTGTTCCTGTGTTCCCAGAGAGCCAGCCAGCAGCCCAGCATGAGACAGTTCCTATCTCCAAGAATTGTCTTAAGGTTCAATTTGTATTGTGAGTGTTCACATACCCGTCAATAAATATTAATCCTTTACACGATATATTACAAGTGAATATTAATGCAATACAGAGGGGCTGTTGGTCTACTTGTCATCATAATTGTAAGGATGTCTTAAAGAATAAAGATATTTGTCTAATCAAAGTTTAATTGTTTGGTTTTCGCCCAAGTTTTATCTAAATATTACACAGAAGTCAAGAGTTCCACAATGTTATGCCTAACCTTCTGGTTTTCAATAACTAGATTTAGAAGCTATACAAAGATGGTCAGCAAAATTAAGAGGAAGAATATCTTCCTCCAGTCCTACAATGTCAATTTGGTTACAGGAGACTATGAGCATCTCTAAAAATGTGCTGTAACAGATGAGAGTCATCTGTTCTCTTGTTTAAAGAGTTCATGGAGACCCCACCTAATGAGATCTAAGCAGTGTCAAGTCTACAAAGAGGAGGCAGGAGGGTCAATACAAAAGAACATTTCCCTCCGTGACTTCCAGCCAAGCCATGGTCACGTGAGGCCTTTATCTTTCCTCATAAGTATGGAATAACTGGTAAAAGGCAGGTTAGAGGGGACATAGGTTCTTCTCAAGCCCAATTTGACCCTTTGGACTTCACGTGACCTTGACAGTAAAATACATACATACATACATACAAACAAAACAAATGCGATTAATGTTGATTACCTGTGTGTTTTAATTTGCCAGCAGAAAATAAAGCTATGTATGTCTCTTTAGAAGTTTAAAGGATCGGACTATCCAGATATTTGCCTTCATTCCACAGGAAATGTTATTCTGACTCTTTCTCATTTAATAATTTTTCTTTTTGGTAAGGGAAAAAAAAAAAAAAAAACTGCTCCCCAGATACAGAATGCCATGAACTTGCCTCAATCACAACAAGGCAGTGTCTTCCTACAGGCAACAGAGACAGACCCACTACTACTTTGAAATGATGGTTGATTTAACTTCTTCCTCACTAGAAGCCATTTGGACGCTATCTCACATTGAATGTATAAACTTCAACAGATACCAAAGTGTCTAAAAACAAACCTCGGGTTCAAACTCTTGATACCAGCCTTGGACTGGTTGCTACTATGTGGAACTTTCCTGGGCAAGAAAGCCAGATTCTGGCTATGCTAAAGTAGCCTCTAGCTTTCTCCTCTCCTCTTTCTTCCCCCTGCTTCTACAGACGGGCCTACAGAGCTCCAGAAACACTGCCTGCAGGAATTCTATCACAATACCCTGAACTCGCCTCAGGAAAACTGCCTCCAAAAAGACATCACTCTCTTGGGAAAACACCAACTATATTCCATGTCCCCTTACTGCCCTTCCCAGTATGTGATGTGTCAAACTCTGAGAGAAGATGGATAAATCAGAGTACCCACGAACAAGGGTAAGAAAACAAACAAGCAAACAACCTAGGGCAGATTCCCTGAAGCAGCAGTTTCTTGTTCCTAAAAGAAATGTCAAAAAGGCATAGGGGTGGTTATCTAGACAAAACAATATAAAAAGGGAGATTGGGGGACATTATGAACTACTCAAAGCATCTTATCTTTATGGGCTTTCATCCTTAGGCTTCTCCCATCCTGAAAAATAAGTCTGTTACTTTTCCTTTATCCAAGGCTTGATCTTTCCTGTCTCTCCTGATCATTCCATTTTTGTTCATGACAGGGACCACAATTTCCTTGACAATGACCTCAGTCACTCTTATTACAGCCAGTTTAGAGAATTAGCAGGCTCCAGGCAAGAAATATTTGTAGTGGATTTATGGTGTTACATTGTAAATAATTGTCCCTGCCTATGAGTTAAATAAAAAGCACTGATTGGCCAAAGGCAGACAGGAAGTGTGGGCGGGGCTACCAGGCTAAGAAAAGGCTGGGAACAGGAAAAACAGGGTAGAAATGCCACAAAGACTCCAGAGTTGTCAGACAAGCCAGAAGATACAGAGGACAGCTATGCTGCTCTGAGAAAAGGTACCGAGCCCCATGGCTGAACAGGATAAGAATCATGGGTTAGTTATATGCCTAAAATTAATGTAAGCATCTGTGTGTCTCTGCGGGTCTAAACCTTGAGGCTAGGCACAAAATTCCACGCCAGAAACCTATTACTACACATATTCTATCTCAGAAGAAAGAAAGAGGGCATTGTCTCCTGAGAAAGGATACCTGAGCTTGTCTTCTGTCCTCCACACACACTTCAGATATACACTCATGCATCTGTGCATACTCAAATGCATCACACAAGCAAGTGCAAGTACACATGCATACACGCATTCTTATAATCAAATGATGGCTTCTCACTTGCTTTAAATTACTTTCTCTAGCATCGCTCTCATATGAAAAGACAAACTAACTGACCAAAAAAGAAATTTAAAATGACAGTTGAAGCTAACTCTGAGCTGTCTCATTTCTCATCAATATTTCATCACACTACACTATGGTTAAGACCCTTTTGTCCTCTTTGTGCCTTAAATTACAAAGTAATAAATTGTGAAATCAAAAATTCCTATGATCTAAAAATTAAAACATATTTTAAAAGTCAAAGTTTCCTTAATACTCAGGGAAGGGTGAAGTTCTGTGACGAGTCTTGATTTGGGTAGACAGTTAAGAAGCACGGAGCTCTTTTGTACTGCTTACACTGTGGTTACACTGTGACACAGTTTCCCAATTAAAGAAAAAAGGTCCTATGGAGAGGTCCTGTTTCCCCTCCACCCCGAAAAAGTAAGAATAAACTGCATTCCCTGCATCATCACCATCAAAACTAATGCTTCCAATGCTCACACCATAAGTACTCAACAGCTCTACACACAAAATCATCACCTAGGTAGATAATATATTATCCCACAAGCCAAATGGTCACCATTTCCATGAGATTGTTAATGTATGTTTATCCACCATGATGGAATCTATAGAGTACTGACATTCCCTAAGAAGGGAAGGAGTAGGGAGGGAGGGTCAATGGAACCTCACCTGAGACTTCAGCCAATGGACAGCCATTTGTATATAGTTCTGCTTATTTATGAGTGATTTCTAGGTTTGTGGAGGAACTAGCACCTACAGGCACGCAAAGGCTAACTAAAGAAACTCCATCTATGGGACCATGGAAAAACCATCATCTTTCCTAAATGAAGACTTTCCAGCTGCTGCTTTTGGATCACTACTGGAAGTAACCCCTCACTCCACTCTGTAAGTGAACCAAATAAGGTCACTAGTTCCCTAGGATAAACTCTGGTGAAATTTGACTTTGGAGGAAGAGAGTAGACATTGTTCATGTCTTTCCCAGAAAGAAAAATTAAAAACAGTAGGTCACAAAGACATTTGCTATTTTGTGTCATAGCAATTTGCTCCTTTGATCAGATTTATTTCTTTGCTCTTTTGAGAACTAGGGGCAGTGTTGTTCAAACCTGAAAACATTTGCCAAGGCAGTTACTGATCAGCTCTCTTCTAAGACAGTATTATTTATACTTAAAAACATAATCCAGAAAATAAGCTAAGTGCCAATTAAAACACTTTCTTTTGACAGAATGGAAACGTATCATAGAAGGCATAGTTTTATAATCAGACAAGGGAAGAAAAAGCAATTTGGTTTTAGAACTACATCTTTTTTCCCCTTCTCTCTTAAAAGTATATAATTGCTCTCTCAGAGTGAAAAGATTAGTTGCTTCCAACAGACTCTCGGGGAAAAAAAAATCCTATTATTTCCTCTCTACTGAAGAGTAATGTCTTCCCTAATTACAGGAAAGCCATGTATTAAGTTGCCTGCTCAGGAAGTACCACCCTAATATAAAGTTAATTCACTCTCCTCATGTCAAGAAGGAATACCAGGTCCTCACTTCTCATGCCCAATGTCATCTGTAAGTCTTCCGATTGTAACTCCCTCAGCCAGAGGCACTAAAGGACAATCCATTAATTTAAAAACTATCCTCAAGGCTCACTCTGAAGACCTCTTTCAGCTGAGACAATCAGATTCAGTTACTCTACCTCTTAGGATCCAAAGGACAGAGAAAAGTGACTGTAATATTTATTGGCATCTAGTACAATACAAACACACTGCTCCTTTGAAAGTTTTTTAATTACATAGTAAGTGAGAGAGAGAGAGAGAGAGAGAGAGAGAGAGAGAGAGAGAGAGAGAGTGTGTGTGTGTGTGTGTGTGTGTGTGTGTGTGTGTACTTGCTGGCATTAGTTTTTTTCCTTCACTACATGAGTCCAAGGGACTAAACATGAGACAATGGGGTTAGCAGCAAGAGTCTTTAACTACTGAGTCATCTCAATGACCTCCACGTAGCCCTAGAACTCTAAACATATTATGTCTAACCTTTTACAGATAAATGTTCACACAAAAGAGAACACCTTAACCTAGAAATGTTTCGCCTCTCAATTAAATGTCTTTTAGAGCCATAACTCAAACACTGACAAACTAAAACAAGTTGCCTTCTTTAGGCCCACCATGGTCTTCCCTCACAGATCCCTATGACACTCTATTTGACATCATTGGTGAATTTAAATAATCACCAGGCTCAGAGGAAAATCTTAAGAAACCTATCTCAGGAGTTTCATTTTCTAGCATTGCAACAGCGGAGATTTTACTAATAACAAGCATCATGCTCCAACCTCAGTTATCAATTCTACTTTCTCTTAATTAAATAAAATTATTAATAAACTAATACACTGAGGCATGAAGAAGATGTAAGCAGATAGGATGTATTTGGAATTACAGGTAAAAGGTAGGATTCTTCCTTTATTATTTGTAAAGAGCATACTCTTCAAATGTTAAAAAAAATTTTTTTTTAACTTCAAATACCATTAGTACCGAAAGTATCATTTCATCATTAAACCCAAAAGTTAGTCAAATTCCAGACACATGACCACAGTCCTCTGTTATGATCACTAATGTTTTCAGAGATAAATCCCGAAAACCCCCCTTCAAAAACAGCACAAGGAGGACTTAAGACCTAGGAATGAATAGTGAAGTCATATCAAAAAGGAAGGTCTACCAATAAGCCTCCACATGGGAGTAAAGTGGTCTCTTGTGTGATAGGGTCAGAAGCTGTCCTCCATCATGTTGGAAAGGTAAGAGGGCTGGGATGAAGGTAGCAATATTGCAACCTCTCTCTGCTGGTCATTATATTTTCGTAAATTAAGTATACAAGTTCCAGAGCAAAATTACCTTTGATGGTCCCTAGGATTCCCTCCCTCTTCCCAGCACATACACACACACACTAAATCTTCATTTAACTTTGGTTACTATCTAGCTCCCCCAGCTCTATACTCCTGCTGTAAACCTGACTGTTCCTTTTTGTCTTATACCTAAATGTGCAACAGCTTCCAAAACAAAGAGTTCTGTTTGACCAAACTGTTTCTAGAATAACTGTAGGTCATTCTCCCTCCATCCTGTAACCTGGAGTTCTTTTCTATGTCCATTTCTTACATCAAACAAAGAAAACATCATATACAGGGGGAAACAGCAAACTATGGGGCTAGAGAGATCTTGTCTAAATACTGAATGGCAGGTGTTCCCTGACAAGATACATTGTTTCTTGCAGCCCAGTTTCCATCTCTCTAAAGTGGACTTGGTAACTACCCACAAGGCAGGGTGACTGCATAACCACCAGCTATGCCATACACAGAAGGCCTGCCTGTTACTGCAGACTGTGTAACTACACACAAATGTTAATATCATCTCTGGTGCCTTGGGTCATATCTAAGGACACTATAATGAAGCCTTCTGTGTTCTTGCTGACACCCATCACTCTCCATGACTACAAACAGGAATGTCCTTCATTCCCTTTATGACAACAGGCGGTTCATTCTATCCTCTTAGGGCTTTTTAGGGTTCCAAGCTTGTTACTGCACATCATCACTAAGAATACACTTCTGAAGTTCTACACAAGTGTCTTCCAAATCAGTCTTACCAGGATTAAGCTGTAAATTTCTTACAGTAAAGATCCCATTAGCAAATAGACAGAGGCTGAAGATTTGTGTTTAGTACAATGCAAGATATGGTTGGGATGATCAGTGAGGTTTTAAAATCATTGTTTTTGTGATCTCAGATCTTATACACTTCAGAGAAATCTCTGCAAACTAAAAATGGCATTGTGTTCTGTGAATCACAACAACTTCTTTCTCTGCTCCTTTTAAGTGACAGCCAAGCTCACTAACAGCCTATCTAAAAACAAACAGAACATGCACGGGGTTCAGGCAACTCTACAAGCACTAAAGGAACAGTGTGATTTTGTTTCTCATCATTAATCCATCTCAATAGGGATTTCCCCAGGCAGCTTGGCTCCCCAAATGCAAAGTGCTGTATTTGATTGTAGATCACTATAAGTTAATTATCTGCAGACCAGAGACCACTCCCAAAAGAAAACTTATGTTCAAATAATTGTAGACACCATTGTGAGTTGTGGTTGTGGTGAACAAGGTTGGCACATAGGTCACACTTCAGGACCACTGTCCTCCCAAATGCCACAGTATGAATTTTTTTAAAAGCCCTGCTCACATACAGACCACCATTTTTAGCACACCAGAATCTTGTGATATACAATGGCTATGGCATGTTTCTGCAAGCCATCTGCCCTCACCATAAAAATCTCTAGAGAAACCAGGCCATCTTTACCTTGTAGCCAGCTCTCTATACCAGCAGTACCACATGGAGCTCTGATATGCAACAAAAGATTGAAATGAAGAGTGTCCATGGTGAAATGTTAGCCAAATACAGAGACCCACCTAGACTGTGAGCTTATTATTTAGAACCACACATACAACTTTCCAAAACAAATACTGCATCATCATATTAAGGGAATTGTCACCCATTGAAAACTAAAGAGGCGCAGGACGAAAGTGAAGATCCTAGGCGAAGTATGAACCAGGCTTGCTCACCTGTCTGAGTCCCTTAGGCAACTTCTTTCTCTTCCCAAGGTGCTGGCAGAGGTTTCGGTCATTTTCTCGATCTGAGCTGTAGTGGTGTGAGTGGCTGAGCCGGCTCTTCTTGGAGTGAAAAGACAAGCCGTTGGTAAGAGCTTCTCGTTTCTTCTTGGCCAGGGGAGTCTGCCGTTTCTCTACTCGTTCCTGAGGCTTAACTGCTACATCTTTCTGCAGAAACAAAAAGAAGATCAAATGTGGTGGTTACAAGAGAATCTGAGGTCACAAACTAAATACACTAAATAAGGCTAGAATGGAGGAATAAATACAGAAACAGTGGTCCAGTCCCCTAAATCCCTAATGACACCACAGATATAATAATTATAATGTTTTCTCTTTCCCTGCATCCCTCCCTCTCCACCATGGATATATCTGTGTGTGTGTGTGACTGTGTGTCTGTGTTGCAGCCAAAGGTAACTCTTTATGTCTCGCTCAACTGCTCTCCTTCTTTTAGAAGCACAGTTTCTTCTGGGCCCAGGATCAGTTTATGTAGCAAGGCTAGTAGACCAGCAAGCCCCAGGGCTCCTCCTCTGTTTGCTCTCCTTCTGCTGGGATTACAAGAGTGAGCACTCCCATACTCAATAGGGCTCCAGGAACTTGGAACTGATTAAAGCAGTGAAGAAATAAAGAGAGGAAATTGTGGATACACAAACTGCCCTGTGTATGGCCTGGATCTGAATCAGAGTGAACAGCCTGTGAAGGAATTTAAGGCAAGTGGTACCAAATCCTTGGAAGAGGAAAAAGCACAGCACTGAACAGCTGCCTTCAGTAACCCCATTGCTTCAGAATAAGCCAGGAAAATAGTCAGTGTTAATATTTGCTTTCCAAACACAAAACATCCAGACCTATCCAGCACCATATTGGGTTATGCGTGTAGCTGATCTGGCAGAACCCTTGCCTACCATGTATGAAGACCTGGGTTCCATTCTTAGTACAACAGAGAACTGGAGTGATATTAGATGTCTATAATCTTAACCCTTGGGAGGCAGAAATAGGAGGATCAGAAGTTCAAGGTCATCTTCGGCTAGTGATACCATATGAGTGGTAACCTGGGCTCCAAGAGAGCCTATCTTAAATAAAGAAATAAGAACTGACTTCTCTCACACAATTGATTTATTGGGAGACCAGGCCTCCATTTATATTGAAAGTGCCTCTAGAAGTATATTGAAAATTATGTTTAATTCCATACAGATATAAATTAATATGAGATTTTTATATTTTTTCCAAATTCATTTTGTTTTCCTGTAATGTATTAATCAAGGCATTTTCATGACTCTTCAGATTAGCTACATAAAGCAAACAGACTCCAAGACAAAACATTAAGTTTACAGAGACCTAATAATAAGGTCTTAGAAACAACTGTAAAATCATCTTTGCTCCAGTTAATACTGAGATAATCTACTCTGAAGGGTGCAGAGAAGATGAAAAGGGTCTCGGGAGATTCAGGAGATTACAGTAGAGTAAAAAAGCAAGGGTGATGGCAACTACATCTAGAATTAAGTAAAACCCAAACAGCTGGGTACACCTGTGAAGAGTTTTCTTGACCGAGAAAATACTAGATTCTTGGACCTTGTATTCGTAGACAGCTATTGTTGGACTAGCTGGACCAGACGGTAAACCACAAACAGGTAGAAAGGTAGTTGTGTATAGATACATATGTATGTGTATACACACTTACAGAGAGAGAGAGAGAGAGACAGAGAGACAGAGAGATTCCATCTCTAAGTTCTGTTCCTCTAGAGAACCCTGGCAAATGCAGCGTGACAGTCACCCAAAGCCCCCCTTTAGACATACACACAGAAGCAAAAAGGGCTGATTGCAAACCACAAAAAGGCCGAGTATAATCCAATCAATAAAATATAATAATATAAACCTACCATTATTGAGAACAACTGCATGACTTCATGCATGGGCGGATGTGTATCCATGAACCCACTATCAAGGCATCAGTGGCAATTAATTTAAAATTTCCCTTTAAGAAACATGGCTACTCTGAACATTACTGCTACAAGAAGGGAAGCCATCCGGGTTATAAAAGAATATTTTGAAATCAATGAGCAGCAATTTCAAAGGCTTGTTAATTCGTTAGTTGACTGGGCAAGCAGTTGCCGAGAGAGACGGTCTGTCAGAATTACCTGCAATGCTTTTGTAAAATGACTACACTTCTCATTCTGCAAGGAAAGCATTTAGAAAATGAATGAAAGATGGCAGCACATGCCACTTGAAAACATGCCACTTGGCAGAAGGATTATTGTCACTAAAGGTACTTGAAAATCAGCAGATTCAAGAGGGACACTCTGCCCTCGGTTAGCCAATAGAAAAGAAACATCTCCACGAGGGGAAGGATGCTCTGAGGAGTGTGAGATGTCTGGCTTAGAGTGGGAGAGAGGAAATTCAGAAATGGGGAGTCATGGCTCAGGAAAATGTGCATAAATACATCTGGAAGAAATAACTCTTACGTTCTTTAATATCCCCCAAGATTTTGAATATGTCTCTAAATCATCCACCCCTCTATAGCCATTAAGTAAGAGTTCAGGCTTTGTCATTTTTGAAAAGTTTTTCCTGTTGTTAATGTTGTTTTGAGACTGTCCCAACTATCCCAGGGTGGCCTGAAGCTTACTGTATCACAGAGTATGACCCTGACTCCTGATCCTCTATTTCTATTTCCTAAATGCTGGATTACAGCTGAGTGCCCCCATGTGTAGCTCCTCCTTCAAGAGTTTTTGTTTTCCTTTAGTGGTTGATGTTGATGTGTAAAATACATGTCATTTTCCTGATAATCTATTTTAGGGCGATTTAATTCTCAGGCTCAGACTAAGACCGTAAGAAGCCAAGCAAAGATAAATCTGCCCTACCAGGGCAAACCCTAGAAGGAGGCTGGAACTGAGAAGTCTGATAAATCTGCTTAAGAGTATTCATTCAAGTGCAGACACCCACACAGTAGCAAAAGCCTGGCTGTGAAGTAAAAAGATTTAGACACATCTGCTGGCAATAGAGGAGGTAAGCGCACAAGCCATGCACAAAGGAATCAGTTCTGTGAATGTCTAAAATTATGTGATTTTTAGGTCACTGGAGATGGAGGCGGGATGACAGGAGCACACCCATTCAGGGGCTCAGACACTGATGAAGCCAAGCAATTTCCTCCAGTACCAGCGCTCTTCAGAACAGGTGATCTTATTCTTGACTTCCCCTTCTCCTCAATTACAATCTTCTGCCCAAGGCTTCCTCTGCTACTCCTGAATTTCAAAATGAGAAGGTTCAGTGTTGTGCAAACAGGTAGGCTAACAGATTGCACAGGAAACACAATGCAGGCTGAGGGGGCCCATTTGCTGGTGATAGATGAACGAGAGATGATGGAAACCGGAGAGCACAATTTTCCAGCCTTGTAGAAAATGAGTTTTGGAAAAAGTCTCTGTCTGATGTTTCCAATCACATTAATATTAAGACAGTCCATAACTAGCAGAGTGGTTGTGAGGTGTGTCTGTGCGTGTCCAAGTATGGGCGTATATGGAAGGTGGGGGAGAGTTCAAACACAGTATCTGCTCTGAGATACCTGATCTCAGTATTGTTCTACAGTTTCCTTTCTATTGTTAAGACATACATCATGACAAAAAGCAACTTAAGGGAACGGTTTAATTGGCTTACACTTTCAGTTTACCGTCCACCAATAAGGGAAGTGAAGGCAGTGACTAAATATTTAAGAACTATGGAGGAACAATGTCTACTGGCTCCATCACAGGTTCATGCTTAGCTGGCTTCCTTATAGAGCCTGGAAACACAACTACCCCTATGGGGCTGGGCCCACCTATGTCACTTAGATATCAAAACAAAACCTAACACTATGCACACAGACCAAACTGATCTGCGAAATAACACAACAGAGGCTTTCCTCAGATGACCCTTGGATAGGTTAAGTTGAGAATTACAGCTAAGTAGGACAGCAAACAGAAAGATAGGGGAAAAATAAAAAGATGCTCTTCCACTGGACATCAAATAACGTTAATAAATATTTTCCATTATTTTAGTCTGTCGGGTCTTTGATTGGTTTACTATGAGACACTTTTCTTGTCTTCTGAATAGTTTTGGCAATTGCTTATTCCATCAGTGTCCATGTACAAAAGCTGTAAAGATCTAATGTTGTAAGTAAACAAGTATTTTATTCAAATTTAGTGCCTTCATAATTCTGTTGTCACGATAATCATATTACGTGCCACTTTGGAGTTTTAAAGAAGTAAAGTTACTAGTTTCTACTTACTAGTCACTGGATATGTGAAAAAAATATTTTAAATATCCAGTGCAGCATTTAAAAATTAATCTCAGTCATGTACGGTAGCAAGCACATATAATCTCAATACCTAAGAGGTAGAGACAGGAGCAATAGGAATTTAATGTCTAAACGTGACCTTGTGCGCATGCGTGTGCATACAAATACATACATACATACATACATACATACATACACACACACGCATGCACACATGCATACACATACAAACACATACATACACGCATGTACATGCACACAAACACATACATACACACACTAACATACACACACACACACACACACACACACACACACACACACACGCTTTAAATATTTATATCTTTAAAAATATGTGGGGTTCAAAAGAGAAACCGGTGGGTAAAATATCGACAGAATAAACCTGAGAGGTAGAGTTCAAAGCCCTACAAAGACACAGATAGATGCCAAGCAGAAATAGTGATGGACCTGTAATCCTAGCACTCAAGTGGCAGAGATGGATCATTGGGTGTAAAGTGGCTAGTGAAGACTAGACAAATCCACAAAATCTAGGATAAAGTGAGAGTACACTGCCTCAACGTATACCATCTTCATGTAATCAAGGAAGACACCATTATCAATTTCTAGACTCCAAATGCCCACACATGCATATATACACATGTCTGTATACAAGCGTGTTCACACACTTCAGACACATACAAACATGCATGCTTGCATCCACACACTCTTCTCCCCATCCCCCAAATCAATACGCTTGCTATTTATTATATATTCTGTCATCTGTTGGAAATACTAAAAAAGATTTCAAAACCAAAGCTGCTCAATCACCATGGGAGCAAAATCAATGAATATTTATTGGAGGGTGAGGGCTAGGCAGGATGCGCTTCAGTGCCACCTTTCAGGCTGAACACAAAGTGCTTTCCCAGGCTGTACGGAAGGCTAAAGACATAAATCAATGCAAAGGAAGGAGGCTCAAAAGGGCATACCAATATACAAAGGCAGCTGGTTTTAAATAGGAACACAAATATCATTCTTTGCTGTTGTTGTTTGTTTATTGAGACAGAGTTTTTCTGTTTAACAACCCTAGCTGGACTGGAATTCATTTTGTAGACCAGGCTGGGCTTGAACTCACATAGATCTTCCCACCTCTTCTTTTCAAGTGCTGGAATTAAAGGTATGTGCCACCACATTCCACCAAAAATGTGATTCTATAGAGAGGTCTTTCCGTTTTTAATTTATGTGTATGTGGGTATAATATATACTGTATTTGGACAGTATCTTACTAGGGCCAGAAAGAGGACACTGAATCCAGTGGAGCTAGAGCAACAGGCATGTGTAAGCATTCAACATGGATATGGATGCTGAGAGAAAGTTAGGACCCTGGAAGAGCAGCAAGTATTCTTAACTGCTGAGCCATCTATGCAGCCTCACAAACAACAGTCCTTTTAAGCAAAGGGTGGCGAGTTGTATTATCTACATGCAAATACTTTTAATAAATATCTTGACCTGATTGAAAAAACTGCCTCTAAATAATTATTAAATTCAATTAAAAATTATAAAATTTCTCGAGGTAAACTTCACAGAAAAGTTCATTTAGCCTCAGGTTAGATAAATACTTCTTTGGTGTGGTACTAAAATTAACATCCATAAAACATAAAATGACAAATCAAAAATTAACTTCAGGTCATTTTGAAGGTTGGAGAAATTGCTAACTGGTTAAGAATGTGTACTGGTCCCTCCCAGCACCATGCTGGTTGGTCCAAAACCACCTGTAACTCCAACCCCAGGACAGCCAATGTGCTCGTAGGGCCTCAACATGCACCTGTTCTCTTGGGCACATGCCACTCTCACTACACACTCATACACACACAGAGACACACATACACAAAACACATACACACAGAGTCTCTCTCACACACACATGTATACACCCACTCACACACACGCATAGACACACACAAAACACACACAGACAAACATACACACACATGTACTCACAAGCAGAGAAACAAGCACAAACACACACAAACACACACACATGTGCCCACACAAACACACATACACAGAGAGACACACACAAACACACACACACATGTGCCCACACAGACACACAAACGTGGAGACACCCACACAAACACACACACAGACACACCCACACAATGTATGTGACCACTATTCAAGCATAAATACTTACAATATTATAGAAAATTATTTACAAAATGTCTCTCTGAAGAAAGTCTGTGTACAAAATACACAAGCAAGTCTCAAAGAAATCAAACCTGTTACTTTGGTAAAAGACTTAAACAGATGGTGTTGGGCGTCTGAAAAGCAAAGAGGCAACTGAACAATAAATGACTCCAGCCTCGTTGGGTGAAGGCAACCAAAGTCACAATGTAACACACATAAAATAGAATGATGGAAAAAGTGGGCATGGACAGTAAATTTTTAAAAACCCACTGGTTCAAGCTAGAAGGAGTGAAGAGAGAACGGGAGAGGCAGAAGGTGAGGAGAGGAGGGGTTGAGAAAGGAAGGAAAGAAGACATAAAAGCAGACGCCAAGTAGCCCTCCTGAGCTCAGTTGTAGGGTGAGAACACATCTATCAGCTTAAGTGAGATTTTTGCACTGTGAATTGAAATCGCCAGCCAGCAGTCTCTCATTCCTATAGATAATTGAGAGTTGGCTGCCTTTAGCCCTTAACACACTCAAAGTGGTTGAGTCCCTGGCAACCAGATGCTATTGCTTAAAACAGTTTAGGCTCTCAGCCCTGAAGGATTCCTAAAATTGGATTACAGTCCCTCCAGATAATCTGAGAAATACAGCATGACGAAAAGGAAACCTTAGGAAAAAAAAATTAACTCCTCTGTAACAAGCAGCACTCTGCAAACTGAGAGCAGCATGACCAAGGGCAGAAAATCTCATCAGTGAGGGTTTAAGGGCAAGAATCTATACAAAGGACCAAAGAAGCCACACGAAAGAGATGAGGGCAAGCCAGAGGAACGAGGGCACGCTGCACAGTTCTCAAACACCTCTGAGGGCAAAGGCAGACTTCCCACCTCCAGAGAGCAAAACACTCATATTCTCAGTGGGTTTTTCCACACTCCAATCTAACCCCTAAAGTAATATTCATCTGAAAGATGTGTAACCATAATGACACCCTGCAATGAGTCATTGTTTGATTCTACTGTTTTGTTTATTTTGAAGGTAGGGTCTCATGTATTCCATGATCAGCCTTAAACTCACTATGTAGACAAGGTGGCTTTGAACTGGTCCTCCAGCATCCCCTTCCCAAGTGCTAGGATAATAGGTGTGCACCTCAACACCTGGTTTATGAGGTACTGGGAATGGAAGTAAGGATTCTGTGCCTGCTAGGCAAATATTTTACCAGATAAGTTACATCTCTAGCCCATATGTTTTATTATAGAGAATCTGAACAGACATATTTGTTTTGCAAAGACACTTGGATGCCAATCAGATATATGAGACGGTACTCTGTAACTCTAGCCATCGGGGATATGCAAATCACAATGAGACCTGCAAGAATGAGTGTTATTAAAAAGACAAAAAGCTAGCTATGAGATTGTGAATATAAAGATTTCTATAGTGAACTGTGACACACAGCAAAATCCCGTCATGGCTGAGATTTTTCAAGTGACTGTGTTAGGTTCATATAGAATTACCTTGGTGTTATGACTAATAAATACAAGCAACAAAAACACTGTAAGGAGGAATGGTTTTTACTGGGAGTCGTGGTTTGAGAGCACAGTTCACTATGGCAGTGAGAGTATGAAGCGTGAAGTGTGAAGCACATGGTCACTCTGCATCCACTAACAGAAAACAGAGCAGTATGAACAGAAGCATTCAGCTCCCTTCCTCCTTTTTATTCAGTCTAGGACTCCCACCAAGGGCATCTTGTTACTCACACTCAGAATGGGTCTTCCTATCTCATATAACCTAACCTGGAAACTCCCTCCCAGACATGCTCAGTGGCATTTCCTAGGTGACTCTAAATCCAGTCAAGTGACAGTAAAGACTACCACCAGGTCTGTCAATCAATTAAGTAATTTCTGTAACTTCCTGCTTTCCAGACTGTAGTGACTGGAGTTGCACAGGTGGAGGTCTGCAGAGTAGGAGCAGGAAAGCATGCAGATGGGCTCCTACTCCTTGAATCATTATTGCATCATTTCTCAAATGCATTTTAATTGGCTTTGAGGGGGGCAGGGAGAGGGAAAAAGAGCAATGTATTTCACACACATAAACCTAGGGTTCTTTACCAGAGGATGTATTATGCTTTTAAAATTTCCTAATGTTTCTACGTTCAGAAGCTATTTGCCACACAGAAAATGTTCAACAAATGCAGCTTGTAGCTCATGAATCCAAAGTTATTTCTGAATAGTCTCTTACCTACGTGTCCGTCACCTTTATCTTAATTATGCTATAACTAGAGTTACATAAGAATTTACTGAGTCAAGCCATTTCTAAATATAAAGCAAGAATGAGTAAAATGGTTTTTTTAAAACCAGTAATATTTTATGGCTCCCATTGAATAGCCTCGTAACTTTATACAGAAGACAGTATCATTGTCCTTTGATGACTGAGGGAGCTGAAGCATAGGAAGCCAATGACTACTCAAAGAAAGACCATCAGTGATTGGCAACACACTTAGAAGTTCCCATAGTTCCTATCCTATATTCTTTCCCAAATTCTGGATTGTAATAGACCTACTGCTAAGTTTTAGGTATATGGACTTTTACTTGCAAAAAACTTTACATCTATCTTAGGATTACAACATTTCAAAAATTATTCTTTGCACCTCTATTTCCCTTTCCACATGTATTAATGGAAAGGCTATGTGAAGCACCTGAATTCTTCCTAATTAAACTCAGCAATAAACAAATCTAAAAGGCATTGGGCTTGATGCAGGTACTGACATTTTACTCCACCGGCGAAATAATTAAGCATTTGTGACCTTAAAAATAAACAGGCATACAAAAGCTCAAGACACTGAGTCCCAAACATCGTCCTGATATGACTTCATAAATGTTAATGGTTGACAGGTCTATAAATACCTAGAAGTGCAAAATGTAAACCCATACCCATTAGTGCACATTACTAACACCTCATCACTAAATGAAACACGTAAGAGAATCTTCACAGAAAGTTCTCATTGTTTACACAGTGCCAACCTGTATCTCTACACTTGCTTTCTGTCCCCTCGCCCCCGCCCTTAACCTTAGGTCTTCTATTGCAGGAGTTTACAGATAGAATTTTGTTCCTTAAATACATTAACATAGCTAAAAATAGGCCTAAGCTACAGATTTGTATTGAAAAAAATTAATTTAAAAACTATTGAAAATGCACACAGTGAGTGACCCAAGACCCATAACTGAACAATGACTTGAGGTGTCTCTACAATGAGAATAAAATAGGAACTTCAATTATGATAGATGGACCAGACTTCCACTTTTTAATGTATGGCTTGTCAGAGGAAATCCAGTGTCTGGCTGCCTAAAAGCAGCAGGTGCTAACTCCAAAGCAATCAGTTCATACACAGAGGACCAGATTATTTCCCTGTTTCTTGAGCCAAGCTGAAGGCTTCCTACAGATAGATCTTGTGATATTTAGATACTTATTGATTCTATCAGATTTGATCACGGAATCAATCTTTCCCTTCAGAGGCTCTAGGTTAATGGCAAAGTTTATTAAACTGCAGGCAGTCATTCAGAAAAGATCAATAAAGACATGATTACAGGGTAACCAGAGGATTAAACTCCAGATTTATCACAAAATTAAACTGAATTAAATGTTCTCTGATAGCACTTGAAATGCTGTCAATACTTTTAACTCATAATCTATGCTCTTTCTGTGTTTCTCTAATAAGCAATAAGGATGTCTGATCTGAAAAAGTGACAGCTACACAAAAACATAAGCCACAAGTAGTTGCTACAAGTATTGAGAGTTGCTTTTGGAAAGCTGGCCACTTTGTATGTATTGACGTTTGGAGTTGCCACGCAAAGACATCATTCTATCCATCCCAAAAATCTATCAATAATGCATCCTCACAGGTCTACCCTATAGATTGAAAATGGGCTCATGGATTACATATAATTTCCTCCCATTTTCAAAAGGAAGCTTGTGCCATCGCACCAGTCCTTAGTCCCATGAGGAAAGAGGCCTAGAAGATTCCATGAGGATGCTGGAAAATCAACCCAACTGTTCTCAATCTGGGAAGATGCTTCAATGCACTAGCAAAAGCAGCCAGTTACATGAATAAAGGTGAAATCCCAATCCCAGTTTCTGAAAGATAACCACTCACTGAATGAACCCGCAGCTTTGAATACATGCTTAATCAGTAGGGAAGTCGATACACATGACAGCTATTAAAGCTGACATCAATACCACAGTGAGTGAGGAAGAACAGCTCTGCAGGACCTGTGATGATAAAGGCCAGGCCTGCTGTGAGGCTGGGTAGGGGTGCACTTGTGAATATGCAAAGGTTGCTCAGGAAATCAATTTGAAGCCAAAAACTGATTCTGTGATGTAAGCTGGTTTTTACATGGAGGCTTTCTATTTTCAGTTTCCACTTTGTAGCTAGGACACTTCCTCCAACATGAACTTGGCCCTACCCTACCCTGATGGCCAACAGGCTCTGTTGACATCTAATCCAATGTGACAGTTATATTGTCCCACAGGGTAAACCTAGGCTGGAATCAAGATGCTGAGCTGACAGCACCCTGCAATTTTCTCTTCCCCTCCCAGGCCTATAGACTGTATGAGTAGTCACTTCCTTTTCCAATTTCATTAAACCTTATACTCTTGTGCTTAGTGATGACCCCAGATGTGTTTGTGCTTCTTAACCACAGAGTCACCCTGCCTGAAGGAAAGCACTTCTCCAAAATGGAAGCTGCTTGATATACACAAGCCCACAGCTTATACACTCAAAGAGATGCTAAGTTTCTGAGAACATCCCATATCATCAAGCCTTCCCAAGGACCCCTACAGCTTCACTGCTGCTGTACTATTCTTCAATATTCTCTATCCATGTCTTTAGTCATCCTGGCCCTGAATCAAACGGGTGCTCCTGTGAGAGTTCATCCAGATAAAGCGACTAACCTAGCCACTTATAGCTTTGTGGCCTTGAGTAATATATAAATTAGCACAATGCATATCAAGATCAAATTTTTATTACTTTTTTTTTTTAAAGTCTGGGGGTGTGGTGGACAGCAGAGTCTTGCTTAGTTCAAGCTGGCCTGGAACTCACTATATATCTAGCAATAAACTTGACCTACAATAATCCTTCTGACAAGACCTCCCTGGTGAACACTGGGAATCCTGACATGCATTACTACATATACTTTATAGGGTGTTGGGAATGGAATGCAGACCTTTATGCATGTTAGGAAAAAACTCTAAGAAAGATACGTTCCCAGAATCAAAGTTATTCCTAATTAACTTTCCCAAGCCATCTGGGCATTCTGAGGACCTGATGAAGATCCACCTGACTTCAAAGTCCACATCCTCACACTGTTGAGAAATCAGAAGTCTGGAACATTGTTTAAGCCTTGTGGTTTGCAGCTCATTGTTTCCAGACATCTCTTCTGTTTGTATGTTTATTTGCTTTTAAATATAAGCAAATCTTCTATTTGTCCTCTTAACATGAGATAATGCAAACAAAATACCTTTAAAATCCTTTTCAAATACTCAGACCATATAAATTTACAGCAGGTCTTCATCTCTTCCTAAATCATCTGTGATTTATGAGACACACAAAGAAACAACAAAAAAAATTCACAAGGAAAAAAAAAAGTGGGTAGGAAAAAATATGGAATGGCAAAAGGGCACTATCCTAGAGAATGGAAGATTGGAAAACATCTGGAAAGTCTGGAATTGAGGAGAATAACAATTTGTACTCTTGATAGATCAAACACTTAAAAGGCCACCCTGTTTACTATCCCAAGAGAGGCAAGAGAGAGAGACCTGAGAGAGCTGTTGGTGATGATTCTATCATTAATCTCCTCTCAACTAATTTATCCCTGCTGGCTTCCCCGATGAGATATTTGTATGTTTCCAAAAAGAAAATAGATGCATGTCCCAGTTCAACATGGGGGGAAAATCATGTGCATGTTGATTTCTGGGAGCCTGAAAGCAACACCCACACCGACAAGCACACACACATACATACCACATTGGGGTTGTTGACCTCCACTAGGGAATCCCACAATCCTGCACCTGGCTTAATAGAGAAGGGGTAGATGGAAAACACGGAGGTGGGGTAACCCTCCTTCCAGCTGAGCACTGACACATACAGTACAGTTTGGGAGGCAACTTTATGTGCTCTTAGTAGTAGATTAATGAATGTAATTACCTAGCATTGTGGCTGTGAATGCTGCAAAAACTATAATTTATAGAGCGCTGTAAAGTTCTAATGTGTTTTTATGTCCATAAGCTGCTTAGCCATAATCTAATGCATTTGTACAAGAACTGCCTAAGTGGCTCTCAGCTGAACAGTGAACACAAGTGTCTGGACCTTGGTGATTCCACTCCTATGTCTTTATAACCCAGCCCCGTGTGGCAAGCATCTGAGGAAAACAGCTGCTGAATTATACAAATAATTCCAGAGAAAGCAAAAGCCTCTCTGCCTCTCTCACCAGGAGGAACATTGCTGGCTGACAGAGGACTGCAGGCTTTAATTAAATGCTGGAGTGGGTCCCCAGCCCTTTCTGCACCTCTCCTCCAGCCCCAAAGCCCCTTCCTCCTCATCCTGAGACAGGATGTGAACGGAATCAAGGCTTAAAAAAATGTAAAAAAGGGAGGAAAAATCCTCTTCATAATTAAAAACCTTGTAAAAAGGCCCGCCATTTCTGACTGTTCTCTGATTCTGTCAGTAAGTTTGTAAGCAAAGGCCAGGACACCTTAACAAATCTGATACCTTGGGCAAATGGCCCAATCAAAGGCATCAGTGGGTTGAAATACCTTAGTAACTGGAAACTCACAATGTAGTTGGGCTAGGAGGTCCTAATGGCAGCTCATGCCTATAGGAAGTAGAATAACACATGGAAAGCAACCACTGGAGGAGGAACTGCTAATTTATTTTTAAAGGGACAAAGGACTATGATTTATATTGGTAAGGCAGGTGCTGGAAGCACCTTTCCCTCTGGTGTAAATTACTGATGATGATAGTATTTATTCACAGAATCATTGTAAGGCAGTACGTCTCAACCTTCCTAAAGCTGCGAACCTTTAATACAGTTGATCTTATAGTGACCTCCAACCATAAAATTATTTTCATTCCTACTTCGTAACTGTAATTTTGCTACTGTTATGAATTATAATGTAAATATCAGTGTTTTATAAAGGTCTTAGGCAACTCCTGTGAAAGGGTCTTTCAATTCCACCCCCACCCCCAAGAAATCCCAATCCACAAGTTAAGGAAGAATTGCTGCTGTAAAGGCTTAATGCCTTGGTTCACAATACATATACCTAGAACAAAGCCAGGACCCGCAGGGTATTCAGTGTTTATTGTCCATCATTATGGATCAGTGCTTGAGGAATCAATGGCATGTGATTATCATGGAAAGGGAGGAAAAAAGCACAAAACTGCCTACACTGTTTTCTGAAAGCACACATTCAAGAGTTTTACATGTCTGTAATGGAAAGTACAGCACTGATACTGAGACATCAGTCCTGGACAGAGAAAGCAGGTGCACAGTAGAGTATATCCCCCCCCCAAGCACATACTGAAGAAGCAGATCACCCCTAGCAATCACAAGGCCCTAAGGACAGGTGTGTGTCACAGTGACAGGGAGCCATTGGCTCACCCTCTTCAAAATTAGCACGAGTAAACACTTTGATCACCAAATAAATATTTGGGTATTAAAAAACAGCTTCAAACAAAACATATGACTTATGCATTTGGATGTACATGGTGCATACAAGGATGTAGAGCCGAGAAGATGACTTTGTATTGATTCTCAAGTACCCTGTACCTTCTTTCTCAAAAGAAGATCTGGGCCTGCAGCTTCCCACATAGGTTAGACTGGCTCCCCTGCATTCAGGAGATGAGCAAAATGATTTGGATTCATTTCAAAGCTGTAAGTTGTCCAAAGAAAGAAATTCTACCTCCCACAAAGCACTGTAACCTCTTCAAGCCAGAAAGTGCTCTAAAAGTCCATCCATGATCTAGCCCTATCTGAGGCACTAAATACCCAAACTGTACATAGAAATGTCAGTTTAAAAGGAGGTATTTTATACCTCCTCAAACATTACTTTTGGCCATGAATGTGAGCACTAATCCTTTTAAAAATAAAAACAAACAAAAAAATTAACAAAGCTGCTGTTAAAAGTATATGAAAGCTGACCTTTGGTTTGTGCCAACTCTGCCTCTGGGATCTGCTCACTTTCCACTTCTTGTCTTAGAAATCACTACTGGCAGCCTTCAAGAATCACTTTCTCTTTATCTGTTGCAACTCTTACAAGAAAGGCACTGGCCAGATGAGAAATGTCCTCATATTCATTAGGTCCTACTCAACAAGCCACCCCACTCCTTCAGGGCTTGCTCAACAGAGTTCCACTATGGGAAAAGAGTTTGAAATTGTCTTTTCACAGATTCTCCTTGATCAAACTCCCACCTTCTTATCTAAACCTGCCATGCTCCCCAATCACCTACATATACATATCTGTCTTGCAGTTTCTGGTAAGATACTCTGGGACACCATATTGCTTGCTGCTAACAGTAGCAGCTCTGCTTCCCTCCAGCCATGCCATCACTCCTCATGATGCCTCACACATCCTGGTTTCTCTGTCTGTGTGTCCTGGGTGGTAACTTCTCCTTTTCAAACTCTGTGAATTTTCCGTGTACACAAGTGTCTACAAGATGATCTACTAGGAGTTAAGAGCACATAAAAGTATCTATTTAAAAATGATTTCAATCTCATTCTGCAACACATTCTAATTATGTGTCTGTTTTACAACCTATTAGTACAGTGGTATATGCATGGAACTACCATTAAAGAGTGGGCAAAATAAAAATGGTTTTTGTCTAAGCTACCCTGCTGAGGGGAGTAGGCTATTAAAAAAAAAAAAAAATGAGATAACGGGCCTGTGAGAAGACTTAAGGTCATAGGATGGGAATGTATTGCCAAACCCGATGATACCTGAGTTAGGTGAAGGAAAGAAAGCCAGCAAAGTTCTTAAACTTCCACAGGCACATGTAGTTTGCACACTCACACGTACACACACAAATAAATAAATGAAATGTAATGAGAAAGTGTGATGAATTCTGGTCTGAACTATAGAGAGTAGCAAACACCCAACAATCAAAACCTTTCTCCATATTGCAGTACTCAAAGCTTTCAGTAAAATGTCACGGACTGGTTTAGTCATACAAAAATACCTGTTATAAATCATAATCTATATCATCAGGAGGCAGAAAAAGGTCCTCTTTGAGGCAGAAGAGAGAGTTTTGTGAGATGAAAGAGGGTGCTCTCTGGGTTAGACAGGAATCTCTGTAGAAAAAAGTACTTCCTGAGATGGACATGGATGCTATATGAAGTAGAAAAGAGTGTTCTGTGAGGTAAAGGACGGTACTCCACGAGATGAGAGAGTCCTCTCTGAAGTGAGAGGGATGTGGTGCTGTGTGAATGAGTGTGACACAAGAGAGGAAGTTCTGTGAATAAAGACAGCTTACTATGTGAGGAGAAGAGGGTGCTCTGTGAGGAGAGGGTGCTCTGTGATGGAGAGGGTGCTCTGTGATGGAGAGGGTGCTCTGTGATGGAGAGGGTGCCCTGTGATGGAGATATGGTAGTCTGTGAGGAGAGAGAGGGTACTCTAAGGAAAAAAGAGTGCTCTGTGAGACTGAGAGGTGATGCTCTGTGGGAGATAAGGGGTCCATTCTTTGATAGAGAAGTGCTCTGTGAGAAAAAGGCACACCAAGGCGTGAAAGGGTACTCTAAAGTACTCTGTGAGAGAGAGAGAGAAGGTGCTCTCTGATGAGGAAAAATTTACCAAGTAAGAGGGGAAGGGTGTTCTGTAAAGTGTTAGGAGAGGTACTCTAAGAAACCACTCCTTAAATACTTGGCAAATAAACCTATCACATATTTGTAGAAATAAATCACACTTGGATCCTTTCATATTTACATAATGAGGACATCAGAAGAATACAGGAATTCTAGCTAGAGTCCCACAATACTGAAGGGTAATCACCAAACACACCAGCTTTTATACGCTTGATACCGATTTCTTTTAAAGATAACTTTCAAAGATAAGATTTGCCTATTTGAATAGTGTTCTGTATTGAAACAAAAAAGAAAGGTGTGGTACTAATTACAGACCACCACATAAAAATCCACTTTCATCCTGTCACTGCAACCTGTGGTCAAGACAGAACTATGCAACCTGCTGTTTCATTAGGAAGCTCAAAGATGTTGCAGTCCCATGGATACCAAGTTAAGGATGGCTGAAAGAAAGTAAATTGTCATTTCCATCTCAGCCTTAATGTTGTATTCAGTTTCAGAGCAGCTGAATTGCAGACATCATCGATGCTGCTCCGGGAACACTAATTCTCAAGAACTTATCAAATCACTAGGGAACCATGTCCATGCAGTGGAACCATTTGTACACGTCAAGAAAAAATCTAGCATCTGGAATATTAGGTATTTCCGACAGCTTTCAGTAATTAGTTAAATTCTTTCACAAAAAAGGGTATGTGTGTGTGTGTGTGTAAGAGAGAGAGAGAGAGAGAGAGAGAGAGAGTGCATACATACATGCATGCATCTGCAAAGACCATAAAAGGGCCCCAGACCCCCTTTAGTTGCGAGCTGTAGGTAATTATGGGTAATCAGATGTGTGTGGGGAGGGAATGGACTCAAATTGTATTAAGAGAATACCAAATACTTCTCTCCACTATGGAAGCTCACCGGACCCTTGCATTCTTAACTCTATACAAAAGGCAGAAGGCTGGGGGGGGGGGGTAGGGCATAGTTATACAAAAAAATCTGCAACAAAAAATATTTTGTCAGTGAATATTAACTACTAGTTG
This sequence comes from Phyllotis vaccarum, assembly GCA_033318265.1. NCBI lineage: Eukaryota > Metazoa > Chordata > Mammalia > Rodentia > Cricetidae > Phyllotis > Phyllotis vaccarum. Next base: position 40,702,742 of record JARWLC010000017.1, on the reverse strand, counting down.
TGAGTGTTCATTAACGTGCTCTGGGGCATGGTTATGGCAATACTGAAAACAATTTCTGTGCTTCTTCCACATGAATATGCACACAGGCTGGCTGAGAAGCTTCATACCAACTATAGTATGTGGTGTTATGTTTCATATTTTATAAAAAAAAAAAAAAAAACAGTCTGAAATATCAGAGGGATCTACCCACAGTCAATCCAGAAGGATCAGAGAGTGGTAATTTACACTTTTAATCCCAGCACACTGAGTATCAGAGAGTGGTGACCAATGCCCTTAATCCCAGCAGATCTGAGTTTGAGGCCAGTTTCATTTACAGAGGGAGTTCCAGGCTCCCAGCCAGTCACTGGTGGCACCAGCCCTTTAATCCCATAACTCCAGAGACAGGGGAAAAGAGGGTATTTAAGGCAGGCATAGGAAGACAGAGCAGACAGTAGAAGCCACGAAGAATGAGGCTGAGGAAGCTGGAAGACAGCTTTTGACTGTGGTGTTTCTTCTCTGATATCTCAGCCTTTCCCTGATATCTGGTTCTGAGTTTCCTTTATTCGAGCAATACTATACTCCCCACAGAAATGCCCATTTCTGGAACCTTGCAGTCCAGATAACAAGACTACTGATGGAGAATAATGCTATTCTTCTCTATGGGGACCAAGTTGACTGCAAGTTCTGTGCTTCAAAAATAATGATAAAATAAGTCAACTGTCTCCAGCCACAGGAGCTAGGTATCCACACAAACACCATGGACTGTATACTAGTGTATTTGTGTCACAAGACAACCTGTGACTCCTTTCATTCTGTGATCTCTACATGAAAAACAAGACACAAACAAGTCTTACTAAAATCAATCTGTTTAGTCCTTTGGGTTTTGTGCTAAGAACCAGATGGAGAACAGAGTAAACAATAATAACAGCTTCAAGAGACCTTAGCATTTAACTTGCAATGTACTTGAGTAGGATTAAGACAATATTCTTTACACACACACACATACACACATATTCACACACACACACACACACACACACACACACACACACACACACACACACACACACACACACACCAAAATAAACATGTAATTAAATAACTAAAATTGTGAGCATCCTGCTAGAGGTAGACAGGATGTGGAGAAGGGACATAAAAATAGTCAGCAAAGGCTTTAAAGAGAGCATCAAAAGTTGAAAAGTGACCACTCTAGGTCGCCACGTCAAACAGATGCCAGGCCTGAAACTGACTCCTTAAATTCTCCCATCATCTCCCTGCCATGGGCCACCTCTCTGGGTCTCCACAACTATTACTAATGAAGATACTCTCATCTTAACATCTGCATTTAAAATACCCTAATTGACATTCCCATCTCTGGCCTTGTAATATGTTACGGGACTTGTGATATCTCAAAAATACAAGTCTAACAATGTCACTCCATTGCTGTAAAACTTCAGTGGCTATCCACTGACCAACGTCATTGTCCTCAACCTGGGTCTTGAAGGCTTTCCAAATTTCAGCCCCGATAGTAGTATTAACCTCATTTATTATCCTATTCTCTATACACTTCAATTCCAGACATAATAAACTACTATCCTGCATGTTTATGAGTAGTCATGTTTCTCTAAGACTCGTTAAAAAAAACTACAACCTACTCTGCCAATAAAATTTTCCTCTCTGGGCCACGCAACCCTCTCAAACATGGCTATCCCCTACTTAGCTTTAAGGTCTCCACCATACTTCACAGAGCACTTGCTCCTTTGTATTATAATTTCCATACACTTCCCCTCTCCACTGTATATTAGGAGCCCCTACAGGTCAAGGTCTGAGCTTTGCTTGTGTTATTAGTCCTACACCTCTGCCAGAAGATCTCACATGCTGAACTTTATATAAATAAATAAATCAACATCCTCCTTAAAGTCTATTGCCTCAGAAAACAACCTTGATGCATGAAGAAATACATGAGTACACAGAGTGCACAGGTGCAGATTCACATTCTGGAGTCATTCTGGGAAGCAAGAAGATATGTACAATATTCTAATGAGATCCGGTTAAGTCCTGTTTTACCCCCTAACAAATCAGTATAGGATAAATAAGCTTCTACCATCAACAGGAAATTGTCAAAAATCACAGTAATAGAAGCTGCAGTCTTTATCTTAATGGTCCACTTGATACAACCTACAGTCACCTAGGTAGACACAGTCTCAAGGTAGGAGAGTCTAGATATCATGTTGGACTGTGGGTATGCCTGGAAAAGACATTTTTTCTTGATTAGGTTAAGTGATGTAGAAAAATCTTGAATTTGGATGACACCTTTTCATAGTCTGGACCTTTAAAGGTATAAGAGCATTAAAAAACCAACGAACAATTTAAAAAAAATAAAAAAGACAAGGTGAGCAATACCCTGCATGCATTTATTCACTTCTCTCGGCTCTTGACTATGATGTACCTGCATCTTAACTTCTTAATGATACACTGTAACCTGAAATTTGTGAGCTAAACACTTTCTCCAAGGTTATTTTACCACAGTACAGAAAGGAAGCTAAAAGAGCACCTTCAGTAAGCTGTGTGCTTTATGCTGGCCATGTACCCTGTCCAACTTCTAAGATCATGCTAAAATACTACATGTTAAAAATCCTAACTCCTCTTTGTTATTCTTAAAGTGTGGTGCATGCACATGAGTGTGCAATAGCACACCTACCCAGAGGTGTACAAGGCAAGACCAAAACCTCAGTGCCTAACTCTATCACTCTCTGCCTATTGCCCCAAGACAGGGTCTCTCAGTGAAGGAGAAGCTTGCCATTGTGGCTACAGGTTCACAGAGCTAGGCCCAGCCTTCCACATGAGTGCTAGTGGCTCAAATTCAGATTTTCATGCTTGAAAACACGATTACCAATGAAGGATCTTCTCAAAGCCCTACCCCCACCTAGGCTTTTATAAAGGAAAAAAATCATAACAATACTGTTTACCGATGTTAAAGCAATAGTTTCAACCTTGGTTGCTAATAAAATCTCCTGAAAAACTTTAAAAAATAAAAAGCAGAAACACTATGAAGCACAGTAAGACTCGGCCTACAGGAGTATCGCTTCCCAGTGTTCCTCAGTGGTGTCATCACAGTTGCCAACTCCTGGATAAAGTGATGAAATCCCCCAGTGAACAAGATGCAGAGCCAGGATGCAAGGCTGAAATCATCCCAGTTTCAGAACTAGAGAGGCTTTGTTAAGCTACTTCTCTGATCTTATAAATCCTATGACATTATCTTTCCTCTTCAAAGTATTAGCAGGTGTTATCCTCTTCATTAGCACCAAGAGAGACCTCTTAGAATTCAGATTTTATCAAGTGTCACTGAGTGTGAAAGTCAACTTCATAGTCATCCTCTGAGAGCTCTCCATGCACTGAGTTGTCTCTAACTACATTGTCTCCAAGTTCCACCTGCTACCAAACCATCAGGGGATACAAAGTATATTTCATGTTAACTTATTTAACTTAGTTTCAGAGAAGATGACAGGTCATAAAAATTATTTAAATATTCAAGAAAGAGAAATAACTAATGTAAAATGTTAAAGCTTACTTTAGGATGCTGTCACAGGTACCACCACAACCTAAAAGCATTAAAAAATGACCAAACACTATTCTTTAATTTTAGCACTTAGAATAGAATTTGGGTATGGATTCAGACATAATAATTGACCAATCTAGTAAGGACTGTCTCAATATAACATGGAAAGGAGGAGGTGAAGGAAAATGCATAAGCAAGTTTTATACAGCACAGAAAGGAATAAAGGATACATACTCTAGCATTTTATACTTTGGAAGCCTTAGCTTTCAGTTAAGGAAGCAATGGGGTTATTGTCTTTTTTAGTGTGAAAAGCAGGATAGGACATGAGGTCTGTACTGTGCCTCCTTGTCTATAAAGAGCATGGTAAGCAACCTGTCCAACTGATCAGAAAGCTTTGATCCTTCCTTTAATTTCTTTGCACTTTCTTTGGTAAATAAAGTAAAAAGAGAACTCACAATATATACAAACACAGAAGAAATACATGGGCTAGAGCTGCCTGTCAATCTTTGCTTCCATTTGTAGACAGAACTAAGACTGACTCAAGCTTGTTTGTTCTTGCCTTGACTCTCTGTAGTGATGTAACCTGGAATTGTTAGTCCAATAAACCCTTTGTTCCCCGGTTGCTTCTGTCAGAGTACTTTGTTACAGGAAACCAACTATAACAGACTCCCTCTCAGCTTTTTGTCTTAAATTTAAGAATAAATGTAAACTCTTTATTTCTGCAGGGCTAAAAGTGAAATCTAAGACCCTTTGCAATTTCTTCAAACTTCTTACACAGTGTTACATCCTCAGTTCAACTTTTCATGGTGTTTTCTATTTTGTCATGTAACATTTTAAGGCAAATTTTACTTTTAGTCTGACATCATGACGTCTCCATCTTTTTCTGTAGTGCTGTGTGTGTCACTCAGGTGTGCAGATACAGATCATATAGTCATTTGAGGACATAGATACAGCTCATACAGTGTCACTTGGGGGCACAGATACAGCTCATACAGTGTCACTTGGGGGCACAGATACAGCTCATACAGTGTCATTTGGGGGCACAGATACAGCTCATCGTCTACACAGCTGAAACTAAGGATATCAGGCTTCTGTGCCAAGTATCTTTACCCACAAGACATCTCCCTCCCCCAACTTAACACAACAATGCTGAATCCCAATGACTTGTCAGGCACTGGTTTAGATGTTTGAAATACACCTGGGAACAGATTTCAAGCTCTTACTAAAATGTTAAAAGACAATGACTCCTAAGGAAGAAAAAAAAGCAGAAAAAGAACAGAGATAGGGACCAAGGACCATCCATTAAGCTACTTATTCTTGGCAGTAAATTTTTGCTTGCGTTCTCTCCCTCTCTCCCCCCCCCCTCCCTCCATTTGCCCCCCCCCCCCCCGTTCTATAACTTGCTATATAAACCACGCTGGCTTGAATTCATAGAGATCCTCCTGCCTCTTCCTCCCGAGTGTTTAGAATAAAGCCACATGCCACTACATTTGACTCTGGGAATTTTTTTTAAACTCTATTCTCTTGCTGCATGGATTAAAATATATTTAGATACAAAAATAATTGGCCATGTATACACAGAATAACTCCAATGTCAAAGTCATGCATGAAAACAGGATAAAGTAGAAAGAAATTATGCAAGTATTTCTAAAGAAAATCTTAATAGCACAAAGATTTAAAAAAAAAAAAAACCTTTAGGATATCACTCACCTGTCATAAAAATAAGCAGCTCTAAATGTGCTATCTATTTTTCAATTCATCCTAAACAACAACATTAAAGCCGGGAGATATTGAACGGGCAAATGTTGTAAACAGGTAGGAAACCATTCATCCACCTAGCATGATATGAGATGATTCTGCTGTTCACCCCAGTCCATCTCCTCACCTCGGTTCTACTACTTCGCTGTAAGGAGTCACAATGTAAGAGTCAATTACTGCTGTTCATCTGATAATTTGACATTTCCTATGAATACTGCAAAATATAAATATCCTTCACAAAGTTCTCCTATATATAAGAGGTCTCTAATCTCAAAGAACAAAGACTCTTCTTGAGTAAATACCAATGGTGACGCTTAAAAATAATAAATCAATGTTTATGCACACTCATAATCACATGCAAAGAGCCATCAAGGACTAGGAGAATGGCCCAGTCAACAATATGCTTGCCTTGCAACCCTGAGAACCTGAGACTGATCCCAAAACCCACATATAACAAGATGGGCATGGTAATCTGTGCTTATAATAACAGTGCTGGGGAGGTAGAGACAGAAATAGACAGATCCCTAAAGCTTCCAGGCCAGCACACACAGCCTTCCTGACAAGCTGCAGAGTAGTAAGAAACATTTAAGGTGAATTGTATTCCTCAGGGTGGGATTCAAACACGTGTACATATGTATATTCACACATATGTATACACATTTTAAAAGCAGGCAGCGATTAAAATAACCGAAAGGCAGAAGACAGGCTGATAACAGTATTGTAGTAGGATGTACCCTCAAATAGGACTGAACAGACCTTTTGGAATCCCTATTACTTAGTAACTCCAAAAGCCTATTATAGGTGCTCAATAAATGCTCACAAAAGGACTGTGCTGCCAGTTTCACAATATTTCCTTCTACACACATACAAAATACCATTTTCCAATCAATTGCTTGGACAATTCAGAGGGAGAACCAATGTTGCAACAAATCCTACCCAAACATTTACAGCTCACATGTCAGCAATGGATGATCTGTTTCACTTAGAAGAGCACTTGTACAGCAATAGCAACTCCTCCATTGAAGAATAAAACTGTATAACAGGCAAGCAGTGAACCAAAGACACACACCTCTTCCAGCACAGAGCACAGGTGTGAGGAGGGCGCTTCATTTTCCAAGCTAGCAGAGGGGAACACTGGTACAATTACTTCTCCCCTGCCTAATCCCCAAATCATATTGATTCCAAAGTCAATACAAATAGTGGAAAGAGCAATAGGGCGCAAGCCTTTGATCAAGATTTAAGCCCTTTTTTTTTTTAATCTTACACAAGCCATTTCACCTACCAGAAATTCAAATTCTTCACTGGTAAAACGGTGAGATGAATCATTACTGCTCACTCAAAAACTGCCAGGAGACTCAAGCAGAACGTACACAGAGGCTCAGTAAAAACCCAAGAGTGGAGACAAAGCTCCTGTGTCATTATTAAGCTTTGGAGTAGCCATATGTGGTCGAGCAACATTGAGCTCCATAATTAACTTCTACTCTACATATAGCCTGGACAGCAGAGAAAGGTTAGTCTAATAAAAAACTTCTGGGACCAGAAATTACCTTTCCCACCTAAGTGCTTCCATGAAGCACTGTCATGAAAAATAAATAAATAAATAAATAAATAAATAAATAAACTAAGTTATGATGAGGACAAGACTTTTGCTTTTAATGATTTGTTTTATGTGAATGCCTAACATGTATGTATGTGTATCACTTGTGTGCCTAGTGGTCTGGAGTCCAAAAGAGGACATTATATCCTCTAGAACTGGAGTTACAGATTGTTGCCGATTGTACTGTTGGCTCTGGAAACCAAACTCATGTCCCGTGTAAGAGTGAGAATTGCCCTTAAGGCCTGAGCTAACACGCTGCCTCTTTTTGTTGAAACCACAGGTGGGCCTCCAACTATCGCATCAAAGAATAACCATGAACTCCTGATCCTCCTCCCAAGTGCTGAGATGACAGGGCTGAGCCACCACACATCCAGTTTTATGTTGAGTGGAGGATGGAATGTAAGTCTCTGAGGATAGTAGAGCCGCTTTCCATTAACTGGGTCACATCCCCTATCTTGGGCACAGTTTTTAAGTGCATAAAATACTGCCTTTCGAGGTCTCTGGTGCAAACAAACAGCATATAAAGCATTTACTTTTACAAAAAGTGAGCAATATTTCCAAAAGCAAGGAAACAAAGCTGAGTGTTGGGACAAATGGTTCTCAGGGCCAAAAGAAGTATATCCTTAAGAATCTGTTAGGATTCTCACACATGAACTACTGAACAATTTGTCCATGTTTTTTGATTTCTTAGTTTAACTTTTCACTGAAGGAAACATCAGACATACATAATGTCATTAAACCTTTTTTTTTTACTTTCATTTTATATTTTTGGCTTTGTTATTCTTCAAACAGGGTCTCACATAGCCCAGGCTGGTTTGGCATATGCTATTTAGCTGAAGATGATAGGGAACTCTTGTTCTTCTTGCCTCCACGTAAGCTTTCTTCTTAATGTTTCAGTGAGCGTGAAATTTTATTTCACATGTATGTGGTGGTATATTGTGTATATAATAAAGATCAACTAAAGATCAGATAACAGAGCCAGCCACAGCATTAGTTAAGAGGTCTTGGAGTGCTGGCACATGCCTTCAATCCTAGCACACGGGAGGCAGAGCAGAAGTCCTCTGAATCTCTGTGAGTTCAAGGCACAGCACAGCCACTTTTAATCCCAGAACTAGAAATCATACACCTTTAATGCCAGCACTTGGGAAAAGGTAGAAAGAGGAAGTGATATGTCTGGGCAGAGAAAGAAATATAAGGCAAGAGGAGACAGGAAATCACCCCTTGTGCTTCCCTTCTCTTCTGCTAATCAGTCTGAGGATTCATGGAGAAAGGATCTTCTCCTTCCAACCTGAGGAGCTGGTGAGGTGAGAAGTGGCTGTGGCTTGTTCCTCTGTCTCTCTGATCTTTCAGCTTTCCCCCAATATCTGGCTCCAGGCTTTAATTATAAGACAAAGTAGGATTCCTGTAACACATGCATGCTTATGTATCCATAAACTGCAGGATGCTCAGCTAAATTTGAATTTCATATATAAAATCTGGGCATGAGATTTCCTAAGTATTAAATGGAACAAATTAATATCAAAGCAAAATTATTTGTTTGTATAATGTAAATATAATCAGCTCTCCCGTTTATAGTTGTCCATTCTAGCCTGGCTGTCATTTCAAATGATCCATTTTGGGTTAATTTAAGTGGAAACCTGCTGAAGAGATAAAGCAAACAGGACATGAGAAAAGCTGAAAATAAAGATATAAAATAAGAAGTGAGAGATTTCTGTCAATAAGTCTCTCAGGTAAAAAATTAGAGGGTGTAAATCTGCTTTAGCACTATTTTGGTGGTGGGCTGGGGCCACACTTAGAATGAAATTATGTAAGGGAGGGTGGTCAGCAGGTAAATAATTGATGAAAATCCACATTTAAATTGTAACCACCACAAAGAACCCACAAAGGAGAAGATACCAACAACCATATGCAAAAAGTAAAATAACACCAGAACAGTGGTGCAAGGTGGAATTTTCAAACCTGAAAGGCTACTCCTGAGAATCGAGAGATCAATGTCAGCTATATGTGTCCAAGGTTAGCAGTGACTATGGAAAACTTCATCTTAAAATAATAAATAAAAAACAAAGGAAGGGTGCTGCAGAGAAAGCTTAGTGATTAATAACATTTGGACATCTTACAAGGCTTCTGAGGTGGTTCCGAGTACCTGTAACTCCAGGTCCAATGTATCTGATGTCTTTCCTCATATGTTCAAGGGCAATTGTACACATACAGACACACATATACACTCATAATTTAGGGAGAAAATACTTTTTAAATTTTTCTTTAGATTTTTAAAAACTAAACTGTGCTTTGCCTGCATGTATAAATCTATGTATATGCATGTGTGTGTGTATGTGTGCCACTTGCATGTCTGGTGCCTGCAAAAGTCAGAGGGTGTTGGATTCCTCAGGAACTGATGTTAAACATAGCTGCATTTTATATTCATGCTTTTAACTAAATCTAAGTCCCCCACAGGAGTAGCAAGTGCTCTTGACAATCCCTCTAACCCAAAGTTAAATGTAACAAAAGATATTCCTATAGTTCCAGAACATGCCCCGTGTTACCCGTTTACTCATATTTTACAGGGCCTCAAATCAGCATCATTAATTTTTTAAAAAAATTACCATGGGCATCACTCGGGTCACTCAATGTAAAGACAAGGGCACAGGTAATGCAAACCCTGCCTTTGAAAACTTATGCCTCTGAAAAAGTTTCTGTAATAGAGTACTGCACCTCATCAATTGGAATCCTGTCAAGTGGACCTCAGAAACCATTCTGTGACCTCGGTTAATTTTCTTTTGTGTGTGTGTATTTGTTTTGTTTTATTTCATTCATAAACATACTTTGCTTGCATTTATGTAAAAATGTACTATGTCCATGTCTAGAACTCTAAGATCCTAGAAGAAGGCATTTGATTCTCAGGAACTGGAGTTATCAGTGTTTATGAGCCTCAGTGTGGGAGCTGGGATGCAAACTTGGGTCCTTTGTATAAGTAGCAAGTGCTCTTGAACAGAGCTCTCTTCACAGCACCTTGGTTACATTTCCTCACAGTCCTTTGAACATAATCTCAGAAATCACCAAAATGTTATGTACGGCTATATTAAAACAATGAATACATCCTTCCCTTGGTAAACCCACATTTACACTTAGGTCTATTTTATTCTTGTACCTCACTGGTCTTAATCCCCATGCTTGAATTTCTTACAAGTACCACTTAAGGTCAGTGAGACTACTCAGAAGTTAAAGTAAAAACCACTTGCTGTATAAGCCTGATGACCTGAGTTTGATCTCTGGAAATCACAGGTAAAGGAGTTACTAATTGGCCCTTCACAACCTCAGGTGTACTGTGACACGCACAAACCATATGAACTAATAAATAAAATTAAACATTTAGTAAAAATAAATTGCAACTCTGCTTCCTACAGGTTCTTCCTAAGATTCCAGTTACATTGAGTAGAGGTCAGGGTCCCATTACTATTCCTAACAATTCTAGCACTCAGAAAACCCCAATAGAAAGACTGTCATCCTCTCTCAAAAACCAAACACAACACATACACATTCTCTCTGCCTCGGGATCTACACCTCACAGGTCAATCCCAAAATGGAAAGAGACACATTAAAGCAAATTCTCAAACACCGCACAGACCAGTGTTGTTTCACACTCTCTATATTCGCTCCCTTGCTACCTTCTCCATAGAAACCAGATAGGGTTGGCTTCTATACAGAGCAGTACACAGAACCTCATCATTATCTAAATATACAACTTCTTTCCAAAAAGGGAAAGAAAAAAAAAAAAAAAGCCTACCATCCTCTAACAACATTCTACATATGACACATAAATCTTTCTGCTCATTCATGTCTGACTGTAAGTGAGAAAACAGTTGAACGCAGATATACGAACTTCCCATCCGCCCTGCGGGATGTTTGTAAGAGAGAGTAAAACTTACATAATGTGTGTACAGAAGAGCAGATGGGACCTCCAATAAGTGAAATATGATCTTACACATTTTATTTTCCTACTCCCACTACACTTTTAATTCTCTGGTTGCTTTGTCTCCTTCCACTAACGCTCAGCTTAGGCTGAGCTCCCATGTATTCCGCTGGATCATTAGCATCACAAATCACAGCCATAGTGCCAACCCAATGGCATTATGCAATTTACAGTGTGGCACCTGACATTAACGCTCCCTGTTATCTGATTTTAGGAGCCATTATTTCAAATATTTTAGATAAAGTATGTTTTCCTCTCAGTGTACAGAATGATAAATGGTTTGCAAATAATTGCGACTCTCCACTTAGTATGCCAATGGGTAAAATGGTGCTCCTGCTGCCAGGGCCCCTTCTATTATTCCAACCCTAAAAAAACTATTCTGCAAACAGCATGGCTGCAAGATGACATCTGTGTGTTCATTAATGCATCATTTCCTCTGCACAGAAGCACTCCGAGTGAAATTTAATTCTAATCTTTAATTGAACAAAATTGCTTTCAGATGATAAATTAGGGCAAGGGAACCACACCCATCACAGGGCTGGTTTACATATCTCCTCTAGCCTGGAGGAAAAAGGCAAGGGAAAACAGGCTGGATTGATTTGTTCTCACCTGGCTGTGCACAGAAGGCTGGTAAGTGGGGAGTTATAGGAAGGGAAACAGAGAAGAACAGGGTGAGAGAAGCAGAGGAGGAAAGGAAAGGAGGAGGGAGGGGAGGGCGGAGAGGAGGAAATGATTTGCTCTGCTGTGGTTGTTTCCCAAAAAGTAAATCCAGGAGCATTTGAATTGCAAGAGGGGCATCCACCCAGTGTCAGGTTAACCAGTGAGTTATAGCAGACACGGTATCGACTTTGCATTCTCTGAACCCAGGTGTGAAAGCAGAAAGATGCATTTGGAGTTTAAAATGGAAATATCTACTGGGGCACTAATGTTTTTTGTTGGAGATGAAGAGTCTCACCACACTAAGCCTCTAATCAGAAGCTACAAGGGACTGGAAAGATGATTCTGCAGTCAAGAGAAAGTAGGTTCCTAACACCCCAGACAGATACTACACAACTACCTGTTACTTCCAGCTCCAGAGCCTCTGGACTCTGACATTACCTGTACACACATGTATACAGAAAGAAATCCTTAATATATCTAAGTCAGAGGTCAGACCAGCCATAGATGGAGGGCAGTAGCTGGTAAAACTGAGGTCCACAGTCTTCTTAACAAAAAATGAGACACAGTGACAAGTCTTTGGTGGGCCTTTCCCAAGCCCTGCGACTGAAGAACTCAATAGGATTGTGGTGTTTTGTATTTCCCTATGTCTTGGCTTCAGCGTGGTGTGTGAAGAAGCTGGCTAGCAGTCTTCTCAGCTTGGGGGCTAGGCTACTATACTTGTCAGTACTGTCCACATATATGCAAGTAGCATCGTTTGGGAAAACAACCATCCTTTCCCCATTGGGAGGGGGGTTAATCAGTCTTATGTTTACTTGTATGTTCATTTTTAATGCTCTTTTACGCGATGTAATTTTTTTGGACATGGCTTTTGAACCTGCCTCATTCTCTCCTTTGACATTCAATGATAATTTTTATCATTTTTTAAAACTATTTAATCACTGTTCTGGTTATTCCCTTATTCCAATTTTTAGAGGTGATTTGATGAGATCTCTGAAAAAATAAAAACCTATCTCTAGCCAGCTTTCTCAGGAGTCATCAAACGGCAAGGAAAAATCCAATTTAGAGCAGCCCGTATAGAAAACCATCACTGATGTTGAAGGCTGAACCCTAAAACTATTTTTAAAGGCCTGTTAAAAGAATGTGCACAGTTGGTGGTAGAAATATGACTTACAAGTTTAAAAGAACCCCCTGCTCTTGCAGAAGACTAAGGTCCAGATACTGGAATGCACAAAGTAGCCTTAGACCATGACTCAAATTTCAGAGGCTCTTGTGACCTCTGACGGCACTCATGATGCACAAAAACTCATAAACATGCACATAAGTAAAAAATAAAAATAAATATTTTTCTTTTTGAAAGAACCACTTTAAGAAAGGCAGAGAGAAAACTGTTCAACGAGAACCACACAGTAAGATTCACTAAATAATCCAGTTTTAAGTTTTGTGATGATAAATCCCATCCTGCTGAAGACCAAAAACAATCCAACTCTATCACGAGAACTCATACAAATGGTGCCCCCATATTTTGGAACAGAAGGATTATAAAAGAGGTGGTGTCAGTCACCTATTCCCCATCTAACCCCAGGAGAGGAGACCATTACAAGACAAAAGAGTGTTTCTAGAAGGGTTAGAGAAAAACTTCAGTGGTATTCATTAAGAAATCACCATGTATTGGAATTTACATTCTATTCCAGATGAGGTAATTCATGAGGCCAAAGAAAACAATCCTTAGTACTTTACTCTGGACAATTAAACAACTTTAAACCTGCCATTGGTAATTTACTATGCTGAGAAAGTTTCAATTGCTCAACTTCAACCTGCAAGCCTTTTATCTACTTGTGGTCTTTTTTGTTTTTTCCCAATAATCCTTTACTGGCTGACGGTAAGGAGAATGCAAAAGCACAGAGGTAGTGCTGAAGATGCGTATTTAACCTTTACAGCTGCAGGATGGTACACTGTATGCATTTTTCAAAGTGGCAGGCTCCAGACAAGGGAACCATGTCCTCCTACAAGAGCACCCAGCATCCTCACTGTTTTCCCAGCCACTGGGCAGCATATTCCTGTAATTCAATATTAATCCCTGAACTACGGGACAGCCAAAATCCATTTATTGGTCATTCAAGCATTGCTTTCAGAGGATAGTAAACCCCAAGAGGAAGAAGCAGCAGCATTGCTTACCACCTCCTCCCAAAAATCAAAGAGAAGAACACCCTTAATCCTGCTTTTTCTGTAACTTGAAGCCTTGCATAACAATCTGCTTAACAGCTTCAGCGTCTGAATCAACTACTTTGCCCTTTATGAAGCATATCCCACTGAGGTAGGCTTTTGTTTTAGGTATTATGTGAGCAACATTTTCAATGAGTAGACCCCCAAAGTTTTAAGTACCATACCCATAACAACAAAATGAGTCTTTGATGTAATAAAATCATGAAAATCAGACATCTGCAGTTCTTTCTGAGGATAAAGTAGCCTATGAATAATTAATAGCTTGGCAATTATCATGTGATCTAAATATGCTATTGTATAAAGTAGTTGGCATTGCAAAAGGAGGCCCCCTCAGAACCCTGTGAGGGACGCACCCTGTGCAGTTGGCATGCACTTAAGGAAGTCAAAAAAGCACTAGCATACTTAAAGAATCAATCTTTATAAACATCCCACACTGTTGCATTAGATGGCTAGGGATAGGGGGTAGATGATGGTTATGTCACTAAGTAACATGTATCCTGTGTTTGCAGAAGCTTTTTAGGATGAAATTTGAGGGAGGGAAGAGTGAACAGGGCCAATGACAGATGGACAGCTCTTAAGAAGAAAGTGCCACAGCCTCCTAGTAAATTGTGATTTCTATGCTGCTCAGGGTTGGCAGTGCCAGAAGAAGTGCTATGAAAGACCTCTGGGGTGATCTGGACAGTAGTACCTAAGTACAAACTTTAAGTTCTATCCAATCTCTAAAAAAGTACAGAGCAGGAATTTCCAAACCTCGATTTGGCATTCTGTCCTAATCATGATGTAGAGGGAAAGAGAGAGGAAGTAGTAACAGGAGATGAGAAAAGGGAGGAGGGAACAGGGCACTTGGCAGTTAACAACTTTGTTTTAAATTTAGTAGTAAAGATCAATAGGACCAAAACAGAAAGCTCTTACATAGCTTGTCTTTCCACCTCTGTGAATGCCTTGTCTGTTTTATTAAACAATCCGTAAGGATGTCTAATATAGGGGATTCTCAATCCTTCAAACTCCCTCTACCTCTTCTGGAAGTACAATATCCTCACATTTTACAAAGGAAAAGGAAAACTGGGGCCGGAGCGATGAGTCTGTCTTTAAGAGTACTGGCTGCTCTTCCAGAGGACCTGGGTTCAATTCCCAGAACCCACGTGAAAGCTCACAGTTACCTAAAGTCTAGTTCCAGGTGATACAACATTCTTTGATGCACACCAGGAATACACATGAACAAAGACAGAAGTGAAGGCAAAACACACACACAAAAATAAAAATTTCATTTTATTTTCTTTTTTGTCTGAGAGAGAGTGGGGGGGAGGGGAGGGATACATACATACTTGCATGTATGGTAAGTGCTATGACCCTGGAAGCCAGGTGTACCAAACAATTTTAAACCGTACAAAATGAGCACTAGAAAGCAAACTAGAGTCCTCGGCAAGGGCAGTACTCATCCTTAGCTGCTGAGCCATCTCTCCTATCACATTTTATCCAGAAGTTCAAACTCTTGCTTTCATTTCTAACACTGATAATGAGTGCCCTGACAATGTCCTCTGCTTCCATTAGCATGCCATTTGAAATGATTAAGATGCTACAAACATGGGCCATGTCCATGTAACTGTCCTATTTATTTGACGAACTGCAGTGATTTTCAGAAGTTAAGTAAGGAAAAAATAATGATCATCTACATGCTATCAGGTTCTATAAAAACCACTGTGGAGCCAAAAGAATAAACTCAAGATTCCACACTCTAGATGACACTGGGCACCTAGTTCAAATCCTCTCGATAGTAAATAGTAAAGGAGGCTTAGTGAGAACCTATGGTAGTGTCATTATTTCAGGGCTGCAGTCCTTAGAACCTTCACTTCTGTCTTCCTTACAAGGCTAACTTATCTTCCAGCTCCATCCTTTCTGACTGCAGGCAGGAGAAGAAGCTAAAGGAAGATACAGCTCCCTCTGTCCTTTCTTCAGACAAGAGTATCAACAGAGAAGGATCTTGACACTGGGATGTATTGTGGACTCTCAGAGGTCAGGGAAAGACCCCAAACAACCTCTTACAGTTGAGAAGAAAGAAACAAAAGAAAATGTACTGCCTGGTTTTGTGTGTCAAACACAAGCTAGACTCATCAGAGAAGGAAGCCTAAGAAGAAATGCCACAAAGAGATATAGCTGCAACATATTTTCTTATTATCAAGTGATACTTGAAGGAGAGTCCAGCGCATGGTGGATGGTACCATCCCTGGGCAGGTGGTCCTGGGCTCTATAAGATGGGCTGAGCAAGCCAAAGGAAGAAAGCCAGTAAGCAGCTCCCCTCCAGCAGCGCCTGTATCAGGGACCCTGCTCTGTTTGAGTTCCTGTCCTAACTGTCTTCAGTGATGAACAGCAATGCTGAAGTGTAAGCCAAAAAGATCCTTCCCAACTGCTTTTTGGTCACAGTGTTTCATCAAAGCAAAAACCTCTAACTAAGACACGAAGTAACCACATCAACACTCTGCATGGCTTAGTCTTACCTCTCAATGAACTTAGAACTTACAAAGCAGAGTATGACAATAAAGTCTCGATTGACATTAAGCCTCAGTTTAGATATCATTGATGACCCCTAGGCTCTGCCATCCAAAATACTGTCTGGACAGAAACATCCAAAACGTCTGCTACCCTGTTTCACATACACAACACACGTTCTGACTCATTTCACTACACAAAATTGTAATCATTTACTGATGTAACCACAACCTATGTCCTTGTCACTGGCAGCCATGTTTATGAGTGGCTACAGAGCATAATTTAACTAAACCTACACCTCTAACTTCTCACAGAAGCATGATGACACATGAAGCACCACCAGACTGACCAGAAGGCAACGCTCAGACAACTGAGTCAGCCAAAAGTAATACAACTGTTCTTGAGGACAAACTGCCACTATCTTCCTGAGATAAACTATGATGACAGGGAACAGTCCAACAATATCAAAAAGAAAGATTACCAGAGTTCTCTCATAAAAGAAAGAAGGGGGGGTGGAGGAACAGACACTCACCTTAGATTCCAATCAATCCTTTGAGCCGTTTGTATGCAGTTTTTACATTAACTATCACGTGGCCTAGGGATCTAGGGAAGGAGCTAAAGCATACAGGTTGAGGAAGACTAGAAGACGGGGATTCCATCTGTGCAGCTATGAAGAAGCCATAACTCATGGTAGATAAAGGTATTCCACTGAGGCTGCTTCTGTTATCCATTCTTTGTAAGAAAGCCTGATGAACTTGGCAATTCCCCAGGGTGAACTTGGGTGGAATCATATGTTGGTGTATCAATAGCATATTGGGATAAGGGGATGGACATTGCTGACATGTCTCCCAGGGAAGGAATTACAGTGACAGTGCATATGTGCGATCCATCACCCAGTGGTCCAAAATTAATTCTGACTGAGCAACAACACATCCTCACATCATCAGTATGAGATAGTTCTATGGCTAATTTACAGTAATCAATTTCAGCTCCTAGATCCATTTTGTATAATCAAAGTATCATCTGTGTCTCAAAGGTAGTAAATAAACATTTCCAAACACTCTTCATCAAAATGCTTTCTTCTGAGTAATAAACGAAAACAATTATACTCTACCCTACAGAAAGAAGAAATTTTTTTTTTCCCCTGCACAGTCTCAAAGAAAGTCTGGCAGCAAAACTGTACCTGACATCTGAGGGAGATGTAATATACCAAAGATACCACCCCAAGAATCTGTCCTATCAGAAAAATCTTCAGGTAAGTATCATTAATAAAACAAGTAACTATAAACCACTTTATCAAGTCAACAATATTTACAGCAATCTCATTTACAATACTTCCATCTTCCCTTAATTTGCCTCTGTGGACAAATGTCCTGAAATGCCAAGCACAAAGGGAAAAAGCTGAAAGCGACTCCAGCCACACACTCAGTAGGCTTGAGCAACTATGGAAACAAGGGCTGCACCAACACTGAGGGATAACATTTAGATAACCTTAGTGTTCACAAAGCACTCTTATGTACATTATCTCGTTGATTTCCTAGTTACGTAGCTCTGACATGATCAAATATACAACTGAGAATAAGAACACTTACGCACCCTGTCCAATGCCACACGAGGAGTTAATGGCTGAAATCTGTACCGAGGTGAGTAAGATAGGGTAAAGGCCAACTAAAGTTGGGATCTGAAAAGTGTGAAGAATCTCCTTTTTCATATACCTAAAAATGAGTGTGTGAAGCACAGGGGAGATCACGTAAAAAGACTATGGTGAGGGGTGCCTTTCATCTTTGGGGAGCACTCCCCTAATATTCACAAATCCTCAGTACTGTTTTTACAACTAAAAGAGTTGGTGCATACCTGTAATCCCATCATTAAAAAGACAAGAGACAGAAAATACTAAATCATCTGGTAAACCAGATTCTGCCTCTTCTCCCTGACAAAGTCCCAAGAGGTGGGGTAGCATTTCCCTGACTGACCCTCTGGTGCAGGCACAACTAGATGTTTTCAAATAATCTGTGGGATACCTCCTGAGTATAAAGACTCAGTTAAGTATTATAGCTCACCTTAGGACCAACAGTACGAAAGGAAAGCATGCAAGATAATGAAACAGCTAAAATCCAAAAAAGTGACAGCTTTAGAGCCGTCTAGGAAATAGACAGATGATTTGATTTGTTCCTCCTACTCAGAAGAGCCCTGTGGGAAAAGCCACAGGCAGGTTAATGGTGTCATCATCAATGGTATTCACCTTGCTTGAAAACCTTCCTACAGTGAACCTAGCCAACCAAGGGCCTTGAAACGTGCTGCCTTTGTGACCTGAAGCAGAGGCTTACAAAGTTCTGCTCAGAGTGAAGAGAAGTGGGTCCTTAGAGCTGGGTTCCACAGATCTGAACTATGGATGCATTCATTCTCAATTATGTGGCGTATAACCAACATCTGAAGTCTAGAAAGCTAAAAGAGCAAAGTGGAGCAATATGTGAACTTTCACAGACTTAGAACAGGGAAGAAGTGTAGTGTGTGCTTTGTCTATTCTTCTCACTTGAAAACAACAAAACCATAAAAATAAAGAATACTAGGAAATGACCCATCTAGACCTCATCACTATAGTCATTTTGTGGATCAGGGTTATAATTTGCAAATGAGAATGGGCCAACAAACCTCTAACACAACTGTGAATTTCACAACAGCAAGAGCTTTGTACTACTGAGTTAAACCACGAACTTTAACTTTTGACTTAGGTTTGAAGCCATTTATTTCCATATATGGAAACTTCATTCCTGATACACCAGGACTCTGAGCCCTGAAAATAATGTTTCAAATTGATGAACAAGAACATTTGTTTTCTTATTATTTGATTTTGTGTCTATTTTTCATAAACTAGTTTTTTAATCACACAATATAATGAACTTCAGAAACAAAAGCACGTGCCAATAAAGTCTCTATTTGCACTGGGAAAAAAAAGTCAACGACGTGTGTAATTTAACAACCACCAATCATTTTCCTGAAAAGTAAGCTAACCGATCACATGAGTATGTGCTGCCATAGGCTGCCATTCATAAATTGAGAAAAATAAGTGGCCTTTCCTAAGTGGACTTGTGACTGAACTACAGTTAAAGACAATCCTAATCAAAAATAAACTCATCATGGCGAATCCTCCGACACCTAGCATGATTAACAGACACAGAAGTTGCTCAATGAATAATTGCTGAATCAGTCATTCTCCAAAAGAGAACTGAGAAAATAACAACTTTACTTTTCAAAAATTAAAGGTCGCCAACAATGATTCAATGAGAAGAACGCAGTGAGTGGCCACACAGTGAATTTTATCAGGAGAATTGAGAAAATGTAGAAGTACAAGTAAAACCAGAGTGTTAGGAGAAAAATAAAAAGCAGTGTGAACAGAATTGAATTATTATCTTTTGCCTTCTGTTTAATAATAAAAGCTAATACATTGTGTGAGATTTGTTTCAAGGTAGGATATATATTCAGGATATGTATAAATTTCATATTATATATAAACCTTACATGTATAAAAATTTTACTCATGCTTAGAATTCTGGCAAAGTCCTGAGCAACCAAAAGGTTTAAGAAGCCATCTTCGTGACAAACAACTGGGAACAGAGAAAAGAAGCAAAGCATATTACTTTCCGTAAGACACATCAAATTCAAGGAGCTGAATTCAGATCTCACCTCTACCACTTCCCAACTAAGCAACCAGATTAAGGGACTTCACATCTCTTAAATCTCTGTTTCCTTAGTTACACAAAAAGGGTACCAGCTCCTAAGTGGATGACTTTAGAAAACCACTTAAATGTACATGCCTGGCAAGTCCAGGATACTTAATTAAATGTGTCACTACCTAGAATTGTTTAGGGGTATTCCAAATGAAAAGCATGTGTGAGCAAAACAAAAGAGGGAGATAGAATAAGAAATAAAGAGTGTACATGGAGTCTTCCTCTCTTAATTGTGTGTGTGTGTGTGAGTGTGTGTGAGTGTGCGTGTGTGTCCGTGTGTGTGTGAGTGTGTGTGTGTGTGTGTGTGTGTGTGTGAGTGAGCGTGCACTTTCCTGTGTATATGTGTTGGTCCTCTTTACAGCTGGGCTATTTCTCCAGCTCAGTGGATTCTCATTCTTATATAGGAACCCCTCACAGCTTGAAACTCTCAGGTAGGACCCAGTTAGCTCCCACATGCCACTTATGTCACAAGTGACTTCCAAGTGCAACTTGTCTAGAGCTCTTCCTGTTTCACTTCCCTCTTCTCTGACTTGATTTCCCTTTCATGATGGTCTTAGGTGTCACAGCAACACTATGACACAGATGGTTGCATCTATAACCCATATTTTACAAATCATCAGTAGTAGAAGTGTGAAACATCTCACTCACATGTAAGTCATTTGTGATGGCTAGAGGTTGGCCAAGCACTTGCCTCAAAAGAAAAGGACTGGATTCCATCCGGGAACACACGTCAAAAAGCCAGGCACGGTAGCATGTACTTAAAACCCAGTGCTGGAAAAACCTGGACAGGTAGGTTCCTAGAGGCTCACTTACAGTCCTCTGATAGATTAAAGGTTTCGGGCTGAAAACAGACCTTGTCTCAAACAAAGGTAAACGGGGACCTGAGAAATAACAGCCAAAGTTGTGCTATGGCTTCCGCAAGTACCATACCCACATGCAGAAGAGGAGGTGGGAAGAGAAAGGAAACGCACAACGACTTAGGACTCAAGGTGCTACAAAGTGAGTTCCCTGGGTTTTCCTCATGATCCCTATAATCTAGAAAATAAAAACTTGAAAATAAAGATTTAACAACTACAAATGACAGTTCCAGAAAAAGGCTTGAGAGCCTGTCTACTCAGTGTTAGGAAAAAAAGAATGACAACTAATAAATATTTATTAAAGCTCTGATGCATCTCAAGTCCTGGCTCAATGTGTGCGCTGAAGCCCAGGCACATCAGCAAAGGCTGAGCAAGGAGCCCAGCCTGTTAGAGCATCAATGTTCGCAGGGCCTTCGGAGAAATCTGAGTGCAAAACAAGTCTTTCATATCTACCTAGCAACAATCATCCAAAATTATATCCCATAAAGTCTGTGAAGTTTAGCCTCTCCGACCAATGGTCTCACCAAGAGACGAATGAAGAAATAAATGTGGTTCGCACACACAGTGGGATATTATTCAATGGTGAGACAAGCTCTGCTTGCCTGCCCCAGTGGTATAGTTTTATAATCCCAGCACTGGAGGAGGGAATGAGGCAGAAAGATTCCCGGTTTAAGTCCTGGATTTAGAGCACCTATAAGCCTCCCATGGCCACTTAGTGAGACCAAGTCTCAATGTGAACAGAAGAAAGCAAGTTAGGGATGAAGCTTACAGGAAACACACTTGAGTATGAGACTCAAAAAGGGAGGAAGAGGAGGAGGAAGAAGAGGAGAAGGAAGGATCCTAATAGAAACTATGACATCATAAACCTTGAGTATGTGAAGTAAGGCCATGCAGACACATAACAAATTTGTTATGATCCCACTTAAAAAAACAGTTAAAATAAAAAAACTCAGAGGAACAAAAAGGGATGCAGAATGGGGCCTGCAAAGTGCTTCATGGGCCTAAGATTTTGCTTTGAAGGGATGAGAATGTTGAGAAAATACAATGCAAGAATAGTTGTGAATCTGATTAGTGTTATCTAGTAAATTCTACAGTTTAACTTCCTAATCAAGTATTTTTCCAACTGAAAAAAAAATACACACAATTAAGTAAAAGGAAAAAGACTGATCGTTGAAAATGAACAAATGAATCTTCAGGGATACAGAAAGTCTTAATAAAGAGATGCATCATTCTTATCCACAGCCACACAAGCAGAGAAGATGTATATGCTATTTTTTTTGTTAATTATTCTTCTAAATTAAATGAAAACATTAAGTGACATTATATTCTATGTATCTTTTCCAGATTAACTCCACTTTT
This sequence comes from Phyllotis vaccarum, assembly GCA_033318265.1. Classification (NCBI taxonomy): domain Eukaryota; kingdom Metazoa; phylum Chordata; class Mammalia; order Rodentia; family Cricetidae; genus Phyllotis; species Phyllotis vaccarum. The sequence continues at coordinate 40,680,565 of JARWLC010000017.1, read as the reverse complement.
CCTTAAGAAATGGTTCTAGCAATTCTGGTTGGTTTCCATGATGAAGCTGCTTTTGCTTAAATATTTCTAAATAAAATTCTTTAGATTTATATGATGATTCATAAAATTCCTAAAAAAAAAAGTAAAACTTGCTCCTGGTAGAAAGCAGGTAAACAGGGAGGTGCACTAAGGAATAACACCAGAAAGACCTTTTGGACTACCCTGTGCCTTGACTTCAGTTACTGATACACATGTGACATAAGGACAATAAATCATACACACATGTTGTTCTGGGTGAGTCCCTCCATAATATTTGCCGTGGTTGTTTTTAATTATGAACATGACACAATTCAAAATCACCTGAAAAGATAATATCCACGGTGAGTTTCCTAGATTAGGGTAGCCTGTGCACATGCCTATTTTTGTTTGTTTATTTAAAAACTGGATTAACTGGGTTGGAAAGAACCATCCTGAATGCAATCAGCCCCATCCTCTGTATTTCAATCCTGGACTAATGAAGAGCTTTAAAGGTGAGCTGAAAAATAAGTATACATTTGGTATAAATAAGCATCATTTGGTAACAGACCTCCTTTTTCGTTGAGTGTGACAATTCCTGTCAGTACAGTAAAGTTCCCAGAACCAAAGCCATTTGTTTCTCTAGATTCCTGACTTCCCATCCCAGAGGCCCAGATAATGACCAGCCAGGAGCAATGCTTACTTATCACATTAACATCTTTAACGGACTCACTGCCTACCTCTGGCAATACCAACTGCACTCCAAGAAATAAAACTGTCCAATCTGCTTTCCTGTGGTCCATGGTCCTTACTGAGGCTATTCTCTTGAGAAGCCTCTTATTCCCTGGTCTGCTTTTCCTTCTCGATAGCTTTTCAGGCATCAACTACCTAATGTCTTCTACTTTTCACTGTGGATGTGATTTGCCTTTCCAACCATCTGCTACCACAACTTCCTTGCGCGTATGGACTATGACCTAGAAATGTGAACGAATATCCCTTTTCTGCTATAAACTACTTTTGTTGGTCTATTTTATTACAGTAACAGAAATTGGAGATTGGTATTACTGGGTTTTTCTCATGAATCTGAAATTATATAAAAATGTAAAATAAAAACAAAGAAAGTACAAATACAAAAAACATATATAACTGGTCAAAACTTACTGTGTGGCCACCATCTCTGGAAGCCTTCTTACCCATCTTTGAGTTTCTTTTACCATGATGCTTTTTCTTAAGTTTATTTAATGAAGGCAATGGTGTTGAAAAAGGGGAAAACCAACTTCCAATGTAAACTGAAAAATCAAATAAAACAGGCTAACTCAATTTTACACGCAATTGAAAATCAGTCATGCTAGATATATAGTTTACCTGCTACTCTTCTCTACACGGGTTGGGGGGTGGGCAAGAGATGAGTGGGGAATGGCATGTGTATTCCACAGGACCCTGTGAAGTGGAAGAAAAATGTAATCCAATAACAACTGCTTTGGAGATACACACAGAGCACAGATGGAAATGAGAGGGTTTACCTAAGTAAGGGCCCTCTAATTCACACGGCTCTTTCACAGGTGCTGCCCGGGAGCTTGAAATTCCTGCACCTCAGAGGGCAAGGAGATAAGACAACCCACTGTACATGTGCACATGCATGTTCATACACAAGTCACCAAATTCTCTCTCTCTCTCTCTCTCTCTCTCTCTCTCTCTCTCTCTCTCTCTCTCTCTCTCTCTCTCTCTCTCTCTCTCTCTCTCTCTCCTCCCTTCCTCACCCCCACCCCCCATTTAGTCACAGCCTTTAAAATAGAACAAACATTTAATTCCCTTGTAAAACAGATGAATGCTTTATAATTTACTAGCAGCTGCTGGTAGGAGCATGCTCTGCTCTCAGATTCCTATTAAGTAAGCTGAGGCTGATTTATTAAAAGCTCAGATACATCAAAACAAATGACTGAGGCATCATTATACCGCTATTTACAACCTCATAATGGGGTTATACTAAGGGGCAATACAGTACAGCCTGCAACCAGCCTCCATACATTATGAGAAGTTGCTTCCCTTGGAAGGGAACTCAGGTAAAAACATCCAATTCAAAAATAAGGAAAGAAAAATCAGTCAGCTGTCACAATAGCAAATAACAGTGTACGAAAGACTGGTGACCATCTCTAATGGCCTGCATACTGTTACGGTTTATACTGTGCACATGTTTCCCTCTCCGTGAATTAGATGACGTCTCTCAATGTTTACTCTGTAAACTGAATCTATTATAATAAAGAAGGTCTTCACAGAGTATAAAAGAGCAAATGTTCTATATTATAAAAATAAGCTCATAGATACTCCTTCCTGGGAAAAATACTTTTGAACAACAAATCAAACTGGAAAAAAAAAAAAAAAAAAAAAAAAGGTAAAGCAATAGCAGAAGAATGAGGAAGGCCAGGTAAATAATCGAGATATATTAGTACTGAGCACAATGATGAGTCTTGTTTTAGAGGTTATGGTGGGGCCACCTTCATACTACAATCTGAACACACCACACTCCAGAGTCCAGTGCTGAGTCCCCACTGTAAGAGTTCCATTGTAGAACCCAAGCAGACACTGTAATCTAAACTCATCCCATTTAGGATTAAAGGCAAAGTCTTCACCATGACCTAGTAGCAAAGACAGAACCTACAAGGAAATCTTGAGAACAGATATTACTAAAAGGTTGACTGGCTGGTTAGCTGTTTGATTGGGTTTTTTATAGTCTGGGTCTCAACTCGGGTTAGCCTCGAACTCACTATGGCAACCTTGAATTTCTAATCCTCCTACCTCTACCTCCAAAGTGTTACAATGGCAAGCATGTGTTGAGCATTGAGCCCAGAATCTAGTGTATTGAAGCTACACTATCAGGCGGTTTAAATTACTTAGCTGGCTCTGAAGCATGCTCTCATTTGTAAACTGAGAATTGCAAAAGTCAAGATCCAAAAGCATGGAAGGGATCTAATGAAGCAATTACCCACCCCCCATGCTTAGTATCATACCTGGTACACACAAAGTGCCAGGCAGACATTAGTATTTAGCATCTATCGCCATGGTTCTGGTCCTACAGCCAGGAGAAGGGGCCAGTTAAAAGAAGAACATAACAAAGTAAGTCTAATGTTTCAAAACGTTGCAAAGTCACTTTCAAACACTTAAAAGAGATTTCAGCTGACAACATAGCAGAAAGATCCATTGTCACAAATGACAAAGAGGCTAAAATGTTCTGAGCTTGCAAGAAGACACTGCCTACAAGGCTGGTCAGAAAAGTTCCTTTCCCCTCTTTTCTCTCAGATGATACTTAATGTAGGGCAAATGGTGAGGATACGAGTACACTTTTGGAAAATGGAGGATAGGGAAGGAGGGAGGGAGGGAGGGAGGGAGGGAGGGAGGGAGGGAGGGAGGGAGGGAGGGAGGGAGGGAGGGAGGGAGGGAGGGAGGGAGGGAGACACCAAACCAAACAAGTAACCAGAAAATAACCATAAAACCCAAGAATTAAGTGCCCGGAGAGACAGAGAAGTTGGTAAAGTGCTTGTCATGCTAGCATGAGGACCTAATTTCATCTCCAGAATCCATATTTTAAATAATAATCAAGAGTGATGCTTTGCATTTGTGATCCTAGTGCTGAAAAGTTGGAGACAGGAGACTGTTCATCCAGATTACAGAGATCAATGAACACCAAGTCCCAAAGAAATACTCCATCTCAAAATTAACAAGTTAGTCAGCTACTCAGGAATATCATCTGAGGTTGACTTCTGCTCCTCCCCGACACACATCTGCACATGCACCCACATACAGGTGCACTCACACTCACAATAAGCTATAAATTATTAAAAGCAGATGTATGATAAAAACAAGTGTACACAATAGTAATTTCTAAAAAACATCGTATACCCCATCTATCAATCAAAATAGAAAACAAGCAAGTAAGCAGCTTCTTCTTTCCTTAGCCCCCATAAACTGAGATCCAGACTGTAACCTGGGGCCCTTGAGAATCATCACTTGCACAGCCCACTAGCAATCCTCATAATGGATCCCTCTTTTACTAAAGGTTTACTAAAGGTGTACTAAAGGTTTGCTTGAAATAAAATCACCTTGCTTGCTTTGCAAAGCTCTTATTTTCAGTTCTTTAGATGAGAGGCACAGAACTGGTGAGACCATCTCAGACCCCAGCCACTGGTGACAATAGTAACTTGTGCATGTTCACTCCAAGGTCAGATGCTCCCACAAAAACGCCTAAGAACAGACTTTTCATAACATTTGTTCAACAACATACATGGAATTTCCAGGAGAGGCGACAAGACCAACCTCAGGATCAAGTATGAGGGCCTCAAAGCAATGCAGTCATCATTACGCCCTTCATCGGTGTTTGGAGCAGATGGAAAGAGCATGTGGGAAAAGAGCCGGTATTAGTTACTATCTTATTGTTGAGATCAACTATCTGGCAAGAAATAACTTAAGGAAGGGTTTACCTAAGCTCACATTTTAGAGGGGCACAGGCCATTATGGTAGGGAAGAAACAAGGGGTAATAAGAGCTAAGTGGTCCTACTGTATCCTAAATCAGGAAGCACAGAGCGGACAGGAAGCAGGACAAGGCTATAAAATTTCTAGGTCCACCCCAAGTGACCCACTTCTTCCAGAAAGATTCTACCTTCTTAAGTTTCGACCACTTCTCAGAGCAGTACCAACAGGTAGAAACCAAGTTTCAAGCACATGAGCCTTTGGGGGACATTTAACAACCAAATCACAATAGCAGTGGAATATTATCCAGGTAAGAAACATTCATCAGGTTTCGGGAGCTATTCTTTCATATTAAATTGGGGGGTGGACAATTAACAGAAATCACTAAGATCCTTTTGTCACTGGCATCCTTGCTTCTTCTTCTTCTTGGAGTGCATGAAGATATTGTTATTGAAATAATGTGTAGGCAGCCATCCCCCTTACAAGTGAGATACTGTGGTTAAGTCTAATACATGTTATGAATAGCAGAAGAAAATAAAAAGTGAGCAGAGTTTGGATGTGTATTCCCAGATATATAAAGCCCTGATGCTTCTGATATTCCTCAGTTTGCATCAAGAAACTTTTAGTTGGGTTTTCCATTACTTCAAACATCCTGGTTGGTCATATCCTCACAATCTTACTGCATCCATTTGATAAGATGAGAAAAACAGAGTTCTTGATATTTACATATCCTGTCAATATTCAGTGAGGTCACATTCATAGGCCTGATGCTAGGTAACATGTAACCCAATTAAAAGTCCAATAGAAGAACATTTAAAAGAACAAAGAACTCCCAATGCAAGGCTGAGATGATCTCAAAAGCCTGAAGCAATTAAAAACCCCAGGACATTCTAAGAAACAACAGATCTGGAGAGCCAGGGAAACAGGGTGCAGCTTGTGTGCCTGAAACCCCCAGTGTTTCACCTAGTCAAATATTATGCTTCTCCTTTTTAAATATTTCCATTTAAATGTAGATTTTGACCTTCTCACCAATGAAATATTAATATGAGTATAAAATATATATTACTCATCATCTGAGAGGGTCTCTTTAGTGTCTGTCATGTTTCCTCTCCGCTGTCTTGGTATGATTTCCAAAAACATTCATAGTCTTAGCTATCACGCTAAGAAGAAACACCTCACTGAACTTATGAAAACTAGAAGACAGTATCCCACTCAGGCACATTTTGGAGTTTGTTTGTTTATATATGGTTGATTTCGTTCAGTTCGATTATAGTGGTAGTGCTACATTTCTTAAAGCAGTAGTTCCATCTGGACTGGGTGCGCAGCAGAAACCCTATCTGCAGTGAGACACATGAGAAAGGCTAATGCCCTTTAAAGTATCATCTTTTGTAAGTTGCCACACCAAGATTAACTAGGGCTTCTCATTCTTACCAATAACTATAACCTATTAAGTAAAAGAAAGGTGTTTGCTTATGAATCGCAAATGGTTCTACTACCCCAATTTTATTAGCTTCATTATTCAATGAGCCAAACAATGACCAGGAAAGTGAAGAGTATAACAAGAATTGACCAGTGTAGATGTTTCCTTCATTAATTTCTCTTTCATGCTTAATTACTCTTATATGATTCAAAAATGCTATTCAACAGACCACTTCTCAAAGCAACAGCAATGCCCTTGACTGCAGAATAAAGATTGTTAAAAAGGGTTGAGTTCTCATGATCTTGATATGAACTACTATGCAAATGACTTCAGCCCTCTGAATATAAATTTCCTTATCTCCAGAAGAGATATGGCATGTGCCCCTTAACAGTCCCCTTGCAAGTACAGAATGGTTACCACCTGAGCTGAACCATCATAAGGTTACCCCATGGATAAGAAAAATATCTCAGTCTCTAGGGAAATGTAAAATTTCTACTCTCCACCTGTTACTCTGAGCCTTAACACAAGGTCTTCTTTCAAAACTAATTAACATCCTATTTACTCAACAAGTGTTTACTGTATACTGGCCACTTTTCAGTAGCTGGACCAAATATTCCATATTGTAAAAATGACAGTTATTCTTCACTCAGGTCATTATATCTTTACCAAGAGATGTGTTAAATACTGGCCTCTCATATATGACTACTGTTGAAGAACTCTACTATAAATACAAACTCATAGGAAGCCCCCACCTAGTGAAGAATACTCAAAACTTTGGCATCTATTGGATCTGGGCTCATTAATCTGTCTTAGTGTACTTTTTTAGTATTTCCATGTAGCGATCCTTATTTCATTTGCAAACAAGACACATATTACAACTAACTCAACACAACAACAGAAGAGCTGAAGCCTAACAGTATTATTCTGACCCCCATCAGCCAGGTCTGGATCACACCTTTTAACAAAGGAGTGTGTGAATCTGTGTATGTGTGTGTGTGCATGTATGTCTGTGTATGTTTGTAGGTCTATGTGAGAGTATGCATATGTCTTATCTGTCTGTGGGATGCACAATGCCCACAGAAGGTACAAGAAAGTATTATATCCCCTGGAGCTGAAGTTGCAGGTGTTTGTGACCTAATGTGGAACCAAACTCTGGAAATCAGTCTTCCTCAGGAATAGTACATACTCTTCTCCAGCCCCAGAGAGAATCTATCACCGTTTTATCTTAAACCTATACTAAAACTTGCTACTAAATTTGTTATCAATCCAGTCAGCCTATTTTTCTTAAATTATTTTTTCAACTAAATTAAAAACCTCAAGCAAGTACTCATGTATAATACTAAGATCAAAGCTTTTAGAGCTTTGGCTGTATTTGCTAAAAGTATAATTTATTTCTTAAAAATATTTTAAATAAATTATAGATAGAAGATTTTAACAACAAAATTCTTAATATGTACCATCTAAGAATGAAAGAATTCTAACATACCCAAAGTGTGCCATCATAGCCGCAAACAAGAATTTTCTAAAGTAGCCAAGATAGCCAGGCTAAATAAAGGACCAGAAAGATGGCTACCAAGTCTGATCTTCAACTCCAGAGGCTATGTTAAAATGGAGAACTAACTCCACAAAGTTGACCTCTAATTCCTACATGCGCGCACCCACGCATACACACACACACACACTCACACACACAGAGAAACAGATAAACAGACTTACTTCTAAAATTAAAGTTTAAATAAAGATAGCCAGTGGATATTCAAAAATCCAGGATTGTTATAACACGTTTCATAGTAGTTATAATTTTAAAGATATTTAAATTAAAATCTAAACATCCTATTTTATTGATAAATCTTACAATCCAGAAGGTTTATTCTTTGATAATGATGACTTTTGCAAAACTCAGATCAACTGTCTTAACAATATCTTACATTTTGGATGTTTATTTCTTCTTTTAACAGGGTTTCTTTTTCTTTTTTTTTTTTTTGGTATATTTTCTAGAAACCTGGTAAGACTTGGGCTAAATATTTACCTTGTGTATGTGTGGTAGTATACATATACAAGTATACATATACAAGTGTGCACATACATGCAGAGACCAGAGGGGTATACCAGACATCCTACTGTATCACACTCTTATTCTCTTGAGATAGGGTCTCTTGTTGAGTCTACATCTAGGAAGATAGTCACAGAGATCCTCTTGTCTCTGTATTCTATAATACCTGGATGCCAGACAAACAGAGGGAAACCCAGCTTTTATATGTAGTCCTTAGATCTGAACCTGGGTCCTTATGCTTCAAAAATAAGCATTCTTACCCCAAAACCCATTGATTCATATTTCATATTAAACATTGTTAATAAAGCTATTCCCTAAAATGCATCATGATTCATTATATCAAAACACTCTAGCTGATGCCATACCTTCAAAGCTCTAACCAAGATCTCTTAGTTATACCTCACTGAAGTATCCTGTTCCCTGCTTCCTGATAATCTGGGGTGTAATTCTCCAACATTCTCTGATATTACATCATCTAGTATGTTCCCAATGGCATCATTTAACTGAATCAAATATTTCACTGGAAATTATAATTTTAATATGTTCTAGGGGTGTGTATATATGTGTGTGCATACATATATATATATGAACATGTGTGTATATGTATCTATTTGTGTATATATTTTATGATTAGTACCCATTTGCATAGTTTTCCTTTATCAATCATAGAAAATCTAGTTGTTTTTTAATTCAAAGCAAAAAAAAAAAATGGAAATACTTAACTCTGTTCTTTTCTTTCCAACTGTCAGGATGAGAAGTGAGCATGACCTTCATTCTCAAAGGTGTCATGAGTTTCCTCCCTCCATACACTCACAGATTTTTGTTCCTTCGATGTTTCACATTCACGTTTGGTCGTTGTGTCTAATGTTCAAGTCTGAAATCTGGCCACCGGAACCCCCTTTGAGCTCATTACCAGAGTCAATACACTGAGCGCAATGAAACCACATTCAATTGCTTCATGTTAGCACCCTCTGAGACGCAATGCTTTTCCTGGTGGATAGCTTAACAACTGTGTGTTCTTACGGAGGGCTTCCCCTACAGATATCAGGCTCTGTAAATTACCACTAAACAAATGAAGCGACTATTAATAGGCTCGAGTCTTCACAAGAATCTTAATTCTGTTCCGATGCTTCATCTGAACAAAAGCAATTCACACTAGGAAAACATGTCATTTAACTCTGAGCAATACTTTCTGAAATACAAGCAGATTTCTCTTTGTTTCTTTAACAGTGAGTTCTCTTCCATATAGCTGCTCACTGATACACATCATAGTATATTACAGTGATGAAATAATACCAACATCATAGAATAGCAGAGTTAATTTTCAAATATACAAAGCAGTCATAGCGGCAGATACAAGTGAAGGGCTAAGGCTAACAGATGTCAGGAGGGCAAATTTAGGAGCAGCCAAGGCTATACTGTGAGTTCCAGACTACCATGGATACTTGACAAGACCCTGTCTCCAGAAAGAACAAAAGTGATGCAGAGTTCCTGACCTGATTCAAGGACCTTTTGTCTATGTAGGACAGAATTTAAAAAGAAGACAGTGCACTTCATAAATACTAGACTCTCTGATGTCTATTTCTCCTGACACCCTATCCTCTATCACACTTTATACCAACAAAACATCAATGACTGTGCTTACCCACCAATAGTGAGCCCCAGGAACAAAACCTGAGTTCATGCTGTGGACTTTCCAGCATAAAGCCTCCTTTTTGTGAACTTCCCATTTTGGTGATATTTTCAAATATAATTAAAACAGTGGAGATACCAGAGGGATCTACCCACAGTCAGTGTAGAAGGATCAGACAGTGGTAACTCACACCTTTAATCCCAGCACAGGGAGTATTCCAGGAGTGGTGACCTACACTCTTAATCCAATCTGAGTTGAGGTCATTTTAGTTTACAGGAATTCCAGGCTCCCAGGCAGGCAGTGGTGGGGCCATGCCTTAACTGAGCAAAGAAAGTAATTTAAGGCAGATATAGAAAGACAGAGCAGGCAGAAGAAGCCAGGAGGAGCGAGGCTGAGGAAGTTGGAAGACAGCTGGGTGAGATCTGACTGTGGTGTTTCTTCTCTGATATCTCCGCCTTTCCCAGAGATTTGGCCCTGAGTTTCCTTTATTTGTGCAACATCCCATACTGTTTTTTCATACAAAGTAAGTTGTTGGTGTTTTTACTATCTTTCAAAAAAGTATGGATGTACATTTAAAAAATATAAACAAACGTGTGTATATATATCTTGTTATTATTTTAAAGACAAATTAATGCAAACAAGAAAAGTCCCAAGCTTCTATCAGGAAGACAGAACTTCAGGTCCTCCAGCCTCCACCTTCCCAGTGCCTTATTAACCATCATCCCCAGTATATGCAGGGTCAAGGACTGAACCCAGATCTTTGTATATGCTAAGCAAACACCCTTCAGACTGAGCTATATCCCATAAACCAAGGTCAAGTAAACCAACTTCTATTCCCTATTTTGTTATCCTAACATAAACAAAAATATTGAGCATATTCAGTTGTGAAATATTTAGTAGCACTGGGTGAATTTATGTCAACTGTCATTGGTTTAATAAAGAAATTGACTGGCCGATAGATAAGAAGGATAAGGTTATGTGAAAGAACCAAATTAAGAGAATCATGGGAAGAAGGAAGAGGAGTCTCCGAATTGAGAGAAGATGAACTTGCTGCAGTGAGAAAATGTACCATGCCACGTAGCAGAGTGTAGATGAGAAATATTTGAGATGTAAGAGTTAGCGAGTAATAAGCCTGAGCTACTGGCCAGACACTGATAATTAATAATGTATTTGTATTTATTAATAATGTTTTAGTGTAGTTATTTTGGGAACTGACTAGAGAGAAAGTTTGCCTACACTCAGCGGTTAAATCACATTAAACATGTTTTATATGTGCCTATAGTCTAGAACTCTAAAAAGTAACTGCCAAAATTATACATATTTTTCAAGCTATAACTCTGCTCTGGGGATGGTGTCCAGAGATCTTACAAAATGTCCAAGCACAAAAATGCAGGAAGTCACTGACCATTTAAAGTACACCATCCAAACTCTTTCAGGATAAAACCCTGCATTATACAGTTAAAATACTTCCGTTTGACTCCAGAGGGTACAGAAAAAAAAGAAAAAAAAAAAAAAGGAACAAATCCTAACAGAAATAGTCTGTCCCCTGTTGTGATCTTAATTGTGGCAAAGGGGGAGGGGGAACTACATGCTATTCTGAATCTTATGTCATACCCTTATCTACAGCCAGAGTTTAACTGATGCTTTGTGTAGGATTCTCTGAAGTCAGAGTGAAGACTGAATTAGAAACTCTTCTACTCCAAAGGATAGCAATTAAATTCATGCCTTATTTGTTTATGCTACCTACTAATATGTCCTCGCCATCAGAACGAACTGTATAAAGCAATGATGAAAATCAGCCATGAGACAGCAGGAATTCTACACAACTTGGTGACTCAGGGCAAGGTGCAATGCAATGGACAAACAGAGAGCAACAGATGGGCATGTGGCTCAGTTAGCAGAGTGACTGCAGGGAATGCACAGAGCTGAAGGCTTGATTTTCAACACCATAGGTGTTGAGGTGGGGCAGGATCAAGATTCCAAAAATCAGGAGGTAAAGGCAGAAAGATTAGGCATTGAAAGCCACCTTCAGTAACATAGCAACTTTGAGGGTATAGCCTAGGCAATGGGTCTGTCATTAAATAACAATACCAAACAATCAAAACCATGCACTCACAACTAGATAGCAAAGTTTCTACCAAAGTCAATGACATGGGAGGTACAAATTTCCAATTTTCTCTGTCATCTAAAAGTTATTTTTTGGGGGACGGGAAGGTGGCATCTCTCTATTTGTCTGGTTTCCTCATCTGTGTTATGAACATCTAAAAATTATCAACATTGCCAACCTCTCATCTTTTTTATTCCCTTTTTCTACCATCTCTTACTGTATTTTTTGACTCACGTTACCCATGTAACTTCCAGTGCTGACTAAGCACTTGTGCAAAATACACAGAATACAAATGCTTGAATAAGAACATGGTCAAGGGCTAGAGAGATGGCTCAATGGTCGGGCACATGCTGCTCTTGCAGCCAATCCATGTCTTAGTTCCCGGTATCTCTACTGAATGGTTCACAACTGTTTGTAACTCCAAATCCAGAGCATCCTACACCCTCTTCTAGTCACTGCACTCATAGCTACATGTGCATGTGAAACACATGAGTACACACACGGACACTTATTAAGTATTTTCTTTAAAACATGGGAACAAGTTTGTATAGCCTCTACAGTTCACATAAAATTCTGTGCTTGAGAAAGAAAGCGACCTATAACATCAGGAGACAAAATAAAAGCGGACAAATCCAATCCAGAGCATTAGATTGAAGAAAAAGACAGAGTCCCGCATTCAAAAATGATTCTCAACATAAAGAGTGTAAAAGAAGCTACACATCCTAGGGAGCCTCGCTTACAAGAATCCATTTTATGCCAGATTTAACCAGTCAAAGTTAAATGGAAAGCATATGTACTATTAATAAAAGGCTCAGTAACATTTTATTCCTTATGCTAAAACACAATCGATGAAGTCAGAGAGAGCTGAGAGCTTTTAAAATACACCATGTGGTCCCTTAACAAACATGATGCCTCTTGATGAACACTTCTCGGCTGGTGTCCCCAACAAATAAGTAAGAATGCGCAGCAAATTGCTACATGCGAATAGCAAGCCCCTATTTTCTTCCCTGACACAAATGGCTCAGCAGTGACTCATGGCAGGACCAGGAGGCAGGGAAAGGAGGGGCAGGCAATTGCAGACTGCTCTCAGTGGGACAGTTAGGAGGATAATGAAGCAGGAAGCAGCTGGAATCATCTTGGGCCTCCTGAGTAGCATAAAGAGAACAAAGGTAACCAGGAGAGAAACACGGATTCAAAGCCTGTCCACACCAAGTTCTCCACAGATAACCCTTTATGGACATCTATAGGCTGGAAAAAGTGCTACAGTCTGCAGAGGAGGGATGCTGTAAAGAACAAAAGACTGGGGACATGGTTATCCATCATCCCTGATGGCTTCTCCATCACTACGACTGCTATACTAGCTGTGTGTGCATAATCATCACAGCAAATGGACAAACCCAGTATGTATTATTTCTGTTTTCAGATAAAAGAGTCAAACATTCAATATTTTAGGGTTCTAAGCCTTCATCACAGGATAGGTGCCTTATTTACGTAAGAAGGCATTCTTCACAACTTAAGCACAGTCAAGTTTTCTGGTGGGTGATTGGAGATGGCATTTGCAGTTTGAATATGAAATGGTCTCCATGTGTTCATGTATTTCAATACTTGGTCCCAAGCTGATGGCACTGTTAAGAAGGCTATAGAACTTTTAGGAGGTAAAACCCTGATGAAGGAGGTCAGTCACTAACAGAAGGCCTTCTGGCTTTGTAGCCTGGCCTCACTCACTCTTGGCATTCTACTTTCTAACTGTGGCTGCAATGTGACTAGTTTCCTGTCCCTGCTCCTGGCCTTTGAGTAATAATTTACTAGCTACAATGCAATAATGCACACAAACTGTAACCCAAGGGGGAAAAATTCTTCCCCCTATAACTAATACTGTCCTTTGTCAGATCCAGATGTCAACACTCCCACATTCTTGACAGTAACGATTACTGTACACAACCACAGGTTTTCTTGCCACTTCCCCAAAGTCCAGTAAGCTCAACACGGAAATGATCTGGAAGTTGTGGACAACTTGATGGCCAGCCATTACCACTTTTCATGATTTCTTTTAGTGAAGAATGAGTGCTAATATTACTAATATTGTTCTAGAATCTGAAGTGCCTGAGCTAACTGTAACAGAGTTCACGTATATAGATGGTGAAAGCCAAGTTTCCTAGGCACCTCTGGGGAGTTCCTTTGTCTTTAACTCTAAGAAGCGTAGTCAGCTAATAGAGTCCTCAATAGGTTATCAACTAGAGCGATTTAACCATATAAGAATCCGCTTCATAAAAACAGATTGAACGTGAGCAAGGCTAAAAGGAGGAGGGAGAGTCACCAGGGAAGAAATGATGACAGTGTGCTCTAACAATAAATTTTCTAAACTCTAGAGTCAATCATACGAAGCTACGTAAACTCTTTGGGCTGCAATATTTTAATCAACTATGTGTAGAGAACTGTTTATATTTAATGTTATATAAAAATACTGTTTTCCATCCATTTAACCACAGCTAAATCAATTCCTAGTTGTGGATATATCACATTTACACTCAACTATAAAAGTATAGTATAAACAGGCACAGCGGCACAGGCTTTTAATCCCAGCCTTTGGGAGGCAGAGGCAGTTTGATCTCTGTGAGTTCGAAGCCAGCTTGGTCTGCATAGAAAGTTCCAGAACAGCCAATGCTACACAGAGAAACCGTGTCTCAAAAAATTTCAAAAATAAACAAATATATGTATAGTAGGGAACTGGGAACATGACACACTGGTTAAAACTATAATCCTCTTGTAGAGAATTTAAATTCGAGCTCCAGATCCCACATCAGGTGCTCACAACTGAAGGATCAAATGCCACTGACCTCAGTAGGCACCTACACACACGCGCACACACACACACAGCTTTAAATATAGTGTAACATGATAATTGTAATAGAAAGACAAGCTGTCTCTACATAGAGATATACAATTCATTGATCTCCAATCTGTCACTTTGGCATTCTGATACACCTACATGTTTCTGATGGAAACCTACAAGAACAGCTTAATAAAGGCCTGTACCAAGTCCATTAGACATGTCAAAAAAAAATCACAGCATATTTGATCACACATGTGCATACACTTTGACACCCTCAAACCCTTTAAACCTTTCCCTAATAACTGCACTCAGACTTCTGTGCCAACAAACATCTTTCTCACTTGAAATGACTGTGAACATCTTTCAACATTCTGAGTTTAAGAGACTAATCTGTCCTAGTATTAAGTTCCTGGTAAGGCAGAGATTCTACAGTGCAATCTATGGATGGCAGGGACTTTGCCCTGAATCAGTTTTTCAAGCTTTGCCCGCCAAATTCTGAGATAGTCTTCTCATTCCCTGGCAATCTCTAGACACCATGCTTTTAAAACATTCCTGGGTTAACAGGCAGGAAATAGAAAAGCTGTAATATGTACGATGGTCTAGGGAGGTCTTGTGGCACAAATCTTCACCACTGAATCAAAACAGGGATCTCAAAAGATGACATTTGTTTCTGTAATGTTTTCTGCTCAACAGCAAAAAAAAGCTCCCACTAATAGTGCTGGGAATTCATCTTGTCTACCATCCAATCTCTGGAGTACAGGGTTAACTAAAATCAGATCAAACTTCTGAGATCCATTTATGATATTTTCCATAAGCATTAGAAAAGAAAACACTTGAAGACATGCTGTGGATTCTGGCCTCCTTTCATACTGTGGATCCAGGTCTCCCTCTTTCATGGATTCTGGGGTGTCTCTGTCTCTGTCTCTCTCTCTCTGTCTCTCTCTCTGTCTCTCTCTCTCTCTCTGTTTCTCTCTCTCTCTCTGTTTCTCTCTCTCTCTGTTTCTCTCTCTCTCTCTCTCTCTCTCTCTCTCTCTCTCTCTCTCTCTCTCTCTCTCTCTCTCTCTCTCTCTCTCTCTCTCTCTCTAGCTCTTAGGTTCGGTTGAACTTCCTTTCCTAAATTCTGACTGTGGGAGTAGCAGAGCAGAGAACAAACAAATGCAGATGTCAACAGCAGTTCCTCACAGGGTCTCTGGATGGTTGGACTACATCTTTCCAGATGTGGAAATCCAAGAGCTTTTTTGAGATGGCATCTCAGGACTGAAAGATCCTCATATATGCAAGGTCATTACTTTCTACCAGCTGACTATCTCCACAGTCCCTAACTACCTGGCTCTATCTTCACACAACTGTTTCTAAAAATTAGTAAGACTAGAAGTAGACATAAAAGAGATATCCATATTGGATAAATACACCGATGTTTGCCTAAATCTCAATTAGATGAGATTCCTGAGTAATATCTAAGAAACTAAGGAGGGGGACTTGACAAAAAGAAGATTAGGGGTGTGGGGCATTTTTAATGTCAGCACATTAGAGGCAATGACAAGTGATCTCTGAGAATTCAAGGCTAGTCTGAACTACATAAACAGCCCTACACCAGTCAGAGCTACAAAGTGGGATCCCATCTAAAAACAAGCAAATAAGCAAACAATGAAGCAAAAAAAATGAAGAAGCGATGGGTTTAACAAAAGAGATGGATTAAAAAGAGAAAGGAAAATGGATAGAAAAGAAAAAAGTGGAAATGAAGGTATGAGCTGAGAGAAGGAAGTTATAAGAAAGGTGGTTACACCGGTTATGCTTACTTTGGCTACTTTAGGCACAAGCTCAAGAGGAAATATACAAGATCCTCAGAATCTGCTACTTGAGAGGAGCCAGGTGGTGGTGGTCCTGTGAAGTACCTGGTATTATCACAGAACTTTCTTAAGCTCTTCCTTGAAGTCAGCAACAAGGCTTGATTAGAGTTTCACATCTTTGCATGCTGGCTGCTACCCTTGAGACAGAAGAACACAAGGCAGGACCCAAAGCATCAAGGCAAGCAGAGCTGTATTGGATTATGGTCATAAAGCAGAAGTTCCGTCAAAATGTGTTAATTCATAATACTGGGATCAAGTATGTCAGTCAGTAATGTTCATGTTCACTTTATTGATCATAAGGGAGGGAGCCTGCTTAGCTTCTGAACCTCACTTCAGGACTAGGAGGCTTCGAAATATCTGCCTATACCTTTATCCAGATGAAGAAGAGAGAATGATAAATACCACAAAACAACCACAAAGTCAGGTATAAAATGAGAGGAGGAGGATGGCTCTCAGCCCTGTGATTAAAAGCATACAAGTATAACCAGTGCTTAGATTATTAGCTCCCACATAAAAAGCCAGATGCAGCATTTTGTGCCTAAAATTCCAGCACTGGGGAAAAAGAGACAGGCAGATCACAGGGTCTTTCTAGCCATGCAGTCTAGCCGATCACCAGCTCAATGTTCAGTGGGAGACCATATTAAAAATTAAAATGGAAAGTGGAAGAAGAAAACACATGTGATGGTTAGTGTTAATAGTTTGACAGAATCTTCTGATGCCTCTGGGTATGCCTGGACAGGTGGGGGTGGGGTCTAGATTATTTTAACTGATATGATTAAGACCACTATCTTAATTGTGGGTGATACTATTCCCTAGGCAGGAAATTCCCAGTTATGTACCACTTTTCTCCTCAACTGTGAATATGCAGAGACGCCCAGCTTCAAGCTCCTGCTATCTGGCCTTCCCCGCCATGATGGATCTGTTCTTCAGCACATGGTTTGGAAGGAGGCACCAGGGCATCTTACTCAAGAGTTTAGAACAATAGTGTTCTAAGTGACTATCTTCCAAACACACTGCTACCTTCTTCACCAGATCAGCTGTGAATATTTGTGAATGTCATCTCAAATGGGCATATGGATGCCTTTCTCTCACAGAGGGTGCATGAAGGGTCACTGGACTTTCAACTAATATTCTAGCCACTCCTCTTAACCATTTGTACACAAACTTGCACTAACTGCAAGCAAACAGGCGTGCAGGGCAGGTGCTAGAACATGCAGACTGAAGAAGATTATGAGTAGGGTGCTCCATCCACACAGCAATGAAAGATCTATCATCTATGCTGAGTGAGGTTTTTCAGAACGGCTGCTTTGGGGTCAGCAGTATTCCTGTTAGTAATCCCTCACTCAAGCTCTCTAAATAAGTACAGAAGACTCATGATAAACTGTGGCGCAATCATCCTTTGGTTTATCTTAGGAGGAGAATGTAGCTGTTGTTCACATTTCCCGGAGGAGAGGGATTTTAGCAACAAATAGCTACCAAAGGGATTACCACTGGATCAAACAATCTTTTGAAAATGTCAAACTAAACAATAGTGCTACCCAAAGCTGCTAAAGTCAACTTCAGGAATGAATTAAACAGCTGAAAATTAAGTCAGCCTCAAAGCATCATTTAAATGATGCCAAGGGCTAAGAACAAACACTTTCAATTACAGAGTAAAGCGATAGAAGGATTTTCTACCTTTATAGGACGCATCTCACCATCTCAGTAACTAAAGTGTAAGACTTACAGTCCAAATGGACCTGACCTGGATTAACCTTTACTGCCAATATGGGTAAGTACTTCTTCTTGCTTCTTGGAAAGAGTGTTCAAAGGATTTGGACACTACACTTCAGCGAGGGCCTGACTTCAAGAAGCCACGGCTTCATAGCAGGGATTGTGGAAAATACAGAAGAGAAAAAGAAGAAGGGGAGGTGGGGAGAGCAATCTAAGGCCTGAAGATCAGCTCCCTGAGATCAAACTATCCAGTGCTTTTCAGGAAGCAAGGGCTTCCACAACACACCTGGAAGTAATCACAAGCCAATCAAGAAGTTTCAAAAATTTTAGGTGACTTGTTTGCCCAGAAAAGAGAAAAATAAGTCTTCCTAGCAGGAGCAGGTTCTAGCATTTATTTTTGGTGGTGGTAATTGGAAAGTGTTCAGAGAGAAATGCCACTACTATATATTGGTTTCAAAACTGTGCCCCCTAAAAAAACACCAAGATGTGACTGAGTTGGCAAAGTGTTCGCCATTATCCATGAGACTCTTGTGTATTTGTGTATCTTCCAGGTATAGTAGGGCAAACCTAAAAATCACAGCATTTGGAAGTTGTAGCTTAAAAGTGAGGAAGGATTCACTTTAGGAAAAAGTGATTAAAGGAATCATCCTCAGTTATGCACCAAGTTCAAGGCCAGTCTAAGATACAGAAAACCCTATCTCCACACTCCTCCCAAGGGAAAAAAATCTTAAAATATTGGCCTAGACTAATCAAGATGTACCTGCTGAACTCAATTTCAGATGGGAGAAAAAAAAAAAAAAGCACACAGCTGAATAAAACTAGGGCTCTGCCAGCAACGATGAAGAAAGAGGCAACAGATGGGAACAGATAAAATACTGAGTTGGTATCTCCTCTCAAAAGATATAATCTTCCGTATTTCCTAAGTCAGGGATCAAATTCTTACACAATGCTTATTCAAAATATAAGCTTTGTAAGATGACTCAAAAAATAGTGGTCTCAATAGAGAAACCACTAAAGCAGCCTCGTATACAGAGGGGCAAAGCAGAAGAGGAAGAAAACTATGGTAGGCACTTCACTTGTGGAATTAGCTGATTGTTTCTGAAGGCCACAGTGCTCTGAACGCCTTGGCATGAATAGTCATGGGATCCCTGCCCAAGGATTGCAGTGAAATAAATAACTGGAAGAACAATTCTTTCTCCTCCCATAAGACTCAACAGGACCCCTCTGATGCCAACAAAAGACATACGGGATTTTTTTTACTTTTTATCCTTGCCATTACTAAAGGTGTCAAGTACTCACTTCCTCTTAAGTGAAAGTGTGGTTGTTGTGTGTGCGTCTGTTTTTCTCTAATATGTTCTGAAGTCCTCACGTTTTAAGAAGGACCTCATGTAATATTCTATCACTCACTTCCAGTCCAAGGTTTCTAAAGAGGCGTGTGCAGTAGTCATCTTAGAATCCAGGATTCTGCTGTGCATTTTTCTTCCCTCTCAGGACATGCTTACTTGTCCACCGGCTTGGGTTCCTCATAGGTGGAGGTAGAACACACATGTGACATTGCACCACACAAGGAGATTGCGCTTGATAGCTGAGCTGCTTTCTTGTAGTCCGGTTTCTTCTTCCTATTTTCCTCACATTCAAACATGGTTAACTACCTCTGTCTGACACAGGAATAAGGTATCAAAAGAAGTCTTTATGAACCAAGTACGGTAAGTCACACGCATACCTGTAATCCTAGCACTTGGGAGGTAGAGGCAAGAGGTCAGGAATCCAAGATTAACCCTTGGGAATATAGCAAACTTGAGACTAGACTAAGATACATGACACTCTGTCTCTTAAAAAAAAGGGAGTGTGGAGGGTGCAGGAGAAAGGGCTCAGTGAAAAAGAAAGCTTACCCTGAAATTACTCGAGCCCCGAGTTTCACTGTGCACATAAAATTCTGGGCATGAACGTCTCTACCAGCTTGAGAGGTGGAAACAGTTGATAGTAACAGCTTCCTGACCAGCATGCTGGGCCAGTCAACCTAGCAAAACAGTGAGCCTAGGCTTCAGAGAAAGACCCTGTCTTTAAGGAATAAGGTAGGGAGCAATAGAGAAAGACACTGATGGATGCCCTGCTCTGGCCTTTTCTGTACACAGACCTACTCGCTGTATGTACCCACCAAAGAAAAAGATTTGGGAGAAAGGAGAGGGAGAGAAGGGAGAAGAGAGAGAGCAGAGAGGGAAAGAAGAACGAGGCAGAAAAAGGCGCAGGAGAAAAAGCATACAGACCCAGTCTGCTCTGACAAAACTTCCAATGGCCACAAAGAGCTTTCCATGAGCTCTCACTGAGGATCCAGGAAACCTTGCTACTCAGGAAAAGAATGAAAACAGTATCTCCAAAATCATAAAGTTCAATAAAGCTCAGAAACCACTGCCTGATCAAGGTGAAGAGGTTGCCTCTCTCCCTTTACAAGATGTACAGTTTTATTTTTATTCGAGGATTCCTTATGGTGAACACAAAGGGGAAAAGCACCAAGTGCACGATAGTCACCTCATAGGTTGTTGGATAGAGGAAATCCACCCCAGAAGCAAATACTTTAAGAACATTATCATTCAAGCTATACGGACTAGAAAAAAACACTGCCCAGATAAAATACTGTACAAGAATATTCCCACTCACAATAGACTAAAAGGTTCCTTGGTGAAGCAAAATCACAATTGTTTAAGATGACACTCTCTTGACTGCATCAAACAAACATTCCAAGCTATCGACTGTACCCTGCATAGATGACTGACAGTATGTTTAATATTCATAGAGCTCCATATGCACTCATGCATGCACACATGCGCATGCTCACATGCAAGCAGGCAAGCGTACACAACACAAAAGACTCAAACTATGACAGCTAAGACAAACAGAACCCTGAGGTGCTTTTAGTCACATTAATAAGGTAATCTATTCTAAGTAAAAACAGTAATCAAAGCTTCAGATTCAAGATCCAGCTCCATCCTGTTAGGTTGGTTAGTCAACCTTGCTAAGTCTTGAATGTGTCTATCGAAAAACTAGACACAATGGTTCCTTGCCAATAACCCAGGCCTCATAAGAAGTAACTGGTTAAGAAATTAGCACTGAACTATTAAGTGCTTTGGACTACTAGGAGTTACTCTTCCCTAATATGTGGTTGGCATTTCTTAGTTAACAGACATAAAACTTAGTATATTATCAAAGTTCAAGGTCATGCTTTATTATTGTGCTCAAAGAATTATCACCACGTACATTTTGGCCCAATGAAACACGGGAAGACAATGAGAGGGAAAAACAATGAGGAAATAGAGCAGAGGCGGGTCCTAAACTTTCCGGCTCTTTATGAAGACGAGCAGACAGGGCAGTAGAAAATCCATTCCTACTTGGTTTGCACAACTTTGAATACTGAGCAAGAGTGTGGTTTAGAGGCATAATAATGAAACGCAGGGGTTGTAACTGGGCAGAAGGCAGTATGTTCTGTTTAAAGCCCTGGGTTCCATTCCCAGCCTTGCACAAACCCCTATGGTGAAACGTGCCTAGACCTGACAACTTATACTCTGCACAGCAGGCCTCTGTTGATCTTAACAAAAGATCCATTTTATGCCTCAAGCATTTCAAAACTGGTGTCTCCTCCTGGAGCAATGAAAGTATTTGCTTGTGGATCTATTCCCTCACGGACTACTGGAGGAGAAAGGCTCCGGATTAAGTGGAAACAACTAGCTGTTAAATCTGGAATCCGTTCCATTATGTAGTCAACCATAAAAGTACAGTGGGGGTAATGACCACCTAGCCCGCCTGAGGAACTAGGATGATGACAGAGGATTCTGAAACTGGGAAGAGTAAATTGCTACCCAAGCACAGCTGCGCTCTAAGTCTGTCAAAAGGACATGGCAATGAAAGGGGATTACTGCTGAGAAATCTGAGAACTGCTCTCAGGGAAAGGAGTCATTCACTGAGGCACTACATCTAGAGCACTGGTTCTCAACCTGTTGGACTTGAATCACCTAAAAGATTTTTTTTTTTTTTTAAATACCAATGCCTGGTCCCCAACCCACAACAACTATGAAAAATCTAGATCTGTTGCAGTACTGAAATATTGATAAGACTCCAGAAGTGGTTCTGATATGATCTCAGGGTTAGAATCTTGGTTCAACCTCAGGGAAGTTTCTCTTATACTGTTGTGAGAGCCAAAGTTAAATTTTAATTACTATGCCTAAGAGATCCATGAAACAAAAATACTTCTGGTTTGCAATTGCCTTGCCCAAGAACAGATAGTAACTGAAATGCTGGAGGCTACTGCCCAAAAAGAAAATAAGCCACAAGTGTTCTCTCCCCTAAACAAGATGGTTAGCTCCATCTATATCAGCTGTGTTTGATCACATGTGGAGTAGGGAAGGAGGAAGTAAATGCATTACCATGTATACTTGCCCCTGATTGGACCGGATGGGAAAGGCAATGAATTATGGGTTTTCCTTCCTAAGTCCTTGCAAAGCTAGATTTAAGGCCATTTTTCTAGGGAACAAGAGATGAACCTGGCCAGAACCCATCCCTTAGGCAAGTATTAAAATTTGCTTCAAATTTGGTTTAAATTGTGGTAATAGTCTTCTTATTCTCAACTGGTAGGATTAACAGTCAGATGTCAAGGACACATTTACAAAAGGAGCTTAAGCTTTTTGAAGAACATGTAACCTCGATGATAGGAATTGAAAAATTTTATTATTAAAAAGACAGTGTGGAACTGAAGAGATAGATGGCTCAGAAGTTATCACCAAATACTGCTCTGCCAGAGGACTCGAGCTTAGTTCCCAGAACCCAGGTCAGACAACTCACAACTCTCTGTATCTGTCCCTCCAGGGAAGTCAATCCCTTCTGGACTCCACAAGAACCTGCATACAGACAAAGTCATAATAGGCATACACGGCAAAACATGTGGTGAGTCCAACAATCAAGTCCTTTGAGGAAAATTTCTGAGAACTTGTGAGAAAACCTCCAAACAAGAAAGCAGTCTTGTGACCTCAGTTTCTTCCAAACATAAAATTACTCTTGAAATGTGCTTTTGTGTCCTTTTGCAGAGTAGTAGATAGCAGTGAGTTTATTCCAAATTACTCACTATTGCTCGCTGCTGTTATTATGGGCCTTTATGGAAAAATATGTTTTGCCAAGTTCTACCTGGCCACAACATTCTGGTTTTTCCTTGTGATTAGACATTTTACTCATGTGACTCCTCCAAACCCTCAGAAAAATAAACTGTCCAGTGCTCTGAATAAAGTTAACTATTGCATGAGACTTTATTTTAGGACATCTCATTTTTAGGCTCCATTCTTCCCAAGTTCCACAACCAATTAGAAAGGTAAAAATGTGCATAAATAAGAAAATCATTGAAAAAATGGAAACTGTGTAAAACTTTTTTTAAAACAAACAAAGTTCTATCTCTAGTTAAAATATTTGTTCTAGAGTAATCAGAGAAATTTTCACACATGTATTTCTTACTATTAAGTGAATATGCGCACAGAAATATCCGTGAACAGAAAAGAGCCAGCACATGCACTATTTACAATGAAGGTTCAATTTCATAAATCTCTTTTTTATACTTGCCATAAAATATAGATTTCATGAGTGGGGAACAGTTATATCTGTCTGTAATCCTGTCACTCATGAGACTCCAACAAAGGAAATGAATTTGGGAGTTATCCTGATCTGCACAAGATAAGGCTTCAAACCAAAACAAAAAAGCACTCTCATCTCTCCAAAAACAATCAGCCCTCAGTTGACATTTAAAGCAGATCAGGAAATGCACAGGTATAAACAGAAATGTGCAGCAAAGCTCAGTTTCACCAATAACCAACTCAGTCCAAACAATCTGCAGCCAGAATGAAAACTATGGACACTGAAAGTTTCAAAGACCCAAGTCCTGTATGACTACACACAAAATTAAAAGCTACTCCACTCATAGAAAGGAATCAAGAAATTCTCCTTAGTCTTCCAAGGAAAAGGATTCGCAGAACTGAAAAAAACAGAACTGACAAAGAAATGATGCAGCATAAGAAATGTGAAAAAAAAATCTGAGTATAAATTAGATGTGAGGATATGTTTCAAATTTAGTAAAAACCAGTCTGAGGTATCAGAGGGATCTACCCACAGTAAGTCTAGGAGGATCAGACACCTTTAATCCCAGCACAGGGAATATCCAGGAGTGGTGACCTACGCTCTTAATCCCATCAAATCTGAGTTTGAGGTCATCTTAGTTTACAAAAGGAGTTCCAGGCTCTCAGGCAGACAGTGGTTGTGCCTCACCTTTAATCTTAACCTGGATGTGAAACAACTGGGTGAAGAGGGTATTTAAATCAGGCATAGGAAGACAGAGCAGGCAGAAGAAGCCATGGCTCACATTGTTAGTCCCAGCACTTGGGAAGCAAAGGCAAGAGAGTCTTCTGAGTCTTCAAGTTGTAGGACAGCCAGGACTGTTGCACAGGAAAAAAAACAAAAAACAAAAAACTCTGTCTCTAAGAAACAAACAAAAAAGACAAAGACTGGACGAGATAGTTCTCTGTTCTCTGATATTAGTTTTTATTAAATTTGAAACATATCCCCACAATTATACTTCCATATCTGCTACAACGAGCCAAATGCTATCAGGTTCCTATATACAACAGCAATGGTGATTTGTAACACATTCAAATATTACAAATGGATCTGATCTTGCACACACACACATTTAGTGACTAAGAGAGCTACTCAATGTTTCATATACTAAATCTTTACAGAATCTCAATGAAACAGATATTCTATAGATGAGAAAACTGAGGCAAGAGAGTCTAAGTAAAAATCATATAACCAGGATGGAAAGACAAGCTATCTTTTTAAAACTATACTAAGCATTCAGAAAGTGACTAAAAACATCACTTTAATTTTCACTGTATCCAATTCTCACTAGCAAAGCTAATTTAAGATTTTAAATAGTATACACCTGTAATCCCAGCACTTACTGAGTAAAGGCAGGAAAATCAGGAGTTCAAGGCCAACCTGAGCTAAGTGAGAAATTGTCTCAAAACAAAACCATGAAAATTTATGTAAAATATTCACATTTTCCCTACAGTTAGGGTCTCCTGCTCTTGCAAGCTAGCAATGAAAGCCTCCAGTATTCACTAAGTGTTCCCTCTAATGTGAACATAAATTTAAATGTCCAGATATGGTAGTATAGTTGAAGTAATCCCCAGTGTCAGTCAAGCCTGCTGATTGGTTGGCCTGGCACAGCAATGCAAGTGGGGTGTGGGAGTCAACCCTAATGAAAAGGGCACAGAGCAGGTAGGTCTGCAGACCCTCTGGCTAAGGAGACCAGTGTTAGCAGTGCAAGTGACCTACACATACGCCCAGTGTTGACAGATGGCAGCTGCTATGGGACACTGGTTCAAGCATCTCTTCGTTACTGTTCAACAAGCACTTCAGCAAACAGGCTCCTTTCAAGGGCTGCTTACCTGAACGAATTCCCCATATCCCTATAACTTGACAGTAAGTAAGATTAAGACCCAGTGAGGCGTGCAGCTTTTTCCACTCCTGGCCAACTTCTGTCCAATACAATCTTATCTGCGGCAGTGACCTAACTCACAATACTAAAACTCAACCTTCACCAGGGATAAGAAGGCACAGGGCAGGCAAATCTGCGCATCATCTCTGAGGCCACGGAATAAAATTCCACAAGGGAAAAAAGAAAAAAAAATCACAGAAAAAGAGACACTGGTGTGGACACACACTAAAACTTTGGTTATGTGACTTGTCTAGTTGTATTTCCTTGGTGGGTAATAAATACCCTGACCAGAAGCAACATTAGGGGAAAGCGCTTTATTAGGCTTATGACTCCAGGATATAAGTCCATCCTGGAAAGAATGACAAGGCAGGAATTTAGACAGTTAGGCACATTATATCCAAGGTCAATAGCAGAGAAAAGAAATAAGTCCTTGCTGCCTGCTTGTTGCTGCATTTATCTCCTCTTCCGGCTTTCTTTTCTCCTATCTACCTGAGGACACAGGACTAAGAAACGGTTCTACCAACTCTCAGAATGGGTCTTCCAACCTCAATGATAATCAGGACAATTGCCCACAAGTAAACCTACCTGATCTAGCTAATTCCTCAATTGAGACTCCCATCTCAGGAGGCTCTAGGATGTCAAGCTGACAATTAAAATAAACCACGGCGCCATTCCATCCTTTTAACAATGGTATATATAATATATGCCTGCCAGGAAATAGACTTTTGTCATAGTCAGGGTTAATATGGCTGTGATGAAACACCATGACCAAAAGCAATTTGGAAAGCAGAAGATTGATTTCACTTATACTTTTCCATCACTGTTCATCATTAAAGGAAGTCAGGGCAGGAACTCAAATGGACAGGATCATGGAGGCAGGAGCTGGTGCAGAGGACATGGAGTCAGACTACTTTCTTATACCAGCAGTCCAATGATGGCCCCACCCACAATGTGCAGGGGCCCTGCCATATCAATCACTTAAGAAAATGCTGCACAGGCTTGCACACAACCCAATCTTCTGGAGACAATTTCTCAGTAGAGGCCCCCTCCTCTCTGATGACTCTAGCCTGTGTCAAGTTAACATAAAACTAGCCAGCACAGTTCACCTACACCCTTTCCTCTTCATTTGGCTCTAATATGCCACCTAGTATTGATTTCTGTCCTTCGCAGAATGTGATGACACGGGCAGTAAGTAGCCTGAAGCAAAAACTGGGGTCTTGAAAATCTCTGTTTATTTCTAAAATTACAATCTTCAACATCGAACACAAGAGAAGCTATGTGCATGTTCTCACAGGAACAAAACTCAAGAGATTCCCCAGGCAGATCTTAGATTACAACCTCAGCTCTCAAATCTGGTTTCTGGATCACTAACCGACAAAGAAAACAGCACAGCCTTTATTACACAGCTCCACTGCCTTGGGTCCATGGCCAAGATGCTATCTCTTCCATGTTGAAATGCCTAAGTTCTTTCAGATACAGATTCATCAGATGGCCTTTCCTGCCAATGCTGTGCCCTTTCCCTGACACCTCCTCCCAGCACTCAAGACTTCTGCCAAGACCAACAGTTGCTCCATAGTAAGGCAAATGTGTTACTTTGTTTGCCAAAGTTAAAAGAGTCCACAGGAAAGACAACAGGCTTAGAAGGAGGACTGGAATTGGATCTAAATTTGACATTTCCTAGCCACACAGCTTTTTGACTTCCAGAAAAAAAGGCAATCTCCATGTTACTAAAAGTGTGATGACTATTAAATGCTATCAAAACTGTTACTATCTAAGATACCAACACAGTGGCTTGGCTACAATGACTGTCAAATGTTCCCTCCCTTCTTTTCATTGGCATGACCCTAGAATTGCTTACACCATTTACTATTTAATAATTTATACAGGTGTCTGCATACACACACACACACACACACACACACACACACACACACACACACACACACACACACACACGCACCACACACACATGAAGGTGCCTATGAAGGGCAGAAGAGGGTACTAGGTTCCCTGGAGCTCAAGTTACAGTCTCAGCTGTGAACTGCCCTGCCCTAGGAGTCTTATGTAAGAACAGCAAACACTCCTAACTGCTGAGCCATTTCTCTAAGCCCTCTACACTATTTTCCTGAAGCTGTGATTAGTTCAGACCTTTATCACCTCTACTTTTCCCTATCACCCAGAGTAATCTCTTAACCTAGTTATACACCTTAAGTCACTGGTTGCCTTTTAATTAGATTCATGAACTGAAAATCTAGTCTCCTTGCTCCCCTATTCAATAACCAACAGTGGCTCCTCCCCTCAGACTTTACTGCATCATCTCTTCACATCCCTGTCCTGTTGATTCCACCTATGAACCCAAGTGTCCTCAGCGCACACTTGCATGGCACTCGCTGTCTACAGTTACCCTCTTTCCTGAGTGCCGATGGACTCCTGCTTCTACAGCGTCAGCTTGAGGCAAATACAATCTTTCTCTTAAGGTTTCAGTTTATTAAACCTCAACGGGTATGAGAGCATTGGTTCCAATTAATTGCACCCTGTCAGAGGAAAAATTGGAGCTCTTAACTAGAATCCAACTTTCAAGGAATATTTGTTTCTTCTTTATAAAATCCCTGCTCAGTGCTTAACTCTACATTTCTTTTACTTCACTCGACTATGTTATTTCTGCAGAGATCTTAGCTCCTGAAGGAAGAGGCTTTGCCACGCCATCCAAACTCACTCATTACACTCTTCCTCCTTCTCTCTGCCTTCCTCAGTAAGGAAACACTACCCAAGGTTACTCGCTCCCTCTTTGACCCCCTCTCACATAAATGACAGCTCAAACCATAATTAGAATGCCTCCTTATACAAAGAACTTATTCTTTGTGTCCTACAGAAAGCTTTTGATTCTGTATGCCTGGCTTATTGCATTTGAAAGTGATACAGTTTTTAAAAAAAAATGTTTGTCAGAGGTTAGAAGAATTCTGAATGAGCTACAGAGTTTATGAATGGATTACTGGTCTTACATTCTAGGGTTCCTAATTCAGGTAGGGGTGTGTGTGTGTGTGTGTGTGTGTGTGTGTGTGTGTGTGTGTGTATGTATGTGTGTAGGGAGGTGAGAGCTGAGATTTTTGCAGATGTAATAAACGCTAGAAAAGAGAGGATTTTATTTCTATAGAGATCACCATGGACAATTACTGGCAAAAATACACTCTTTCCTTATCAATAAAGCACATACCTATGGTGTCTGAAACGACATTATTTTGCATTTTGTAAGGCAGGCATAGTAACAGTGTGCAGGAAACAAACCTGTTGATTGACGGATGCTTTGAGCCCCATCCCTTTGTTACTGCAGTGGGGCTTCTCCCTGCCTTGTTCAGTCCGCTGGGCACTGCCACTAGGAACAGGTGTTCAACAGTCTTATATGTGTCTGACTCCCAGGAGAAACCATCTGACAGATGCAGGGCTAAAGAAAGTTCACCTCAAGCTCCACGAAATGCAACAGCAATAAACATGAAAAGCCAAGGCTAGGATGTAATAGTGTCCTTTGGTAAATATGGGGTCCTGTATACCTCAAGACCGGCTCATGATTTTAGACACAATAAACTTTGCTAATGACACCTATTTCTTAGCAAGTTCCCCCATATGTCCCTTAGCCACTGTATACTTCATAAGCCAGACAGACGAAAGTTTACCCAGACAGCCAAGAAATCTATCATCAGTTCACAAGGACCACGTTTCTTTCAGAATAATAAAGTAGTTAACAGGAAGAAGATAATGAGGGTCTACGCATCTCTAAAGAACTTTGCAAAATAGAGGATGAGGATGTAGCTCACATCACATGCCTAGAACACATGAGGCCCTTAGATCTATACAAAGAATCATATAAACCAGGAATGAAGACACACAACAGTAATTGCAATGCTTAGGAAAAGGAGGCAGGTATCAGGAGTCCAAGATCAACCTCAACTACATAGCAAGTTAAAGGAATGCCTGAAGTACATGAGCTCCTGAGCCAAGCAAATAAAAATAAACAATAAAGAACCACTAAGGATAGAAGATAGAACATTTACCACCTCTAATTAATGTCAGTGGGATCAAACTAGAAGATCATTTCTCTGGCTCCACGGTTCAGCCTGTTTTTAAAATAGCTTTATTTAAGGTGAAAAGGGAGCAACAGTAGTCAAAAAGTTACTTGATTTGGATCAAAAATTGCATATACACACAAACGGAAAACCCAGCATCCCTGCTGGAGCTCATCGGGTATCTCTCCCACTTCTAGCCACTCGAAAGTCATTCCATTTTATTAAGCTCTTTATAAAGGAACTTTATTAAGTACACAATGTACCCTTGATGTGTCCCTGTACCAACCTCACAGAACTCAAGATATGCCCCCTATCTGGCAGACTGGTTGTTCCTAGGCAAACTATGAAAAGGGATGGGTTCTCCACACTCAGCAAAATTCAGAATCTTCTTACTAAACACAATCGAATTTTTACAAGGCACTGAAGTGATAACCCCCAAGCAGAGAGGCTCATGAGGCGATAAATATCTTATAAACATATAGGTCACACACCCAGGTGTTTATGACCACAGAGGAGGTTTATAGCTATCCGCTCCACTAGAAACCCACGTTCAACCTTGCTCTCTTTTCTTTATCACAAGCCATGTTATTATTATTCTCCAATTATTTTTGGAAAACACAAAGCAAGGAGAATTATAAAAGAGCTTTATGAGACTGTTGAGCCAAATCAGTATGCCAGGAGCAAATCAATGCTTCCAAGAGTTCTGAATATGATTATAGGCAAACAACAGTCTAATGTATCTGATAATCTCTCTCCAAGCCATTACCGCATAGATTAAAAGATTACAGTTATTCTACACTGCTCTTCGATATTAATAGTGATAGAGGCTCATTTAATAAACCCAAACTGCCACAGCCCTAAGTTGGACTATGGGTCTGGTTCTTTATAAACTGACATGCACATGAGGGTTTGGTTTAATAATATACAATCTTGGGTCAATCAAAATCTACCCTCAGCAGCTCTCTTATTTATTAACGCTTTTGCCACAACCTGCACCCAATCAGAGGCTGTCCTCAAACTCTCCTAGCTGGCAGCTGTACAAAAATCCACACAGCATCTACATAACAAGTGACAGGTTCCCCATCAATTACAACTCTGAGGGAAAGACAGCTTAGGAGAGGACATAACCCCACAGTCACATGCCACCTTGGTTTCTGACGGACCATCAGATCAGAAAGGAGGCTGTCATGGATGGAGAAAAAGAATCCAGCTCCTCATTAGCCAGGGGTTTTCATTTCTTTTCTTTGCCCTTTTTTTCCCCCCAACACACATCAAGGAGTAATCATGGGCCAGCTCAACTCTGACAGCTCCTTATGTAAATGGCATTTAATTCCAGGCAAAAGCTCACAAACAAAGGGGCCAAAGCCAAGTTAAAACTCACAGGCCCACTCATCCCTAGTATCTGAGCTGTGGGCCTCTCTAGATATTAACTGTTGCCAAAAGAGCAGGCCATGACAATAAACTCAGAAGTTACTATGGGACTCTGTGTTTTCAAAAAATAAAAAAGGGTGGGGATAGGCCTCTCTAGAGTTTCAGACAAACTATCAGCACTCTGCCTCCCAGACCACCCACATCCAGAGGCAAAGCTCCTCCTGCAAACATGCCAGGCATGATTATCATGACTCAAACTCCATCTCTCTTACTCTTTTGCCTAATATAAGTCTTCTGTGTTTTTAGGGTCCTACTCAAAGTTAGTTATCCAAAAAAAGCCACCTGTCCCTCAACAACCTACAGGAAGGCACTGGCCTCTGACTTCCCAGGGAATTTACATAGAACACTATACATGGAAACACTGTGATGAATGTGTCCTAAAAACCTTCACCTGTTAAGTAAGAGAATTATAATCCCTAACATCCCTGTAAGTCACTCACAGGTCTGACTAAGCAGAGGGCACACAAAAATGGCCCACAGTATCTCTAAGAAAATAGGAATACAAGAATATTGTCAAGGAGGGATGAAACAAAGCAATAAGGGGCTAGACAACTGGATTCTTGACATAGGCACAGATGTTCCCTTCCCCTTAAGCTCCCTAGCACTCACTCTGCTTATATTAGAACCCATATTCTATGCAACTTTTCATGCTCACTCCCCAATCCAGAAGAAATAATCCTGACTAGCATAAGGAAGTCACTACTTTGTCTCTTTAGTGGTTCATCAGAGGGATCCAAACATAAGAACAAGAATGACTGCATTTCTTATTCACTATACACAAAGCACTGTTTTAATTAAGCACCCTAGCCAGCCTCATTAGAGAGTTTCTGTTACAATCATCATCTTGCTAACAACATAGAGCCTGAGGCTGCAAGAGGGAACTGAGGTCACAAAGCCAGTTAACAGACACTGAGACTAAGCCATCTGGTTTCATCAGTCTCCAGAATGAGTGAATGACTTGTTTTAAGCAGGAAGTGGCTGCTACATTAAAAAGATATGAAGAATAAAGGATTGAAGCAGAATATTCCAGTCTAAGGTCTTGTTTCTAACCTTTACTAGACAGAGCCTGACAGCTCTGTAACCTCCACAGTCCTCATCTTATCTAGAGAAAGAATATAAAAGTTGGAGATAGAGAAATGGCTGCTCTTCCAGAGGACCTGGGTTCCATTCCCAGCGTTCATATGGCAGCGAACAACTGTCTGAAGCGCCAACTCGAAGGCACCTAATACCATCTTCCGGATTCTGAGAGCATTGCATGAATATGGTACATTGCATGAATATGGTACACAAACACAAATGAGAGAAAAAAATATACATAAATTACAAGTTTACAAAAATAAAGACTGAGACAGTTAACTGTCAGTCAGCTTCAATGAGAAGAGTAAATGTGAAGAATAGTTCTTGGCTGGCTTTGCAGCACTCCACAGTAATCTGGGTCACAAGTCAGCAGTCAGAATTCTATAAGGTAACAAGGTCAGTACATTCTGAGATTAGATGGGATGAAGCAAGACACAATACACAGGGCTTTAAAGCACACCAACAAGCTAGAGAAGAAACCTGGAAAAGGCAGTTTGAATGACTTTAATTTCCAGCCCCAGCCTAGACTATCTCCTCATTTAAATTCCAGATCCACCCCCAACCAAATTCTGATCAACTGAATCTTGCACATAAAAGACGTATCTGAATGAAGTGTCGATATTCTTCCAGAATGCCTGAGAAAAACACACAATCAGTGAGCATTTTAATTTCAAGGGCCCGGTGGGATGACATGAGTTTAAAATAATTATATTTGTGGAGAGGAGACAGCTCTTTCTCTCTTTGGAACTGTAAGAAAATAAATCTTTAAGGTATCAGGGGTTGATCCAAGGAACTCTTCTCCTAAAGGGAAAGGTTCTGGCTATAAGTGAGTAACTTAAGAAACAAAATGAATCTCTAAATACAACTATCTCGACTCATGTATCTGGTTTCAAAGAAAGAAAACCCTTGCCTGTATTCCCATGGGAAAGCCATGTTGTAGATGGCACAGGCTCTCCTGGTCTGATTCAGACTAATAGTCACCCAAGTCCAAACACAAATTATGACTTCCAATACAAAGTCATTTACTGATAGGGGTCTTTTACAGTAAATGTTGAGAAAACCCTCCAGAACTGTTCTGCTCACCACTTACACACAGACTGTAAGCTGCAGCTGCCGTAGGTAAAAGAGCATCACATTAAGTCTTGTCTTACGTATTTTTAAAAGAAAAGCATAGAGACGATGCAAACTGCAGGCTGGAGAAAGGGAGAGACTTGTCAAATTCAGGAGACAACAGAGAAAGGCAATTTCAGGAGAAAAGGGGCTGCTGAGATTCTGTGCATGATACAGGACAGAGGGAAACAGGTCTATTTCTTCTCAGAAAACATAAACATGTTCTGGACAAACAGGACACAGGTCTGGCATGCACTAGAATACGAAGATCTACACCTTTCCATGGATTTGCATGTTATATGATTCATCTACAAAATGGAAGGATAAAAGCAAAGCAGACCAGGTGTAAAACTATCCTCACAGCATTCTTAGAGAAATCAGAGGGGTCACTAACAGAAAGGGTAATATTAACATCTGAAAGATAATTGGCTTCTCTCACCATCTGTACACGGGGACCTAGCTCAAGCAAAAATAAAATGTCTATCACTCCGACAAAAGAAATTTCTGCCTTTCACTAAAATGTGTGAGTGCTATTCTATGTGGTCACAACACTGTCAAGAGCGGCGCAAGCCTGAGAAATCATGCAATATAACAAAGGCATTGGCCTTCACCATCTACAGAGTGTACACCATGCACTACCACTGGACTCTGAGCACGTTCTGTGAACACACAAGACTCCAGGAGATTTCTTCAAGGGCTGATGCAGTCCCAAGCACTTCTTCACTTACAGACTGAAATTGGAACTGCAGGAAACACAGCCCTGGTTCTTTGGAGTTCTATTTGATACTCTGAGTTAGAGTAGCTTCAGGCTGAGCTTCAGGGAGCCCTCAGCAAGGCAGCCTGGCTGGGAATTGAATTGGCCTCTGTCCCTGCAGAAAGGGTCTGTCCTAAAATCCCACAATGGGTCCACATCACATATACACCTTTACAGATGCAGACTTTACTCCCCTGAATGGCTCGACCCCACCCACTGAGTGCTTTGGTAAATCCATCACTGACAATATACCTTCCTTCTGAGTCTCAGTTTCTCACTCCAAGCTGGTAAACAGAAACCATGGGGATTACCAGGGCAGAAGCAAAGCCATTTCCTATAAAGAACCTAAGAAAACAAATGATGGCCTTCGGCTCCTTGTGGCATTTGTATAGTATTTACAAGGTAGACCAGCAGGACTTAAAATACACGGTGCCAAGAAAATGTGAAAGCGATAAAAAGAACAACTCCCCAAAACTGCAGATCTTTAAACCATAAATTTACGGTGTGTTTATCTTGGCAAGGAGAGCTTCACTGGAATAAGGGTGAGGTTGTACTTACATGAAAGATGCAAATGGAAATACCATGCTTGTTGGCATGGACCATATTCCCAACTGCACTGGACTCAACTGCCATTTCCAAAAAGCCTGTCCCCATTGGGCTTAAAGCAGGATTGTGAACTGTACCAGCTTGCCTGCTGACTTTTCTCTTTCTCTGTTTACCAAAAGCTCCCAATTCCCACGGAGCTACCCCAATGGACATCCAGATTCTAAGTCCAGCCATTAAAAGCAGGAAGGCCTTAGTATTTATTAAGCATTACCATCTGCCAAGCACACAGCTAGGTGCTTGACATGCTTGAAATAAATTCACAACCACTTACAACTTCTTGAGAATTCCACATCTGATTCAATCGAACTATTTATAGATGCACTCTTCCCACAGCACCACTCAGACAAACACCATGACTCCACAACTAAGGGTTAGGATGAATGACAATTTATATCTGGGAAGCTTCCAATCTGTACCACAGACAGAATGCCAGTCACGGTAACTATCTATCTGACTTAATCTGGGCAACGAGCCTGACTGTTAGGCCTAATTTCATTGAGCTAGCAAAGAAACCCAATCTTAGGAAAAAATAAGTAATGTTCCCGATGTTGGCCCTTTATCAAATGGGGGAATAAAAAGCCAGCAGGGTCTGACCTGACATCTGAATCCACACGCAGTCTCCAAGGTGACTAGCATCTTTGGACACCTACTCAAGCTTCCCAAAAAATTCCAATAATGACTTCCTCGGTGCTTTCCAGACATCAGGCATTGTATGACCCATGGTGGCCTAAGTGAATAGACCATCATAACAAGAAGATGCCTAGTTATCAGTTTACCTCCATCAGACAGACCTGAGGATATGTATGTGAGGCACTTCCTTGATTGCTAATAAATACAGAGGGCTCAGGCAATGATAACCCAAGGCTAGTAGACCCGAGCTATAGGCCAGCTCCATTCCCCCCTCCATGGGAAAAAAAAAAAAAAAAGCAGCAGAATGTGATCCAGGGAGTAAGTCAGCAAGCAGCATTCATTTGTGGTTCTGGTTTGAGATCTAGTTTTGACCTTCCTCTGTGATGGATTGTAACCTGGAAGTCTAATCTCAATAAGCCCTTTCCTCACCAGGCTCAGTTCTACTCAGTGTTTTAACAGGGCAATAAAGCAAACCAAAAGTGAGATGTTTGTGCAGAAGCTTTTAATGAAGTGAGAATTTATATCTGGGTACAGAAAGTTCCAGGCTAAGAGAGCATCATACAGAGGCGATGAGACAGGGTCATGCTCAGCTGGCTTCAAGAACAGTCATAAAAGAAATGACTAATCTGGAGAGATAACAAGAGATCAGGTAAAAGATAGCAGGCCCCAGGCCTAGCAGTGCCTTGTAGGCCACAACATATGAGGTCTTTGAACTGCATTCTTAGTGGAATGGGAGGCACTCGGAAGGATATTGAACTGAAGAATGATGGAATCCAAAGTATACTTTAAAGGAACCATGAGTAAAGATTACTCTGCCGAGAAACAGGACAAGAGCAGCAGGATGAGCTCTCCAGAAGCCAGAAAGGTCATCCAGGTGAAGAAATGATGAGCTAGTTGAAACCACTCTGGTTTGAACCCTCAATGGCTCTTAACTAATACTGAAAAACTGAGCATTACCCTTGCAAGAATTTCTGCTGGAGTTTCAACAAGATCCTGAAACCAGAGACCAGAAGCCAATAATCATACAAATGGGCTCGCCATGAACATGTACAAGCCAGACAAGACCCAGCACTTAAAAAGAATGACTAGTGAGATTGCTCAGTGGGTAAAATTGCTCCACAATACAAGCACAAATAACCCTGAGGAGAAGACACAGGTGTGGGGCCACATATGACTGTGATCCTGGTTTTAGAGAGGCAGGAAAGTTGGGTGCCTCTAACTTACTAACCAACTAGCCAACCCTAGGTAGCAAAGCCTAAGTCAGAGAGACTCATAAACCACAGTAGACAGTGGCTGACAAACAGAAATGAAACCTGACATTGTCCATTGGCCCCCACATACACGTACCTTCACACACGCAGGCACTCCCTCCAATATATGAAGTCAGTAAACTGTCACAGAGAAAATCCCAGGAGCACTTTCTAGGTGGCATTTTCTACCCTCTGGGTGGTTTCAGCTTCTTGAACAACCCTACTGCCTCAATTTATCATATAAAGCAATAATACAGCAGCAGCTCTGGCAGAAGGTATCAGGAACCCACATATTTTCCTGGTTGGAAAATGTAATTCCCTCCTCCCCCTTTTTCAATAGCAAAAAGTGTCCTTAAACATAACATCACTTGTTCTTTGCTAGTGACTCGTTTTTCCTCCTCCCAGAAACACACTAATTATCATGCTGGAGAGTTGGGGAAAGATGGCTTTTATGTGGTTTTTATCTCCCAAACACAGTATTGTCATGGGTTTATTTATTTGTGTTCTTACAGTAACAGGATGCTCTACTGTAATTGAGACTATTATAGAGAGGGCTGGCATGTGTTTTCCACAAGATTAAAGGCAATTTCTGTTTTCAAAGCTACTATTGCTCCTTCGAAAACTCCCTGCCTGGTCTAAACTAAATCCAGTAAGCCAAGGTTCTATATTCACCTGGTTTGCATTACAACACAGCAAACAGAACATGAAAAGGCAATTTCATTCATGCATTGATTCAAATGGCATTTACTGCACTGAGCGATATGGAGGTGGGAAAACACAGTACAAAATAAAATAGTCCTTGCCCTCTAGGGGTTCTGAATCCCAAGGGAAAACACACAGAAATGACTATGCTACAAGGCAGACTGTGATAACAGCTATAATAGAAGAAGCAAAACAACATGCGTTGCATTAGGGAACAGGTAAAGGAGGCCTGGGATCACTTGGCAGGGAGGTGAGGCTTCATGAAAAGAACCCATGGGCCTAGGAACGATGTCAATAGCAGTACAACAAGGCCAAGGGCACAGAACAAGGGAATGCTAAGGCTATAATTAATTGGAACATCATCACCTAAAAGACTAAGGGGGAAGGAAGAACTGTTGTGGACAGAAGGTGATATAGAAATAATCACACAGGAGCTAAGCCCTAGCTCAATGACAAACGATGCCTCAAAAAGAAGATGGAGGGCCATAGGATAGACTCACTGTCAAGTTCTGTCCTCCGCACACACAGGTATAGGTACAATATAAGGATAAGCGCACCTATACACAAACACCACATAAAAAGAGACTAAAAAAAAAAAATAGTTTAAAACAAAACAAAAAGTAAATTACATCCAATCACAAACTGAGTTAATTTTGATGAGAAACCCATGTTGCAGGTGGACCAAATAAATGCTAAATAAAATGCTGACTCGGCAACGTCACACTGGCCATTTCTTCTTATACCTGTCCACTATTTCCCCTGCTCTACAAAGAATAATGCTACCACACTGAAACGGAAGAAAATGTCTACGGAAACGCATAACCCTTGGTAAAACATGCATTCCTCTATCTGTCACCTATGGTTTCTGCCTCCTAAACCTCTCCTTGATCCTCAGACACACATAACAGTCTGAGTGTCTTACAACTGGTCCTCTGGACTCGAGAGAACAGAGTAATTTCCCCATTAACAAAGTGACATATCAAAGATTTCTCTCTGCAAACGGATAGTGTTCTGGGTTCCTTTCTCTTACTATGATAAAAACACTCTGACCAAGAGCAACTTACGGGAGAGAATTTATTTCTGCTTACATGTGACAAGTCCCTTAAGAGAGGTCAAGGCGGGACATTCAACGCCAGAACCTGAAAGTGGGGCTTCCATACAGCATTCCTCTAACCAAGAAATTCACTTCACAGCCAAAAAAGTAGAGTAAACGGAAGGAACCATGAACAAACTGCTGGTGGGCTCACTCACAAGCTCACCTTCAGGTATTTTTCTTACATATCCTCAACTTCCCAGAGAATGGTACCATCCACAGGGATATGGGTCCTCCTTTATCAATCAATAATCAAAACATGTCCATATTCCAATCTGATCTTTCAAATCTCTCCAATAAGATTCTTTCCCCACATATCTCTGGGCTGTGTCAAGTTAACAGTTAAAGCTAACCTGGACACAGAGTAACAGAAATACATACTATCTATCTCAATTAGGGCCATTTGTTGTGCTAAGCACTTTAAATATGATTATGGCTAATCTTCTCAAGAACCTCAAGAATCTTCAATGGTCAATTACATTGGAATAGGAGAACCCTGCAGATAAGAAACATACAATAACTTGCCCTAAATCATACAATCAGAAAATCATAGACCTATGATTTAAGTCAAAGCCTTCTGAGCACTAAGTCCAGTATTTTCACTTTTAAAATATATAAGAGAGGTAACAGCATAACCACAGAGCCAAAACATGCATAACTGAGGAATCTGGTATCTTTTGAGAAGAAGCTGGAGGCAATACTAAGTATAAAATGGGCAAATGATGGCTTCTGTCTTCCTTCATAACAAGAGGCATGTAGACTGCACCAGGATGTCAAACATCAATCAGTCAGGGCATTTCTAGCCTGTCAGTGACCTGGTTAAATTTGTATATTTTAGGAGGAATCATTCTGCTTCAGTGTACAGAATTGATTTTATTGGGTCAGGGGCAAGCCTAAAGGCAGACCAAGAGGTTAAGAGGTTTTGCATTAGTCTAACAAATGCCCGATGAGGGTCGTGTGAGCCAGAGCCCATCTGGGTTGTTCAATAAATATTTGCTAATTACAATATTGATTGGTAACAAGCAGAACAATCTGTTGTACCTATTGGGGCATGTCAGCTCCATCACATGGTTGTTCCAGCTTGTGATCACAGACTCTGGGTACAACATCTCTCTTACTCAGCCAGCTTTTTTTCAGTCAGCCAGTTGCTTCCTTTATGGTTTCAATGCCTGTGCCCTTCTATCACTCATGGGGTTTCAAGTGAAATTTGAAAGAAGTGTCTTGAGCATGTGAGACAGGAAGGAAACTGGATAGGTCAGAAGAAAATGTATTTCTAGATCTTTCTTCCAGTCCCATTCTGCATAACCAACAACTTGCAGACAAAGGGCTAATGTTAAGAGGAAGCTGAAAAAGTGACTACTATAAAGAAAAAACCCCATGTTCCCACCAAAAGCCCTTGAAGTTAGGTGAGGTGTGCTGAGGTAACCCATGCATGCATGCTGCAGAGAGCCTAAAGACCAATCCCTTACTAACATGGAAGGGTTCAGTGTCCCAGTAGGATGGACTCCAGAAGGCCCAACACTGATAAGAAGACTGGTTTTGTGCACAGTCAATGAACCACAATCTTATCAGGCATATGATATGCACAGCTCTTTCTGAATCCATAGACAAAGAACCCAAGAACCCCCTTCTGCCTTGCCCTGTGCTGTAGAACACATCCTGACAACCAGAAACAACTCACTAAGGAAATAGTTCAGTGTCTTGCCCACTGACAGAATGCTAACTGTAAACTCTACTTAAAACGTATGAATGATTAGGCATCAGAGACAGAGTCCACAGCCAACCTGTGCTAACTAATGATACTGTGTCTCAAATGCAGAAAACCAACAACACATAAAATATTTAGAGCAGAAAACATACCTCTCTTTCTAAATAAAATAGCACAATAGGGCGATGATAGTAGTCACCTACTTTCAGCATAGATCAGTTCACAAGAGATCACCAGATCCCCAGAGTCTATACGTAAATGTGCATGGAAATAAATAATCTGGGGGAATCCTTAAAATGAAGATTATCATACCCAGACGGAATGATTTAGTGGATCTATATATAAAGCCATGAGTGTTAGATGGTAAAAATATGTCTACAGATTTTTTTAATGCTACCCTGTTCAAAGACAAGGTCCTAATTCTTCTCCCATTAAGTGTATGCTCCTAAGTTAGTTGCTTCTCACTGGCAGAATCTGGCACAAGAGACAGTGATGACTTACAAAAGTAGGTGCAGCCTCACCCCTCCCCTACTGCTCTCTCTCCCTCTCTGTCACCATCTTCCCATGAGAAACCAGCTGAAAGGCTCTTAAGAAGTATGGAGATTATCTATGTGGTAAGGAACATCTGTCCTATCAGAAACCATTAAAAAAAAAAAAAAGTAGATCCTTCAGACTCGGTCCACTTTTCACATGACATCAGCTTTAGCTATTTCAGGAAAATAGCTCAAGGATGCTGGGTGAGATAGCACACATCTATTCTCCTAGCACCTGGGAGGTGGGGCAAGAAGATTAAGAGGTCCAGGTCATCCTCGGAAATATAAGCTAGTCTTTAATGTCACAGGCTACATGAGCCCCTATCCTCCAAAATATGAAAATGAGAAAACAAACAGAAAGAAGCACAGGGGAAAATACCAAGGAACACACTCAGGAATCCC
This sequence comes from Phyllotis vaccarum, assembly GCA_033318265.1. Lineage (NCBI taxonomy): Eukaryota > Metazoa > Chordata > Mammalia > Rodentia > Cricetidae > Phyllotis > Phyllotis vaccarum. Next base: position 40,639,612 of record JARWLC010000017.1, on the reverse strand, counting down.
TGATCTAAAGAAACTGCAGAAGCAAGCATTATTGTTGATATGGTGGATGTTGGGATCAGAGGGTACTTTGATACACACAGCCTTGACTTACTAATACAAAGCCAGCAAACCAGCAATGCAAAACTCATTCTTAGTAAAGTCCTGATAGATAGATGGATAGATGGATGGATGGATGGATGGATGGATGGATGGATGGATGGATGGATGGATGGATGGATGGACGGACGGACGGATGGACGGACGGACAGACGGACGGACAGACAGACAGACAGACAGACAGATAAGATAGGTAGGCAGGCAGGCAGGCAGGCAGGCAGGCAGGCAGGCAGACAGACAGACAAAATGGATCAATAGGACAGTGAAATGGCTCAGTGGATGAAGGTACTTGCCATCGAGGCTGACTACCTGAGTTGCACTCTGAGAATCCACAGGGTAGAAGGAAAGAACTGACCCTACAGGTTGTCTGCTAACATCCTCTCATATACTGAGGCACAAGAGTCCCTATTCTCCATCAATGAGTAATAACTGCAAAAAGTTAAATACGTACATATTTGCAGTGACAGCATTAATATCTCTGATTCTAAGCGTATAATAAGAAAACATGACTACAAAGTCAAATTGTCTTCCTCTGATATGAGCTTATAAAATCTAAGATTAATTTCATTTCCATGGTATCTCTATAACAACACTCTGCATAAGGTTTAGTATCAACATGAGCCCCCTCCAAAAAAAAAAAAATGTTGCACAAGCAAAATTTCTAAGTGTGAAGAACAGCTCACCAATGAATGATCAGTCCTCTTTTTCCTTGGACAAATTTCATATAAAGTGTCCAACAAATAAGCAAATAAGTATTTTTATTATAATAAAACCAAAACCTAGATCTAGGAGTGTAATTCAATTGGTAGAGTGTGCTTGTCTAGTATTTGGAAAGGCCTGTGCTCTATTTCCCTGTACCTAATAAACAGGCATTGGTAGTGCATACTTGTAAATCTAGCACTTAGGATATGGAAGCAGAGAGAACATGTTCAAGGTCAACCAGTCCTATATAGCATGTTTGAGGCTACTAAAGCAAACCTAGGAGAATTCTTTAACCTGGAGTCCAAAGTTATATGGCACTGTGGAGAAGATATAACACTGGAATAAACACAATAGGACAAAAAATTCAGTTACCACTGTATTATACAGAATACAAAATAAAGCCTAGGTCTGCCTGTGCAAATTCCAGGAACCACATGTCATGCATGGAAGCTGTCCATGAGTAGGTGACATACCACATTCCAGTTCTCTATCACCTCCTACATCATCTTCACCTAGAAAGATGTTAAGTGTTGCTCTATTTCCCTCCCCTTTATTTCTTCTTCACTTCAGGAGAAATCATTAGGAACAAGCAAGCAGACTTTCTATCCCTGCTACCCAAACACCATCATCCAGTATTTGTTCACTGTTCACTGGGGACATCACAACTGCATTTCCTTAGGAAAATAAAGGCTGACTCTGGTTCTTGACTTGTCTTTGAAGAAGAGAGTTGTATACTATCGAAATTTTGAGGACAACTCCTAGCCCGGGTAAACTGATCTAGGCTGTGCAGATACTGCTTGACACAGACCCACTGTGTTACTCATTTCTCATGCCTGACAAAGCAACGTGAGGAGGGGGAAAAGTTGTTTCGGCTTACAGTTTAGAAGTACACAGTCTGAAGCTGCTGTGTGCAACACATCCACAGTCAGGAAGCTAAGGAAGCGCAATGCTGATGCTCAGCTCACTTTCTCCTTCTGAAACCAGTCCAGGATCTCAGTCCTTAGGATGGTGCTGCCCAGTGTTGAGAAAGTCTTCCTATGTGAGCTAATTAACCTACCCTAGATAATCCCTCACAGTCATACCCAAAGGTTCATCTTCTAGGTGAGTCGAGATCCTGTAAAGTAGACAACATTAACTATCATACCTACAGAATCCTTTTTCTTATAACCTCTCCACCTTCTACAGTGGTTCTAGACATGGAACCCCAGCCCTCTACCTCTCAACTACGCCACCAGTCCCCATTGTCACACCTATGCTCATAGTCTGCTAATAGCTCTCTTCCAGATGCTGTGTACCCTATATAGCTCTACCCTAATCATTTATCTACGGCAGGATATGGATGAAACGTCTTTCACTCATCACTGGAATTTTCTTCTGAGCAACATATACAAACAAAGTTTGATTTTCCTGTTTTGTCTTCCGTGAACTCCCTACCCCCAATTTGGACATGCCATGACAGTGTAAAGTAAATACACAGAGAAATTTCTCGAAAGAAGGCAGAGGGTGACTTCAAAAACACCAATACCAAACAAATCACTTACTCCAACCGCCAGTGTGTTTTAAAAGCCTTGTCATTTAATCTCATGGCATCTTTACAGATTTACTACCAATTACACAGGCTGCTACTTAAGTCAACAAACACTGGGCTGAGACTGTAAGCACTGCCACGGTTAGGACATATTCACGGTCCAGCCTCACATCAGCACCAGGCATCTGAGGATAAAGTGCACCCAGGAGAGTCTGAAGGAAGACCTAACTGTCCTCGCTCAGGTACTCGTTTGAAATACCAGTTGCTGAAACTGCAAGAGACTAAAAAGAAAGCAATACTTCTCTGTACAGCAGCATGTAAACCTGAGCAGGCAGCAGAATGGAGGGAGGAATGTACTGAAAACTGTAGGCTTCCTTCTACACTCCACCCCGGAGGTTTCCAATTCACAAAGGCCGGCCTTGGAAATCTGCACTGGGAATGTGATGCTGACATAGCCGGCCTTAGGACCACACACTTTGAAAACCATGACTTGGTGGTAAAGGAACAGTGACGCTGCAAACCAAGAACAATCTGAAAACAGTCTTTGTGTTCTGGATTCATCTCTGTTACTGTGTTAAAAAGCAGCATGAGTGAAGAAAGGATTTATTCATCTTATAATTCCACATTACTGTCCAACACTGAGGAATAGTCAAGGCAGGAACCCAAGCTAGTCATACCACATCCACAGTAATACCAGAGAGAAATAAATGGATCCTCATCACCTATTCGCTGCTTATGCTCAGCTCATTTAACTATTAAGCAGTTCGGGAAGCAGACCACAAAATCTTCCCACCACCAACACAATCAAGACTGCCCCCCCATTCTGATCTACATAATTCCATGTTGAATATCATTCCAGAAAAAATATAAGCTGTGTCAAGTCGGGTAACACTGACCAACATATTTTGCTTTGATTCTGCTCCTGGTTTGTGAGGCAGGGTCTCAGGGAGCAGAAGATGATCCTCCCAAGTACTGGAAATACAGGTGTGCGCCACCTCAGCTGAATTACACAATGCTGAGATGGTACTCAGTCGGGGCCTTGCAGTCACTGAGCAAGGGTTGTACCAACTGAGCTACAGAACCAGAGCCACCCAACACTTGACCACCCAGATCTTGCACTATCCATGTAACTGAAAGTCTTTTTGGCTGCCAAAAAGGCAATGAATGAACACAATAAGAGATTGATCAAACTCTGACCCAAGTACATATGACTTCAACTCTTCTTTTTTAAGCAATAAAGGATTTATTATCCTTGTAAAATTCTTGAGTAGCTCTCATGAAGTAGGGACTAAAAAACGACAATAAATATCTGTTTGTTCATATTTGATTGAAAACCAAAATGACATTTCAAATTCACATTCCATTCAACACTGCTGACCTGAGCCATTGTCCAAGCTAGATAGTATTCCAACAAAACGGTAGTACCCACTAATGAACTCAAATGAGGCATCAAAGGGGTGGTATCATGGTTGCAATCCTGTAAAGTAACCTGACTTGACACAACACACAAAGGGAAAGGATTTGTTTAGTTTACATTTACAAGTAACAATCCATCACTATAAAGAAGGTGAGTCAGGAATCAAGCAGCTAGTCACATCATATTCACATTCATGAGAGAGGGATATAAAGGTGCCCAGGATACCTACTGCTCAGTATCCACTAACCCCTTCTATTCCTATACAGTCCAGAGCCCTAAATCATCACAGGTGAGAGGTTTCACAGGTACAAGCTCCAACACCCACTGGAGGACTCCTCCAATACTATCATGCTTTGTGAAAACCTGAATGAAGTGAGGCCCAGATATGTCTATGGGCATGCACATGTGCACATGCTATGATTCCCACAGTCCAATGGTTCAGTGCCACCCGTCTCCTTCCCCTCCCATTCCTATATTTAGTATGATGTCACTGGAAAAGGAAAATGTATTTAAAGAGCTGTGAAAAATGACAACAATCCCCAAAAAGAACTAAGTGTGAGCCACTGTAGCAGAGCCCGGGGAGTGCTGTGTTTAATTAGTTTATAGCTAGAACTATGCACGAGAAGATTTATTACTAAACTTCAAGTCTTCAGCTTCTATTTCTGTAATTATCATGTCTGTAGGGATTTGTTATTTGGTGGACAAAAAAAAAAAAAAAAGGAGGAAGGGGGAAGGAGGAGGTAAGAACTTAAAGAAAAGCAAGTAGCATACTCTGGCCAAGTTCTAAAAAGAAAAAAGGCAATTCTGGAAAGTAAAATACTGAGCACTGCAGCACACCCTATTCCATGAGCAAGTGCTTCAAGTGAGAAGTTCTTTTCTAGGGAAAGAAATGTGTATGTTATAAAAAGTAAGCAATGATGAAAGATAAAACTTCACTAAGTAATAAGATGAGTTCAGTCAAAGCCAGGGGAGAACAGATAAGAAAGCCCTCAAGGGGAACAGATGCAGATGCTGATAGAGGAAAAAATAAATAAATAAATAAATAAATAATAAAAGGAGAGAAAGAAAAAAAAAAAAAACCACCTTTCCATTATCAGCCAAAATAAGTCATTGGGTCCCCATGCAGAAGACAGCATGATAAGACCTGTACAAACTACTTAAAAAAGAAATATGCCATGCCCTGCAGAAATACAAGATTTGAGAAAAGTGGTTCCGCTTAGACAAGGCTTATAAAGTAAACGCAGATTAAAAAGTATAATTTTATTAATGAAGAGGAAAGGAAAGGCTTTGGGGGACCTTTTTGGTAAAAGTAGTAATAAGAACAGTAGCTTTGTAAAAACAAATTCACTGCCCTCAGTAACTTCTTCAGCCTAAGACTAAAGACAATTGACCAAAGACAAGAAACATTTACAGATTCGAATAATACAGGCCAGTCCACTTTGAGCAGAACCTGGTGATGGACTTACTGGAGCAAATGAAGAATTTAAAAAGCCATTCCATGGGGGCATGCCCACCTCACTCCACCCGGACATCTGCCTGGCTTAGGTACACCTAGCCCCTGCCAGTCACTTAGTGATGAGCTAGCTTCCTTCTCAACAACTGCTTTCCCTGACAGTCATGTAAAAAGCACACCCAGCACTACCAATAGCAGCATTTCCTGTTCCACTCACTCCATTTTCTTCACAGCTCTTTCCAACTTAAGGACAGTCTCTAGAATGAGACGTGTCTCTGTGGGTAAGGTAAGACAGTATTATCTGTGTTTTCACTTAGAACACTGCCTGGCACATGCCACACGAGTGATAAATGAAAGTACAACAAAGAAGTAAAACATCTAATTAATAACAGAACAAATGTCTAAATGCAATGCTACCAGTGAAATATTTAGTGAGTGCAGTTTTACAGTAAGAAATATAGTAAATATTACTGGGTAGTACTTTCTCTAATTTTAATAGAAGTATTATATACCACACAAGCACACATGTTGAAATTTACAGAAATGTATCAGTAGACACATAAAAGATTTTGATATTTTATCAAATTCTAGCTCCTTTTTATCATTATCCTTCCTTGGAATCTTGCAGTTAAATCTAGCTCAGCTAAAATTAGCACATGCATCTTTCTTGATTGTCCCATCAACTGGCACATTGTTTTATTCACACAAGAATATTTTCAGAGGACAGGGAGATTCTCAGTACATGAGCCTGGAGACGTAAGTTCAATTCCTGAGACATAACATGTCAGAAGAAAAAAAATGAGTCCCACAGTTACACTCTGACTTCTATTTAACCATTTGGCATGTGCATGAACACACTTAAAAATAAATAAATTTTAAGGAATGAATGTTTTTCATCAGTTCCATTCAGATTTTGTTTATTTGTTTTTATTTGTGACCAAGTCTCACATATCACAGGCTGACCTACATTTACTATGTAGCTGAAGATGAAGTCTTTGAATTCCTGATCTTTCTGCCTCCAACTCCTAAGTACTGGGATGACAGGCATGCACAGCCACTAACAGTTAACGCAGTGTTTGAGATAACTATTTAGGTTATTCTACGCAAGCAACTGTCTAACTAAAAGAGGTATGTTCTAACTCTTTAAGTCTCCACAGTTTTGGCCTAACAGTGAGAAAGCAACAGGGGCATAAATCTGTGTGGAAGACCAAAAGTGTAAGTATTGTACTTACCAATAATGTAAGTAATTGTTGTAAGCAAGCAGGGAGACCAGGGAGTTTAGTAAGAGTCAAAGAACTTGTACCATTTAAACAAATTTATCAAAAAGATGCATGGAAATTATTTAGGTAAGAGGTAAAGTGGATCTGTAGCAGAAAGAAGAAACAACCAAAACCAAAAAATAAACAAACCATAGAAACAAAACCTTAGACCCCCCCCCTTCCACAGGCACAAAGAGGCAGGGGAAGAACCACAATGTATAGGAGTATGCATATATTTTTAATTTTTTATGGTATTTTTTAATAGATTAGAGAGACAGCTCGGTTCCCATCTGTATCTCCAACTCCAGGACATCTGACAAGCTCTTCTGGTTTCTGTGGGCATCAGGTACACATGGGACGTACATACATGGACCAGGCATACACAAAGTATACATATATATACATAGGCTAACACTAATACACACATTTTTTTAATTCATATTAAGCTATGTTAGTGGCTGCGGAAGTGGGCAGGGCTGTGGTCATGTGAGTCCTCTGAGTCATCTCTTCTAAATCATTTTGTCTGGAGAGCTTCTATGCCTAAGGCTGGTACTCACTACTACCAAGAGAGCAGAGATTAATCAGGCCCTGCCAGAATTTCTGACCTCTGGCATAATCACTGCAAGAGAAGCTGAAAGATAATAAACTAAGGCTGACAGAAAGTAAGTATTCTTAAAAATTCCAGATCAGAGTAAATATGCAGGACAAGACATCTGCACAATGCCACCTCTGCAAAATAAAAGGTATCAGGAAGTCCTAATTATGTCTAAGAGCAGAGGACACCAAAAAGAAGGGCCACCTGTTTAATTTCCACTCGAGGGATGTACCTGGAGACCCCAGAGATACAGGTGGGTGTTCCACTCCAATCACATAACACTCTGTGGATTTGCATGCAGTCTGACTTCCATGCATTCAGCCTGGTCTCCTAATTTAATGCGGATTATTACATTTCACAACTGTCTTCAATGCCTGATACAAGGAGATTTGTGTACGGGTATTCCTCGAGCTGATACAAGAAAAGATAACCCTGGTACCCACAAAATGACCTGGAATGAATAGTTATGAAACAAATTTCCTGTTACATGTTATCTGGTCTTCACTGATTTTATTTCAATGCTTGGGGAGTACAAGAAAAACAGCCAGAATCTTGATAAATCGTGGCATACATAAAATTACTGGTACGTAGTCAATAAATTGGTAGCCTTTAAATCCATTTTGAGAAATGCTGTCAACTAAGTTTTGATTATCCTAAGATTTTATGAAAAGAAAAAACTATCATCCAAGTGGATTTCACTGTTAAGTTGGGGGCTGGAGAGAAGGCCAATTGGTAATATAACTTTTCTTCTAAGCACAGGAGCCCAAGTTCCACACCCAGATATAAAAGGCAAACATGCTGCTATGTGCTAGTGCTGGGTAGCAAAAACAGAAGCTAAATGACCAGTAACCAAGTCTACTTGGCAACCTCTATCAGTGAGAAACTGTGCCTCACAAATTAAAGTAGCCGGAACCTAAGAACTGACCTTAGGCTGATTAGTTAGGAAGTATAACAGGACACATAAATAACACAGTGAGGAGTTTGAAACACACCAGTGTATAGTCCCATGTCTATTTCTACTCAAATGTTAATTGCTCCTGTTTTTTCCAGACCCTAAATGGACCATTGTTGATTTCACATGAGACCTAGGACAGTCTCTGGGATTTCAGCGCAAGTCTCATGCTCTTCTTTAAAAACTAGCCAGCCCTAGGTACCTGTCATGGTGCTTGTAAATGTAGGCAACCACCTTCCACCAGAAGGTATCACTCAGTAGATCTGGGATGAAGCTCTAGAAACACCTCTCTTTCCCTCTCAATCTCTCTCTTCCTACCTCTGAGTGTGTGCATGAGGCAGTCAGTCTCTCTGTGTCTGACTGCCTGCCCACCCCCCACTCTCTACCGACCCTCACCCTCTAGCTCTCTGTGTGTCCCTGTCCCCTGAGGTCAACTTTAGCTGCCATTCCTTAGATACCAAACACCTTGTTGTTTTAGACAGGGTTTCTCTAGGCTGAGGCTCCTTGATTGTGCCAGGATGGCAAGCCAATGAGCCCCAGTGATCTTCCAGTGTACTGCTACTCAGCCCTAGAATTACAAACCAAATGCCACCCCACTAAATTATTTTTATGTGAGTCCTAAGCATGAGACTTGGGTCTTCATGTCTCAAACCTCAGGAAAAACACTTGGAAGAAATGCCGGCCATAAAAACACCAAATCTGGCCTTACAAATGATGACCCACTATGGTCATACAAATAGTCATGAACCAAGTTAATAGTTGGTTCACTGTTACTTAAAAAAAAGAAGTTCCTACCCATCTTTCTGTAATTTTGTTTTTCCTCTAGCATCAGGAAGGTATAATAAACAAAATTATGTGTTTGAGGTTGTGATATAGGTCAGTAGTAGAGTATCTGGCTTACTATGTATGTCTTAGGTTGGATTCTCAGCACCAAAAATAAATAAATAGGAAGAAAAGGGGGTATGGTTAAGGTACAAAAACAGATGATTCTATATAGCTAAATTTGGCATCCTACTTCAAAAATCCAAACATTGAACAAAAAAAAAAGGTGACTTTTTTTTACTCCCAGTAGAACATCACAAATAGAAAAGCTAACATCAAAAGAACTGTGAAACATTAGTGTTAGAGATTGCCTTCAGGCTGATGAATATAAGATACATAGGAGACAGGTATACATTAATTTTATATTAAACTTATATATCATTCCCAAGACACTTCATTGTACATATGCCAATATTCCATAGTTTATAAAAAGTATAAAAGAGATACTTCTGGTGTAAAAGATTTCTGATTAAACACTTTTTTCCTCCCACAATCACAGTCAGTATAATTAACATCCATTACCTCATACACTTGGTGTATATTAGTGTGTGTAATGAGAACAGTAAAACGTCGTAACAAGTTCAAATATACAATGCAGTATTTAAAGCCATCAATACTCTGTATGCATTAGAGCTCTGAAAATTTAAGACCAAATATCTACAACCTTTAATTTTCCCTACATCTTGGCAATTCTATTTTTCTCAGAACTTTTATTTTTAAGATGATTGAAGTCGCAAAAGTGTCTTTTGGGTAGTATCTCATTACACTTAGCAGAATTCCTTCAAGGTTCATCTATGTCATTGCATGATGTGGAATTTCTTCATCTTGAGAAGAAAATTATGAGTGACACTCTGCTCTGTGTGTTTATAAACGTGCTGTGTTCCTGCTTGTGCATACATTACATTGTCTTTAACTATCCATCAGCCAACACGTCTTTGTGTCTCTACTCCTATAAATAAGTCCTAAATAAGTGGTCTAGAGATCTGTCGGATACTGAAATAGCTTTCTTCACATAGGTATGTTGCTGTATCCTATGTTAATTCTACTTTTAACTATATGAAAAAGTTCCGTGTTATTTTTCTTAAAGCCTAGACCAATTTACATTACTACCTGGAATACACAAATTTTCTTTTTTTATAACCCCTAATACGTACATTTAATAATCTATCAGTATACTATATGGCATATTGGTAATATAAGATGAATTCCTTAAATAGATATGGCACATAATTGTTCTTTGTTTCCCTGGGAAAAGGTTTTGTATAAGCCGAGACTGGCCTCTGACTCACTGAGTAGCAAAAATGCCCTTGGAGACTCTGTGGTGTTGTCTGCACTTCCCAGGAGGTAGTATGCCAGGACAGTACCATCACAATATTTTATGCAGTGCTAACAACTGAATCCAGGGCTTCATGCATATTACTTAGACAAATGTAGAGACTGTAATACGGAGCATGTTTACCCAAAAAATGTACCTAAATACTCCAGGAATGCAAAACACTAAAAAAGACAGGATCGTGGTCAGTGGACAATGTAATGCTTCAAATTAAATAATGGGAAAGCAGATCAGAAGTCCAAAGGATGTCCATCTTTAGGGGAAATTACCGAGGCCTCATCATGCTATCTGTAGTACAGCTGAAGAAATGAACCACCTGTTCTCTTAAGATCCTCCAATACAAACACTGAAGCGGATATGGAGAAACTAAGTGAAGCAGAAAAGTATGTGCTATACCGACACCACAGACTGGATCACTAGAGAAGACCAAGGGGAAGCTCTAGGAGTGTAAAGCATTAGAACATCAAGGGCTTCAGGGCGCCACATTTTCAGATTAGAACCTCAGTCATTTTTCTGATCCTCAGAGCAGAATACTTATGTACATCCATCTCTTTTTCTAAATAAAGAGACTTGTTAAGACACTCTAACTCTCGGGGAATAAAAAAATGAGATCCTTTCACTGTTCTTTAATATGATTTATGTTTGCAACCTTTAGAAAAAGAAAATAGTGTTCAGGGATTTGTTTTGCCTGATTCTTTTCTTTTCTTTTTTTTAATTTGAGAAACTGATTAAAAAAAAAAAAAAGCCTTATAGTAATAGAAAAAGAAATTGAGAAGCACTTTAAATAGGGACGCCCAGTGATGGATCACAGTATAGCTACAAGGAGACTGCTAAGAACAGATAGATTTGCCAGAAAATCTCCTGCAACATCACAAATCTCCAGCAGCCACAAAAAAACAAGCAAATCCTTTGTCTCTGTGACATCCACTTTACTCCATTGGTCTATGTCTCTCTCTGTGTCTCTCTCTCTCTTTGTGGGTCTCTCTCTCATGAATTTTGTTGACAGCCTCATGCAGCTCAGGCTGACCTAGAACTACGAATGTAGCCAAGGATAACCTAAAACTCCTATTTTCTGGTTCTAACCTAGAGAGTGTTGTACACTACTGCGCTCAGTTTACGTGGTGCTGGGGATCAAATGCAGGGTTCAGTACCTGTTAGGTAAGTATTCTAGCATTTAAGCTGCATCCCCAGATCTTGACGTATACTGAAAGGGCAAAAATAAAGGCATGGTGTTACATCTGCATTGTGGAAGCCCTGGCTTCCTCCCAGCCCCCGTAGCACACTGGAGGAGTGCAGCAGGTCAGGAACCATCAGGATTAGTCCCTCTTCCCAATCAGAGACTTGGTCCTTAAAGTCTAAATTCTGATCCTATCCTGCAGCCAACCTGACAATGTGTCAAGTTTCCAACATTTGGCACTGTGAGAACCAATAACTTCTTTAAGTAAAGAGAAAGTCACCTGGACCCTCGGTTAATACCCACCTGCCATGTCACTGTGTTCCAGAACATCCTGAGGTTGCACTATGTTATGCCCTAAAAGATGAACATTAGTCACTTGCTAATCCAATGTGAGAATAGAAAATATAACAAATGATGATCCACAGCACTCTTCACCTGTAATTTCACCGCATTCGGGGATATTAGTGAATGCAAAGCTTAGGTTAAATGAGTTTTAGCTCAAAGCAAAGGCTTTGATGATATTAAAACCAATTGAGAGCATAAATTATTAGGAAATAATCATAACAACAAGCAAGATTTCTTAAATCCTATACATTTAAAGTTATTGTAAGATTTAAGGAATGTAACGGCTGATATTTAGTATAATGACTGCTACTCCTGATTATGGACGAAGGTCAATCCTCCTCTTTCACTGTCCTTGCTCGGGTTACTACTCAGAAACCGACAATGACAGAATCAAAGTCTGTCCTTCTACCCTGAAAGTCAGTCTGCAACGTCCCCATAATTCTTCAATTTAGTGAGGTTTAGCCACACACGTTTGTTGTTCTTCCAGACCACACCACAAAAAAAACCAGCCAATTCTGGACAAGACCACAGAATTGTGCAATCTCTTCTATTTTCAGCTTTACTAGACTGTCCACTTCAATAAGGCTTTTTATGACCCAATCTACTGGCTGGTGAAGATAGTCAAGATATGAACAGGAAGTAAAAACTGAAGGTGCTCTCTGGAATCTGGAAAGCATTCAAGGAAGGCAGCCCTCAACCCACACAGAAGCCTTGAAAGGCAAGGCCTGACAGGGCCTCAAGAAGTTGCATTCCAACACTGATGGATCTGTAAACTTTTGTATAATCAAGGTAACACTGCACCTGAGTCCCAGCATCAAGTAGTTATGGAGACAGTTAATACTGTCTTAAAGTTGAAATACGGGGTGTGAAAGATGTCTCAACAATTAAGAACACTAGCTGAACATCCAGAGACCCCAAGTTCAATTCCCAGCACCCACATGATCACTAACAACCACCTGTAAATCTGGTTCCAGAGGATCTGACACCCTCTCTAGGCTCCTCCAGAACTGTTTAAGCTTGGCAGACAGACAAACATGCAAGCAAACTACAGAAAATAAAATCACAAAAAAAAATTTTTTTAAAGTTAAAATAAGCTCTTAAAAGTGGAAGAACTACCACTTGAATTCTAGCTAACACTAGAGCATGTATTCATTCACATCATCTCATTCCCTCTTCCCTGCATATTATGAGTGAGCATAAAGCTGGCCCAAGCACGCTGGTTCTGGAGTCTCTATTACATCTGTGGATTAATGGTGTATCCGTATTTATTATGCAAGCCGGTGCGAACTCCAGAAATCAACTTCAAAAGTCTTTCCTCAAGAGCTGCCTTTCTTGTTTCTCAAGACAAGATTTCACAACTTACTGGAGCTTGCTGATGTGGACAGACTGGCTGGCTGTCTTGCAAGGGATCTTCCTGTCCCATCTCCCCAGCACTGGGATCACAAGAGTACAGTATCATCATACCAGACTTTTGTTCATGTCAATTGTGGGCATCAAATCAGGTCCTCAGACTTTGTGGTAAACACCATATCAACTGAAGAATTTCAACAGCATGGAACCTATATCCTTACCTCTTTAACTATATAGTACTACTTACTGTTTTCTCAGAAGAGGTAAGGAAATGGGTCAGCGAGTGAACCAATGGGTGGCTAAATTAACACATTTTATGCAGTATTTGTGTATACTCACACTAGTAATGGAGAAAATGATAGAGATCAATTCCCCTTCTCTCCCTTCCTCTCCCCGCCCCCTACTAGTTCTGCAACCTCTGGGAATGTACTGAGACAAAATCTTGATACATTGGCCTACCCCTGGTCTGCACAGTTGGCACCTGCCCAAAGCAGAAAGAGGCTTGCATAATTGAGTGGCTTTGCCTTTAGTGCCACCACTGTCAAAATGTGACATAAAGAGACACAAGCTCTAAACAGACAAATGAAAAGTGCCTAATAAAGAGGAAAGGCTTCAAGGGAGATAGAATAAATGAAGTATATGAACCATGCATATTTATAGCACCTGCAAATTAACTTCCTGGAAATGGCAATAAGCAGATAAAGAAGCAGTCCTTAGTGGAATCTGGCACAAAATGGATGCAGCTGTAAAAAAACAGACATACCCGCTTTAGCTTGCAAATATCTGGCCCCAGTATTCCCAGCAGTTCTCCCACACCACGCTTAAACGGAGGAATCATTCCACATTCCTGTCTAGCATCGTTATCTTTTGCTACCCCGTCCCTAAATTACACATACTTTGCTTTGGCAAAAGGAAAGTGTCTAAGAACCAATGCCAAGACAAAGTAGTAAGCATAGCACAATCTGAGGTGGCAGATTTAAGGCAATGATACTTACACAGGGAACTGGGTACAATTCTCTTTACCTGACCTAGTTAGAATGAACAAGCAAGAGGCTCTAAGGGCTTCTTTCCCCATAGATATATATATATATTTTTTTTTTTTTAATGGGGTGTAAAGACATCAATATTTCTCAATTCTTTGATGTAACATTTTTATCTAATCCACTCAATCAGCACAATTTCTATTCCAACACTCTCTTCTGGTAGCACAAGGCCTCACTCACAGCTGTTGTACTGGCAGTCTCCAAGGACGGCTTTCCTTGGGGTGCCTCTGGTACTTTGCTCTTGGAGTTATCTGTAGCATGGGATGCTTTTTGCTTTCTATCATCTCTATTTGTCCTATATCAGAGGATCACAATTTTGGCTGCACATTACATAGACCGTAAAAGAATACTGATGCCAGACTGGAGAGACAGCTAAGCAACTAAAAGTATTCATTTCTCTTCCAGAGTAAATGAGTTTGGTTCCCGGTGCCCATGTGAAGCTGGGCTTACAACCACTTGTTAACTCCAGGAAATCTGACTTAGTTGTTTGGGATGACTCTATAGTGTAAGCACATTTGAGTGCCACTGCATTGAGCTCAGTTTAAAGCCACCTCCCCTAAGAGACCTTGGCTCAATCTGAATTAACTATTCCTACCTTAACATTCCTAAGGTACCTTGTTTGGATGTTATTGTTTGAGAGATGCCATCTGATGGCAGATGGTAGCTGCCTTCAATGTCTCAGTTAACACAGGCTCTCAGGAAAAGGTTAAGAAACTCTGTTTTAACCCATCTGTGCTGAGTATTTTAACATATCAATATTTTGGCCTCAGCTAACATTTAATAAATGTTTAGTGAATTTAATAAAAATGATTGTTTTATACACTTTCCTCTAAGAGGCCAAAAACATGAATTGCAAGAAATTGATGCTTGACAGTTAAAAACTTATAGTTAGAAAAAGGCTACCCCTACCCAAGCAAGCATAAGTAAATTTTCTCTCTGCCTGCTATGCTGTTAATGGCTGAAGGTCAACTTCCTTTATAACTGGAGGAGGTGGAACAGAACTAGGCAGTTTCATATAATATACCTATGTCAAGGAGCTTAGATAGATTGGAGAGAAAAGGTCCACATTTCCACAGAGAGATTTTCAAGATAATATGACTAGTGGCATACTCCCATTTCTAGGGAGAAGTCACTAAGACTTTTAAGACCCCGTGGATACTGAAGAAAAAAACAAACAAAAGAATGCAGATGTGGGGTATTGGAAACGGCTCAGCAGTTAAGAACACTTGCTGTACAAGCAATGCAGATCTGAGTTTAAATCCCTAGCACTCACATGAAAGCCTGGAATGACCATGTGTGCCTGAAACCCATGTTGAGGCAGGGACAGGGTGAGCAGAGACAAGTAGATCCTGAAAGCTCACTGGCCTAAATAAAAGAGAAAGCAAGCTTCCCGCTCTGTGAGAAACTACCTCCAGGAAGTAAGGTGATGAACAAAACAGGAAGACACCTGTCTTCTATGTTTATGCAAACACATACATACAAGATTTAAAATTTTAAACGCAGATTCTTCTTAGAATGCATCTATCTAAAGAAGCACGTAGAGTAGAGCGCAGGGTAGAGCACAGTGAGGAAGTCTGAAGAGGTAGTGAACTTCCTGAGTGATTACAAAAATGATGCACAAAGCAATTCAGACACTCATTTTTACAAATTCAGAGACTCTGCTTTGGGCAAAAAGATACCTCTCCATGCTGTTCCTCTGTCTAGAGAAATTGTTTCTTAGCTACAAGTGCCTAGAAACACTAACCCTCTGTATCAGTGCCCGTTGCAAAGTATAGAGAGCCAAAACAGAAGACTCATGCCTTGTGGTAAGTAATGTGGCAATGACTGAGAATCATCTCACAGCTCCCTGCTACGACTATTTATGATGGGTCCTAGAAATAAAAGGAAAAGGAAACAGTAGCCTCTACTAGTTAGTTTTTAATCTGTCAACTTGGCACAACTAGAGTCACTTGGGAAGACGGGCTTAATGAGGAATTAGCAGATCGTGTTTACCTATGGTCACATCCATGAGAAACCGCCTCGACTATGAACTAACATGTAAAGGCACAGTCAACGTTGGGTAGCAGCATTTCCCCAGTAACAAGTGCTAAACAGTTTAAGAGGGGAGACAGCTGAGAACAAGAGAGAAAAGATCCACTGTTTACTCTTTCTGTTCTTGACTATAAAGGATGTGATGCTCTAAGTTCATCTCCCCGGATAATGGACCCCCCCCCCTTTAATTATGGCAACAGAAATGAATCCAAAACAGACAGATAAGCCACTTTCCACTCTAGCTTCTTAAAAGTCCACTCTCCACTTCAATAGAATGTGTGCCACGCACTGACACCTTCTCCACCTCCCAGGCCACCGGTACACAGACCTACTAAAGAGTCAATAAATTCCCAAGCAGTAAAGGGAAGTGGGATAGCCCAAGAAGTACTGATCTGTGGAAAACAGGCCCGGGTAAGTCACACACCTATACCAACCAGAAGTCCTGAAGTACTAGGTAAAGATTCACGTGGCTGTTCACTGAAGGCCTGGATAGTGTTCCAGACCAGCCTGAGTCGGTTTAATTTTTAAAGTGAGCAAGTGTAATGTGGTCTAAGAAACTGGGAATTAAACCATGAAAAGATTTAAGCATTTCTTTATCTTGGCAGCTGTTCTACAGTTTTCTTGACTCTAGTCAATGAAGCAGACTGCTTCCTTCGATATTTCAATACCGTTCTCGTCACCTTCCCATTAAGAGAAAGCAATTCTCACATTTTAGCCATCAATTAGAAGCCTTCCACTTTGCAAAACTATGAAATGATATAATCACACTTCACAAAGAGAGGCCAAATCTCAAATACCAGACTAAATGCAGGGAGATGATTTGTGATACTTAAATATAATTACTGTGCTATAGTCAGGTTTTTAATACCATGTTTTTCAATTTCATTATGAAATTACAGCTTCAAACCTCAGGACACAATACCAGTATTGTTGCTGTAATCATTACCCATGCTGTTAGAGGCAACAGAGCTCTACTGGAGGTCACTCGCCAAATCTTCTAAATGCAGTCTACAAAAAGGGATCAACCCTGCTCCTTAAGACCCAATCAGTTGAGGGAACACATAAAGATGTCAGAATCTGCGAAGATGTTAACAAGTCACCAATTTACTGTCAACATTACAAAGCACGCACAGGGCCAAGTCATAGAAACGTGGAGGTGACCCCAGAAACTCTGAAGTCATTCTCCTGCTATCATGAGTCTGAAGCTATTTCTCTGTTCAGCAGCATGGGAAAGCACAGTAGATTCAGATTACTCTACCAGTGTTGGTAAGGGAGAGTAAAAAGGTAGTAGTAATTCGGTTTTCAACAGGTGAAGATAAAACCCAAAAGGATCTCTAGGAATAACCCAACCCATTAATGACAACATGAAGAACTTCTAGATAAGCAAACAAGACCTTCCTAAGTAAGAGACAGGGAGACACTTTAAACGTGTCTGAGCATACATCAACTCACTTTACTGAATAAAGTGGCACTGGACCTTACACTTTGATACTGTGCTCTAATAAACACTTTAGGGACAAATAATTATCCAAACAGCTCCTGTCTTAGAGTTTCTTCTATTGTTCTGAAGAGACACCATGACCATGGCAACACTTCAAAGAAAAACATTTAATTAAGGAGGCTCATTTTTAGTTTCAGAGGTTCAGTCCATTATCATCATTGTGGGGAGCATGGTGGCGGGCAGGCAGAAATGATAGTAAAGAAATTGTTCAGAGTCCTACAATTTGCAAGCAACACAAGACAACTGAGTGGCACAAAGAGCTAACCTTAAACCCACCCCCACAATAACACATTCCTCCAAGAAAGTCATACCCCCTAATAGCGCCACTCCGTTTGAGGCCATTATCTTTGAAACACAGCCCCTAAGAGGCATATATTAGTGTAACATTTCAGTACAGAAAACTGAAGATCCCAGGTTCTATGGGCTGAGGGCACAAAGCCAGACAATGTTCCTAATAAGAGCTGCACTGCCATATGTTTCAAAATGATATGACTTCCTAATGACTCAGGTGATCTTCATTTATATTCTTTCTCAACCATTTTATCTCCTCCCTCCCTTTCACCTCTCTTCTCTACTTACATCCTCTCTTTCATCCATCTCTCTCTCTTTCTCAACCTTCTCTGTATCCTACATAATATGTTGTTGTAGTTTGCTTCACTATTGCTGTGATAAACATCATTACCTAAGGCAACTTTCAAAGGAAAGTCTTTATTCCAGTTTACATAGGGAAAACAAAGCAGAAATTCAAGGGCCAATGTAACTTGAAGCAGAAAGCATGGAGGAATGCTGCTTACTGACTGGCTTCCCCTGGCTTCCTCAGCTACATCTCTCATGCAGGCCAGGCACTCTTGCCCAGGAATGACACTTCCCAGAAAGAGTTGAGCCACTCTGCATCAATCAGAAATCAACAAAATGCTTTATGATGTGACCATGGGCTAAACTGATAGAGGCAATTCCTTAAATGAGATCTCAGATATGTCTAGGTTTTGTCTCAAGTCGGCAAGTTCTAACACTGATGGTCTAAATAAGACTCTGCTGCACAGGCTTATTATAGACGGAAAACTTGGTCTCCAGTTGGTGGCACTCTTTGGGAGGTTTGAGAGGTGCAGCCAGGCTAGAGGATCAATGTGACCGGGAGGAAGCTTTGACTGCAAGTAAATAAATAAATAAATAAAAATTCAATGCTTCTGGTTTATCTTCTCTTGCTTTGTGTTTATACTCCAAGAGGTGAGCTCTAAGCATCTGTATTGGTACACCCACCTGCCTACTGCTACCACCGTGACATTATGTACTCTAACCCTCTGACAGTGTTAGCCAAAATAAATTTTCCTTCATATGTTGACACCATGGTGTTCTACCAGAGAAACAGGAAAGGAACTAGTAGACTAACTGTGGCATACATATTGACATTAGCATATTTGGACCATGAGAGAATAAAGGCGTCATAAAAGAAATTCTCTGATGTTTCAGCGCCTTGTGATATAGTTCACTTTTCCCAGGTTAAAAAATAAAGCCATGAATTCATTTAAATAGTCACTGCTTACTGAATCAACGCTGTCCAAGTCAGAGGGTTCACAGTTTAAGATTTAACAATGGCAGGCGCCTTTAACTTCCAAACAGGAACTAAGAAACAAACATACATTGTTTGCTCCCAAGACAACAGCCTTTGCAGGACCAAAAAAAAAAATCTAACAGGATTGTTAATACTCCCTTAAATAAGTGATCTACAACTTCAGAAAAGTCCACCTCCTACAAGGTCTACTACGGCCAATCCTAAATCATTTGCCAAAGACCAATTTGGGTCTTATAGACTAGAAAGGTTTACTGGCCCTAGGCCCCCAAAAAACACGTCCCACTGTTCCTAAGGAAATGTTAATAGAAATTTCAGGGACTTCCTTTATTCAAGGACATGGACTATTTCAGCGTTCTGGGAAGTAAACAGCCCTTTAGGAAGTCCAATTAAGATTATTAACATTAGTTTGCCACAAGCCTGGCACTTGAGAGATAGAGGCAAAAGGATCAGGAGCTCAAGGCCAACTTCAGTTATATAGAGAGTTCAAGTTCAGGCCGAAATACATTAGATCCTGCTTTTTAAAAGTGGATAACACATATTTGTATGCACACGTCTCTGTGTGTCTGTGTGTATATATATACATATATGTGGGTATATATACATACATACATACATATATATGGTATATATAATAATATATAATATTAATAATTAAATAGTTGGACCCCATATATAGGGAGGGAGGGAGGGGGGAGGGGGAGAAGAGGGGAGGGAGGGGATAGATAGATGGATGGACAAATGGATGGACGGATGAATGGACAGTCAGACAGACAGATAAAATAAACAAAAGCACAATCTCAAATTGGTCAGCCTTCAGAATCAGTTTTACACAATATTTCATGAGTCCTCTGCATACCATCAAAGATTTTTATCTAATTAATTTGTAATGTACCCTGGGCAGATTTTTTTTAATGCATCCCTGGTAATTCATCTGTGCATTTTATTTTGAGAAATCCCACTTTAAAGGAAATAACCTATTCTGTTTTATTTTTCAGATGTTCAAATGCAACATCAGAATCCACAGCAGTGACTCCAAGACACTTAAAGGCACTGTGTTAGGGTGGCCTTAATAATGCAGCCTAGATATCTGTGGCATAAACAACAAAGAACTTCTCAAAAAGAGTTCTAGGTCCTCCTGGTAGTAATATTAAAAATTAATTTGTCAAACACTTTGCCTAAAAGACTTACATAAAGTCCTTTCATAATTCATTTTTGGGATAGAACATCTTCTAGAAACCTAATGTTTGCCGTACTCAGAAGATGAAAGGCAGGTGTTAAATTTTGTTTCCTTCAACCCCTAAGTGCTCAAGCATTGGAGCTGAGCTAGGCAGCTAATCTAAATAGTTGGACCCCAAATATATGTGTTATTTCTGTGGCTTTAAGTAATCATTTGGTTCATTTTTTAAGATGCATGTTATAAATGTACTTTTCAGAAACTTGCTTTTAGGCCACTATGGGATTATAAATATAGGCCACATAATAAAAGTTGACTATACTAGAATCTTCCCTTTCACTTTCCAGGGGCTTTCCTACTCACAGACACTTCCATTCATGAATAAAATGGTACACAGAAACCTGGTGTCCTACAGGTTAAATCGTGATCAAACACTACCCATGGAACCTGCAACGGGGACTTCAGGAAAAGTCAATAATCACTTCTTAACCTGTGATCCCAGAGCTGAGCTTTTCTGCACGGAGTCTCTCTAAATTGAAGCCTGTCCAAAGCTCATACACTCCAAGTCTCAGCTCTGACATGGTGCAGCTGACCTGCTCCTATAGCATATATTTTTATCCCCCACCCAAGCCTCCTATTTGCTTCAGAGTGCTTTCCACCTTCTTCCTTTGGCTCTGCTCACCAATGCTGGAATTAATGAGCCTACAAGCTGGGAGAAATGTCTCTCCACAGCTGTCTTTTCTAGCAATTATTCAGGGACAGTGAAGGAAGTCATTAACAATCCTGGGACTCAGCCAGAGCCAACTCTGCCACACAATGCTCTAAGATAGGGCCTCTAGCCAAAAGGTCACTATTTATTGGGAATTTAGAATAGAAAGAGGTAAAAAGTCATATAGAGAGGAAGCTAGGGAGCAGATTTTCCCTGGCTTTTCCTGGCACCTACAGCAAGAACAATTTCTTCTAGCAGAACAGATCAGGAATCCATTCAGGGTGATTCCAGGACAAGGAGAAAAGAATAACAGTAAAATGCCTCTCAGAAAAGTCTGTTTTTTGAGGCCATAAACCTCTGAAACAGCAGAGCCCCACATGCTATTCCCAGGTAAAAGTCTCACACAGGGCTTTAAGAGACACTAAGACAGACATTGGGGAATGGAGCTTCTTAGTTATTAACGCCATGGACATTCAAACTGATAGACAGCAGCATGATGGTGGCTCTAAAGAGAGAAAATCAGGGCCCACGAGGTGGAAATTCAAGGCTTTTCAAATACCTCTCTGAGGATATGGAGTGGGTACAGGGCGCAGACCTTTAGTAGGGCTGGTGGGAGTCAGAAGGAGGGGAGAAGCATAATGCATGGCCACCAATGACTCCTTTGATGGAAACTCAGTTCTCCAGATGAGAAACCCTGGCACCTATAAGTCTAAGTTAGAAACCCACACACAATGTCTTGGTAGGGTCCCTGCAGTTTTTCGAAAAGCGAAAGGGATGTTGCTAGTATTGTGGCTGGAGAATAGCTGGATTCCAACATAGCATTCTTATACCAGAAAGCTCGAGAAGTTGTTAAGACAGGTGACAGATTTAAACACCACTGGAACAAAAGAAAATGTTCCCGAAGTGAGACCTAAATGCACATGGAGAGCAAAACCCACACACTATATGCAGTGTGACCTAGCCACTCCTGCTACATTCACTGTCTCCATATGCCAACTCCAAGGGTACTCTGACACTACTATTGCTAGGACTTAAAAACAAACAAAACATAACATTCTATACTGCAGTTCCTCACAGAAGAGACGTCAAGGCGGGAACTTCAAATAGCTGGACTCATCACATCCAGGAGCACCCTGCCTGCCCCACAGCTGAGGACTGAAACTATCTTCCAGGGTGATTCTAGACCATCCGAAGTGCTTTAAAGAGAAATCACAATGCTGCTTCTGGTGAGCTAACAAAACTATAACTGTTTTCTCCATCAAGAAAAAAAAAAAAAAACAACTCAGCTCTACTTGTTCAGCAATTAGAAACAGGTATCTAGACTCATCTCTCTCCCACTCCCTTCCTCCCCTCCCCCTCCTTCTTAAACAAACCATGTAGAGATGTTTTTTGGACCCTGATGACGTGAAGGTGTGCTCCTGCCTCTGTATATAAAACAATATTTGGGAACAAACCAAACACCTGGAATGCCAACGTCTTACAGAACCACAAGAGAGCACTGTGGGAAGGCTGACAGATTCTGACCACAAGTTCAACTTCAGGTCGGTGATATTTTCATGTGTAAAATGGTGCCAGCCATCATCTGATATATTTGTTCTGTGAAATTTTTGGAACATGAAATACACTAAAATTATTATTTTACTCTAGAACACATGCAATACCTACAATAAAACATGTACATGACACAAATACACACTAAAATAGAAAGTATTTTAATACTATTTCAAGTGAGATACACCAAAACTGTTTGCTTAAACTTGTGTGTGTGTGTGTGTGTGTGTGTGTGTGTGTGTGTGTGTGTGTGTGTAAAACTGTGTTTTCCTGTGACTGCACATATACAAGGTACAAGTGTGCACATACGTGGCACATGTATAGAAGTCAATGCCATTCCTCGGCTCCTTCCACATTTTGTTTGAAATATGCCAAAATTTACTAAGTAAAAAAGACTCACTGGCCAGCACGCATTCCTGGTTACACCTGAACATAACTTTTGGGGATCTAAATTTCAGACGTTCACAGCTACAATTTCACCTCACTGAGGAGGTCTGAGGAAGGAAGATCATAACTTGACCATTTTTTTTTAAATATAAAAATCAAGAGTATTTTCTATAGCTAAAGTGATCAGCATGTGGAACCATGGTAAAATGCTTGCACATCATGGGTTCATGACAAATAAAAGCTGTTGTCTTTTTATACTATATTGTCTTTCATAGAAGGAGACAGCAGTTCTAAATCCTGTTCATGAGAGAAATCCAGAGAGCTACACTACACCATCCAATCCTTCAAACAGTACAAATCCACTCATAAGGTTATGCACTCAAACATCCAGACCAAGTCCATGGCCACTAACACTCTGTATAAAGGACTGTTTACAGAGTTTACCACTCTGTTCAAATTCGGCCTGTAAAGAAAATTTTAATTTCCAAAAAGTCTAATAAAAAAACAAAAACTGTTGTACATCTGCTTAAAGAAGGTGGCTACCTTCTCAGGTGCACAGAACAGTATTATTATTTAAAAAAAAAAAACAAAAACCAAAAAACCAACACCAGCCTCTTAAACTAGGATTGTGTCAGCACTGAACACATTGAAATTAATTACAGTGATGAACTTTGAACCAGCTAAGGATAAATAGCAAAAGACAAGACAGGGTGCTGTGATATTAGATGCCTTTCCATGCTTGAAAAACAAAAACTATTTTAAGTCTCTATGCATAGTGACATTCCAGAAACGGAAATGTTTTCAGTATTTTACACATACACACAAATCCACCTTTTCCTCCATAGTAATTATTTGTTTTCTCATCATTTTAAAGGGCACTTTCCATGACCACACTGAAATTTAAGTATCTCCCCAGGGTTACGCCCCTTCTCAGCTTTCTTTTGTTAATGCCTTCCTTATAGTCACCATCACCATGATTATGAATTTGTCTTTATCATCATCCCTTATCTAACATCAAAGAATCTTGGGTGCAAGGATTTGGAGGGAGTTTGCATATATCCTGTATCTGAGCACCTAGAAGATTAAGAACAAGAAAGATTTGTGGTACTAATTAATCAGCGAGGGATCTGAATGAATGTTGACTTGTACACTGCAGTTTAAACCTAGCCAGTATACCTCCTCCCTCCTCTTCCCGGGTGATGAGAATCACAGAGAGACAAGTCCCTATTCTCTGAAGGCATAAGCTGAACATCTCAAATGTCTACAAGGATCCGCTGCTGTCTTTCTTTGCATTTACAACCAACAACTCCCCAGCTCCCCTTGGCTCTGTTGTGCATCTCCCAGCTGCATGATTCCTCATAAAGAAACAACAGGCATTTGACATCAAAATACCCCTTCCAGATGCCTCTCCTTCAGAACCTATCTGAGGTTGTATGCCCTAATCACCCAAGTTCAGAGGTCCTTTAGGTCACCAAAGATAAAGCAGCAGCAGAGTCCAATGAGGCAAAAGGCAGAAGGAAGACACACCAGAAAGCCTCTAACATGGCATCTTTTAACAGAACTAGTAAGCATAACCAAAGACAGCTTCATCTACCCCCTTTCCTTTCTTCTACAAAGATAAAGCTGACCATTGAGAAAGAGAGTCTCTCTTCTAGCTGTGTCCTCTGGGCACAGTGGTCAGAAAACCACACCCAAATGTTAGATTTTTCATTTATTTTAGAATTTCATACAATATATCTTGATCATCTTCTTACCTCTTCCACAACTCCTTCCAAACCTTCCCACACTTCCTTACCCTGCAAGTTCATGGTCTTTGTCTCTCTTAAAAGAAATCATAGAATCTCATTTGTGTCCATCTACACAAATTTGTGTCCAGGACCTGGCCTGGAGTATGGTTGGTGTAATGTGTGTCATTCTATTGGTGATGGGGAGGGATTCAGTCTCCTAACAGTTATCCATTACAATTAGCTTCTTGGCTAAGAGTACCCACTTCCATTCCTCTGCACTGGGTAGCTTTTTCTGATTGACAGTTGGGAACTCCCTACCTATTGAGACTTCTTCACTCATCCATCTGACTGGGGCTCTCCGAAATCTAAAGTTGAAGGCCACTTGATGCTTTCCACAGTACCTTGACCAAGCAAAGCTGAGAAATGATGATCATTGCAATCAAAGATTCTCCTTGTTTCCAAATCTAAATGGCTGGTATGCAGCTGTCATTTGGAGGAAGTTAACAGTTACTTGCCCTGGAAAGCATGCTTAAATATCTAGAGGTAGCAGTTAAAAGCTTGAAAGAAGGGCGGACTCTCTTATCAGGATCATAAAAGCAAACGATAGGTACAACAGGAAATGAACATATAGATCCAGGCAGAGAATCTATAGCAGAAATGCATTAGCAGCTCAAAAAAATCATTTCAAATGACTTGTCCTACCAAATGGCTTTGAGAGACATCTCACTCACATGTATTCCCTACTGAATGTTGCTGCCTATTCAAATGTTCAAAATCAGGCCATTCTTAAAGTCAAGGGAAATTCCCAGCGCTCAAAAAAGGGCAAAGAAAAGGGGGGGGGGGTAACAAAAGCAGAAGTAAATGCTACTGACAGGACCCATCTTTCTGATATGCCTCGATCTTACTAACAGCATTTTTATGCCATAAGCATGCTACTTCCCTTTGCCATGATTTCATTTTACAGGTCCTTTCCAAAAAAGAAAATGAGAGGACAGAGCCTACTGCCATCTTTCCGGCTTCGGAAAAGGTCTAAGAAGCTGGGGGGGAGGGGGGGGGAGGATAATTGGTAACAGCACAAGAAACAGCATCAGCCAAGAAAACTGAATCCTAGTGGGGAATTCGCCAAGAGGGAGCCGCAGCCTGACCAAAGTGGCCAGCATCCAACTTGGCAAAAACCCTATGGTTATGAAGACCAGGAAGAAACACTTGTGAAATTGCCATGCGCCTGCACTCTCTGCACTAGAGTCCTTCCCTGCTCTAGAATTGAGTACAGCTTGTACCTCAAATATACTCGGTGAAGATGAAGGAGTGTTCCACTGGAACAGTAAGAGCTTCAAGTTATAGCAGGTTTGGTGATTCCCAGGAGGATAAGCATAAATAGAAGTAGGAGGGGTCAAGAGATTACCATACACACACAAGAAAGCTAGGAAAACCCAGGGAGGCCCCAAACCTGTGAATCACCATGAATTTGAATATGAATAAGGCATGAATGTGAACACCTGAGATGCTAGCACTTGGTGGTGAAGGCTGGAAAGTGTAGTGGGAGCACAATAACAGAATTTACCACACAGTGTGCTGCCCTACTTTAAGAGTTCCTCCAAGCCTACAGCAGGGGAGGGAAGTCTACAGGGCTGATACACAGCAAACCCCACCTTCCATGATCTTAGTAGTGAGTTCGACACGTTTAGACCTTTATATATAATTCCTGGGGATTCAACAAAGCCTTTCCAGACTCTGAATTTATATGGACTTATGTACGTATGTATGTATGTATGTATGTGTGTGTGTGTATGTATGTATGTACGTACGTACGTATATATGTATGTATGTGTGTGTATATGTACGTATATATGTATGTATATATGTATGTACGTGTATGTATGTATATATGTGCGTATATATGTATGTACATACATGTGTATGTACGTATGTATTATGTATATATGTACGTATGTACACACACAAAACCATCAACTGCATAAACACAAAGCCACACGTCATCAGCTCCTTTCCAAGAGAGAGCGCTATGGTATGCTTGGTTATAACATGAAGTATGATTTACTTTAATCACAGATTTCCTATGCTAATTAGGCTTTTTTATAATCAGGAAGAAAATCGTCCTTCCGTTCCTGAGTGCACACCAATGGGAACATAAGATTATAACCTAGGAATCCTCTGGAGAGAAAAACTTTAAGGAGAATGCGTGAGATGTGATGACTACAATACAGATCAATTTCCAGTAGCCTGAAATCAATCTTGCACCGAGTAAGGAACCATGTAAAATCCATCAGCACTGAATGAGACTGAATATTCAGTACAATGAGGCCCCTCATCTTAGACCTACTGACACTGAGCCTACAAAAGCCACGCCTAGGGAATAGTATGTTTAATCAGTCCCCTCAGGTTTGCTCCAATTACAGATGAGGAATTAGCAAGAACTCTGGTAGAGTCTTCTCTGGAATGACCAAAGTCACACGAGGCTATGCTGAGTCAACTCTAGAGCCTGGTGTGTGAAACAAGTGGAAATTAAACAAGAGAAATGCCAACACACAAAAACAAGCTCTGTGATTAGACTATAAGTAATATGATAAAGAACCTGGCATGGGGTTCTCAGTCAGGAGTGCTTGCCTCCTATACAGAATGCACTGGGTTGAGTCCCTGGCACAGTCACATAAACACATACACACACCACTACCACCACCTCCTCCACCACTCCTTCACCTCCATCTCCTCCTCTTCCACCTCC
This sequence comes from Phyllotis vaccarum, assembly GCA_033318265.1. Classification (NCBI taxonomy): domain Eukaryota; kingdom Metazoa; phylum Chordata; class Mammalia; order Rodentia; family Cricetidae; genus Phyllotis; species Phyllotis vaccarum. The sequence continues at coordinate 40,612,141 of JARWLC010000017.1, read as the reverse complement.
TCCTCCACCTCCTCCTCCACTCCCTCCACCTTCACCTCCTCCACCACTCCCTCCAACTCCACCTCCACCTCCTCCACCACTCCATCCACCTCCACCTCCTCCACCTCTCCATCCACCTCCTCCTCCACCACTCCCTCCACCTCCTCCACCACTCCCTCCACCTTCACCTCCTCCACCACTCCATCCACCTCCACCTCCTCCACCACTCCATCCACCTCCACCTCCTCCTCCTCTAACTCCTCCACCATCACTTCCACCTCTTCCGCCACCACCACAAGCTAAAGAACACTGGCGATGCTCAATAAAACATGCTTGTCTGTGAAAGGATAATTAGATAGCAAAACTCAAAACTTAGAAGAGTGTTCTCATAGCTAAATCATGACTCACAGTACCCAATGCTTGGGAATATATTTGCAGGCACCTCCCACCTACACTCAGCAGCTAACTACTGATTTGTACTTCTCTTTGGTCACATAGCCTAGACAAACCCCATTATTATAGTCCACAGGCACACTAAAACAGGAAAAATTTATCACTATGTCTCCTTTTAAGGAGAAACAAAAAAAGGCACAAGCATTTTTCAACTTTTTCTAATACGGCATAAATAATAAGAAATTCACAATCCAGCTTCCAGTCTCTGCCTGAGCATGAACCCTGAAACTGAGTTGGTAGTTATGTGACCCCTTCTAGGTCTTTCTATCCCACTGGTGAGATAGTAAATAGGAGAGAATGATCAAGTCCCCCACAATCTAATTCTGACTAATTTACAGCTCCATGGATGGCTCTGTAAATGGGGCCTGAAGTCAGTATCTAAAACAACAGGGTTTAGAGTGGGGGAGATTAGTGGCGCTCCATCTGTTGTATTGTTTGATGTCAAAAGAACTCAAGAGCGTAAGGAAGAGGGTGGGAATCATGGCGCCCACTAATAGGTCTCATTTCACTCTGGCAGTAACACTCACCAATGACAATTTGTCCCTAGCCCTAACTTTCCTACTTTTACCACTTTATTTGGTCCATCCGTAAATGACAACAGCCAAGTGCACAGTGATCATCCACCTGTGAAATTGCATCAAATGGTCTGATCAGGGGTTTCTTTACTGGTCCCTCTCTTTACCCTGGGCCAAAAATCCAATCAACAGCTGCTTCTCAAAATCTGGGATAGACATTTCCCGTCAGTAGGTATTTAGGGGAAAAGTGAAAATTTTAGTAAGCACCAAATCTTTATAACTATAACTTCTGAGCCCTATGAAATTTATTATGACCAAGATATAAAATACAGGCTCATTCTTTCACTCCTTGTAACTTTATGATCAATTTAACTTAATAAAATTAAAAATAAAATTTAACAACAAGACCTAAAATTTGATGTGACTCACCATCACTTGAAATTGAGTAGGAAAGACCTTTTGAGAATGACAAATACCTATGTTGAATTTATATCGAGTATTTATTAAATTTTCTATTTTGTTTTTACCTTTATAATTAATTTTTTTCTAATTATATGTTTGTATGTGCCTGTGTATAGGTATATGCATGTGAATGCAAGTCACTATAGAAACAGGAACGATTTTCCTATAGCTGGAGTTACAAGCAGTTAGGAGCCACCGAACAAGGGCAACCATACTGAGTACTTTGCAAGAACAAGTGTTCTTAACCACTGGGCTTTCTCTCCAGCCACCACAATTTTTTTTAAAAAAAAAAAATACCAGATTCTTGCCTACTTTGAAAAACAAAGTTAACAGCATCCTTAGGAAGACTTGGGAATGAGCAGTAATTTGATGTAGAAAAATGACCTTTCCAATTCTTTCAACAAACACAGACTGACTGCGCAAACATTATATGTTAGGCCCATTGCTAGAGTCTGGTAGATCCAAGATACATAAAGCAATATTCCTAAGATTGTACTTGTATTCATGTATGTTGAGTAGTAATAACAATGTACAATACTTCAGTTTGTAAGACGAGAAACAGAAGTTTGCAGAAATCAAATATAAAAACCAGTCTTCAAGTTCAGTCTCTCATTAATCTATATTCCATGAATGTACACATACATGTACACACAAACACGTGGGCGGGGGGTTGCTTTAAGGATTTCTATTGCTGTAATGAATCACCATTACGAAAGAGCAAGTTGGGGAGGAAAGGGTTTATTTACCTTACACTTCCATATTGCTCTTCATCATTGGAAGAAGTCAGAACAGAAACTCAAACAGGACATGAACTTGGAGGCAAGAGCTGATGCAAAGGCCATGGAGGGGAGCTACTTATTGGCTTACTCCCAATGGCTTCTTACTCAGGCTGCTTTTTTTATAGGCCCCAGGGCCATCAGACCAGAGATGGCCCCAACCACAGTAGTCTGGGCCCTCCCCCACAGATTACTAATTAAGAAAATGCCTTGCAGCTGGATGCTGTGGAGGCATTTTCTCAGTTGAGGTTCCCTCCTTTCAGAAGACTCTAGTTTGGGTCAAGCTGATTTAAGACTAGCCAGCAAAGTAGGGCACTTATCTAAAGCAAAAAAAAAAAAGGGGGGGGGGTTGTAACAATGTTGATGGCAAGTACCTCAGACACACTCTCTGACCACTCGCTTACTAATTGGAAAGCCATGATGGCTTCTGGCTAAGAGCTAACAAGCTCATTTGACTGTCCCCAGAAGCAAGAAAACAAGCCAACTTGTCCACAACATTGCCTTTACAGAATACAACACTTTAATAAATCGTCTACACTCTATGTATGTCCACAGCCCACCAGTGCATCATGAATCTCCAGATCTAAAGTTCTATGCCCATGGCATTCATGAGACTCCTAAGTCTCCTATCTGACTGTACATTATAACTTTAGGTCCCACCCAGTATCAGCAACAATCCCAACTCCTGACTTAACTGGTCTGGAATGCACAGTGGTATTGTTTGTTTTAATTCATGGTCAGGGTTAAGAGCTCATTAGATAAGTGCTTCTCCAAATAGAGCCTCTGGAGCTTGCTAGCAAAGTAGGACTTTGTGGTCATGAAAGGTGGGCATAACATCTCCTAAACAGGTAAGACTTGAAGTTGGATTTCCAATAGCACACCCAAAAAAAAAGGAGAACAGGAAGAGGGGGAAATTCTCATTACTAAGACTAAATAAGTCAGAATAAAACAAAATATGAAAAAAAGACCACACTATATTTTTAATTTTTTTAAAGCCTTTATTTTTATTTTATGTGCATGGGTGTTTTGCCAGCAAATTTGTCCCCAGACCACATCCATGCAGCATCTCTGAAGGGCAGAATGGCATTTGATTCAATGGGACTGTAATTATTGGAGGCTGTAAGCTACCATGTCATATGGGTACTGGGAATGGAGTTAGTGCTCTGAACCATCTCTCCAGCCCCACCACACCCCCACTATATGTATTTTAACAAGTTCTCCAAGTGACTATAAGCACATGAAAAAGCCATCCCATAACACATCCGATGATCTTTATGGATTATTGTACAGTGGAATTATTTTTAAGGTAACTTTTAAATTAGACAACGAAGTCTACATATACATGCATTGTGTTACATTCATAGGTTCGTCAGCCAGCCAGCCTTTATATAAAAACATAACCCATACTCCACACAGAGAAAGAGGAGGACCAGGGTCAACAGGAACTGATGTGAATAATCTGTGACCTCAAAACCCGATTAAATGCAAACTCTTTCCCAACACCAGCAATACCTACAGCAATCACAAAAAAATACCACAAAGCACAAAGTTTTCTCCCAACATCTGAAAATTCTATACTGACTGCTTGCTGAATACAAGACATTTCACTAAGCATTATTAAACATTCAAATACTGCTTAAACACCCAGGCTTAGAGTAAAATAGGGGTTAATGTAGAAAATTAGAACTGGTCAAAATGCAGAGGATATGCGCCTGTGGCATGCTAAGCCATAAATGGGACTACCCCATATCACATCCTTTCCCAGGGAGCATCACTGTAGCGGGAGTACAAAGAGCCAGAGGTCAAGGAGAAGCAAAATAAAGCAGGGTCTTTTATACATGAAAGGACCAGAGCTGCCTCCCACTGAATGAACTCACAGCATCTGCAAGAGTCTGCACAAGACCAACACACTCAACATTCAAACATAGAAAAAGGATGAGGGCCTTCATCCATGTTGGCCACTAGGAGAAGGAAAGTTGATTTTCTTTAAAGGTGTGACCCCTGGGAGGTTGACCGTGCTCAGTGGATGGCTCCACATAAGGATTATTAAAAAGTAAGTTGGGGAAGTAAATTTGGGAGAATCAACACAGTCAAAATATACTGTGTGTGTGCATGAATTAAAGTTTTTTTTTTTAAAATATATAATGAAATGGGGCTGGAAAAAAATACCACAGCAGGGTCAAAAGCACTAGCAGCTTTTCCATAGGACCCAGGTTCAACTGCTAACCCCTTATAACCATAGCTCCACAGCCAGAAGGTCTGATGTCATCCTCTCCTCCTCAAATGGTACCACGGGCACACATACAGGCAATACAGACATACACAAACAATAAAATTAAAGATTGACTTTTAACCCACCAGTATTAAAATAACAACAGTACTGCAAATGGGAGGCTATTTCAAGTCTAGTGTTTCAAGAAATGGTGTAAGAGAGGAAAAGCCGTATCAGCTGCTGTTTCTACAAGGACTCAGGAACAAAGCCTTCAAACAAAACAAAGTATTTTTTCAGAAAACTAAAATGTATAACAGAAATTTCAAAGGACACGTAAAACAACTTTAAATAAAAACAACTGTTTCATTAATACAACTAGAAAACTTACGTAGACTAGAGATGGCCGAGTGGCCAACCCAAAAGACCTCATGGCTCAGGGATCAAAAGACAGATTATCTTCTGTACATTAAGACTGTCGTAGATTGCCAGTCATCCCTGATTTGTCTGTGGCCACACTAGTGAGATCACCTGGACCTACCCAAGACCTAAGAATTGTATTCTACAAGTCCCATTCATCATGTCTCCCAACAAGCCAAGTTATTTTAGCCTCAGAAGAACAAATGTAGGACCGAACTATGAGTGACACAGTCACGTTCTGAGTTCATTCTTTGGCTTTAATGAAAGATGCTTCATCATAAGTAGGAATGCTCGCCCACTCCTCGGGAAAGCTGCCTTGCCAGACTCAGAAGGATTTATAATCAGTGAATTGGCTACTTCCTTCCAACAATCAAGTTGCTGGAAGTGGCTTTGAAGAGTACATATGATAGGAAGCATGCTTTAGAACCCACAGAGGAGATGGGTCCTGCAGACGTAAACATCTAAACAAGGACATGAGAAGAGAAGAAGATGCAGCCATATGCCCTGGTATTCCTTGCCAGACTTGAGTTCCCAGGACTCCCAAGTTACTACACTCCAAGTTTGCTGAACAAGAAAGTAAGTTGGATAAGACACAAGAAATATCTATTTTTATTTCTGTGGTTCTACAGGTTTATGTGTGACTTTTATCAATTAAAAGAACAAAAGATGAAACATTAAAAAAAAAAATCCATAGAGTTTCTTCAATGCCATCCCTAGGATGCTACATTCAATTCATTCTGGAACACCTTTAGTTACATTAGACTACACACTTTGAAAGATCTAGAATAATGTGGCTCTAATAAAAATAAACCCAGCCATAACACTATCTCCCTCCACTTAGTCCTACTAGTCCTGGTGGTTCTACATTAGAAAGCAAAAGCTAATCTCCCTCAGAAACCACAATCCACATAAGGACTTGGAGATAGATGTATGCAAATGGAGATTCCTATTGTTTATCACACACACACAAAACAGCTCCTCCACCAAAAGATCAGCAGGTTTAGAAGATATAACAGTGTGATTTCCTCTGATGTCAGTTACTTAGTGATGGTTACACACACACACACACACTCACACGAACAAACAAATAAGATCAGCAAAGTAAGCAATGAGTACTAAGAAGGGCTACTGACTTCAGGAGTGACCAAAGATGAGAACTTGCTTTTGCTTATTCAGGAGAATGCACTCAAAAGTTCTACTGCTTGAGGCCATGCCCATGAATCCAAACCTTAAGAAAAAGCAAACAGAATATTTCCAAAGGTGTAATGTCAAAAAGGACCTTCCAGGAAATGTCACCTCAACACCTAGTCAACCTGGTACTTAATCACCCAGACTCCTAGCCATGACTATTTTGCAATCTGGTACCATATCTAAAAAGTGACTTTCCTTCTAGGACCAGAAGGAATGTTGGTACCTGGCCTAGTTCAGGTGAAGCATAAATGGCCTTCCTCCTAATTCCAACCTAATTCTGACAGGTTCTACTTTTAGAAAAGTATCTAGTTGCCTTCATTGCTGTACTACATAAAAGCAACCCCAAAGACAGAACCTTCAGCACAAAGATGACACCTTAGTGCTACCACAGAGAAACACTCCCACTCCAAAAACAGTACTCCACTCCACACTGAATGATTCACAATGATGCCCCAGACCAATAATAAAGTGCATGATTTATCTTTGTGATGCAAAAAGTCCACTCTACAGGGCAGCATTATAGTCACCGAGGTGAAGTGAGGTCAATGGCAGAGGCCTACAGGGTTGAATGGCTGTGGAGAGTGGACTGCCGGACAGAAGTACAGCCCCACAGAGGAAAGAAAAAACCAAAATGCCAAAGCAGTGCAGCTCACAAATGTCAGTCAGAACTTCATCAGCCATGAAGATGACAGTGTCCTGAGATGGAATGGAGAAAGATATAGTCACACCAGAACAGCTTTATGATGCAGCCTACTAATCAACACCTCTCAAGATGCTACACTACAACTCTCACAATCTGATCCAACAAAGAATAACTCACAAAATTCATTTCCCAGCAGAAATAGAACACTTAATGGATTCTAATTACGTATTCTGTTTACTCTGCAAGTACTTATCTGGTAATTCATAATTTACCAGAACAAGTTTCTATTTGCACAGGCTGCTAACAGATTTATAGTTTGAAGAATTCACAACTAGCCTATGTTCTTCCGTGGGGATCATGAGCTCCAGGGAGCCACCAGCTGCATCAGAATTACCTGATACTTAAGACAGAGATATGGCAAGAAATGACAGGAGTGGAAAACGGGAAGGGAGAGAAAAGGGGGAGAAGTAGGAAGAGGTAAGGATGAAGAAAGTAAATAAGAAGGAAAGAAAGATGAAGAGAAGTGCTTGAGTTTACTCTGGACGTTCTGGACCAGAACTTCCATAGATAAAAGATTGTTCCCATACAGCTCTGCACATCAACTTTGCTGAGGTGTAATCATGTAGATGTACTCATTTTAAGTGCTCAATTCAGTGGGCGTAATAAATATAGACATAATCAAACTTCACAGTGTTTATATCATCCATCCCCAGTTCCCTGGTGTATGGAACAACAAACTTTTTGCAGAGATTTCTTATGTTTTTGTTGTTTTAAATAAATAAATAGTTTTCCAAAGCACTCTTATGATAGCTTCTTTAAAACTCTTGTTGGAATTCTAGTATGTGCTTCATCTCAATTCCACTGTCGTTTGCTGGCTGTTCTCATACACGATGTGACTTTCTCTGGTTCCTGAGGATTTCTTGTGTTGTTTTGATCCTGAACATTTTTATTTCTCAGGCATAAAGATCGTGGACTCAGCTCCTCTTTAGGTCCCACCAACACTACAGCTGAGAGAAAGGATATAGTCTTTCTGCCTTCCTCTGATGCTGAGTGGAAGTTCAGCTCCCTGCCTACACCCTAAGTAGACCTCTATACTCACTAAAAATGGGGCAATCATTGGCACTGCTACCTTTCCTCCATCTGAGGATACAGGGTCAGGATCCTCTTAAATGCACTCTACCACCAGGAAGAGGGGAAATGAGAGGGCTAACCTCACACTGCTCTGCTGGAACCCTGCTTCCCCTGGCAATGCCCATAGCAGCACCTTTTTCTGCCATGTGTGGAACAAACATCAGAGCCCTCCTCAGTTCTGTTAATACCTCCCAACAGGGGATCTTAAGTGTGTGCTGCCTGTTTCCAAGAAGCAGAAGAGAAGATAATATTTTTGCTGTTAAAACTGAGTCTTCAGGTACTAGAATATGGGTATTTTCCCTCCTTGGTATTTGGCTACAGTAGGGAGAATATGACCTACTAGGTCTTCTGTTATTGTTAACCGATTCTTTTCCAAGACTTGGTCAAGAGACACTAGGTTTTCCTTCCCTTTATTGAGGTAAGGGGAGTGTTCCTGGCATTCACTTGGTTGAAGGTTGTTGCACAACACCCACTCCAAACTGTGTATGACTGTAAGACACTCAGAGCACTCACCAGTTCAAGTACATGTATTATAGGTGCCTACTGTGCTTCTACCTTTCTCTGACTTTTTATGTTTCTGTGATTTCCAAGAATTTTATTTTAGGAGAAAGTATCTAACAATTGGGCTAATTCTATCATGGCGCTACTGAAAACCTTTGTGGTGTACAGCTTTAAGATGCCCTGTCAGCAAGTCTAGTGGGACATATGCATAATCCCAGTCACTGTGAGGGGACAGAGAGGAGGAGGGGAAGTTGAAGCCCATCTGGGGTATATACTTACACCCTGTCTCAAACCTCAGTGAAGATCTGGCAAAAGGGCTCACTAGATTAAACCGTTTGTTGCTAAGCCTGACAATCTGAGCTTAAACATAGAACCCACATGGTTAAAAAAGAAAAGACAGAAAGAAAGGAAGTCCCACACTTTGTTTTCTGACCTTTATTATATGCCTCCACACAGCCATAATAAAATGTTAAAAATTTAATGAATAAAATAAAAAAGTGAATGAATCAGTGAGTCAATCAATAATTCCCTTAACCACCCTGATGCTTTAAAAGGAATAAAAGGCTTTTCATGAGAAAACTCAGGCCAAACAAGCACAACAATTCAGACAATTCTCCACACACGGTGTGCACCATACCATGTACCAGAGGCTGTATTTGCATTGAGCACTCATATGCTCCTGATAACAACTCACTGTGGGGACAGTTTTCACCATCGTTCTCCATTTAAGAAAAAAAAAAAAAAAAAGACACAGCTTTTAATTTTAATTATACTGCCCATGGCCACAGAACTCATATTGCAGCTAAGTTATAAAACCATATTGTCTGATTTTAAAGCCTACAACTTTAAAGACATATTTTTAAGTATGTATATGGAATGGGACAGAGTGCACACACATGAAGGCAGTGCTGGGGATGGGGTCCTATAAAGCCTTGAATCCACTAGAGCTGGAGTGAGCCACCCAACACAGGTGCTGGTAGCCAAACTTAGACCCTCTAAAAGAGCAGAATGTGCTCTTAGCTGCTAAGAGCCTATCTCCACACCTTTCCCCAAGCTTACAGCTTTGCAGATTTTAATCTCTTGTGTACTGCAGAGCTTTATAAACCTACTTTTATTCATGCATTTAAAAATTTTATTCAAGCACACCTCTGCTAATAAATAAAGTGAAGAAATGGAGGAATGGAAAAAGGAGCTGCCTAAGAGAGTCAAAAACCTCTGACATCCTTTCTGAGTTCAGAGGGACAGATCACTGAAATTTAACTTAAGCTAAATCTTTATAATCTGATTCCAATCTATATCTTTGAGTTAATTCTTACCCTAAGAGTAAGTTCCTGGTAGAGTGAACCTTATTTTTATGTCACATTGCACGGTTGTTATAGTTGACTCAGTCAACATTTATGTACACCCTAAGTTCTGCAAGTACTTGGGATGACTTATTGTTGTGTTGAAACACCATGACCAAAAGCAAAATGGGCAGAAAAGAATTTATTTAGTTTATCTTCCACATCACAAGTCTACTGGTGTTTGTTTTCGCTCCTTGGTGAACCCCACCTCCAAGCTCCCAAATAAATCATACATGGAGGGTTATTTCTAATTATAAATGTCCGGCCTTAGCTTGGCTTGTTTCCTGACCGCTTTTCTTAAATTATCCCATCTACATTTTGCTTCTGGGCTTTTCCTTTTCTAGTCCTGTATGCCTTTCTTACTCCATAGCTTGCTGTGTAACTGAGTAGTTGGTCCCTTTTGTCCCCCCTCCTTCTCTCGCTCCCTCTATTTTTTTTTCCCTCCCAGATTTCTCCTTCTATATATTTTTTCTACCTGGGAGCCCCGCCTATCCTTTCTCCTGCCTCACTATTGACCATTCAGTTCTTTATTAGGCCATTGGGTGTTTTAGACAGATAAAGTAACACAGCTTCACAGAGTTTGCAACATAAACAAAAGTAGCATACCTTAAAAATAATATCCTAGAACACAGTTCATCATCAAAGGAAGTCAAGTCAGGAACTCAAGAAAATAAGAACCTGGAGGCAGGAGCTGATACAGAGGTCAAGGCGAGGTCCTGCTTACTAAGTTCCTTCTTATGTTTGCTCAGCCTTCTTTCTTATAGAACCCAGGACCACCATTCCAGGGATAGCACCACTTACCATAAACTGGGCACTCCCCCATCCATCACTAATTAAGAAATGCCCCACAGGTTTGCCTATAGTTCCAATCTTCTAGAATCATTTTCTCAACAGAGGCTCCCTCCTTCTTGTGACTCAAACTTGTGTCAAGTTCACAGAACACTAGGCAGTATTTCTCTATGCCGAGAGAGAAAAAGAGGCAGAGACAGAGAGATGGAATTCTCATTTCTTTTCCTTACTTAAAAGAAAAAAAGCAGGTCACATGATAGGCAGGTAGAGGGTAGAATTGATCACCCTCAACAAAAAAAGTTCTTGAAATTTGATCCCCAGCTCCACTTCTTCCCAGGAGGTCATAGTGGTCTATGTTCTTATCTGACAAAGTTCCCATGCTCCTTCAAAGCCACTTTGTCCAAGGAATCTCAAAAATACTTTCATGCACATCCAACTAAATGATGCTTCTTTCTTGGAGTTACTAGCCCCTTTGTGTGCCATCTATTGTCCATAGTATTTTTAAATCATCTGCTCATGCACAGATAGCGACCATTATATATTACATATCAACTCTGTAAGAGCAGAACAAACCAATGCTAACTCTCTTCTGTACTTCAGGATTCAGATTTGTGTACAGGACTAGGGGCACTGATTAGATACTGTTCCCCCAAAACAAACACCCCTATAATCTCAAAGCCAAGTAAATTTTCCTCTGAACCGCAGGTCCCCATTCTGATTACTCCGGTTTTGTTAGGAATCTCCCAATAGTATAAAGGAATCTGCTCTTGATAAACAGGTCATTAAACATCATGCCAAATTATGGAAGCAAAGCTTAACAATACATGTAGAAAGATGTCTGGCTGCTTTAGTAGGGGAGGGGTCATAGCAATGCACAGGGAACAAAAATAAAAAATGGGCAGAGTGACAGTAGGGCTAGCCATTAAGTTTTTTAGTCCAAACTCTTGACTCCTCCAGCAGTGCTTCCTTCAACCTTTAAACACAACGTTCCTCACTTTGAGGGCCAGCAAGTGATGTCACATTTCCTTTTGTGACCCAGCTGGCCATTAACAACTTTCAAGTAGCCACCGGTCCAGCCTGTGTGAAACTGCTTCATTTAAAGTGCAACTGTCTAGGTTCCTGAATTAATCAGTTATACATTTGCTGTCACGGTTTAATGGTGCCAGTAAGTCCTGGTAAGTGTATGGGGAGGGGGGTAAGGAAAAGAAGGAGAGAAAGGAGGGGGGAAGGAAGGATGGAGACAGAGGCAAATTATACAACACAAGGAGGAAAAGGCAATTGACCTAGAAGGGGAAATGTCAGCCTTGTATTGTTCTCTGAAGTTCACTATCTACGGAATCCAGAAAGGTCTTATCTTAGGTAAAGCCTTCTGCCGAAGCTGAAACGTGGGAAAAGAGGACAAGTGCCTTTAGCACAGTTCTCTCACCCTTGACTTGGCTTAGTAATTCCCAACAGTCCAGCTGGCTAGAGCCCAAACCATTGACTCCAACTAGGTTTCAGGCAAGAGATTGGCACCTGAAAACAGGCCTGAATGCTCCCCTTGGCTCTTTCAAGTGCTTTGGGGAAAAATTACTTTTGCCAGGTGAGGACAGTGGCACAAGGTCACACCTCCCAAATAGCATTGTATAGGTTTTGGCTCAATGTCTGCTGAATGGTTTCAACATCCTCACAAATTTCCTCATATAATAGGCAAGTGACAAAAGATGCTTTCATAAGAGAATCACACCTAAAATGAAGAAATCAATATGTCAAAAGAAAAGAAAAGAAAAGAAAGCACCAGGGTGGTAGCTTGGCAGCAGAGTCTGCTTAACATGAGCATGACATCAAGTTGAATCCTACCACCAAAGAACCTACTAAATGCCAACAACAAAGCACTATGAAGAAAGGGGGGGGTGGAGACAGAGGAGGAGAGAGGTAAAAAGAAGATGGGAAGGAGATAGAGGGAAAGAGAAACAAACCACGCCCTCTCAATACAAACATCTCATAAGATACTTTAACATGTTAGCCCCACATGAGACTTCATCCTCATATGCCAGCCATGTGGAAGAAGACACCAGTTGCATACAGGGTTTTACTCTTGGATTTCATGTTCATTCCACCATGATTATCCACCACAAACATCAACCAGTTTTCTGAGGAAATGCCATTTACCAAAGCCTTTGCAGTAAGGAGTACTGTTCTGAAAGACTTCACCATCTGTTTCTCTATGCTCACCATTATTTCCTGGCTACAGCTGGGTTCACTGGCTCATTCCAATACAATATGCTGTATATGCCTTGATTCCGATTATCTATTTGTTCTCACTAATCAAATTTAATCATCTGGATGGACAGCAGCAATAAACACCAAAAGACTGATATGACACACTGTCCTGTCCACTCACAAGTTTGGCCTCTGTCATTCATTCTCAGATAATAAAGGCATTAGCCAGTTCATAAAAATAAAAATAAAAAAAAAAAAAGGAGTTACAAATGCAATAGTATCACAGCCTGAGGAATAAGGGTTCTCTGAGGAAGAAAACTGACCACACTCTGCTAAACGTAAGATGTTGCATTTTCACTGCCATTAATTTCAGGAAGATTTCAACTAAGTTCATAGAATTTATAAACGAAACCCACTCTTGTGAATGCTATGTAAGTCATCCCTCAGCCTCCCACTTCCTGAACAGCAATCAATACTTGGAAAGCAGTCAACCCCATTCTCTCTGCATGAACAAAGAAACATTCTAAAGAAGCTATATGCATGCTAAGACATTCTCACCAAACTCATTTGTTTGTGATTTTTATCTTCCACCTAATTACAGCTGAAATAATATAATAAGACTTACACTCCTTGTTCAAGTGTGACATATCTAATAGATTATTCAATATTACTTTATCCAGCTAGGTCTCACTGACAGTAGCACTTAATTTTAATCAAGAGTATGCCTATGTATCAATTTTAAGCCTTACACGGTTCAATGGAATTATCAGAGTTGCAAGACACCATCGATATGTTTTTATCTATATGTCAAAGAGTCCTGGGGTCTGTGTTAATTTTTCCTCCGTGTTTTTCTTCACTGCATGGGATAAGGAAGGAGCACAGTTGAGCAAGCATCTTCACTCTACTTCCTGGTGTCTCATGGTTTAGACACTTAAGGTCCAATCTATAAAGACAGCACAATTTACTGAAATGGTTCTAGTGAACCTCATCAATGCCCATCTCCCTGTCCTTCTTGCAAGCTGCTTAAAAACCAACGCTCTTCCTTTCAGAAACTGGTCCTCTTGACTTACCTCATCTTTTAATGTCCTCCTCGGAGACCCATTTACAACCTCTGTGCAAAGAGATAAACCTTCAAAGGCATTCCACCCCAGTTTGAACTTAGCAGGTTATCTCCCTTCTCAATGTCTGTTTAGTTAACTATAAAACTACAGTTTATTCTGCTGAGGTTCTGAAAAACTTGAATAAAGTTAATCCAACTAAAGTATAAGGCAAAATACGGAAACACGGGGCTATGGGCCAATGCATTTATTTATTTATTTTTCTTTTGAGACAGGATATGTGGTCCTGGCCTGGAACTGTAGAGAAATCTTCAGGACATTATTTTAAGTCCCCAGAAGACAGTATTGCTTGATTCTTTCTGTCAGCTAATCAGAATTAATGTAATTCAGAGACAAAAACAGAGAAGACCCTTGTCAGTAACTTGCAAGGAGAGACTAGGGAGGCACTCTTTAATGAAGTGGGGGCGGGGGTAGGGAGGGTGTTCCCTGTTCTGTAAGATAAAGAGAAAGACTGGTCCCACAACAATGGTAGTGTTTTAGATGCTAAAGATTATATATATATATATATATATATATATACATATATATATATATATATACACACACACACACACATATATATACACACACACATATATATGCACATGTATATTACTGTAATTTAAATTTTTTAAACTTAATAGAAAAGGTTTTCTTTTAAATCTATCTGTAAATCCCGTGTGTGCTTATGTGTGTATGTGTGTGTGTGCGTGTGCGTGTGCGTGTGCGTGTCTGTGTGTCTGTCTATTAGAGACAGAGAGAAAGAGTCAGAGTTTTGGAAGCATAGCCTTTCACCTCACATCTCCTAGCAGGATTGGGTCCATGAACATTCCATAAACACTGGGAAAGTCTCAACCTTTACGTCAAGTTTGCTGGAAGTTTATAGTCACTTCTAAGTTGTCCATGATCCTGTAAGCACTCCTCACCTACACAATTGTAAATAATGTTATCTAAACTCATGAGTTCAGCAAGTTGAACTTGAATGGAATCATTTCTTAGGTCAGTGCTGTCGTATCTGGAATGAACAGACGCAAGTTCATCCTCTCTAGAAAAGTTCACACAATACACACGTAGACTATCAGGCACTTATCAGTATGGACTGACTGTAAAGAACAGAATAAAGTCTGTCAAAGCAATGGAACCATCTACTCTGGATTAAAACAATATGTCAGCAAATCCAGATAGAAGATTACATTCTTAAATTCTTAAAAAAGATCCTCTATCCTGTCTGTATTCCCCTGGGGAATTCCTAAAAGTACTTCAAAACCCTGACAGAGCAAGAGGGGACACTCATAACTTCCTGATACTGTCTTCCACAGTCACAAATCTCTTGTGTCTTCCTAGTGTGATAAACCAGTTTTACACACACAGAACAATTATTTGAATTCTGCTTCTGGAAAAAGCCTACTTCAAAGAAATGCAGGCCTCTTCCCAGGGCTGGAATGCAAGGTACCAGTTTTCTATCAGTCCCCTCACATACTCATGCCTTTAAATTTTAACTAAGCAGTTTCAACCAATAGGTCAGGTAGTCTAAAACATGCCCATGTCAAATGAACACTAAGAATCTCAAGCAAGGAAGTTCCACAGCCAACTCCTTTGGCCCTGTATCTCAACACTCATTACCACAAGAATTCCCTGGATGATTTTTAAAAGGAAAAAAAAAACAAAAAACAAAAAAAAACCTCTGGCAACAAAAGTAGCTCCCCTGGCAGAAAGTCATTGTTTCAGAGCACAGCGGTCCTCTTATTCATTCATCCCAACTAGCAGGGACCCATGTTACATAAATCACGTTCCTACTACATCATGGCACTTCAGGAAATTACTGGCCAGTCTTAACCCAGCCTGAATAGCTCAGAGAATTACCAAAGGCCATCCTCTTTGGGCCAGTTCACTGTTTTGAGTATCTATTCTTATCAGGACATAAGGTAAGTGGCCCAAGGACAAATGCCCTTGATGAGGAATAAACTGTCAAAACAAAAGAAACAAACAGATGTAGTATGGGGATTCAATAAAAGCTTCAGAAGTTTTGGAGATATCAGAGGGAATCTACCCACAGTCTATGTGGGGAGTTAATAGAAGCTCCAGAAGTCCCAGAGCTCTAACCACAGTCAGTCTAGGAGAATCAGAGAATGGTGATTCAAACCTTTAATCCCAGCACAGGGAGTATCCTGGGAGTGGTGACCTATGCCCTTAATCCCAACTGAGTTGAGGTCGCTTTAGATTATAGAAGGACTTCCAGACTCCCAAGCAGGCAGTGGTGGAGCCACGCCTTAATTTACAAAAGGGTACTTAAGACAGGATAGAGACTCAGAGAAAGAGGCCAAGCCAAGGGAATCGAGGCTGAGGAAGCTGGAAGACAGCTGGGTAAGATCTGACTGTGGTGTTTATTCCCTCTAATATCTCCAACTTCTTCAGAGATCTATCCCTGAGTATCACTTATTTGTGCAACAGTGTAGTCTAACTTAATCCAGAGTATTTTGTGGTAATATCAAACACTATATAATTTCAATCTAAGATGCTCCCTACCATGTCCAGTTACCATGTTAGTATGACAAAGTAGATCAGATTGAGTGCTTACCACAATTTGAGACAGACACAGGTGTGATAGTGCATACATGTAATCCCAGCACTTGAGAAGTCGAAGCAAAAGCATCATTTTGAATTTAAGACCAGACAAGGCTACATAGTAAGTTCAAGGCCAGCACAGTGAAATTCTCTCATCATAAAAATGACAATAACAGAATAAGACGTCTTGATACTATTGTAAAAGACCCAAGTTTGTTCCCAGCACCCATATCAGGCTACATACAACTGCCCACAACCCCAGATCCAGAGATTTGACACCCTCTTCTGGCTTCTTTGAACATCAAAACAAATGTGGAATTCACTCACAGGTGTACATACATACTTAAGAATAAAATCTTTAAAAATAATAGTATGTAAAAATACAACAAAAAAATAAAATTCAAGATAGTTAAACAGAGCAAATTTAGATATGGAGGAAGGGGGAACATTACAGGATACCATTGCTTATGTGAAACACTGTCATAAATGAACTACATCACTAAGATGCATCAGGAAGGGGCTTTTATGAAAGCACTACACTTTACAGGTGATAGAGGAAAGATATAGAGAAGTGACATCGTGGAGCTCAAAAGCCTCTAAGAGGTAAGTTATGAGGAAAAAAAACATCAAGAAGAAGAAAAAAACCAGGACTCTATTCTGTCTACAACGCAATGCAGAAAAATGGTGGACAGTTAGGAGCGAGCAGAGAAGTAACAGCCACAACATTTCAAACAGACCTAGAAGTGTGAGAGATGGCCTTCTAGGAAGATGTTTGTGTACGTGTTCTTTCCAGTTCGGTCACTTATAAACAGACATAGTGTTATCCTCATCCTGGCCCCTGATCTCCATACCCTGCTGTGTTTAAAAAAAAAAAAAAAAGTATATGAAGAGCTCTGCCCAAGCATCCTCGATGCATCACTGGGTGGCACTGTCTCCCAGGTCCCCAAGCATTTTCCTCCCTGTTTTCTAGCCCAGCAGAGATGATACTCAGTTAAGTACTCGACTGCACTGAAGCAATTTCAGCACACTGATGAAGGGTTGTTCTAAATATCTTTATGATCCTTATTTACAATGTGTAATGCAAGCGTGCGGGGCTGCTATCATTTTTTAATTCATCTTCTGTAGTCACTCACTAAGAAATGTGGACCTCTGAGTGTCATTTCTTCCCATAGTTTTACCTAACATGACTGTACCAACCCTGAACTTTATGGGCAAGTCACATGATAGAATTCTAGTTTCAGCATAAAGATTCTTATATAATCATGTCTCTAAAGAGTAAGAAAGACCTCTCTCGCCTGCAACTAACCAATTCACAGAACACAAAGGAACTCCAAAGACTTTTTATAGACTTGTTTCTAAAATAAACATTGCAGGCTGGCGAGATGGCTCATTAATTATTAAGTACTTGCTACACAGCATGAAAACCTGAATATGAATCCTCAGAACTCAGCAAAAAGAAAAAAAAAAGAAATAAAAGACTGAACTCAGCAGTGCACCCATAAACTTAGCAGTAAGTGGAAGAGGTTAGGACTACAGGTGCACACTGACAAACCCAGCCTTTCCTCTTAAAATCAATCTGAGGGTTCTATTTTTATGACTTAAAAAAAAATGTATCACACTGTATTTTTAAAAATACTAAAAAAAGCCAAGACGCCAATCACTGATATATCAATAAAACACTTTCTTGCAAGAGGCCTCTGTGTCACTGCACCTCAAATAAATGTTACTTTATGATAATAAATATGCTTAAAAATATGCCTTGTGAAGGGGAAAGAGAATGGACATTGACAGTGAAAGCAAGGAGCCTGGAAGGGGGAATGGGGATAGGTGCAGAAAAGGATGGAGGGCTAGAGCACTGGGGAAACAACTGGAATCTGGGAGCATTTGGGATGAGTTAGAAACCTAGAGCAACAGAAACTCCATTGAGGAATCTATGAGGGTGACCTAGCTAAGGCTCCTAGCAATAGGGAACACAAGCCTGAACCAGCCATCTCCTGCAACCAGACAAGACTTCCAAGGCAGGGACTGGGACACCAAAACAGCTGCAATCTCTTCCACCTACAATCTGTCCTGACTACAAGATGTGCTGGGGGGTAAAGATGGCACAGAAATTATAGGAGTGGCCAGCGGAGCTCACCCCTGAGGGTCAGGACCTGGAGGCAGGATACCCCAGACCTAAAATAGAACCAAACAGAAACAAGAAAAAGTCAATGAAATGATTTCTAATAATATTCTGCTATACTCATAGACTGATTCCTAACCCAACTGCCGTAAGAGAGGCTTCACCCAGAAACTGATAGAAACGGATGCAGAGCCCCACAGTCACACATTAAGTGGATCTCAGGAACCTGGGAAAAGTGGGGAAGGAAGGATTGTAGGACCCAGTGGTGGTTAAGTGAATCACAGGAAAATCCACAGAATCAACTAGTCTTGACTCGCGGGACTCACAGAGACTTGAACTGACAACCAGGGGGCCTGTATGGAGTGAACATGAATGTTACAGATTGTGTGACATGGTCTTCTTATGAGACTCCTAATGCTGAGAGCAGGGCTGTCTCTGACTCTGTTGCCTACTTTGGGTACACCCATTCCTCCTACAGCATTGATTCCTCCACCTTAATGGAAAATGAGGTGCCTACCCTCACTGTAACTTGATGTTATTAGGCTGTCTAATATCCATGGGTGGCCCACCTATATCTGAAGAGAAACAGTGGAGGAGGATTAGATGGCATGGGGGGGGGTGCTGGAAAGACGGGAGGGAAGGGACACTTTGACAGGGAAATAAATAAATAAACAGGCAAACAAGAACAAAAAAGAAAATGCCTTGTGAGACCTATAAATTCACTAATTTTTAAAAATATATCACTATATGTAGAAATATCAATTCTCCACAATTATTTTCTTCCTCTATGCAATTATTAAAATTATGAAGCAAACAATGTTTATTATGACACTATTCACAGTTGCAGAGTCAAGGAATCAACTTAAGTGTCCACTGATAGATATATGAGGGGGAAAGAAAAAGTTGGTGCTTGTGTGTGTGTGTGTGTGTGTGTGTGTGTGTGTGTGTGTGTGTGTGTGTGAGAGAGAGAGAGAGAGAGAGAGAGAGAGAGAGAGAGAGAGAGAGAGAGAGACTGACTCATTTGGTCACTAAATAGCATGGATCCTTATCATCTCTAACAACATAGGTAACCCTAGAAATTATTGTGTAAGGTAAAATAAACAAGACACTAAGAGATAAACATTACTTGCTCTCACTCACATAAATAAACTTAGAAAGACGGCATCAGCTAGGTACAGAGGAGGAGAACAGGTAGGAAGATAAAGAAGGAATAAGTAGAAAACATAATAGAATTAAGACCCCGTGTTCAACAACCCAGTAGGTTACAACTACAATTAACAATAATTTGTACCTTGAAGAGGGGATTGTGGATGCTCCCAGCACATATAAAAATGTTTGAGGTGATACTGTTTTGATTTGACTACTGCAGTTGAAATATTTCACTATATTCTAGTAAGATATGCAAACAGCATGTTGATCGAAATTTTAAAATTTTAATTTAAAAAAATGTAAACACACTCATGGTGTCTGATTTAAGACAGAGGTACAACACATGTTAAAAACAACTACACTAAAATGTTTGGGAA
Source organism: Phyllotis vaccarum (assembly GCA_033318265.1). Taxonomy (NCBI): domain Eukaryota; kingdom Metazoa; phylum Chordata; class Mammalia; order Rodentia; family Cricetidae; genus Phyllotis; species Phyllotis vaccarum. The sequence continues at coordinate 40,592,217 of JARWLC010000017.1, read as the reverse complement.
TACCAAGACCATAAATGACAGGACCAGAAAGGACACTGCAGACAATTAGAAGGCACGCAGCGTCCGGGTGTTACAGATATTCCAACTGAGGCACAGAAAAGGACAGTAGATGACATCACCTGAACAGGGACATAAGTCTTCATCTGTTTTCTCTAAGCTCAAGACACATCCCCCAGCTGCAGCAGAATAGTTCCTTCGAATAAAAGACAATGGAATACAGCACTGCACTGGAGTACACATTTTATAAAGCTGAGAACTTTGCTCACATACGACTGTGACCTCAAAACTAACAACCAACTCTGGCACATAGAAAATATGACACGAGTAAGCTGAATTTAAAAAACCCATTTATTATTTATCAAAGACCTAAGCTGCAGCCAACAGTTGCACCAAGATGTCTCTACTACGGAGTGTATAAAGACTAAGTAGGAAGAAGCAGGATAAACACAGAGATAAGCTGGAAACTTGTCTTTGCAGGTTCTGATTCTAGTTACCACGCTCACCCAGCTAATGTCCTTATTTAAGAATCTACAAAGCTCACTGAGGGTCTGAAGAATTCCCTCTGCATGCGGAGAAACACTTCATGCTCTTTGAATAGATCTGATTCCAAATCTATTCCCTTCTATACTGTAAACAACTAAACTTCCCCTTAGCCCCTGCCTGTGCACCAACCAGCACATCAAGAAAATACAATTCACAGAAGGACAGTCCCCCGGAACGCCTGATTGGACTGAACTATTTAATGCTGTCATTCTAACCGATTGGATCAACAGACAATAAAGAACAAGAGCCACCGGTGGCCCCCACAGCCAGTCACTGCCTTAATAATAAGCAGTGTTTTTCGATTCCAGTCACAGCCACAGCAACCAACCAAATAGGCCTTTCAATCAAGTGGCAAGATGGAAGGTACAGCCTTTAAATAGCTCTATGCTGCCAGGTGATGGCACACTGGATCCAATGTGACTCTCCCAGCCAGAGAATCTAGGCTAATCCTCAGAACTAGTGCCTGGTTCCTTTCAGAACAGTTCAGGGGCATTTTCTAGGCAGCTGAAGCATGTATTTATAACTCTTTCAAGTTAGAGACTATTTTGGCCAGTATGTCAAACAGACTTAAGCCAGAACAGAGAAAGGGAAAAGCAACTCAGTATTCACCCCGCTTGTGGCTGGCCAAGTGTGAATGAGGCCTCAGCATACTCTAGGAAAATTTATCTTACAGAGTTCATATACCAGCATATCTGGGAAGTACTATCCATAATGAGTCATGTAACAGCACTACAAGTATGCAAATCGAGGCTTTTGTATCTCGGAGTCCACTTCTTGCTGACATAAAGGATAATTAGAAGATGCCTTGTCATTACATGCAGGAATTCTCCATGAATCCCTCAAGAAAGCAAGCAATGACCTAGAAAACAACTGAAAGGTATTAAAAGATCCGCTTTCTGGAGGGTGCAATTACAGTGTACCCCCATGTCCTTGGGATAGTCTTATATTTAAAAAAAAAAAAAAAAAAAAAGCCCCAGTGAGACTTAAATCAGCGTAAGTAGATTATAAACAAAATATAATTTGTGTATTTTCTCCAGGTTTTTACTGATAAAAGCTAATTAGCAATTCCATGAAAGAAAACGTGGTTTTGATTTTGCTTACTATTAAAATGAACACTATTCTTATTTCATTTACTAGGCAAGAAATCAAAACACACAAAAATGTAAACCAACTTTAAAGACTTCTATTTGTTTTGTTTTAACCGTTTATTGATTTTTTTTTTTTTTTTTGGTGTGGATTTTATGCCATGCACTCCAGTCCCACTCACCTCCCCAATCCCTTCCTATGCACCAAGTTCTCTTGCAACCTCCTCCAAAAAATAAAAAATAAAATTAAAAAAAAAAAAAAACCTTGTCGTGGAAATTACAGTGTGTCCCAGTGAATCACAAAGTATACCCTTCAGTCCATACATCTTTCTTGTAAATATTCATTGCAGTGTTGTTCTAGGTCTCTGACTTAGGCTACACTACCAATACTGAATCCTTACTGGCACTCCTCTTGAGTACTCTCTTGCTTCCCTGTGTTGTGGAGACCCTGCAGCTTTGGATCTGTGGGACCAAAACGTCTGTACCTGTGATGTGCTCATCTCAATAATAAAAAGGCAGAATGAACCAAAGAGCCTGGAGAGATGGTGCTGCGATTCAGAGTTCAAGCTTCTCTGGCAGATAAACTGAGTCTGGGTTCCAGCACATATCAGGCAGCTCCAGGGGATGCAACACCCTCTTCTGGCTTCCAGGGACACTTAGGCACAAGCACTTGCATACACAATACATGAAAATTTTAAAAGAACCACACAAATTAGAGATGTCTGTCTCAAAGCTTTGCTGAACTTAGAAATGGGGTCTTCATATGGAGGAAGTTGAATAAAACAGTCTTTTAAAGTTCTACCAGGAAGCAACCGGCTCAACAGAAAAAGTCCCACTTACAAGATGAACATCCATTCACAGGCAATGACTTTACTATAGGACAATGTGCCCTGATCAGGAAACGCATCAGTATTTAAGGCACCAATCACAAATTACTAAGGCATGTTTCCCAACTGTCTCAGGAAGTAGTGTAACAAATAAGTATATGAGTTTGTAAAGCAGACAGATATTCAGCCTTGAGGAAACTATCTCTTGTTCTGGAACTCAATTTTTCTATGTATCAAATGGAGAAGGCAGGATCTAACCCCCCCCCCCCTTGTAGGTCTTCCCTGCTGAGTCAGTAAGTAACTGCTTGCAAGGTGTTTATTGACATTCTCTAAGTGTCCTTACCATCCTAACTAACATCAGCTCCATGTCATTGTTAATGATGTGATAAAATGGTACCAAGCTGCAAATTCAGGAATTAGCAAAAGCCAGGATGCAGATTCAAGTTGGACTGACTTGCACATGCTCAGTCTACATTAGGATGGCACACTGCTACTGATGCTTATTGCTGACCTCTAACTAGAAAACCCAACCGTTTGACTTCCCTATTCAGACAACTCAAGAAAGTAAAAAGAAAAAGAACCTCCACAATTGAGGAAAATAAAAGGTGGTTATTAAAGGGACCTGGGAAGGTCAGAAGATCAAGGGTCTTCCATACAGTTATAATAGTGTCTATGAGCTTTACTAAAGTCAAAAGAAACCTTCCTGGTACCCGCCCCCCTCAAGGAATGCCCTTCAATCCACCAGATCTGAGGCAGCAACCAAACAAATGGTGATAGACAGATTTAGATGTATTCAGTCTCCTGGGGGGGGGGGGGGAGCACCTACACTCATGGATGCCCCTACTAAAAACAAAGCCTAAACCAGGTAGTTAAAGGTCCAATCCAAACAGCAGTACATGCCAGACAAACCTGCTAATAAAGAGAACCAGCAGGAAGTTGTGCTGACCACCTCACTCATACACACCTACAGAGAAGGGCTGCATTTGTTAGGAGACCACCCTCTTTTAAGTCCAGTATTGGATCATGCCAGCATCTCAGTGCCTAGCCATCTCTTAGCTGGGCACTGAGAGGCAAACACACTGCCTTCTAGGTGAAAAGGTCTTTTCTCTGATAAGCAAAGGCTGATCTAGTTACCTCTGAGTGCTAGGTACTTACTTGTTTATTCAAGGGCTGGCTCATGTTTCTGACTTTCACAGAAACAGTTGTCAGCAAGCTCTGAAAACTATACAGCAGAAACTGTCTTGTTTTTTTACAAATATTGGATGGATGGATGGATGGATGGATGGATGGATGGATGGATGGATGGATGGATGGATGACTATCACAGGCTTAAATTTTGAGACTGACTAAAATTTTTAGTTTGTGTTGAAATCGTTGAAAAGTGGTTCAAGGTCATGTCTATGCTTACCCCCAGGCCTAATAACACAGGTTTGATTCCCCAGAACCCACATGATTCAAACACTACTTCTGAAAATTATCCTGACTTCCACACATCTCCTACACACTCACAAGCACCTGTACAAACAGAGACAAAATTCTCATCCTCTCTGTGTATTCTCTGTGTGTGTGTGTGTGTGTGTGTGTGTGTGTGTGTGTGTGTGTGTGTGTAACAGGATGAATTTAATTGTTAAAAACCTATACTGAAGAAAAGTGTGACAAAGAACATTCGCTAAACTACTTATTGATGAACTATAGGCCAATAGTATGACTATAGGCCAATAGTATGATAGCAGGAGGAAGAAATACTCAACAATTTCTGAAGACCAGGATATCAAATAAAACACAGCAGAGGATCAGCAAGAAGGCTCACAAGGTAAAAGCACTTGCTGCCCAATCTGATGAGCGCCAACGCCCACAAATTGTCCTCTGACTTCCACATTCTTGCCATGACAGGTACACTCACACCTCCATACGAAATAACTAAATGTAACAGCAGCTTTTAAAATAACACAATGGCGAAAATATAAAAGTCTATGAAACTGCATCAATGTCAGAGCAAAAAAGATAACAAAAACCTAGTATGTGTTTCCCGTTCCTTTCTCCGAGTGAATCAAAAGATCTCATCTAGTTTTGAGAAAGGAAACTGACAAAACCTTGTCCTGACTCTTACCAAGAGATAAAATAACACAGAGATTTGGATAGCTAGATAAACAGCAAAGGAAGGGACGTCACAGGCTAGTTTACCAACCAGCAAGTCTCTGAAGAAGCACTCACTATTTGTCTCCCCTACCCATTTACCAAACATGGTTTCCTGCAAACCTCACTCCAGGTGGACCTTGCTCCTTGGTGTACTAGCACAAGAATGTCCTAAGAGTGAGAACTTTGTGAGGTTATTTACAGCCCCAGAATATAGTATAATGTTGTGCTTACAGCAGAGCTGGAAAGGGCATCTTATGGGTGTGAAAGAGCAGAGAAGACAAAGAAAAAAAAAAAAACAAACAAAAAACAAAGAGGAACCCAAGGACAAATGGGGGTTCAAAGACAGCCCCAGAATCTTGGTACAAAGTGCCCTGTCATAGTAAATTCAGGCCTTTTTTTTTTTTTTTTTTTTTAAAACAATGGAAACAGCGAACTTTTCGGACTTTGAGCAAACCTTGCCCTTACACAATCATTTCTTAATACATAGAGGCTGTGCAGATGCACATCCAAGCAAATAAAAATAGTCAACCACAAGAACTGTGTCTCAAGGCTGAGAGGTATAGAAAGCCACTTTGGTAGACTACTGGCTTAGCATGCATGGGACTTTCACCAGTCTGATCCCCAGCACCACATCAACTGAGTATCGGGCACATGCCTGTAAACCCAATACTCTTCTTAGAGGTAGAGGCAGGAGAGACTGAAAACAAACCTGGGCTAATAAGACTGGGCTACATGAGCCTCCTCTTAAAAAAGAGGAAAGCTGTGGGGTCACTTCTCCTTACCATAAAAAGCATTTACAATAGTACTTGCACGCATTAGTATTATAAGTCATCTAGAACCTACGCAAAGTGAACAGGTGATGTGAGGAAGTTCTGCATCATAATGGCTTTTTCCCATCTACAACATTGTATTGATATAAAGGAACAATGTATCTCTGTTCACTCACTTAACAGGATAGGATAGCACAGTAGGATGTCAAAGACACCATCATATGCAGGTAAAAGACACAGTTAAGTCTAGAACTGTATGGTGAATATTGCCTCATCTTCACTGTCAATAAATGGGAAATGTGCTGTTTCCTAATAAAAACTAGCCCTTACTAGAAAGCCAGCATTACTAGTCAGACATTATTTTATTGTTGTTCATTCTGGTTTGGGTCGTTAGTTTTTTTTAAAGATCTATTTATTATGTATACAGTATTCTGTCTGCATGTGTGCCTGCAGGCCAGAAGAGGGCACCATATCTTATTACAAATGGTTGTGAACCACCATGTGGTTGCTGGGAATTGAACTCAGGACCTCTGGAAGAACAGCCTATGCTCTTAACCGCTGAGCCACCTCTCCAGCTAAAGGTCTTATGTTTTTAAGACAGGGTCTCACATATCAAATCTCAAAAAACCAAGACTCAAGGCTATCTATGAACTTCTGATCTTCCTGCTTCTGCCTCCAAGTCCTGGGATTATACGCATACATGCTTCCACACCTAGTTTATGTTATAGAAGGGATTGAGCCCAGGGTTTTATGAATGCATTCCAGGAAAGCACTCTACCAACTGAGCTATATTTCCAGCCAGGATATCAATTTTATTTCAAAGCAAAGAAATAAAAAAGAATGGTGAAAAGCATAAAAGAATAAAGGTAAAAACATTGGCGTTTCCTGGCTTGGAAGAGGATACAGATTTCATTAGTGGCTTCAAATGCACAAAAGACTTTTATGAGGTAATCCTCAGTGTTTCCACAACTCTCCTTTCTGAGTGAGGCCTGTGTTTAGGCATTTCCTTCTATTGACTTCAGAGAAGCCTTCCTTAAGTCAGAAGTGAATGCCAATATTTTGCTTGCTGATACATAAGCAAGGGCTTAGCATTCCTAAAACACACAAATACTGGTTTCCTCCTTCCGAGGCTTTAGCAGGCTGTCTGTAGGCATTTATTTCCCACCCTATAATTTTTTTCCCTGCCTTTGTTAAAACCATAAGCACATCTGCAAAAGACTAAACATCGACACTGTGAAAGACTGTCACTTCTTCCCTCTGGGTACTTGGCAGCGTGAGTGTAGAAGCCAGATTGCACCCAAAGCCTGTCACACAGGGTGTCAATTGTGTGGGCGGCCTCTTAGCCATCCATACCTACCAGTCATGCACTCACAACAGCAGCTTTACTTATCTCTACTCTGTGGCTGCTGGGGAGAAAGCACAAGACAGCTGTGGTTGGCAAAAGCATTGTGTTTGGTTTATAGGACAGGAACAAAAAAGTACTACGACCTCTAGGAATAGCATTTATAAAAGATGAAATTTCAAAAATTTGTGGTAAAGCACCTTGCCAGTGTCCTGGCCATCACTGACTTCCCCTGCCACAGTACTCCCAGTGGTCTTACTCTTTTTCCTAAAGCCTGTTAGTTTTTGTTTAACATTAATGAGTGTTTTGCTTACCTAGATGTCTGTGCACCAAGAATGTGCAGTGCCCAAGAAGGCCTAAAAAGGGCGTCAGAAACCCTAGAACAGGAACTACAAACAGTTGTTAGTGGCTAGGAATCAAACGGGGAACCTCTGGAAGAGCAAGCAGTGCTCTTAACCACTGAGCCATCTCTCCAGCCTTCTGTGATCTTACTCTTAATGCTAAACAGCCAAAATACACATCCAAGTCAAAAACAAAATTCTAACCACATTCTCAGACCCCATTCTACACAGTGTATTCAGCAATCCGAAGTAAAAATACTAATAACCAGGAACATCTGATGGAAAGGGAGCAGAAGCCCAATGTAACTAGCAAGGGTTTCCCACAACTGTCATCACCAGTATGTTACTCCTCGTAACATTCCAGGTCATCCCAGGACAAATAACAGTAAAATCAGACCATGATAATCAAACAAAAAGAGAAACCACATGAAAAACATCCTTACATCTTTACTGAAATGGTAAAGGAAAATGTTTGGCAAGATCTTTCTTAGGATGTAAGCTCCATGCTTAGTAAAAATGTTGAGTTTTGGGAGGAGGTGACTTCTTTTCACTAGGCTATGCAATAGAGACTTTGATTAAACAACCCCTGGATTCCACCGTGGTTCATGCCATCTTGGCTTCAGGTACTTACTTATCTTGTATGCCCACTTCCTAATTTACAAACTAGAAAGCAAGGCTTTATACAACGAGGCTAGCATACCTTTTATGCTGCTCTATGCCTCATCCTGATGTCCCCCCAACCACTTGATGTGATCTTGGCACTTGGCTTAACCTCCCTTTAATCCCACAGATGAACAACTAATTGTCTTTCCTCGTCTCAGAGGAATATCAAAGGAGATCACTATTAATAGGCCAGTCCTTGCAAAGTTCATGCAAAATTGCTACACAGGACCTAGTACAGAGGGCCACAATGCTTTCCCTGGAAACGAAAAGGCTGGGGCTGAATAACCACTTTTGAATTCTGACCCTACAACTGACAGCTGCCCAAGGACCTCAGATAAGACACTTATCTTCTGAACCTCTGTTTTTTATCTGCACATTGGTAAAGCATGCTGCCTTCCCCTCACTGCAGTTGTGAGGGTCAGATGAGCAAATATATGCAGGAAAAGTTAAATGTTCCTGGCATGAAGCAAGCATATGCAAAGGGACCTGACAGAGACATGCAAAAGCTTCTGCAACTTCTCCATGAAGCCTGCAATGGCAGTGACCTAAAAAAGCCCACACAACCTCCCACAGGAAATCTTGCCAGCATCTCCAGATATTCCTGTTCAAGGCCCCTCCCAGCTCCACTTCTATCCTCTGTCTTGTCTTGAACTATTCTTGAGACTTCATATCCTTCACTAAATCCCTACTTTCTACTCAGCTAAAATCAAAAGCCTCAGAGACAGCAGCTCTGGCAGACTTCACTTCTTACCTCCCCCAACTATCCAGAGACATGTCACCTCCACCCGTGATACAAGCATTTCCCACACAGCATTGAGGCTAGGATAGAAAAAGGCAGAAAAAACAAGCCTGCCTGACCTCCTGTAGCTTCGCCCTTCAGTTTAATTACCCATGATGTCAAGAAAACAGGGAACACAGAAAGGAAATTCTACACAGAACTGCACAATAGGCAGGTCTAGAACTGTCTCCCCAAAGGTCACTGAGAAAGATTATCACAACTGGGACAAAAGTAAACAGGTCACGGTCAGGCTGCCACAGAAAAATCAACTTGTGGTCTAAAAAAGCCCAAAATATAAAGGTGTTTACCACCAGTTCACTGGCCTACAGGTCAGAGAGCTTGAGTTCAGGGAAACAGCTTGCCTCACTTTGTTGGTATCAGCTCCTCTAGGTGTAGAATGAAGACAAATTTTTCTGGAACTAAAGAGTATTTTTTATAAGTGCCATCTGGAGAAAAAAAAAAAAAAACAGAATTGTCTGAATGCAGGCTGCTATTCACTCTTTATATAATGATAATAGAGACACCACACAGTTCTAGAGTGCCCTGGTACTTGGAAGGGTGTTTCATCAGTGACACCTACAATGAAGCCCCACAGAAATCCAAGCTATTAGCACTCCCATTCCATGAACAAGGAAATACTGGAGGGACTCATAACATTCCTGTAGCCAAAAGAGCAGAACCTAGTTCTCCACTAACTGACTCTACAGAGTCCCAAACTGTCAATAAAGAACAGAATTATCTCAGAACCTCACCAGAACTAGATGGCTTCTGGAATCCCTCTTTTCTTCCCCTCCACTGAACACAAGAAGCCTGGCAGACAACAATCCTAAACTCACTGCCACAGACACACCCAGTTGCATCCAGACATGTATACAATAGGGAACCAGGTGAACTCAGCAAGGGTGGGGAAGGAGATTCCCTTTCAGCACCTCATGTGTGCCAGGCATTTCATATAGCTATGGAAGTCATCCAACTTAAGCTTCCAAACTGTGAGGAAGCTACTGTCCTCCCAATTTGTAATTATAAAAGCCTAGGAGTCTAAGAGGCAAAGTAACTTGGCCCCGGCCATTCAGTAGAGCCTGTATCTAAACTCCACATGTTTCTACATTCAGTTTATTCCAAGCAACACAGAGATCTTGGTCAGGAAACTGAGCTTCCTTTGAGAAATTAATGCTGAAGACATAACATTACAAGGTCGTTTTATCACCTAAAACATAAACAGCAGAGGCATCAGGTCCACGGTAACCTCCAATCTAAGAGACCTCCTTTCCCATTCCCCCTTCAGCTCCTCTAACTCCTTCAAAATCTGTGGATCAGTCTCTTATCTCCCTCCCCACTGAGAAAGGAAACCTCCTATCTACAAGTTCTATTTTTCCTTAAGTGATCTGAAGGACAACTGGAGAGCAAAAGAACTCATGAAAATGACAGTTTTCCATTTTCTAAAAGATTAATCTACTCGAGAGTCAACCACAGTGTCACGATTTCAAAACCATTCATTTTTAACCCAACAATTATCCGGATCAAAATAAGTCTCACACCAGACTCTGACCTTAAATACTAAGCACAGGAAGAATTGATTAAAAGCCTTAACATATCCTTTTATTGGCAAACACATTCAGGGGCAGTAATTCATGGCATCTGATTTAGAAATTAGATACAGCGCTAACTGCAGATTGATTAGTGCTCAGTATAAAGAAAAAGACTAATACTGGTATTGTTTCTGGCTCAGAAAGTGACAGCCCTGGCTTATACTCATGACAAGGTGCCCAGAGAGACACTAGTCCCCATCTGTACAAGAGGAAATTGGCCAAGCCAAAGCTGTGTTCTGATGAGTGCTGCCTCCTCCCAGTGGGAGAATGTACACCTCTATAGATAGCCAGGGACCGTCCTAACATACACAGTCTCCCAGCAGTCCCCACTGACCCCTCTTAAAACAAAATAACACTTCAAGGGAAGAACACCAGATGAGCTGAACTCAAAGGAAGGGGGCACCTTGAGCAGCACACTGGGCATTGCCTGAGTTCTCTGGAAGTATAATTTAGTAACACAGGAAGGATCGGGTTAGAAATAAGGAAAACAGCACCTAAGATTAGCATAACAGTTAAAAAATATAACTTTATTCAATCTAGTTGGTCCTCTATACCCTCAGGCTCTATATCCAGGGATTCAATTGAGCAGGGACTTAAAAAAATAAAATAAAATAAAGCAAACCAAAAAAAAAAAAATAATAACCTTCTACAAACAATAACTTGTGACTCCACTAAAAATATACAGACCTTTTTCTTATTGTTATTCCCTAAACAATACAGTGTAACAGCTGCTCGCATGTCATTTTCTATTGAGTACTGTAAATAATTTGAAGTACACCCAAAGCTGTGTACAGGTTATATGAAAACAGTCTGCTTAATGAAAAGAAATTTGCCATTGTTAGTTTATGGTGCTCATGAGGTGCAAAAGGTAACCTGAATCGAATGCTCATGGGACACCTGAATGTAAGAAGACCTTTATGTAAACTGAGTAATACATCTGTTTCCTCCAGCTCCATCAGGAAAAGAACCACTAGTTTTACAAATGTCCAGGACACAGATAAAGAAGATTTTAAAAAGACTGGACTAAGTTGGGAGTTTTATCCACCCCTTGTGGTAGAGACAGAATTTAAACTAAGAAAATTTGGGTTTCAAACTATTATAGTCTTAAATATTGTCCCGAATTTCCTAAGAGCTCCTCTGGCAATGCATTTACAGGTGCAATCAACAGAACAACCACCTTTTGTGCATCAATTACTATATGATTGAAGAAGTTTATATGCTGAGAAGCAATCCTGCAGGCTCTATACTTACAGCCAGGGCTTGAAGCATAGAATCAAAATTCATCTTGTCTGCCCACCCTCTTCATTCACCCACGGACACACCATTGCTCTTCCATAATCATGTAAAATAGCATATGCAGCAATTTTCCTTGAAGGGGCTGGAGAAGTGCAAGAGCATTTACTCTTGTAGAAGACGACCTGGGTTCAATTCCCAGCATCCGCATCAGGCAGCTCATATTATCATTCATGACTTCAGACATCCTCTTCTGAACTACATGGACCTCTGCAATCTCTGTGGAATTTTTGGCAAGAAAATGGAATTTTTCTATAGATATACACCAACCTCTTTTTATTTTTTAATTTAATTTTATTTTGTTTTATTTTATTTTTGATGTCCAGTGAAATAATGCTCATGGGATGATCTGGCTCCTTAGCATCCTATTGACCTTCCCACTTGAGTCAGACCTTTGGTCAGAAACCCAAAGCCCCCAACCCTTCACAGCATCTCTTTGCCACATTTCCTACACTACATACTCTACACAAGAAACAATTCAACCTCCATTAATTCCAACGATGTCAGCAGGGCTTAAATCTGAAGTCTCATCAACATTAGAATGGGGGGGGGGGAGTAAACAAAGAAAGTCAGTGGAGTGCTCAAAGATTGTCCTAATCTATCCAAATCATATGAGGTATTCTCAGGATTCCTATTGAATCCATCCCAGCTATTTCTCAGGCTGTCCGTTGTTCCAGCAGCCCCTGCAGCCCAATTCACAGACTCAAATGCAGCTCCCTTTCCTCCTGGAGTTCTCCTGCCTCCTCCTTTCCTGCCTGTAATGCCAGGGTGGTTTTTAAAATAAATGGGAATGGTAGTCAAGAGGCAAAATGGATTCACTTAGCTCTGCACTACTCTCTCCCTTGCTGTTATTTATTTTTGTGTATTTCACCAGAAGCAACATTTGTCAACATGGCAGCAGAGGAGCCGCAAGCTAGAGAAAACTGTTTTTTTTTTTTTCTTATGTTTTTTTGATTTTGTATAAAACAAATAACTTAAGCGGTACAGGAACAGTTTTGAATAAAACTGCCATATGAAAAAGTGCAAAGTGGTGAGCTCCTGCACTGTCTGAAGCAGCTGTGTGAGCACCCAGAGAAACATATGTGATGGAGCTGGGAAAGCTCAAAAGGCTATTTACAGGGACACGTCAACTGCAGCCACATGGTCCAGCTACAGTCAAAAGCAGTAGTTCACAGCTAGAAAGAAGGAAATGGAAGACAGGAAAGACCTACAAGATGTGAGAAGCTGGGAATATGTGTGTAGCTAATGAGACATTAATTTATAAGATGATAAAAAGCATCCTAAAATTGGCCATACTGGTATTTGCCCAACTCTGTCAATATCCTAAAAGCCACAGACTTATACACTTCAAGTGAGTGAATTCTATTACTTAAGGAAGACTTTTAAAGGTTTAAGGATAAAAGGAGAGTCACAGAAATATGCTCTTTAAATAGGAAATGTATACTAAAGACCCATCTGTTGCCATTTGTCAATTTATGTATTTATTTGGGGAAAAGTGTCTCGCTATGAACCCAGGCAAGCCTGGAACTTACTGTGAAACCTGGGCTAGTCTTACGACAATCCTCCTGCCTCACTCAGATAAACCAAATATTCATACAAGCAGAAGAGGATTTTCAGGAAGACAGAGACTGATTTTCCACCCCATTATCAAAGCCAAGAGCTGAGCCATGCACCTAACACCTTGCTATTATTAACAGTGTTCAATAAATGAGTCCCTGAGAAGCCTGAACGGCCTAAAAAAAGATAGTAAATGTCATTTAAAATTGACATAAAATGAAAATGTTACACTAAAAGTCATGATTCTGTACAATAACTAAAAACAATAATTTTCTTAAATTCATGAAGAGACTGGTCATTGCTTTTCTCCTTTTATTACCAATGACACTGCTGGCAATACATCTTCTAAACCCATACAGAATACTCAAAACCCATTTATTCTGAAGAAATGGCATGCACCACGCAAACTGCAAGATTACTTTTTCTAAACCCGCACAAATATTACTTCTTCCTCGGAATGTAATTTCTAATTTACAGCTCCAAAATATAATCTATATTGGAATTTGCATAAAACTCAACAGACCTGCAGCAAGATATTAAATTTTGAATTTGCATGCAAGAATGGTCATGTAATATTAGTCTAGCCAAGGAGATCGTGTCTGTAAACTTGAGAGCTTGCGGATGTAATGAGAAGAAAAATTGTACACTCCAATGAAAGCAAGTTGATTAAAATGCTTGGGCACAGTCATAACAACAGTGCAAAGGGGCAAAGTACACTTTAAATTTCATAGACTGAGTTCTGATAACATAAGAATCACTGCCCCTGAGTAGGGCAATGGGACATGCCGGACCAACTCCACCTGTAAACATGACGAGTCAGAAGAAATGAGTTTAAAGGCACCTATCTCGCCTACATTCCCAAAAGAGACTTCTGAATATAAGAGACACATTTTAGGCAGTGGTTTATACCATCTTGGATGGTTATCATAAGCTGTAGCGTCCAGCCTATACACTCTTTGTACTCGCGATGACTAAATAGCAGAGTAGAATGTTCAACCATGGGTTCAAAAGCAACAGGAACTGAAAAGATGTATGAAGAGCAGACTTAAGAGAATCAAGACTTTGTCTTCAAGAAGCAGTCAAGTAAGATAGGGAACTTTAAAAGGTACTGCTTAAAAATGTAGGACAGTGGTTAAAAGATGGCTATTTGCATTCTCTGAGAACCTGTTTTATATTGTTCACTATGACTTCTTTGTAAAAATTATAAGCACTAAATTATTCCAAAAGAATTCTAGAGCCAGGTGTGGTAGCTCAAGCCTGTAATGCCAGCTTCATTCAGGAAGCTGAGGCAGAGACTATCACGAATCTGAGCCAGCCTGGGCTACACAGCAATTATCAAGCCAGCTAAGGATACATGGTGAGACCTTCTCTCAGAAACAAAGCACAGGGCTGACAGATGGCTCAATGATTAATAGCATGTACTGTTCTTTCAAAGAACTCAGTTTCCAGTACCCCCTTCAGTTAGCTCATAACAACCCGCAACTACAGCTACAAGGGATCCAACAACCTCTTCTGGCCTCCTCCAGCACCTGCACATACCCACATACCAGTATGCCTGTCTCAGTCTGTCTCCCTCTCTCTCTCTCTAAAAAAAAATTAAAAATAAACATAATAATAAAAAAATAAAAACCCAGAATCCTGGTGCAATGAGAGTTTGAGGCCGGTCTGAGCTACACAACAAGTTCCAGGCCAGCCAGGAGTACAAAGTGAGATCCTGTCTCAATGAACCGGAGAGAGAGAGCACGCGCTAAAGATGGCTCAGCAGTTAAGAGTACTTGCTGCTCTTCCATAGTACCTAAGCTCAGCACCCTAGTTGGACAGCACACAAACACCTGTAACTCCAGCTCCACGGAGATCCAATACCCTCTTCTGCCTTCCTCAGCCATTTGCCTGCATGTGCATATTTATACATACACACATAATTAAAAATAAAACATTTTTAAAATGCAAATAACTAGAACCGAAGAAACATTGATAACATTGTATATGGGTGTCATAACAGTGGCTCATAGGCTGTAAATAATTATACTTAACCACCTACTACAGAAGTGATGTGTGTTCTTACACAACCTCACAACCACTCTCTGTCACAATAAATATGGTTACTCTTGTATAATGAAGAAACTGAGTTTTAAGTAAGACAGCTTTCCAAATACATCTATTAACTAGGAAGCAAGACAGTTTATATTTGACTAAGTATTTTGTCTATCATCAAAATGAATGTCAGTGAAATCAGTTTCAAAAATAACAGACAAATGCAATGAGAGTATGTCTTCCAAACCAAGACAGAAGCTATCTCTCACCTTTCCAATATTAGAATGTAGCAACCACAGTTATCTACTAAATTAGTATGCCAGGAAAATGTTCAGAGTTTCAGGTATGAATTCAGGTAATCTACACAACAGTATTCAGAAAAAAAAAAAAAAAAAAAAAAAAAGTTCTCTGCCTAGAATTGTATAACCACCTAAATTATCTTCATAGATGATAGACCAAATAGAAATATTTTGGAAAAAACAAACAAAAATGTGTTTACTGATAATAGCAGATATTCACTAAAGCAGTTTTAAAGAATATAATCCAGGATAAACATCAAGGATCAAGCCTGGAGAAAAGTTTTGAGAGTCAAAAGACAAGCTTGATTAAAGAACCTCACAAACAGATAACTCTAGAGTATGTTTAGAGAAAAGGCATAACATGTCTAACCTAGCCAACGACCCAGAGATCTTAAAGAGGAACCCACAACCACTTTACTAAAACAGCACAATCCCTAACTCAATCTAAATATTAGTCCTTAAACCCACTAACAGTAGTCCTCATCCCTCATTAAGAACGCTCCTCTCCAACAGACAGAGACCAGTCATTGCAGAAAACCACAGCCAGTCCAAATGTAGAGGTGTAAAGCCTAGTGCCGTTATTACATCTACAAGACAGCTCCTGCACCTAAGGCTCTGAGGACACTGCAGAAGAGAGGGTGGAAAGATCAGGAGCAACAGGGCCAGGGAGTCAACGTCCTAGTAATGCCAGAATCTACACCCATAAAGGCTCACCGGACATGACAGCCTAAACACTACCACCTGAACATGGACAGATACAACAGTCATGCCAAAGTGAATGCAGGAAAGATCGTAAGGCCTCAACAATACACAAAGAACTAGAAGCAGATAGGGAATGCTGAGAGCAGGAGAAAGAGCTTTATCCATGGAGGAGCACACTGACTGGTTATCCAGCAGTAAATAGTCAGCCTTGAAAACATGCATGTAAGTAACATTCAGAGACTGAACAGGTTATATTTAGGAATATACATATGTATATATGTGATAACAATGAAAAAGAAGCCATGAATTTAAAGGAGGGTAAAGAAGGGCATATGGAGGGCTTGGGGGTGGGGGTGGGGCGGAGGATGATACAATCTCAAAAAGAAAATGAAAAAATAGAATAAAATAAAATAGTAAAATACTGAGTTGAGTTTAGATTAGGGATAGGGATTATGGTGTGATCTAGGGTGGTCCTTTTTTGTTGTTGTTCAAATAAGTTTTATGGTAGGGATTAATTTTAGGCTTAAAGTATTGTATAAGGAAGGTTTAAAGGGTAATTAGTGAAAGACAATGGTATACATCCTTAAAATTAAATCAAAGTTGAGGTTCAAAGGCTACAGTAAGTACTAACTATAGATAACATGGTGGTGCTTATATTCCAAGCCTATGGGCATGGTTAATTCTTAGGGTATTACAAATACTCCCTTAGGAAATAGGTCTTCAAAGCACATAAACTTAAGACTGAAGTGCTCAAGCCAGGAGATCAATATGATAAGCAACTGTCGCCTCCACCCTACTGCCTTCCTCCATTGTCCTCTGTAAAGAAAACCTCTCCCAGGAGCTGGCAATGATCAGACAGTGAACATGACTTTTAAAGCTACAACTACCCCTGGCCTGAGATCAATTTTAATTCTGCCTGAATGAAAGCCTTTTCTGCACAGACACACCTGGACTCTGTACACTGCAATCTTACTGAAAGATGCTTTTTTTTTTTTTTTTTAATTTAAGTGTTTTTCTCAAGAAATTTTTAATTATGTTTTACAATTTTGTCTTCTTTTCTTTCATTTGCCTGACACTTCAACCATGGTGTCTCAGAAAATTAAATAAAGATAAGCTCTTGTCAATCAGAGCTGGCATCTCTCCCCGCCCCAATCCCACCACCCGCCTCTTCTAGTTACCAGTTCCACATGCTGCCAATCAAAAAGAATTCTAGTGTATCAGTTGTCATTCAATCCTGTCTAAATGATGTTGGTCAGGCTTCATTAGGTACAGTGTTCTGATCAAAAGCTATAGGGAATCATGTCCACAGAACACAGAAGCAGCAGCTGGTCTCCTATAAGCTAATATCAAGCACAATTCCCATTTCTAAAGGTGGTAAGTAGGGTTGGCATTGCCCACCCAGGATCAAAAAGACAGAAAGTCACATTTGATGTTACGTGAACGATATGTCTTCTGCTGACTCTGCCCCCAACTCACTCACCCACTAAAGAGAGTCTTGGGTTGCTTATTAAGTCTTTTTAGGCAGGATGACAACTGGGAGTTTAGCATCGTCTCTTTCATTAGTTGGTTAAGCCACCAGGGACTGGTGCCAAGCTGCTTATTTGTTTTTGATCCTCCAACAAGCAGGCTCAACCCTTCTTCTAACAATGCACACAGGCTTACGCATACACACCACCTTTCTACACAGTACTATTCTCCATACCATCTCAACAGCATCTACAACTCTCAGATCATGTATGCCAAAGACAGATAAACAAAGAGCACAAATGTGATCTTTAAAGCCTTTATGCCTCAATTACATCAACTCAAAAGCCAATTTTCAACTTTGTTAGACCAGAAATGTTAACTGCACTTGTTTACATCAAAGTGGTGAATAAGATTAAATAATAATAGCAATAAAAGCAAAAGGCTACAGTTTAGATGGTTAGCTTCTGGCAAGAGTAGAATTTGCTTTAGTTTTTTCTCTTAACTTGCAAAACTCCTTAGTACATAGTTGGATTATTCCATTTGCCACCAATGGGAGTATAGGAGGTTTTTACCCAAGATTCACCATGCCAGTCTTGCCCTTCATTCCCAGATGTGTGTCACCACACGAGGAACCTGAATGCATCAACATGCAGGTGTGAATGACTCAGAGGTGGGCCATTCACATCATAAAAGGCATTTCCCGGGGTTCAGCATGAATCAGAAGTTCAGTTATTAGTAACAGAAGTGGTTATTTAAATGTATGATTTCATCCTAATTAAGGCTAATGGGAGAGAGAATTTGCATTTAGCTGCCTAGTAAATAGCTCTGCTATTTCACTTTTAGTATCTGAAAGATATTAACAAGATAGGGTTTTTCAAAGAAGGTGGGGAGTGAGATCAATGGTGGGTTGCTGTTCCCACACTCCAAAAGGTTGGTTTCATACCATATTTTCACTTAGAGCTTTTTAACAACCTCCATCAATCCCACCTAGGATAGAATCTGATAAAACATTTCATCTTAGAAAGCTAACAGTTCAGTACACCTAAGAAAACTACCCAGAGACAGGAGAGAACATCCTGAATGCACATTAGTAACTGTGGGATATCTGATTAGGAGAATGCAAAATAAGAAGCCATTAATAGCAGCCCTCATCTCCCTCCTCTACACTGATTACCAAAAGAACAGCAGCAGCTGAATCACAACTAAATCCTATTCACAAGGGACCCCAGGCAACAAAGAGGAAAACCATTATAATGGTGCTTCTCAGGAGGAAGCTGCTTTAAGTCATTTTGATTCAGGCGTCAATCATGCCTGCCAGGAACCAGTAAGCAGGTATAGCACAAGCAAGGGTTCTTTTCCTTCCTTCCCTCCTAGCACACTTAATTACCCCATCTACTAAACTGCCACTTCCATGGCCTCCAGAGAAACCCATCTCTGTCCAAATATATGCATCACCACCTTCGATGTTTATTCTAAAAGCACAAGGAACATCAATCTGAAGAAAAGTTGCTGGCCACCAGGCTGCCAGCCCCCACTTTTAAGTGGGAATCCTGGCTAACCTCTAAAGTGATGAAATGCTTGGCTTTTGAGGTGCCTCAGTTTCTATAGATAACAGATTACCAGTTCCTTGAGGTTGTAAAGCATCGAATTCATGTAGGAACAGCACCAAATATAAGCAAAGTGCTCCCTGATTAGGAGCAAACATGCACAGGGACACCCAACCGCTGCACTGGCATGAAAAAGAAGAAAGAGAATGGGAAGAAAAAGAACTGGAATCTGTGAACATGGCTAGGACATTGTTTAAAAGAAAACAAACCTGGAGCTAGGGAGATGGTTCAGTGGGTAAAGTGTTTGGTGCTCAAGCATGAAGACTTGAATTTCAGTTATTACCTAAAAATCTTTTCATGGTAGTATGCATCTGTAACTCCAAAGACAGAGTAGGTACATAGGTTCATTCATTGGCCAGCCAGTCAAGCTGAAAAGCCGAACTCCAGGTTCAACGAGCAATCCTGTCTCAAACAATTAAGGTGAGGAGCAAGAAGGGTAGACATTCAACAGCCACCTCATTTTCACAAAGACCACCAAATGCAGCCTGACACAAGCATAGAGCACACTCGTACACACCAATGTATATGTAAGGAACTTTACTCCACCTTCAATCCACAATACAATTTCCTCTTCTGTCTTGGAACTTCAATAATAGAAACTGAGTTTCTGCAATCTTGATTCTTTTAGATTGATAAAGGATCTGTGGGTTCCCTCAGTCTCCCCTAAGTCAAAAGGAAACTGCTCAGGAAAAAACAAAACAAACAAAAAAAACCTTTATATTCTAATTTTTTTGCTTTGACGGAATATATCTGGTAAATATTTTCTCTGGATATAACTAGTAATGTGCTGTCAATAAGGAGTGTAGGTACTGACAATACCTGTTGCAATGTAATTTTAAATATCAATAGTTGCTTTGAGTTTATTGTAACAAGGCTTTCATTAACGCAAGCAAGCATTCAAGACAAGATCAAGCCACCAAGTTGGAAAAATCTAAGAGTTTTGCATGAGAGACTCTCTTACAAAAATGCCCATGAGGTCTGTGATGGCTATGAGCACAGAAACCCTTCTCTCCCAGAAACAGGATGAGGATCCAAGAGCCATGGTACTGTCAATCACCTTCTCAAGGAAAGTCCACTGTTTCTAGAAAGACAGAGCTCAAAGACAAACTTGGGCAAGAATGCTGGTCTAAGCAGGAGACACCTTCAGACATATGGTGACCCTGCCTGGCTTCTACTAGCCAAGTGGCCTTGAACAATATACTACACATCTCGTTCCCTCAGTTAATTCATCCACACTATTATAGTGATTATGCTTTCCAAAAATTTATTAAGGATTGTACGCGATTGTGCGTGTGCGTCCGTGCGTGTGTGTGTGTGTGTGTGTGTGTGTGCGCGTGTGTGTGTGTGTGTGTGTGTGTGTGTGTGTGTGTGTGTGTGTGTGTGTGTGTGTGTGTGTAAGTTCAATTATCTGAGCACACCACAAGAGGACACTCAATCCTCAAGAACTGAAGTTATGTGTGACTGAAGGCTGCTCTATGTGGGTGCTGGTCCTCCGCTAGAGTACTATAAGCTCTAATCTCTGAGCCTTCTTTCCAGCCCCATTATGGGGTAACTGTAAGAATACCATAAACAAGCATACGTAAGTGCTTGATGCAATCCTAGAACGTTAATAGCCACTCAATAACTGGTTCCTGCTGTCATTCCAGAGATAAATGGAAAAAGAAAACCTCACCTCTTTACACAATTGTGCAATGTTAGCAATTCAAGTATCTTTAATGGAGAAGCTGAGGAGAAACAGAATTTGAAACAAAGTAGAAAATGTGTTTCTCTTGTCTGAGAAGCAGTTGGATTCGGGTATGAAGCATACCTGATGCTATCAGATCTTCTCATTTTCCACTTCCCCAGTGCTAGGTGAGAAACACAAGGCCTTGTGCATGCTATGCAAGCATTTACTAACTGAGTTCTACTACCAGTCACAACAATCTGGATTTTTGTTTGACGGTTTTTCAATATTGCTAAGTATCTCTGAATTTTAAACAAACAGAAAATGAACCACACCTATGGATGGATGTGACCCTGACAGTTTTAAGTTTGGGATATCTCCAGTCCAAAGTAAGCATAAGAATCTCCTGGGTGTGTGTGTGAGAAAATCCATCAAGTGTTTTCATCCACTGCCCAGACTCATAGTGTTCTCAAAAATCACAGGACAAAATGTTGCAGCAGGTGCCTCCTTGCGGACTTACAGCCTGCGTTTTGCGCACTGAGTAGCAAAGCACATGATTGATGAGCTGCAAAGGTGATGCAAAACGTGAATCAGCTTTAAGCTGACACTGGGTAACACAGGCAAATTGATATCTCCTCTCAAGTAATCCAAACACTTTTCATGCAGAATAGCAGGCAGGTATAAAGATGAAGCAATAACACTTCAGAGGCTTCACAAAATACCCCATTAATCTGAGCCATAAACCTACAGCAAATTCTCACTTCTAAGAATAGGAACACACCACCACACTGCAATATCAAGGGAAGTGCCCAAGTTAAAACAAATCAGCCAACAGGTTTACCAGTGTGCTATGGAGTTTTGCATTTCTGGGATGAGATGCCTTTACCTTCGTCTCCTCTCTCTCCTTCACCAAGTTTTGATATGGAAGGAGGAAAAATGAGTCATGGAGCATGAATGAGTGGCTCATACTAGAAAGGGTCAAAATGGATCTTTAGGTAGAATGACTAGACAGAAGATTTCTTCCTGAAACTGGGTAGTCACAAAGTTCATAAAGCATATACCTTCTTCTTCAATAACAACAAACACATCAGTTCTGCAAACACCTAGAGACCAATAATTCTAAGGAATGTAAACACTGCACTAATGCAATGTGTTAACATACTGCAACAAGCATTTAATGTCAGATCATCCTCTATGCTCTAGGAGCACAACAATAATACAGGCATGACCTGAGAACTAGATGTGTAGTGCCGAACAACAAAGCCCTTGTGCTCTTCCCTTCCATGCTGGGATCTAAGAATGAATTCCTAACTGGGTGTTATACACAGACTAGGTTAGAAGGGGCTCAGAAGTTTCTTTTAGTGCTGAATGTGCTATCTCCTCCACTGTTTTCATTCAACAAACATGTCACCAGGTCCCAGGCTCCCAGCCAGCCCCTTACACTGGCTGCCAAACACGATTCCAAGAGTCCTCTTCACATAACCATATTTCCTGGTGTCTGTGGCTTTTTTTTTTTTTTTTTTTTTCTTTGAGCCCTGGCCCTCTGCAGAAGGGAAAAACCTAAAAGCTTCTGGAAAGAAGAGCTCAACCTGCTCACGTTTCTCCAACTACTTCTACCCAACGAGCATTGCTCTTCTGTTATGAACTAACAGTGTTAAGACAAATTATTGCAAGCAGAGATCTCATGATACTTGCTCTACCACTCCCCCTGTTACAACCACATATGTTCAGACCCCACATCATCTATTCGCATTCCCAACTCTATTCTGTATGGTCAGAAGAATTGTGATTCATCCACAGGACAACTCTGTCACCTTCTGAGGAGAAGAAAGGGCTCCTCTCCTTCTACAATCGAGTTTGGCATCCAGCTTCCTCATTCACCAAGATAGATTATAGGTCACTGGTCATTCGGGTGTCTTCATTCTTCTATTACTGACCCAAAAGCTTTGCAATGAAGTATATTTGCATAGTTGTGGTGTCCTATATGATGGGGTATATGAAAAGATAATGCCTCATAAAGTCACATTGGATCAGAGATGCCATGCCTGAAAAGTACTTTTTGGTCTACAAATCATCTAACGTAACTGTAACATCTAGAGGGTGCAATAGATGTGTGCTTGACCCTGTGAACCAGATTCCTGTGACCTATCTCAGGATTCCCTGGGGAAAATGGAATGATGTCTGTTTTGTTAACACATGCTTCTACTACATCTTAATTAAGAACATAAATATTTCATCATAGAAATGTCTACAAAATCAATAAACTCAAAAATAGGAAAATAAACTGGAACTTTAATAAGAGGAAGTTATGCGTGAATTATTCCTTTTCATTAGATTGTTAATTCCTACTTCTTTAAACATGCCCCTAACTCACTATGGCCCTAAGAAATACTAATAAAAATTAATACAGGACACTGTATACTCCCAAACTAGAACTATGAGGGAGATTACTATGTCAGACACAGACTCCCAACTCAGAAGACTTCGGTTTATATAGACATTAGTTTTTTAGTGCCCTTAAAATTGGACTGACCATCTGTACCACAGAAATGAATCCTGGAATAAATTAAATTAATTAAGTGCTCACACAGGCAGCAGATCCTCTGGAGACAAGGGGTTGGGGGGGGGGGGCTCCTATCTTGTACTTGAGAAAGCTATGGGAAAGATCCAATAGGAAGGTGCTCAAATATTTCAGGTTAAAAACTTAGAGATAACAGGTAGACAGACAGACAGACAGACAGACAGACAGACAGACAGACAGACAGACAGATATAAGATCAGTGGGTGGACCAGAATGGGAAAGTGAGTAAGAGGGTACAGACATACATACAGAGAGGGTGGGTAGGCAGGGGATGGATGGACATACAGACAGTCAGGAGGATGAACAGCAGAATAGATGGTTTAAGGCTCTCTGTGCCATAGCAATATAATGTGCTCCAGCCATGTCTTAGGATCCCCATTTTTTAGCCCTTCATCTTGCCCTTCTATTATCAGTGATCCAAAACCCACTGAGAAAACAAAACTCATCTATTTACCTTAAGTATAGATTTTAAAGGGGGGGGGGTTAACAATACATCCCTAAGCACTCAAGAAAGACATTTTCTTTACATAAAGGAGGAAGAAAATAAAGAACAGTTGTTATTAATGGCACTAGAATCTATAGCATCAGAAAAAAAAAATGGCAGTTCTTCAAACTCTATGCGTGGAGGAGTTTTTAACCTGAAGCTGAAAATGAGAAATTAATTTCCAAGTCTCTTCTCTAAGAGACAGCTTTTAAAAAGGTATTAACCTACATTTGGAGATTAATGCAAACACAGCCATCTTATTTTAGTGGGTACAATCCAACTTTTATTAAGACAAAGACAGATTCACAGTAATTAAGAGCTTGTCCAATACCCAGAGTTTTATGACTCTAAATATTAGCGAAGCTGGCATTCTTACCAGCTGCTCCTCAGAGCTGCAGCATTATAAATCCTCAGTGGTAATGAAACACCAGCTAAGAAGAGGTTGAATAAGTCTAATTTAAAAACCAGCCTTCCCATGGAGAGCTACACTAACTTTAACATAATGTATAGCCCCTCTTAGAACATTAATAGCACTGGAGAAAGGTGAGCCTTTTGAGATTTGTTATTAAGGAATCCCAAAGAAGATAAACAAACCCCAGGAAGGGTCTTTAACAAGGTTGAACATTGAGAGGCTCCCTGTGCCTAAGTCCAGGAATTCCTTGTTGATTTGAGCATGAAAAAGACAGTACACCCACGCTGCCCCCACACTGTGCTAGCAGTAGCTCACCTGTGAGACACATCCTGAACACCATGCACTGTTTAAACACTGCAACAAAGTCACCAATACTGTAAGCACATAGTCACAAACACATACTTCAAAGAGGTCCCGAAAATCTTAAAGTACCTCAATAGGATATCCTCCACTGCTACCTAAGTACATTTCTAGTTTGGTGTTCTGTTTTTGCTTTATTTTTCTAAGGCACTGTGGCACCAGCCTGGTCATCAATTCCTGGTCCTCCTAACTCAACCTCCCATCCTCCTGCTTCAACCTCCCAAATGCTAGACTGGTAAGTTTATAGAGGTAACACACCTAAAGTGGTACTGTTTAAAAGCTGTGACCTTGACTGCTCTATTCTGGGAGATTAGTCAGCAGTACCTTCAAACTTCTCAGCCACAAGGCTGAGAAGACATTCTCTAGGTATCACCAAAATACTGACAACTTGTCATCACTTTTCCAGGCTTCATAAAATCAAAAAGCCTCACACATATTTCTTCTGTACTTAAAGGCCACCAGGGAATTAGTCACAGACTGACTGTATTATAGCTCAAAAGAAGTCTCCTCTCTGATGTCTCATTGAATTTGCTGCCCACTGAAATGCCAAGGTCTGGCTATCAACAGCCATCACTGAAAAGAGGTCTGTCCTATATACCCAGGGTATCATGTTCTCTAGTCCCCTGGGGACCACAGCCACTTCCCTACATCCTAAAGGCATGAACAGATAAAGGCACGGAAAGGTGGTAAAAGAAGAAGGAGGAAAAAAACACATCACAAAAGCCACTAACAATAGAAATCAAGCTGACAAATACCATAGGCTCTGTTCTCAGCAGACACACAACAATAGAAAGCCATCCTGGAAAAACTGGTACTTGCCATTCTCTGTCTACAGCCACCTAGCCCTCTGAGAAACAATGTACTCTCCCCGAAAGCACAAACTTTGTGGAATCAAGACTATGCCAGCTAGAAGAAAATAACAGATGCACCACACTTTTTGACTATTCAATGATAATGTCAGGATATAATAATTTTCTTTTAGTGGATTAAAAAAGATACCAAAATGAACAAAGTGGTTTTTATTTTAAAAATTTTGCTTTTATTCTCCATAAAATCATTTTCTTTATTCCAAGAGAAAAACGGTGCTCTTGACCATTACCACTTAGGAAATCAAACTGGAAAGAAAACAAAATTGAAGGGCCTGGGAGGCAGCTCAGTCAGATTTAGAATTCTACTTAGATAAGAAGAAGGTATGTGACAAGTTGACAAGTGCTCCACGGATACCTAAAAGCCGAAAAATCTCAAGGCACTGACTACAAAGCCCGCGAAACATTTAAAACTCCATCTGTATAAAGCACTCAGACACACAGATGAGAAATGGCAAATGAAAAGGTTCTGCAGAGCATAAACGCTACACAAATGTTAGCTGTTAATAAAAATAACAACAGCTACTGCTTGCCTGCCATTTGCCATGGGTCAGGTGGCATGCTGATCGTGTCACGTACATCTCTTTGTTGAACTGAGCTACTCAGCGATGTCACCTCCATTTATAACTAAAAAAATGAAGCTCGGGGAGGTTAAATTACTCCACCAAGGCCATGCAAGTGACAGCACTGATTTAATCAAGTCTTTCTGTGGAAGACTGAGTTGTGAAGCCACTATGGACAAGGCCAGTGTTTGCTTCTCCAGTCATCACTAGTGTTGCTTTGCATGTGAAGGCCTTCCCAGGTAATCAGATCTGGCTTTGACCCTGTATTTCTGATGGGTATTGGAGACTTGCAGGCATTTTCCAAGACCACATCTCCAATGTCTACAAATTATACTGTCATGTTAGTTTCAGAAAACCCCAACAATCTCATGTGGTCTGAAGCTACAGGCAACCTCCCTTCCCCAAATAATGGCGTAAACACAATAACAATCTAAGCCTACGGCTATTTGGTATGATAAACAATTCAGACTGAGGTTCTAAATGGTGCCTAGGGCAAGGCTTAAATACATCTAAGAATTTTTTCTCTGTATATTATTCTCGTTTCAACTTTATTAATGAATAAACACAGATACTGTTGGAGATACTGCAGGAAGCTGAGATAAGAATTCTTGCTGTCTCCATGCCTTTCCCAAGACTTATGAACAACATGAGTTCATGACTTAAGCCAGCTTACTTTTGTGGGAGCCTTAGTTTCTGGGGAGATACTTAAACAAATATTACCCACTACTTACAAAGACTAACAGCGAAGGGCGATTCTACCCAAGGAACCAAGAGCATAGTGGGGGTATTTACAAAACACAGATGAGGATTACTGACAGAAGTGTGAGTGACCCCAAAGCAGCCTCACTACCAGACAGTCTGACCCCAGATTGGATGACTATTTCCCTATGACTGCATAGACACAGTCCGCCATTCAGTTAACCTTCTACCAACCATACAGTCAAGCACCTCTCAACACTATGTGGGCGGCAGAATTTCTTAAAGATGACCAAATGTACAGGAGAATTAGCTGAATAGTCCCCTCCTATGAGGAAATTTGGATAGTAGACATGTCAAATCATGAGGGATGCTAACAAGTAGCCACAGCTGCTGTGATGCAGATGATGGTGTGTTGCTCAGCAGACAGGCACTTTCTTCATACAGAAGGTAATAAAGTGGGCACACACATACACACACACGTATATGTTTATATATAAACAGGCATTCAGGTGGTTCCAATTTCTTTTTACAAAACCAGAGAAAATAGCAGAGAAGATAATGAAAGAGTACTGGGTCTCTGAGAAGATGATAGAAACCTGTAGATCTTAGCTCAACCTAAGAAAGCATAAGAATCTCAACCTAATAAACTCATAACAACAAAACACCTAAATTTAAAAAAAAAAAGGTTTAAAAATTATTAGTGAAGACTATTACAAAGAAAAACAGAAAGAAAAATATTCTGGAAATCAAGCCACTAGAAAACAAATAGAGCCTGGGGCTCAAATTTGCACACAAAGAACAAGCAGGAAAAAATAAAAACTTACACGATATGGCTGTAATAGAAATACTCAAGAACTGATGTGATGATCAGCAGTTAAAAGTTGTACAGCTCTTGTGGAGGACCCAAGCTCAGCTCCTAGCAGCCAGGTCAGGTAGCTTACTATGACGGTAACTACAGCTCCAGGGGAGCTCACAGTCTCATCTACTCTCAAGGAGCACTGCACACTCCTGTACATACCCAGAGACAGACACATACATGCACACTTAATTAAAGATAAATAAAATTGCAAATTTTTTAAAAAGAACCACCAAAGAAATGTAAGTAATGATCATTTCTTGAGGCAGGTTCATCCTATAATACTGATAATATGCCCAATCTATAAGCTATATGGCAATAAAACATCAGCATAAATTAACAAATGCTGTCCTTATTCTACAACTGAGGATGTACTGCCAGAATTACGGGGGTGAAGACTTTAGGTACAAGTAAGTTGTTATTTGGTTTGTTTGTTTGTTTTGTGGGATTAAGAACACACAATTAAAATTTTCTATTAGATAAAGCATGGCCCAATGTAATGTACTAACATACTGCCATTAAGTTATCAATTATGAAATTATGTAACAAAACAGGACATTACTTAGGACCTTTGGGGGACTTCTGTTTTAATTGTGAAGGATGTTTTTGTTATTTGAAATCCTACTATCCAGCTGAGACAGACTTAGAACTCACTCTGTAGCCCACCTACTTCACTTGGGGTCCTCCTTTCTCAGCCTCCTGAGTCCTGGGATCAGAGTCATGTGTCACCTAACCAAGCTATTTAAACGTTAAAACAACCCATTAATTTGTTCTTATGACTATAACACCATAAGGTAAACAGTCACACTACACATAAATTCTAGAAGTAATTGCCTGAAATCAAACAAAGTTTTTCTTCAAAAAAAAGTTTTGATTGATAGAACTATATCTGTGCATATGCATGTGTGTGTATGTTATTGATCAGAATCACAGAGAGGAGAGCAATTCTCACACTCTCCTCCCATGTGCCCTCTGCAATAGAGAAGGTAGAATAAAGAAATGACAAAGAGGAGGGGAGGGAGCAAATAGATAGATAGGATGAAGGTGGGAGACAGAGGGTAGACGTTATAAATGGTTAATATTTAAATTTTTGCCTAAAACATTTCACCTCTCAAAAAAATGTTAACAGTGTTTGAGTCCTTTTGGAAACAAAATGGTATAACCTCATTTCACACACAAAAAGAAACCCACAGATATTTGCTCTGTAGTTCACAAAAGGATTTTCCATGCTTTTTCTACCAGGAAACATTCCAAAAAAAAAAAAAAATCCAATGTTCATGCAATTTTTTTTTTTAACATTCCATAGCTAGTAGACACTGGCCATTTTCCATGACACTGAGCAGAAAGTGAAGATTAAATCTCAGCTAGCTCTGAAATTAATTCTCTACAGCTGTTGAAGGCGCTTCCATCTCAGAGAAGGGTTCAGCTGACTAGTTCCAACGTGTCTCTTCCAAAAGAAAAATATGATTTGAAAAATTAAAGGCCACACCAAGCATCTACCAACCTGCACACATTTTGTGTGTTCTCAAGGAATGTCTTTATTTGAATGCAACGTGTCCCATTTTCATTTAAAAAGAAAGTATCACTGAAGTGTCTCTTTGGCAATAATAAATTAATCAATGGAAATCTAAGTATTAAATAATATTAATTTTTAAAAAGCCCTGCCAGGTGTTGTGGCATATGTCTTTAAACTCAACACTTAGGAAGCAGACAGGTGAATCCCTGTGAGTTCAAGGTCATCTTAAACTACAAGGTCATTTTAAACTACAAGGTCAGCTCAATCTACATAGAGAGTTCCAGGCCAGCCAGAACTACATGGTGAGACCTTGCTTCTATTCCCCATCAAAATGGAGGGGGGGAGGGAGGGAGGGGGGGAGGGAGGGAGGGAGGGGAAAAAGAAAGTCGGCCTGCCTGTCTCAAGACAAGGTGTCCACACAATTGATGCATTCTCATAAACTTCATCATCAAACACTTCCCTAAATCCAGAACAAAGCTAGTCTTTAAAGTGTGTTTTTTGTTTCTTTATTTTTTAGTTTGCTTTTCTGAGAATACTCATCGTTGTTTTCCAGTGACTGGTTTGATGTAGCCTTGTAGAAGTCTTTAAGGAAAGAATAAATGAAACAATCAGAATGGCAGCCATGCAAAGCCAGCACATAAAAAAATGAACTTCCATGTTCCCCCAGAGGACACTCCCCCTATGAACCTCACAAATTCCCTTCCTCCTCACTCAATGCTCCTGTCACAAGCATCAACAGGCTCCTCCACTTAGGGACCCACTTCAAAATCACCACATATATTTCACAGGGACATTTAGGGATCTAGAATCCCTCACTGGGGAACTGTAGGCTCTATCATTAAGGTGCATCCCAACCCTCTTTCGACTTCTATTTTGAGATAGATCGAGCTAAATTTTCCAGGCTGGCCTGAAATTTGTGACCTTCCATACACAATTGCAAAGGAGCTGGGATTACAGTGTGTGCTATCACACCCAGCAGTATATAGAGTTTTATTGGGTAAACTGTGTTTAACAGATCATGTTAAACTGGAATCAGCCTGGAAAGAACTCCAGTTCAATTGGAAAGGAGTGTGGTCTCAGTATGGTGGAATTTTGATTTTTAGAAATAATCAAATGGATTCCAAAGTATATAGGGGGAGGAGACCTAGAAATAGTCAAAACAATCTTGGAAAAATAGGAATGTGAACATTAATGTACTTCAGAATCAGTATAAATCTAGATGATCATAAATGTGTGACTTTATGATACCGAGGCAATTCACACGATGATTTTTGTTTCTTTTTTATTTCCTGACTCTAGAGTGCTTTATGAGGGCTGGGTTCACCACTCACCCACCACCGTGATAAGCTCAGGCACACAGTCTAACCTGAAAGAAACCAACAGCACCATGTCCTGACTCCAAAGCAAAATCAACTGGGGTAGAGAAGGCAGAGAACAGGGTTTTAAGTGTTGTGAAGGTATGTTTAGTAATGGGAACTCTGAAACCTTAAGTAATTCTTCTCTGTAGAGTACTAAAAGCTTACAAACATTTACATCTATTAATCTTTGGGAGTTTGGGTATTTCAAGAAAGGATTTCCCGTTACCTAAACTGACCTCAGCCCCACAATGAAGAAAAAAAATTCTCATCTTCCTGCCTCTGCTTCCCCAAAACTGAAATTAAAGGACTTTACAAAAACCAAGCAAGCATTCTGCCATATGAGCTACATTTTTCAAATCTTCTTTGTAAGTTCCAAATTCTGATGACTTTTTCTAACACTATTTCTAGTGTAGTCATTTTAAGAGATTTTAGCAGTTGCTAGATATTTATCTAAATTGCAACAAATCATTAAAATGTGGTTATAAATGAAGCATAAACCTACTCTTTAACAAGCATTTCCCACCCCACTTTCTCTCTGAGTGATAATGAAGGGTCCTTTATCCAGTTACCCATTCACTGTTCACATCCATGTTTGTGGACACTTACCATCCGAGTCTGAAAACATAATTTGAAATTTTTTTTGTGAATCTGTGGAGAAAAATGACTGAGGGATTCTGAGCCTATTAATATTTATCTCTAAGCGGTAACATTCAATCAAATCTTTTTCATTCAGCTCAGCAAAACAAACCCGAAAGCTAACCAATTCTGTAACCTTGAATTCTGATGGTACAGTAATTTTGCTTTCTGCGTCTTTAAAAGTGCATTGTTTTCATTTCTGTGCAGAAATGCTGATTCTAAAAGTCATGAGACAACATTTTACTAGACTACATTTTACAATGAGAGCAAAAAAAAAAAAAAGAGAGAGAGAGACTGAACAGACAACTCTTTCACCAGCCCAGTGATGAAATGCTTCGTGGACTCTTGAACAAGAGCATTCTTCGAAATAACAAAAACTCAATGTACAGATTTATACAGGTCTATGCGGTAGTCCAAATGAGCGATGTCCCCTACAGGCTCAATTTGAACACTTGGTCCCCAAGTTGGTGATGCCATTTGGGAAGGCTGTAAAACCCTTAGGAAGTATATCTCAGTGATTCGGCCCTGGCTTTGGGGGTTTATAGACTCCCCCACTCTCTGTTCTCTTACTATTTCCTGTATGTGGATGAAAATGTGATCAGCCCGTTTACAGATCCTGCTGCCACCATCTTTCTAGACTCTTCAAAACTGTTTGTAAGCCAAAGTAAACCCTCTCTTTTCTTATTGCTTTTGGTATTTTATCATAGCAACAGAAAGCAGCTAATACCATCTATATTAGGTGGTTCTTCAACACTTTATTCAGTTCCTAAACATTTATAAAACTACAGATAGTTGAGGGCTGAAAATACATATATATGAACCAAGAAACAACTTAATCATTCTCAGAAAGGAAACACGGCTCACTCTTGGGGCTAAGACTACTGGGTATATTCTTATTTGCTAGATTCAACCTATCCACGAAACTTCCATAGATTGGTTCCACCTGTGTCCTCCTCACACAGAGCTACAAGTGTCTGGTGTGGTAGATGACTACACTTCCCAGCCTCCTTGGCTTGATTTCATCCATAGTCCAAGAAGCAAAACTAGGA
The DNA here is from genome assembly GCA_033318265.1 of Phyllotis vaccarum. Classification (NCBI taxonomy): domain Eukaryota; kingdom Metazoa; phylum Chordata; class Mammalia; order Rodentia; family Cricetidae; genus Phyllotis; species Phyllotis vaccarum. The sequence goes on along the minus strand of JARWLC010000017.1, from coordinate 40,560,138 downwards.
TCACTCACCCATTTCACTAAACTCCCATTAGACTCTAATGAGCTGAAGCCAACAAACCCGAATGCAAAGTTCAACAGTCCACTATTTACACACTAACTCGTTCATAGCACCCTATCACCAAATCTGATTTCTCCTTATTACACACCATAGGCAGAAAAGGCTTGGCTTTAGCCAAGGGTCCTTGTAAGGCTCTATGAAATCCAACAACAATGAGACACCAAGAATTACAAAAGCTAGCATTCTCTGTTCTCAATACTTGGTACAAGCGACGCACACATATTTGTTTCAGTCTTCACAAATACCTCTGGCAGGAAGGATTATCATTCCACAGTACAAATGTAGAAATCTGACCCTAGTCACATGACTAACAATGGGGATGCTCAAGTTGGGAAGTAAGCAGCCAGATTTGAAGCCCTACCAAACCAATTTTAAAAATACAACTAAAGTTCCCATTTCCCAGAGATAGGAAATTATTCCAATATAGAAGGTTATATATTATTTCTGAAAAGGTTTCAGAGAGTCTTACGGCCTATGTAACATTCCATATTCACGCAAGAACAAAGTTTTATTCCAACTGGCCAAGGCTAAGTGGTAGGGTTTTCAGACCAGCTTTGTGAGTGATGAAGACAAGTGTTGGTAGATAACAAGAGGGAAAACAGACATTCTTGTAATGTCTCTGCCCCAAAACTACAGGTCATGATTTCCTTCAGTTAAGTAGATGTGCTTTTGACATTGACATATTCCAGGAGGAAAGGGGCAACTGCTGAACTCTTCAAAAGGCAAAGGACTCCTACTATCCCTCAATGGCTCAAGTGAAAATACGAGAAACGGTTTCACAAACATCGTAGGTTGTTCTGAACAGTGTCCGCTTTAGCAACCAAGTTGAGTTTCCTGTTTTGCTCCAACCTCTTTGAAAGGAACACAAGTACAGGCAAATGAACTATTAAAGATCATAGAGCTACATAACGGTAATAAGAGTCCGTCTATAACTGGCCAAAATGCAAAGCTTACGTGATGGAAGGCTGTCCTTCCATAACACAACTGCCAGAGCTAAGGTTCAGGAAAAAATCACAGAAGAAGGCATGGAAAGATTGAGTCAAGGGATGCCCATTGCTAGATACTGTCTTCTAGATGTGCAGAAAATCTGAACTCATCAAATCTTAACAACATTATTGCCTAAACAAGATCCACATAATAAGCAGACCAACATCAGTGAGGGAAATTTCTTAAGGTCCCTTCCCTAAATTGAGAACTCCAGCCAAAATCAATGACCACTGAGGGAGGAAAGAATCAGTTTTATCCAGGGATGAGCTCAATGATAGGTCATCCAGTTCTAAGCGCTCATAGTACTGTGGCCCTGTTACTTTCTTTCTCAAAAAAACTTTATACTCATTTTTGTCTGTGGTTCATTGGAGATGATAGTAAATCTCACTCCAAATACACTAGACAGCCTGGTCCCTGTCCCATATTAACAGCAGAAGGGTTTGGCTTCTAAACAAACATATTTCTCCTTAAAGGCAATATATTGACCTCTCAAAAAAAAAAAAACCTTTATCCTATCATTCTAGAGTTTAAATGCTATGTGTCCCTACAATTATCTCATTTCAAAGAAAAATGCCTTTAAGCATTTCTAATACATGTACTTATGAATTTGCTCAAAAGATAAACTGGGCATAACTTTGGTTAAGAAAGAATTTTTCATTTCAACAAATGATTCATAATAGTATTACAAATGGCCAAGTCTCTATTTCATCCTAAACTTGGGAGTCAATTCTCACACAGATCTTTGAGAACACATCATTATATCAAATGAAGCATGCCTGTACAAAGAAATTTTGCCAAGAGCTAGCCTTTGATTCCTGTCCTATACAGCCTTGAGAATTTTATGTTTAATCACCACCAGCTTGAAAACATATAACCCTTAAGGGGTTCCTTTACAATTTCTTAGGCTGTAATTTTTAAAGTATAGGTCTCAGCTCAAATGTATCGATATTTTTAGTAACCTGGCATGGTAGCATGTGCCGATAATCTTACTATTTGGAAGGCCGTGACAGAAGAATCTTAAGTTTAAGGGCAGCCTGAGCAGTGTAAAAGGCAATCTCCAAAATTAAGAAAGAAACTTGCTAATTCAAAGTCCTCCAAACAGGTATCTTCTCTCTCCTGGCAGAGATACAAGATTACAAATATTCAGATAGCCAATCTATTCTCTTCCATTTTTCTTACAAACATTACCATGCCCAATTACTAAACTCTGCCATTTCTTCAAGAAGTCTTCTTGAGCTATGATGCTGATACTGTCTGATCATCAATTTGCATGCCATTTCCTTTTAATTGGATTCCACCCAAACAAAATTACAGCTGTTCTGTCTAGGAAAGAATAAAGAGAATTTTTTTTTTCCCTTTTCAACAATGCCAGGGTCCCTAGCAGGGAATCAAACTGTCACTGCATTTGCCATTAATTATCTTGAGCTGCACCACTGTTTCCTTCCACCATAAAGCCCTGAACCATACTCTTTCCCCTGTGATTAACAGCAGTCATGATGATGCCTTTACCTCCAATGAATCAACACCATGGGGAGACGTAGGAACCAAGCATATGACAAGCAGTGGCAAGAATGCTTTAAGCACAACATGTAATTCAGAGAGTTCCTAAATAAAACAGGAAAATGCTGAAGTTGAAAGCCCCTCTTATAAATCTCAAGGGAAATGCTCGCTCAGCCGCCCCCCCCCCCCTGCCTGTGGTCCGGACAGGTTTCCTGACACCAAACCAGGAGGTTAGGACAGATACCCCCAATCTCTTTAGTGTGATTTTTTTTTTTTTTAGACAATCATGGTGAAACGCTTAATGTACTCTATGGAACAACTCCCCTGGCAGTTAAAACTGTAAGTGCACTGGCTCTCAATCTCTCAATAGGTCACGACCCCTTTGGCAAACCTCTATCTCCAAAAAAATTTATTGATGTGGGAATGTCTTTCTGTATGCTGTGAATAGCAATCTTTAAATAAAGGAGCTGTTTTGGGCCATGACAGGCACCACAGAAAAAGTAGGAAAGGAAATCAGAGCTTAGGTAGGAGGAGCAGGGTGGAGTCAGAGACAGACTGAGTCAGAAGCCCAAAGGAGCAACATGTAAGGAACACAGGTGAGCCACTGGCAGATTAATGAAAATGGGTTGAATTAAGATGTAAGAGCTAGCTAACAATGTGCCTGAGCCATAGGCCAAACAGGATGAAGTTAATATAAGCGTCTAAATCATTTCTAGGGGCCTGAGCAGCAACAGGTGGCTAAGGGGTCTGGGCTGCAGGTCTGTGGGTCTGGGCCTCTGGCCGCCCAGGACCAAGAAATCTCATTGTAACAATTTATATTACAATTCTTAACAGTAGCAAAATTATAGTTATGAAGTAGCAATGAAATAATCTTCTGGTTTGGAAGGGGGTGTCATGACAACACAAAGGCTCGCAGCACTAGGAAGTAGAGAACCACTGCATTAGTCTAGCCTTCACATTCAGGATAAGAACCGGGATGCAAGCAATTTTCCAGTCTTGTATAAGACTCAGTTGAACCTATGGTATCTGTCTTTTAAAACGCCAAAGCTTCAAGTATGAAAAGGGAAATTATATCTTTTTCAATATGACTCTAGAGAGTAGAAAAAGAACAAATAGGTTCTAGAAATCCTCAAAGAATCTTCCTCGTTATAAAGCAGAAATGAGGAATCCACAGAGCCTTCCCTCATTATAAAGTTGGAATTAATAAATACAACATCAGTGTTACCTACAAAGGCAGGCCATTTCAAATCAGGGCCAAGAAGATGATGGGTCTGGAAGACCATGAGAAAAAAATGCAAAGAAAAAAAGGTTGCCAAAGATTACCCCAATTTCTTCAAACGCTGAAATTCTACAAAAATAACTAAGCATTTGTTACAATGCAATGACTATGCTTTTAAACAGTAGTAGCCTCCCAACACACACAAACAGGCAAAGAGAGAATGTGTTCACAGTAAACAATTCATTGTGCAAAGAATTGGGAGTGGGAGGACATTATGGAAAAATGTTGCCTGAATGAAATGGCCCAGAGGCATTCCTGTCACCCATTTCTTTTTTTTAAAGGACTTATTTTTACAGTATGAGCATATGTGTGGGTATGGTTGCTGCACAAGTGCAGTGCCTGGAGAGGCCAGAAAAGGACATTGTATCCCTGAATCTGGAATTACAGGTCCTTTGTAAACTTCCTGAAGTGGGTGCTGGGAAATGACCTTTAACACTTTGCAAGAGTATCAAGTCCCTTTTAACCCCCTGGACCATATCTCTCCAGCCCATTTCTACCATTTAATGGACATGAAGAAACTTGCTAATATAGTGAACAAGCTTGAGAATGTATCCATCACTATATGTGATGATGAGGCTGCCTTGTATCCTTCCCAAATGAAAACCCTGTGTTTCTTTGAAGAGACACTGCCCTGGTAAGTATCCCCCAAGCGCTCCTTAACCTCTCTTCATTCTACTGCTGTTGACTTTTCACTTAAGAAGGGATAGTCACTGAATGTAACAGAGAACCTTTCAAAGATCAGAAGCAAATATGGACAGCTATGCCTGACTGAAGTGCAAAGGTAATTTCGTGGGAAAGAGATTGTCTCTTCAACAAATTATGTTCCAACAACTAGCTAGCCATATGGGGGGAAAAAGTATTTCCAATCTACACTTCCCCATGTAGGAAAAACGTAGAATGAATCACAGAGCAAAATGTAAAAGGCAGCAATGTAAACATTCTATCTAAAAACAACTTTGTGACTTTTAGGCAGATTTCTTAGTTTTGATACCAAAAGCATGATTCATAAAGAGCACACTGATATTTGGACTTCATCAAAATGTAAGACTTCTGATTTATTTTTTCATTGTCAACATTTCTGGCATTCTGCCTGGAAAAAAAAATGGGTACTAAATGAATTAGGTTTTTAAACCTAACTTTTTTTAACCCCTACTTTTCGAAGTACACTGTTAAACATGAAAATGCAAACCATAGGCTAGAAAAATATAACCACAAATGAAAATTTTGCTAAAACACTTGAACAAGGAAAGGAGAAATAACTGTAATTAAGAACATACACTACTCTTCCAGGGGACCAAGTTCAGCTCCTACCACCTAAACTAAATGGCTCAATGTTATCTGTAACTCCAGCTCCACAGGATGTGGTGGGATTCAGGTGTCAGCTGATAAGGTCTAAAGACACTTATCCAAGATCCCAGGCTCCTAAAGGGGGAGAGGCCAAGCCCATTCAAAGGGGGCTGCTGAATGAGTTAAGATGTAAGAGCTAGTTAGCAATGTGCCTGAGCCATAGGACAAAGAGCATGAACTTAATATAAGTGTCTGAGTTATTTCTGGGGGCCTGAGCAAGCGGTTAAGGGGTCTGGCATGGCAGGTGTGTGGGTCTGGACCTCTGGCTGCCCAGGGCAAGAAACCTTATTGCTACAACGGGACATATGCAACACCCTCTTAGCCTCTACGGATACTCACTCACGTGGTATACACTCACAGATATGCATACACAAATGTAAAAATTAGTAAGTAAAAATAAATCTTTAAAACAAAGCCTCATGGCCTTGGGGCTAGGGAGATAATTCAGTGGTTAAAAGTACTTGCTATTCTTTCAAAGGCCCTAAGTTCAGTTTCGAAAACCCATTTTGGGCAACTCACAACTTCCTCCAACTACAATTACAGAGAATCCAACTTCCTCTCCTGGCCTTCAAATGTATCCAGACAGGTGGGCCATACAGCTCCACATACATATGTCTTAATTAGGTTTCATTGCTGTGAATAGATGCCATGTCCACTGCAACTCTTAAAAGAAAAGATTAATTGTGGCTTAGATGTTCAGAGGTTCAGTCCATTATCACCACGGAAGGGAACAAGACAGCATATAGGCAGACATGGTGCTAGACATTTGAGAGTTCTACATCTCCATCAGCAGCCAGGAGGAAGAGAGACTCTTCCTGGCTTGAGCTTCTGAAATCTCAAAACTTATCCCCTGTGACACACTTCCACCAAGGAGCAGAGCACACACCTATCCAACAAGCCACACCTCCAATAATGCCACTCCCTATGAGTCTATGGAGGTCATTTTTATTCAAACCAACAGGATGTTAATAAAAAGAAAATTAAGGGCTGGGTGAGTGACATATACCTTTAGTCCCAGCAATGAGGACACAAGGGAAGGCAGATCTCTGCAGGCTGTGGCCAGTCTGGTCTACACACTGAGTTATTTATAATATAATAAAACACTGTCTAGGAAGGGGAAAGGAGGACGAAAGTGAATAAAGTTTTGTTTTGTTTTTCTAAGTTTGACAGCTTTTCTGCTTATCTTCTTATAATTTACAGTCAAACAGAGGACTCGATCAAATTAGATATCACGAGATGTGCTGTGTGGACAGAAACATGGAGCACTGTAAGCACCAGGAAGGGGTAAGGTTCTCAACTGAAAGAGTAAAAATAGCTTCCAGAGGAAAGGTCACCAAAGCTGACATCTGGCCTGCAAGCAACATTAACAGGTGCATTTAAAAATTATGCCGTAGGGGGTATTTTTAATATTGAAAAGTGAATCTCACCATACGGTCACATCTCCTTTTCCATATATGATTTTCTGATAATGACGCTGTATTTTTTAACATAAAATACCACACAAAATGGGTACTTCATACTAAATACAAATACACTCTTTGAAAACACTCAGAACCTGTAATCTTTTCTCGCAGGATTGCAGCAAAGGCTGATTTTATTTCATTCGGTACAGAGGGGAAAAGGCAGAACTCAAATAAGGAACCAACCTAATAATTTGGTAATTTCCCCTCCGTTCTTACAGAGCTAGAAATAAATTGTGGAAAAATATGCTACAAGGAAGCACCAGAAAGACTTGTATAAATAGACTTAAAAGAGCCAATGAGCAAATGTCCTTAGACCTCCAAGTCTTTAAATTGATTCTACACTAATACATTGTAGACTTAACACAGAAATATCCAGAGAACCACAAATGAACACTCGTTTTCCCAGGAAAATGTTCCTCTGATAATTCTAATTTCTAAGACCAATAAAGAAAATAATTTATAATATGAATCATAACCTTAGAGGAACTCTGCATAGAAGTGAATCTAAAATAAGACCCAATCTTTCCACTAGTCCTCAAAACCAAATAGTAATTACAGAACACCTGCCCTTTTCTCTTCTCTGATTTTAATGTTCTATGAAGCCTAGCTCAGGCCCTGCTCTAAATGTTAAACTCATTTCTAAGCCTTCATTTTCATGTTAATTGCCTAAGGGCAAAAACAGGCCAAAGCAATGGGATGGAACCACATAAAATAAGTGGTCCATTTTCTCCCATTGAGTGTTGAAGGAATTTCAAAATAAGCAAGAAAGACTAATAGGACTTTATGTGGTGATGGCTACCTGGCCACAAAATAACTTGTGTGTCCCATGGCTCAGCCACCATGTTATTCTGGCAGGTTTAAGGCACACGCACCCCACCCCGCCCCCACACACACCCCAGTAAGGTGAAAGAAGGAACTGGACATGCAAAGCAAGCCACTAAGATCTGTATTGCCACAGAGACTAATTGTTATCAAATTTGCTACCACAGGTCAAATCTCACTGCTCAGTAACAGCCTGCACTGCTGTACAATTAGCAGACACAACCACGTTAAGCCTATGACAAGTCCTCCTATCCAATAACCAACATAAATCCAACAACTGAAAGGGAGGGTGTCATAACTGAATAGACTAAATTTTCCTTCATGGTCAGACCTTCTTTTTAAAGAGTAAGGCTATATTTATTACAAAGGCCTCTTGGTTAAGCTTTGGGCTACTTTCGATCTGTTGGAACACCATCACCAACTCACTCTCACACTTCAGCTGCACACAGTAATCTGCGGCTCCTGCTTGCTATTCAAGGTATAACAAGAAATAAATACTCAAGGTACTCCAATATGACCCTGGAACCTAACCGTCCTAAGAGACCAAGGCAGATGCCAGGCTACTGTTATCTCCAAGCCAAATGCCTCAGTCTACATTAATTGCCAATACATTTTATAACTACAGCATACAACAAGTAACAAGCTTAATTATAACAGTGGGCATTTTAATTACTTTTGGAAAACTAGCCAACAACCTGTGGTATACAGCTTCAAAAGCATGCAATCTCATAAGCTAATTAAAAGCTAAACCCTGACAAACTAGCTCTCACTGATACTCAGTTGCAAGCTTGTGTAAGATATATAAAGAAACAATTTAGAAATTACTCCTGCCAATTAGACTATTTATTCAGTTTAGTTCTGCTTTAATTTTTGACAATGAAGAGCAAAAAGGGGTCTTTCTGCAATTTAGAGAGACGTCCTTCAGCAGAAAATCCCCCCAAATAGTAGTTTAAAATCTTTGGCTATGGATTACTTTGAATCATCGCAAACTTACGTTGGTATTATTTAGTTAACCTGGGAAAGCTCTAGTATTTCCTAGAAAAATTTAAAGGAAGGGAGCTAAAACAGAAAAGACACTGTGTGCGGTGTCACTGAAGAGACATTAAATCTGCTCAGTGTGAACTGCTCAGAAATACACCTGTTCCCTGAGACACAGGAGTAGGGTTTGGCCCGTCTCTAATATTCTCACACTCTTCTTTTAATCAAACAGTTTGGGTACATGTTACTTAATAAAAGAAAAGAAAATCTTCATGGCAAGTACAGTACACACCCAAAGAAAATCCCCTTTCGGCACTTTCACATTGGAAGAGAATGTTTCTACTCAAACCAGACTCAAAGAAAAACACCTTGCTACTTGTACTGCTAAATGCTCCCGTGGGTGTTTTCAGAAATTCGTTATTTTTAGGAACTCTCAGGTATATTAAACTAACCCAATCTATGAGATCGGATAGGTGAGACTTACTCTGATGGTGAGAAGTTACAGGAAAGGTGGTATTGAGTGAAAAGTTTCCAAAGGTCCTGCACAACGCCACCCTGTTACCTCCCACAGACTAACTTTCTCCTCTAAGAACAACTGGAACTCCACCTGCTGAGGAGCCTAGGTATCTTGTGATTTATACAAAGCATCTACACAAAGCCCCCTCCTGGAATTCATACCAAGTACTTAAAACCAAATGTGGGAAAGACACAAAAGGAGCCTCAGTCAGGGTTAGTAAGGATAAAGCCACAGAGAAGGAATAACGTTGTCTAATCTTTCCTCTCTGCCCTAAAGCCAGTTCTTCCAAGGTAGTCATTCTAAACCTGGACACTTGCCAATCTTGTGCAACAATCCTGCAAAGGTTGCTCACTGAAACAACTCCCACCTCATCTGGCTTTTGTATCACTTTCCTGGCTCTCAGCAGGGAAGTAAGTACACTCTCCATATACAAGCGCCCAACCAGGGAGTGAAGGCCATCAGCTAAGTCACCAGGGATATCTGAGCTATTTGGTAGCCCTGATAAACAACCATGCAATAGTTTCTACTTGGCTTCCATTAAAAACCTTCACGCCTGTATTGTGACAAATGGAAAAAAATTCAGGTAGGGCTGAATACATATCAGAGATACATCTCAATGACCCCTCACAAAACAAATTCTACATCCGGGGGGTTGGGTCATCTTTGAAGAGATGTCTAAACCAAACTGTAGGCAAGCCTGCATGTGGAACATTTTCTTCATTGATGACTGGTGTGAGAGGGCCCAACCCACACTGGGCAGTGCCAACCCTGGACAAATGGTCCTGGATTTTATAAAAAAGCAGGCCAGTAAGCCGCTGTCTTCCATGGCCTCTGCTTCAGTTTCTGCCTGGAGATCATGCCCTGGTTTCCCTCCTTACTCTAACTAACCTGTAAGTCAATAAGCCTCCCCGAGTTGCTTTAGATCATGGAATTTGCCAAAGCAACAGAAACCCAGCTAGGATAGTATCAGCACCCAGTGTGCTTCTCTTTACTTTCATATAGTACTTACCACTTCTATAATAGAAAAAACAAGAATTCAAGAACGCGCATTGTTACTACACTATGGAATATTAACTCTGGTCAGATATATTTCTTAAAATAACTTAGCATAGGGTGAAAGCAAGTGACTAGCATCCTCATGAAATAGTGCCAAGCCTTTCAAGACTGGTGCACTGCAGACTGATGGATGACTCCCACCACACTCCCTCCAAAAAGAAGTGATTTTTGATCAATAACACCATCCATGATTGAACACCAGACTCCCATCTCAGCATGCTATAGATACTGCCAGTGTCTGTTTTCAGTCATCATCCAGAAGAAGAGAAAGTCTCAGAAAGGTTGTTTTTTCGGCCCCACGATAAACAGTTTAGGAAAGCTGATCAGTCTGACACCCTGGGATTTTTTTTTTTCTTTTCTGTTTGTGTTTCTGCAGATAACTACAAAGCACGGATATCAGGAAGGGCTTGCTAAGTTAAAACTCCACAGTGCCCTCCCTGAGCCATTCAGACTTGTCCTGAACAAACTGGCTTTCACAAAGAGATTCAAAGGATCAAACGTGTCACTCAACCCTCATTCACAGTCCATTTCTGGAAACCAGCCTACACAGCGGTGACCCACAGGAGGAGCTCTGCACTCAAGCCAGAAGCCCAGGTACACAGATACTGGCTAGTCTAGATTCAAAATCCAAAACATCACAATGCATGACTGTCTGTGATACTTAGTGATAGACTTACTGAACAAGGTAAGAGCTTAAACTGCTAAGTGAAGCCTTCCTTCTTTAATCAACATTTTAGTTACTCCTTATCATAAACACTGACTAACTGATACTAAAAACCAGATTCGGATGTATTAATTACACACGAATATGAAATTCAGGCTGTTTTGGGCACATGTGTTATTCCCAGGACCCAGACAAAGGCTTGAAAGACTATGTGTTTTCAAATAGTTACTAAACTTCCTCAGCTCTTACAGTAACTACCTACATGAGAAAACTAAAGATTTAAGATAGTTAAAGGAATTCTGGGAGCTTCGTTCAGCAGTACACTGTGTGCCTAGAATACCCTGGTGAGAGGTAAGGGGTGTAGCTCAGCAGTAGAGCACTTTCCTCTGTGACAGGTTGGGGCAGTGACCTAGTAATTAATACCTAAGGCACTAGGTTCAATTCCAAGCATGGTGGAGGGGGCAAAGTGGGAGGTATGATGAGATTTAAAGAGCATATTCAACACTGCACAAATAGAAAGTAGCAGCATGACATTTCACTTTTTGTAACATTTATTTTTATGTTAGGTGTATGGATGTTTTGCCTGCTTGTATACCTGCACTCCACTTTTCATGCCTGGTGCCAAAAGAGACCAGAAGAGGACACTGGATTCCCTGGAACTAGAGTTACAGATGATTGTGTGCACCATGTGGGCACTGGGGATTGAACCAGAGTGATTTGAAAGGACAACCAGTACTCTTAACAGCGGAGCCATTACTTCAGCCCCAGCATGACATTTCTTATATCAGCATATCCTTAGAACATAATTCTGCATATTTGTGGTTATAACCACTAGGTTACTGCATAGCTCAAGCAGTCCTTTACTAAGAGCCTATTCAAGGTTTGCATGGAATTAGGTGCTTACTATCTTCCTCCAGCAGTTGAGATGGATGATAAAACAAAGAGGTACACCACAGCTCTAAAACGAAAATTGCATTCATAGGAAGCAGTGTATCTTATGGATGGGGTAAAGTTGTACATAAAGAATGCAGATGAATATCGCTGTGAAAGCAGAGGAGCTAACTGCTGGACCCACTGCTAATCTCTTAAGAAGAAAAATAGAAAAACCTGCTTTGGAAAGTAAGGTGGCCAATAGAAAGCTGAACGCAGAGGCTAGTGAGGAGGCTTCACAGCAAAGACTCTTGGCACTAATTGTGACTACCCTGGATCCATCCCCAGCACAAGCTGTCCTCACACACATGCACACAAAATAAATAACTATGATTTTTAAACTTTTTACCAAAAGAAGTAAGTTCAAATCTAGGGTACCAGTGCCCTCCTATAATCATAACACCCCTTTGGGAAAAGAAGGCTGAAGACTGGAAAGGAGTTCGAGGCCAGTGTGAGTGACTAATAGACAGTTAAAGGCCAGCATGAACTACTCAGCAAGACTATCTCAAACCACCAAGTAGAGGAGACCTGAAGGCTGGTTTCGCAGCAAGGGCAATTCAAGTGTCCCTTACCAAGAAACAGGCAAAGATAGGGCAAAATTCCAAGAAAGAACCATCAAAGGTTGCAGAGGCTCCTGACCTGACCTCCTGCTTTCTGCCTTTCTTGTTAGTTTCTTGGGAACATACCAGCCTTTGTGTGTTGCTTATAGCAGAACTTTCCAGCATTCATTCACTGTGCGATATGCAAAGTATCACGTAACCAAATGAGCTAAAGTGTAATCTCATCACCCAACACTACAAAAGCAGCTGTGAACTCCTTCTTACAGGACAGCAGCTCAATTCAGCTGCACACCTGCAATTATTTAATGTCTAGTTAAACCTGTCTCCATTTAATAAATGACTGGATAATTACAAAGAGAATGGGGAGGGGAAAGCCATAAGCTAGAGAATTGAGAACCAGAGAGAATGGGAATTACATGACAAAAGTGGAGGGGGAAACCCACAAAAGGTTTGGAGAAGAACTATTTGGCACAAGTAAATTAATCGATTCAATTTGGTCAGTATTTTATAACATTTGGCTGATGCCAAGGACGGTGTCAGCTACTACAGAGGAACCAAGACTTCCATCACTGTGCTCACCAATCGCTGCACTATGCCAAAAGAGAACAGCAGAAGTCGGAGTGCTCACTTTCCAAGGTGGTTAAAAAGCTGCCCCATTTTGCCCTTTTCAGTTCAAGACAACACAGAAGCGTGTCCAATGCTTCATCTATCCCTGACTTAACGTGCCAGGATGATACAAATTTACAGGCTGTATCAAAAACTCATGTTCACTTACTGTTTCTTCCACCCCTATGCTCACCCATTACTTTCTGACTCCCCCCCTTTTTTTTCTTTCTTCCTAAATTAAATCACTTTCCTAAATGCCCATCTGGGAAACCAAATTGCCAACAGAAAAGAAGCGAAGGAAAAAGAAAAGGCAAAACTAGAGAAACTCCCACTGCTATGGACTGAAATCTTCAAAATTCAAGCTCTAATCTCTCATATACTCAGAATGGAATAGTTTGGGGGACAGGGTCTTCAAAGAGGGGTGAAGCTCAAATATAAGGACTTCAAAGTTGAGGCCTTAACCATCACGACTGTTATCCATCATCTCTAAACACAGGATGGGTGTCTAAACACAGATAGAAATACACATGGAAGCCTGCAAGCCCAGCAAGGCAACCATCATCCACGTAAGAAGAAGTCAAACCAGCCAATGATTTGCAGCATCCAAAATGTAAGACACCTAGCTCCGGAACCCTATTAGAGCATCTCTAACAAGACATACATACATATATGTGCACAGTCAGATGGACTGAACAGTCAGCAAAGATTTCCCACGCACAGACCTATGACACATTCATCCATTTCACCCTTGACACAGATGAAAAGCACACTGTCCGCTCGTACTTAGCTCCTACTTGCTAGACCATTCCCGGATACAATCCGATATAGCTAAAATCAATGGATTCATTTTCATCTGAATAAATTCCACTTTGATGATGCCCAAGGAACACTTTCATAGAATCCCTGGGCTCAATCATTTGGACTGACCATATATCCATTCAAATTTCTTTTTATAGAATTGTGCACTCGTTAAACACCTATTATTTATGAGAGAAGTTAAAATTTGGGGATGGCGTCTACTACTTATTAGTGCTAGAAGTATTAATACTATTACTAGTTATATTAACAAGCTGAACCAATAAAGGGGCAAAGGCAAAGTACAGTAACATACTGTTAAGAATATCCAACAATGGTTTTCAAGTTGGAGAAGAAAAAGGAATGCAAGACATTCTCCCCGCAGAAAATAACAGGAGATCGAAGTGACCTAAAACAGGAACAGGAGCTAGAAGAGCAAAGTACCAGCATGTACATCCCAGCTGTAAAATATAAAGAACATGGCCTCCTACAATGCCAGAGTCTATGCTCCTAGGCTTAATGGTCCTGAGAAGTAGGATTACAAAGGCATGCCATCACACCATTTTTGTGGTACTGAGGATGGCATCCCAGGGCTTCTGTATGATAAGCAAGCACTCTATAAACTGAGCCACAGCCAAACACCAACTCTGAAGATTTCACAGATAGCATTTCAATCAGACTGTTTGGAACTTTAGAAGGACCAGGATGATTGCACAAGTAAGCAGCCAAAGTAGCATGAATGGAGATGGGTTACCAAGCCAAGTGTGAGGAGTGGGGGAGGGGTGCAGAACGGTGTCAATGACAAAAAAAAAAAAAAAAAAATAAGGATGTTGGCTAGTGACAGTACCATTTTCACATCTAGGAGAAAATAAAACAAAAACACCAGCTCTGCCTAAGTGCCTAGCTTATATTCTAATGATTTATATGTTTAGGAAGAAGTAGCAAGCTGCCCACCCTCAAACCCCCACCAGACAATTTGTAAAGAACAAACAATAGGACTTTTATTTTTAGCACTTAACATCTCTGATATTTACTAAAGTTTGTAGTTCTTCTTCCCTGGGAGCAGTTTTATTGTTTAAGTGGACTGTATTAATATTCGTACTTCAACTCTGACCAAATCAGCAGTGGAGAGCAAACAGCTTCCTGTGACTCTTCAACCTGCTGCTATTTTCATACCTAACCTACTCTAAAAGTATAATGATCAGCGCTAAATCTAAGCTTGACGCCAGAGCACTAAAGGCCGGTACAACATTTACATTTCTCTCCGGCTGAGGCATGCAAGAAGGAAAGGAAAAAAAAAAAAAAAAATCAGTGACAAATCATTTTTTTGCTTTTACAGAATGGTTGATATGCAGACTATTAGGAAGAATGGATCTGAAAGGAAACGCTGGGGCTGTTCTTTCTTGACTTGTCTTTGTAACCGTGCCCAGTTTAGATCATTTATCATGCCAATAAACTAGACCAAGACGCATGCTTAAAAGAGCTGACAGGATGCACAAAGGACTACAGAGACAAGTAGAGCCATGAGCTGCCCATATAGACTGTCCAGAACAGCAACAAATCCCAGGTAAGAATGACCCTTCGTGCATACAATGCCTCTGTCCTCTGCATCCATCTGCTCCTCCACACCCCTACAGGAATGCCCACCATCCAGAGTCCACTTTCTTTCCTTACAATTGCAGCCTATAAACCAGTGGATTTACACATCTAGACTATAAGCTACCAGACTGGATGCATGTTCAAGTCAACATTATATATACATATTTAATAGAAATTCAATAAGTATTTTGTGAATAGCAAATTCATCACGTGAGTAAAGAACCGTAAAAAACATTTCAGAGGGCCTGTAAACTGGCACAAACCTAAAATGAAAGCGTTCATCTGGAGATCTTCATATCCACAGAGACAGATACTCACTGTCACATTTTAAGTAATCGTAAATTATGCATCCTTATACCCTACTCCATGGAAATTTTAGTTTAATATATATTTTTTAATATAAAGGTAAAGCCCCCTGAATCTCTAACAAGATCTCAGGAGGCACTGATGTACTGGTTCACTCTCATCAGCATCTACCTAGGCAGGAAATCTCCCCTAGGACAATTCTGAAAAACAGCATGTTGTAACATTGAAGGTTTCACAAACCAAGGGAGCCCAGAGGACTATTAGGAGTTCTCTCATGGGTTCCAGATGCTGCTCGAGACACTGAGAACACACCTGTCACAGAGACCTCTGACTGGCTTTCTTTCAAGTGGTTCACACATCTTTCTTCCTTGCCACCCTGCTTCCTTCCCTGTGGTTCCCTCAAGAGAATCATATCTGAATACTAACAGCAGTGCATTGGCTTCCTAGGAAAACTGCCTGCTTCTCTAAGGAATCTGTCTGAGTTCCTTCCACACATTAAGTAACCAGTCCCCAAAAGGCCACCCTCACTCAGCTTGAGAAACTCACTACTCTTTCCACACAGGCCTGGTCAAGTCCCTCGCAAGCTGTGTCTTCACTTGTAAAAGAGGCTGTGTGGATCTCAGACTTCCCTCTAGTTGGTACCATGAAATACCTAAGAACTACTATAGACTTTGCTTGAGTTCTCTTTCTAATAAGAATCCCCCTCCTGCAAAGCTGGCAATGTGCTTCACTTGGTACTCTGCCTAGCATGCTCTGTCCCTTACATTCAAAGAAATTTTGTAAAAATTCAAAGAAAGAGAGACCACTCTGATGCCAACTTACTTATTCAAGATTCAGAGTCAGAACACCCAGAGTTAAAAGTCAACTTTAACACAAGTAGCAGTGTGAATTTAAGGGGCTACATGAATTTGGGTGAGAATTAGTTGGTTATTTAATACTTAATTCCCTCAAATATAAACTGGAGGGCGCCACTACCTCCTCAAAATTATTTATGAGATTTTTCAGTGAGGTAAAATACTCCCCCCAGTTGAAAATAGCTATAGAAATGTTCTCAAAGCCCAGAACACATCCTTCCCATTCCCAGATAAAATGTCTTCGCCCCCTTAAGGAAATATGTTTTCATTATCCCCAACAGAGAAAAGTGACCTTTATAGCCTGTGAATTCCCAATTGTGCACTGAGGTGTCAGTGAGGACAGCTATCCTACACTGGCATCAGCACCTGTGCTCAGATCCAATCTAAGCTCAGGGAGGGCTCCTTGCAGCCTCTCACATAGCTTTTGTTTAGAGTCTGGCACTTGTTAGAAAAGCAAACAGAGACTTCAGGAAGGGCATTTCAGAAGCAGGTTAACTTTATCCGGCTGTTTAAAAAAAAAAATGCAAGAGGACAGTTGATAATAGTCAAATGTAACATAGTTGCTATTTACCCCATGGCTCTTAAATCACTGCCTTATGCCCACCTACCATTTTTGTTTTGACTTTTGTTTTATTTTGTTTGTTTGTTTGTCTTTTCTGGGTGTTTGCAGTGGAATCCAAAGCCTGACACATGCTAGGCAGGTGTTCTACACTGAACTCACTTGCAGCCCCTGCTTCATGCTTCTCTACAGTCTTCATTAACGAAGGCCTTGTGCTCTGGCTTGTACTAAACACTCCACACACACCATCTCACTCCATCCTCATCACCATCCCATAAAGCACATAGTGTTATTACTCTGCTATTCACCTTATAAGGAAAGTGATGTTCAGAAAATAAAGTAACTCATCTGAAGGGACACGGCAGTAATTTAAATTCAGGAGACTATTCCTGAGCCAGTGCTCTTAACTACCGGGTTAGGAGGCTCTTTGGAGGACATACTTCAAGGCCAGTCCCCTTCTGAGAAAAGCCTGTCTGCCTCCAGATTGTAGCTCCTGATTCCAAGTACCAATTAACAGAACAAAATGAGAGAATGAAGCTCCAGAAAAAAATTAGAGCTACTCAGTCTCTCAATTAACATGTGATGTAGAGAAAAGTACCAAATATTTAATGTGCTCAAAACTTGGTCAATGAAAGATTCCGTCACTTGAAATCCACATCATTATTGGCAGTAAATCTCAAGAAATATAAACTTCAGGCAAGGTTTTCACTTCAATAACCTTTCCAGTTAATAATTGATAAGAGTAAAGGAAGAATAATGGAAGATGGGCTCTAAATTCTATGCCTCACAATAGAGTCTAGTTCTATGCTCGGCAGAGCCTCCCAAGTCTGTCACTCCAAATTGGAAAATCCGTAAGGCAGCCAAGGCATCACCAATTGGATTTTGATCCTCTGGGTTGACATACATCCCTATGGTGAGCACTAGAACTCCAGAGATGTCCTTCATTAAGACCATCTAACATAATTAAAAGTTTTGGGGTTAGAAATGTGGTTCAATGACAGAGTGCTCATCTAGCATATACAATCCTCAACTCAATCCTCAGCACAGGACCAAAAAAAAAAAAAAAAAAAAAAAAAAAATCACAAGGACCAAGATGCATGGTGGCACCTGTTTCTAATTCCACCGGAGGAAAGGAGGGGCAGAAAAAAGGAGCTGCCTAGAGTTCAATGGCCATCCAGCCAAGTCTGTTTGACAAACTCCAGACCCATGAGAGCTTGTCTGGAAACAAAACAAAAGGTGACATTTTCTACAGGATGACAATTGAGGCTGTCCTCTGACCTTCACACATATATGCATCCAAGTGCACACAAACATGCACGCGTACACACATGCAAAACCAGTTGGTAGCATTTAGAAAAGAATATCCCAGTAAATTCTGAAACAACTCTGGAAGTCTAAAACTATCCACAAATAGTCTGTTTTGAACTCACAAAAAACAGCCAAAACCCAGCGGAAAAGCAAGGAATATGACCAGACTGTTGATCACAGAAAAGTAAACACTACCAGGTCTCGGACATAAGCAAAGATGGTCTGCATTACTCACAGCAAGACTCTAGCACCTTGAAACCGCATGGAGCTGTCAAGCGTCCCCTTTCAGATTGGCAGAGCCAAAACAGAACACCCTGTTGTTAATACTGTGAAAAAAATCACTGCTCTTCAGCAGCATCCTATAAACTCAGTACAGTTTCTACTGAGGCACTTAGTGATGACTATCAAAATGTTAAAGGAAAATGTATGTTGGCTGACTATTTCACCTGTAGAACATCTACCATAGATTAAATGCTGTATAATCAAAATAGTTCAATACGGCCATGCTTTTAAAATAAAGACAATACATAACCCTAATGTCAGGCTGACTGAATGGTGATAATATTGTACCATGCAGCCAAAATCAAGAATGAGAAATTCCTACTTATTAAGATAGAATGCTGTCCATGTAAAAGAGATTTCTACCAAAGTGAAAAATCTAGCTTACAACAGGATACCTATTGTACCCTAGAGGGCACACAAAAACATAAATGTAGAAGAATACCAATGCACATAAAACAAGTTATTAAAGTTGGCATACAGATGTATTTGCACCTGCTTTGAGAAATTATAGGCTAAGATATATAATAAAGTATATATAAGAAGTAGTTAGGAAAGTGGAGAAACCAAACACATGGGTCCAGGGATGAGATTTTTTTTTTTTTACATACTCTTTAGTTTTTATTTTTATAGTCATGTGAATGCATTGCGCGCGCGCGCACACACACACACACACACACACACACACACACACACACACACACACAAGATAATAATCAGCAAAAATGCCCACTGTTAAGAGTTTGGATGTAGACTGCCCTCCACAGACTCGTGTAATAAAGTCTTGGTGCTCTGTAGTGGAATTATGTTGTTCCATTATAGATAATTATCCTGCCCACTGGTTTAATAAAAACACTGATTGGCCAAAGGCAGACAGGAAGTATGAACGGGACTACCAGACTAAGAAAACTCTGGGAACAGGAAGAACAGAGCAGAGATACCACAGACACACCAGAGAAGCAGATGCGGGGGACAACTATGCTGCTCTGAGAAAGGTACAAAGCCACATGGCTTAACAGGATAAAAATCATGGATTAGTTTAAGAGCAAGAGCAACCAAGTTATATGTCTGAGCCCTAGGTCAATCAGTCAACGGTTAATATAAGTAAGTGCCTGTGTGTTTCAGTGGGACTATGGGACTATGGGTCTGAAAGTCTGGGCCACCAGTCGAGGCTGGAAAGACTGGGACAGAAACCTAATACACCAGTAACCAACTATTGAAAGCAATTATAAAGTTTGGCAAGTGGGCAGGGCCAACTTGGAGAAAGCAGGACACTATGGGCATACCTATGCAAGGCATAGTGAGACTCTGGCACTCCTGGCCACCATCTGACCACTCATGAAGTGAACACTTTCCCTCTGTCATTCCCAAAGGCCATCAGACCAAGCAACTACAAGCAGAAAACACTGAAACCAGGAGCTAAAACAAATACATACTTCTTCAGGTTGCTCCCCTCAGACATTCTGTCACTTAAATGGAAAGCTGACGAGCACAGTTATCAATTTTAAGAATGACAGAACTTATTCTTTGACTTTACATTTGCACACATGATATTATTCAGGGAAAATCAATGACTATAATCCAAGTGTGGTTCCTATTGGTTCATATGAAACGTCACTGTAGGTTATCTTAGAAGACATACATCAGGTAGCATATATGTGTGTATGTTTGTATGTGTATAAGCATATAAATATATATATTCATTTCATATGAAAAACAATTTAAAGCATAATTTATGAATACAACGCATAAAATAAATAGATATGCTACTGGAGAATCTATCTTATCTCCTATGTTAAATTACCTATGCTACCTTTTCCTTATGGTAAATACCTACACCAATTTCTACACTGTGTATATGTCAGGGAGAGGAATGGAAGGGGAGTAAAGGGGCTGAGAGAGAGAGACAGAGTGAATGATTGATATATCTCAGGCTGGCTTCAAATTTACTATGTGGTCAAAGATGATGTTAAAGCCCTGCTCCTCCCCCATCCCTCCCACAGGCATCAATTACAGGCATAAGGTCACCACATCTGTTTTCTCACACCCTATCTTTAACCCCTTCCAAAGGAGATTGGAGAAAATTCAACATCTCTAACAATTAAAACCCCAGAAACTCGTCTGTGAGTAAATCTGAGCCCAAGAGTATGAATTTAAGTATCAAAATAAATCCTGTTAACAACAAAGTCATTCTGCTTTTATTAGTGCAAAAATCAGACAAGGAAGCAAATATACTCGATCAAACATAATCTTGGGGTCAGGGTGGGGCTGTATACACACATGCTCCCCCAGGTTAACTGTGTAACCATCACACCAGTTACATATAGCATCTTCAAACCCAGAGCAAAGCCAAAAGGCGAAGCTAGCCAGTGACACCGTGATCCTACCAGAGAAGCATCCCCAAGCTTACAGATAAAAGCATGAGAGGGTAGAGAGACTGCCATTTGGAAGGTTAAGTACTATTTTAAATCCCTTTGCAAAGAAAGTCATCATATCCCAACTCTCTTAAGTGCTATCTAGGGAAAATTATTTGCTTTTCTCTTAGATCAATAAGTAGAAAATAAGGTCAGAGACTAGAAATGAACAATCAATACAATGAGGAAAGCATTGTAACCTGTCACCAGTTTGGGCTATGTCCTTAGTTCTGTCTATAGAAGGCTCTCACAGAAGGAATTACCATGTCATCCCATGTACTATAACATACACATACATTCACACATCCCTACCTCATTGTACAGAAAATTAAAGGATCTTAACTGTTATATCTTGGATCTGGAATCTCCTCCAAAGAGTTATATACATTAAAATCCTATGTAGCAATGTTCATAAGTGGAGTATGAAGTTTTGGGGAAGTGACTAAATCATAAGGACTCTGACTTCATCAATGAACAGGTTAATCCACTGACTGACTATCATCCGGTGGGCTTTTAGGAGGTGGTGGAAGCATAAGGTGGGACTTAGGTGAAGTAGGTGGGGTTATTCCGAGATTGCCCTTGTTTCTGGCCTTTATTTTCTTCCTGTCACTTTCCTGTTGCCACAAGACTGTGTCTTGTCTCAAGCTCCAAGTTGAAACCTCTGAAACTGTGAGCCAAAATATACCTTTCCTTTTTTTTTCCCTCAGGCAAGAGGTCACACATGGAAATTTTACTAATACAATGATTATTAATGAGACAAGAAACATTTCTTTGTAGCAAGCTGAGAATACAGCTCAGTTGCTAAAGGTCTTTGTACTAAGCTCTGGTTCTGTCTTGACACTACACAAACTGAGAATGATGATGTCATTCTGGCACCTGTGAAGTGGAGGCATGAGGATCAGAAATTCAAGGTCATCCTTCACTACACAGTCAGTATGAGGCAAACCTGAGCTATATAAGATCATATATATTTTTTAATGTACTAGTAAGAGCAAAAAGGATTATCTAGAGGAAGAAGACTGCCTTACACAGTTCAAATAATGACCAAAGTTCTATACAAACTTGTTTCACCCAAGCTCACTGCTCATATAAAGAACTTCAAGATGAAACATCCTATTCTCGGTGTTTTGTCCTCTGGTCAGAGTGTCTTAATCAGCAGGGTCATGA
This sequence comes from Phyllotis vaccarum, assembly GCA_033318265.1. Lineage (NCBI taxonomy): Eukaryota > Metazoa > Chordata > Mammalia > Rodentia > Cricetidae > Phyllotis > Phyllotis vaccarum. Next base: position 40,538,091 of record JARWLC010000017.1, on the reverse strand, counting down.
ACTGGAAGGCTCCACTATAAACTGCTGTGCCATCACAAAACCTCTGATCTACTGAAGGGAGGAAGGAGAGAATGACAGACTGATCCCTCCGCAGTACATCCATCTGGAACCTCATGAATTTTTGATGCTGTCACAAAAATCAGTTCAACCAAGATCATCTAACGTGGTCTTATTACACATTCTGCTGCCACCGTGGACAGTGTCTGAAACTGTAATTTTAAAAATGGAACAGGAAAGGCACATGCTTGCTTCCACAAAAGATAGGATTGGAGAGCTGACAGCATCGATTCTGGAGTGTGCAAGAATATAGTTTTGGGAGGCTGGGAAGATGAGAGGAGAACATAATGGGGCTTAAAAATTCTTCTTCAGCTGAACGTCCCTGTTTCTTTCCCTTATTCCTTAGTTACAAGACTGAGAAAATGCATAGAATAGAGGGTGTCTACCTGAGCATTCTCCACCACTGAAGTTCTCAAACTGAATCTTGATTGCTGCATATTTTACTTTAATCCCTTCTAACTGTAAGTTCCCCAGGGCCTTTTCGATGTACTCTTCTGATGTCCCTCAGCTCAATACATAGCCCCATGAATACAAATTATAAGTATTTATTAAATCTTTGTTTGGAGCAGCTCATGATTCTCCCAAAAGATATCACCTGCCACTTGGTTACTTTTATCTTAGCAAAGATAAAGTGGTGGTTCTCAGAGCAAAGAACACAGCAGCAGTGGCATTTTCCTGGGAACATGCTAGAAAGGAAAATTCTTAGGCACCTTCCAGCCCTCCTGAAACTGTGGGTGAGGTCTAACAACATACACTTGCAAGATTTATTTTTATTTTATTTATCTGTGAGACCACATGTGCGCAGGTGCCTGTGTATCTAAGAAGGGTGTCTGGTTCCGTAGTGTTAGAGTTACAAGAAAGTTGCGAGTCTCCCAGCATTAGTGCTGGGAACCAAATTCCAACCTCTGGAAGATCAGAAAGCAAACACACAAGTCCCCTATACAGCCTCCTAGTAATCTTTAATAACACATCCTGGCAGAGTTGAGTATCAGGTAAAGATTCAAAACCAGTATGTGAAGGTACATCCACTTATGCACAAACGAGTGAGTGTGTACATGCAAGCAATGTGTGGCATCATCCTGTCACTCACTGGTCAGAAAAATGAAGAAGATAATTGAATATTTTGAAATTCATAGTAGTAAATCCATGAGCTAGGTTTCCTGATAAAATTAATTACATGTGCCACCCTGGTTCCATGGATTTTATTAATCTGTTTCTCTCTGCTCACAGCATAGATATACATAGTTGTATGGAAATAACTAAGATAGGCTATTAGCTAAGATGCACACACAAAAAAATTTCTTACAAAATGACCAAAACACATTAGAAAATTAATGCTATACATAGTGACAAGAAGGTCATACTCTCGGGACAGAGCAGAGGCCACTCTGCTTTTATCTCCAGCTGAAATAAAGTCTTTCATGAAAGCTTCATCCTCTGTGTGTGTGTTGATGGTTCCCTGTTGAGAATCCCAAGGTCTCTGTTGGAGATTCTCATAGACACATCAGGACAAATGAGTGAGGACATTCAGAATATATAAAGAACAAAGAATAAGTTTTTACCATGAGCCAACTTACCCTTCTACTCTTCGGAAAATAATTCTATATCCTGGGGGTAAAGGGACACGGCAGAAGGAAATATTCTATACCCTTGCCAGGGTCTCTTTGGGGAAAGATGGCCTACCTAGTTAAGATGTGTTTGACAAATGTTAAGAAATGAGGGTGCCAGGATGGAAATGTGATTCAGAGTTAGAGCACTTGTCCAGAACAGTTGAGGCTCTACGTTCTATCCTTAGTACAGTAGCAAGGAGGGGTAGCTGTCATTCACGAAACCAGCCCATAAAGGGGGATCTCTGTTCCTTGCCTTTCCTTAAGGCAGGACCCCCCTCCCCCAACCAAAAACAGAAAATACTGCATTTTAGCTGCTAGAGGACATGGCCTATGAGTCCAAGCCTTCATGGGAAGGCTCTATGCCTTTGTTTGTTAAGAAAACACAGAGATGTGAGTATTCACTTTCTCAGACACACTGTTTCACTAACCTGAGATCCATCCAGGCAGCTAGAGGGCAATGAATCATAGAAAGTGCTTTTGTTTGCAAACAATACATTCTCACCTAGGGCTCACAAGACAAAAATGTAAAAAAGAAAAAAAAGGGGTCCCATTTTAGAGAGAAAAGAAGCATTTATGGAGAATCAAGAGGCCTCATTATCTTCCCCCTTAATACACCTGGAAAGAATTTTTAAAACTTGATGTTAAATAATTCTCTCTTGGTTAATGTATTTTCTTAAGAGTATCAACAAGTATTTGTAGTGGACTGTGATCTAAATATCTAATGACTCAATTCATAACGTGATTTCCCAAGTGTTAAGATATCCTCTAAAAATACTTTTAGGCAAAGGGCTGGAGATGATTCAGCAGTTAAACATATGTGTGCTTGACCCAGGTTTGATTCCCTGCACCGACATGGTTGTTCACAGCCATGTATAATTTCAGGTCCAGGGATCCAGTGCTATCTTTTAATCTCAGTGAGCACCAGGCATGTACGTGGTTCATTTTTTTGCATGCAAATAAAAAACTCATGCATGTAAATATAAGACTTTATTTAAGTATTTTATAAAACAGAAAAATTAAATATAGCATCTTCTCTGTATTGTCTGTACAATATATTCTATGCTTCTGTGCCAATTATAGTATGGGTGATTAAGCAAACAGTATTTGTATATTACAGCAAGCACAGGCTACCGCTTTCCCTCCCATGAAAGGCCAACTCGTTTCTGGAAACACCCAAAATGGTTCAGTACAGCAGGACTTTCTTGCTGTAAAAAACAGCACATATTTTAAACCCCATTTACTCTTTAATTTCAAAGACATTTGTCTTTTTTTCAAAGCAAGAAAAAGTAATTTTATCTCTGACTGCCATACCTACACTCCACTATAAATAGTAAGGGCACCTTGCTAAATAATGAATTTCAATCTACTTTCAACTCCGAGGGTCGGCCTTGCAACTATAATGACTTCTTTTAGATAACTCCTGTCCACTGAGTACCCAAATACAGAGCAACAAAGCCAAAATGCACCACTTAGGGAAACTTAAAGAGGCTGATTATTGCCCTGCCCTTCATTGCTTTCATACAGTGCTTCTCATCCGTGCCTGGGCATCAAAATCACCTGGAGAGCTTTCAGAAAATTAAAGATAACCTCTGCCTCATTGAATCACACCCTCCCGGACCCAGACCCAAAAATGTCTATTTAGTTTTAATGATTAGTGTTTAGAACCAGTACTTAGTAATGGGGAATAAGAGAGCAAAATAATTCTTTTCAATCTGCCTGTATTTCCTAGCGCACACACGTGACAGATACACACGCACATGGGGACATTGATACAAGGTGGAAAGATCTACATAACACCAAGAGACATGGAAAAAATAATAAAATGAAGACTTGTGTTTCCTATGAAACTCAGTCCGTCTACCTGCACCCTCCCAGAATCTTCCCAGTGAATAAATGCAAGTACACAGTGATGGCCAAGCTCCAAGCAGGCATCGAAATAGGCCTAAAAGGCTTCTTAAAGTGTCTGACTGGATGAGGATGGGGTTAGGACTGGAGGTTTAGCTACAGAGGTGAAATATGTTATCTAACACATTTCACACTACATGACTGGTCACCCTAACTGCACCAAAAACTACCAGGCTACAGCAATGTTGTTAAAATCTGAAGCTAGGAATGTAGCTCCAAGGGTAACATATGTTTGGCATATATGAGGCTTAGGCTTTATCCCTGAGCAACATGCACATGCCCCAGAACAGACAAAGAAAATCAGATCTATGTTTTCAGTCTTATTAACTAGATGCATACATTTCAGAAAGTCCACAAATCTGTGTTTTATCTTTTTATTCTTCATGGGGTTTCCTCTAACTCTAAAGCTTGCTGGGGTTTATGAATTAATAAAATGCACATCTAAGCTGAGTGTGTATGGGACAGGTCATACTAACAGTCAAAAAGTTCATGCACATATAGGGTGGGGTACACAAGTCAAGCTTTACAAATCTACAGAGCACAGGAAGGGGGTGAACTGTTCTAGAGTCACATTCTTGTACAAAAAATAAAAACAAAACTTAGTCATAGTATGAGCTGAATTTCCCTTGGGCACCAACTATCTTAACAATTTGGCTCAAATGCCCAATGAGTTTCCCCTAAAAGGGACCAGGGGGACTGGTAAGATGCACTGGTCACACATACTAAGCACGGACATGTCTTTTAGATCCTGTTGCCGAAGTCTCCGCGTACCTGTAACTGGATGTTCTGGTACAGATGAAGACACTAAGGCTTACAGGCAGAGGAGACTCACAATGGTGAGGAAATCTGCAGCAGAGTCAATATTTGAGTAAGGTTTATTCAGCTCCAAAGCTCTCAAGTCTTCATGGTGACACTGGTGGCATCTGACTTTCAGGTACACTGGCTCTTTCAATGCCATGGAAGTAATCTTTTTCTCAAAGTTACAAGGCTGGGAAAGTTTTGAATTTATAATTTTTAAGACAATCATTTCTGCCAAAAAAAAAAAAAAAAAAATCCCTTCTCAAAAGCTGAAACCATAGGAATCACGGAAGATTTCTCTGTAAACACTTAATAGGCACCATGAGAAATGTGTCCTTTTAAATAACAGGTGTTTCCATAACAATTTATTTCATAAAAATTCAAGAGCTGTAGGGTCAGGGGTTCATGATGTACTCTTTCCCTCTCCAGATCCCCTGCCTAATCATAAAATATTGTTCAGCCTCTCTATAGACCTGAAACAAGTCAAAACAGTGGCTTGGGGGTAGAGATGGTAAAAGTATTTTCAAGGTGTAACAGGGGCTCACTGGAAATGTCACTGTCTCTGAAGCACGCACGAAGCCCCACGGAAGTCTCTGTCACACAGGCACAGGAAGCAAATGTAAAGAGCTAAAGAGGTTATCCGTGTGAAGAGCTGGACCAAACATTTGGCTCAGGTCCACCTAACTTCTTCATGCCTGATACACACTGACTTTAGAGGAAGAAGGAGAAAAATAAATCCTTTGTATAGCATGGCTCCCAAGGAGAGCAATTCTACATGGAGAATTACTGCTCCTATCTTGGAGAACAAGCTATTAGCAGTGCACTCAATAAAATTAGTAACATGAATAAACTACTAAGTGACCAATATGCCAATTTCTATTAATGTTTATTGGGTAGTTATTACGTGCCATGCTGGTATTGTTCAAAGAATTACGGGTAGAACAAAATTAAAGAAAGCCCAAAGACCTCAATCCAGCAAAAACTTAAATAATATTAATAATTCAGATGGTGAGCATCTATTTAAATTGGAATAAGGAAGAGCAGAGAATGATTGGGGAGAGGGGAAGAGATGCTTTATAGATCACACAAGGTCACTCTGAAGAAGAGACTCTGTAGCCAGCACTGGAGAGAACATCTGACATCTACTATCAGTGATATACATGGCAATCTACAGGCAGAGAAAAAAATACATGTTTACAAATGACCAACTAGAACACAAGTTTATGAATGGCTTTACAAACCATTGCTCTTCATTCTCTATGAAAAAGTTTGGATGCTGTCCTTGCTCCCCGATGCAAGATCTGTGCATTCTGAAAGTTACTCAAAATAATTCAACAAGGTAAAAAAAAAAAAAAAAAAAAAAATCGATTATTTAAGAGTACATTTTAAACTCAGCTCTTTAATCTTCTAATTTGTGGGTGAGCTTTATGTGTCTAAATATGTATGTGTTTTAGATATTAAGTGTGAAAATATATTACTAACAGGGACACATCATAAAATGCCTATTCCAAAAGAGTAGAAGATAGTGTTAAATAAGTACAGTATGCATTATATGAACGTTACCAGGTAAAAAAATATTCCCAGATACAAAATGAAATAATACAGATCACACATATGAGTCTATGGTGTAGTTTCCTGGGAAATAGAGACACCACTGTCTCACTGAAGTAATAAATAGTCTTTCACAGCTAAGACCCCACACGCACACACTAATAATTACACCATCCTCTCCCTTCACAGAAAACTCTGTACTTCACACTGAAGGAAATACACCAACTCACTGGAAATTGGTCACCAGATAACAGCTGTCAACTGGTAATAACTTCTGGTCAGTCCCTACCCAGACTGTTTAATACGCACATAAACCTAAGTTTCATAAACTGCTCAAATGCATATTTATTCAAAATACCATTATGGGTCTATCAGACTGTTACACGCTATCGGCTAAATAATATGCATTTTTTAAAAGGGGTTGGCAGCTTAATACATATTTTTACTGCTCACATAACTCAAAAACAGCCTCAGTGTAAAGCATTTAATTTGACACATAAATAGTCCATTATATGGTCTAATCCTCTTTTGTATTTTTGAAAGGGAAAAAAAAAAAAGTGCCCAGGCATTTCAATTTGATAGGAGAGGCACAGAAAACAGAAAGAAAAAAAAAAAAAGTTATTCGCAAACAGCTGCTGATCTTGCTTTAGTGCTAGGCTGAGGGAATATTTAAAAAGAAGGTATGCTCAACAATGGCATTCAGGCTGATAAATTAAGGGGAGGGCTAAAATTAGTCATATATTTCTTTCATTGAAGACCCTGCTCAAAATGTTTAATATTACTCACCTGTAAACTCACCCACTAAACTTGTTTCTCAAAAGAGAATCCTAGAATCACACTGTAATTCCAGAGGTCTGTTTGTTTTCTTTAGTATGAGGATTACATACTATTGGTCTAACAAACAAGCTAGGAAATCCCTAAAAATGTGTTATGGTAAATTAAAATCAGCAAGTCAGCAGAGAACATAAGTACGTGAAATTTGTCTATTGAGAACCTAGAGGAATGCAAAGCTGCGCCCACTCATACCCTGCTGTGCACCCACACGGGAACAGTCAGAACTCTGAATTCTCACAATCCTCCAGATGGACGATTTATTATGACTATAACCCCAGGGTAGTCTTAAATCAGTCACTGTTTTGCAATGTCGCTGTTCCTGCTTTTGAAATGTAGGTTGCTTTCTTCAAAAACACTCTAAACTTTGATTTGTTGAAGACTGTCTATTATCACAACATCTAGAGGTACATACTTAGAGTGGCTATTGCCCTGTCCTGTCATTTCCCAATGACTTTACATGTATGTGGTACAGCAAGAATAATCATCTAAATCCCTACTGCTACAGTGGACAAACTCCCAGCAAACCTCACCCCAAAGTCATTACCCACACAGTAAACCCTCATGGCAGTACTAAGCTCTAAATAGTGTGCATTCATTGTCAAAGAACACCCTAATCACTTTTTCCAGCCTTCTGGGACTCTGTTTTGTAAATCACTTGTATGTAGTGCATACTAATATTTGCTTGGCTAAATGTTAGGTGGCCCAATGAGTTAAAAAGGGTCCAAATGAGTTAAGTGCAAAAATATCGGGGTCAGTGATTCCAAACCTTTGAATCAGAGGCACTGAGATATTCTTTGATAGTATTTATAAAAATATATGCATGTGACTAAAGCTGATAGACTGAGTCACATTTCTTTATTCTTTTACTACATTAATTTATTTGTGTGTATGTGCACGCACACTGTGTCTACATGAGTATGTCCCTGTGCATGTATGGAGGCCAGAGAACAACTTGCAAAGTCAGTTCTCTCCTTCCACTGAGTCAGCTCTAGGGACTGAATTCAGACTAACCAGTTTGCCAACAGGTACCTTTATCAACTAATCTATTTTGCTGGCCTATGTTTCTTAATTCTTTGTAAAAAATTCAAATTATTTGTGCCAAAAAACTTTATAATATTACTTTGTATAGTTAATATTTAGAAAAATCACAGGTTGTTTTTAAATATCTCAAATAAAAAGGCAAATCCCAAATAAGCTTTTAACAATCATTTGTAAGTCCCCAAAACTTACAATTCTTGGCTCATTTTTCCCATATGTTACTGATTCCTTGTGAATTTCACATCACGCACCCCAATCCCACTCATTTTTCAGACCTACCGTCTTTGCTCTCCACCTTTGTAACTTCCTCTCCACCCCCCCCCCAAAAAAAACCAGTGTGTGCGCATGTGTGTATGTATATGTATGTATATATGAAGTGCTGCCATTGAAACTGCATGTGTCATGGTGTGTCACACAAGACACCCTTTTTATCCAATCGGCTTTACTTGCAAATGTCCAGTGCAATGAGTCATTGTCTGGTTCGAGGCCTCTGGCTTCTGTTACATCATCAATACTGGACCTTCATGGAGGCCCCTCTCTGATATCCTACTGTGTTGCCGTGAGTCATAGAGAAACTGAATCTTTGGTTCTTCAAGAATAACTCTTGGTGCTTGAGCAGCTAAAAGACAGGGTAGGAGTTTGGGTGGGCCCGCTCAAAGCCCTGGACCTGGGACTGGGCTGGTAGCCGTGTTGGTCAGCCTGCCAGCTCTCACGTGTGCTCTCCTACACTGCCCAGTGAGGGGCAAGGCCATCCTAGCAGGAGCATGGAAGGCAGAGATACTGTGGGTGCCTCGCTCAAGAAGTTTCAGAGAAGAATGTTAGTACATAGCCTAGAGACCAGTCTTGTGAGATTTTGGTAAAGAATGTGGTTGCCTTTTTACCCTTCTCAGAAGAGTCTGCCTGAGGCTAAAGTGAAGAGTAGATTGATTCTATTGGCAGAAGAAATCTGAAAACAGCCTATGGTAGACTATGTCCTGTGGTGATTGGTGGTAACTCTTTATGAAAATTTATAATGAAAAGGAGCAAGCTGTGCAGGGTAATTACAAAATGTTTAAAAAGGAAAACAGAAAAAATTTAGTGGAGAAAAAGAGCACCAGGAAGTGAAATGAAGCTAAATCCTGTACTCAAAGAGATAAACAGATTAAGAAATAGAATAAATGGAATGGTGATCTCAGGGCAAGATACCACCCTGTTAAATTTTTGATTTGTGAAAAGGAATTAGAGCAAAATTTAGAGCTGAGTGGTGCATGCCTTTAATCCCAACACTCTGCAAACAGAAGCAAGGGGATCTCTGAGTTTGAGGCCAGCCAGGTCTAAAGAGCAAGTTCCAAAACAGCGAAGCTTAGGCAGTGAAAGTAACCAATAGAAACAGAAAGCTGGTAAAGATGTAATTGAACAAGGGGACCAGTTCCAGCCTCAACAAGCAGCAGAACTTGATAAGCTTTGGCCACATGACTATGGCTTTAGAGTCAAGGACAGAAAGGGTTATGGAATATTCTGCAACTAAAGAACGCTGAGGCCAGGCACGTGTTAAGGCATGTGTCCCTGGAAAGGAGGCCCAGGGAGAACACTGTATGAAGTTATGAAGGAGAAGCCCAGATTGCCTTGGAGACCCCAAGATGCTAGAGAAGCCAGTGGGATGGATACCTGCTAAAGAAAGCTGCTAAGAGAGTAAAACCAGCCCAAGAGAAAAAAGTCTGTTACTTATATTGGAGAATTTCTCCCCTCCAGAATCCACTGTTCCCATTCCTGGCCCTGGCCCCCACTGAGGTACAAGTATGCATTGATACCCGAGGATCTGTACTCACATTGTTATAACTGCATACCAACTGCTCTTATCCACGGAGGTATCTCCCCAGCTCCTACAACAGCACTTTTAATGAATGCTAAGAGTTTGTTTGGGTTTTGTATTTTGTTTTAACTTAATCTCCTACTGAAAACCCTGCTTGCTCAAAAACCTTGATGTTACCTTAAAAGACTGTTTCCCCGCTAAATTCAATCACGACAAATTTCTATGGGGTAACAACTTGCTTATCTGGATAAATAGCCTGGTTTGTCCAGGACGGCAACATGGCTAACAAAAGTAAGGAAAAGTAAGATTGATTTGAAATTACCTAGAGAGAGATATCAAGTGGGAGAAACAGAGAATTGTGAGCCACTTTCAATTTCTGCTATAGTCAAAACTTCCAATGAAGATAACCGGGGGGGGGGGGGGGGGGGGGGGGGGGGGGGATATGGATTCTTGAACTGACCTTAGACCTTAGAATGTAGCTTAGTACTTATGTAGCAAGAATAAACCCTAAGCTCGATTTGCAGACCTATGAAAATAAGAAACAAGAAAAGAAGAAAAAGAACAGAACTAAGCTTGCTACAAGAGAAAACTCATGGGGGGGGGGGGGGCTTGACAGCACAGCTGTTTCCTGTCCCAAAGTTCTGAGGAAAGGTGCAAGGGTGTCAAGCACTCTGGACTGAGTAGGAGGACCACACGGAGTTACCTTAGGGAATATGGCTAGAAGGAGGCTGGGGTCAAGGCAGAGAGGCCAACAGTGGGCTTTCACCCTTGAGTCAGGCAAGTCACTGAGGTTTTGAAGCAGGAGGAAAACATGATAAAAGCTGTATTTCAGAGACAACAGAAGCTTTTGCACATATCTGACATTTAATCAATGATGTAGACAGAATGTATAGATCCAAACTGCCAGGAAACTATGACCCAACAAACAAAAACAAAACTCCCCTTGTGAATCTACCTCAGGCCAACTCTATCTTAATTTAATTAAGTACAAGAAAGTAAAGGAAACAAAGAATGAAGAGACAGTGTTGTTCTGTGAGAGCTTTCGTCCAAGACTCATTTACTCTTCTAAATCAAAACACTTATTTTGTACTAAGTCATAAATGATATAGAAGCATTAAATATTTACTCTTCCCATTTGCTATTATTTTTTGCGAGTTACTCAGCTGTAACAGTCATTAACATGCTGAAAAGGAACTTCATGTAAATTCATCACTGATCTGGGAATACTGCAGCTCTGATGTACTATACTGGCTGCAAGCTACACCCGGCTCAGAGGCGCCATTTCCCTACAGGCAGGGCCAAATGTCTAGTTCACTCACAATTTACAAATGATTATTTTTCTAATTAATCATTCATCAAAAACATAAACGGCAATAGGGTGTGAAGACGCTGCTATGGAGAAGACAGAAGGGCACATGGAGCCATCAGCTTCTCCCTCCTAGCTCTGAACCAGGGCTATAGGCTCATCACAAAAGCTTCCCCAGGCAACAAGTAACTGCCATTTCAGAGAAAGGCTTGACCCTAATTCAGAGTACAAGTGTTCTTCGGGTGTCCTGGAGGAGCTTCTTACGATAGCTTCCTATTTAGTCTCTTTCTCCATACCCACCCAACCACCCGAATCCAACCACATCTCGCCCACTGCAAGACATAAAGCTATTAAAATACTTATCCTCTAAAAAGACCTCATTGTGCCATAAAAACATACAAGGATATTCCCAAATCTCAAGGCGCATGGCCTTTATAATTTAGAGGGCCCTTAAATAGTCCAGGCTCTTTATCTTATAATTGGAGAAAATAAGACTAGAGAGGTCCCAATGTGTACATCATCCCCACTAGGTAGAATATGAGGAACTTTAGCAGGGCAGCTCTCTTTTCTAGAAAAGTCTTCCCCTTCTGTGTCTCTACACTGATCAACAGAACTGCCAATAACTGGCTGGCCAACTGTAGTACACTGACACCTTTGAGAACGCAGGCAGATAAAGGTCCAGTAAGACGACCTACATTTCAAATACATAAACTAACTTCTAAAGGGATATACTAGGGAGAATAAAAGCTCATAAGAAGAATAAAAACACTAAACATGGCCAGTATTAGTTACGGTTCTAAAAGAACGGAGGTACCGATACTTCCATATCACCAATGTTAATATTTATGGCCTCCAAAAATAATTCTGACTCAATTAAACACAGATTTAAGCTTCACACTCACTGTCAACATGTCAGGGCAGGAAGTACCAAGCTCCGATCATGAGACTGAACCTTTTTAACCACAGCATATAAAGGATGGTCTCTGCTGTTCAGTGTCTCTGTGAAGGCAGATGCACCCTTCCCACTTAAAGAGAAGCACTTAAGAAACACCATCTTTAGAAGCCTAAAGCTGTCCAAACGCTGGGTGGATACTAAGGTGACGTGCCTAAGATTGATCTGTTCACTTGTAGTCTGGGTGTCCCAACACAGGACAACCATCTGTTCATAAAGCGATAACCTAAAGGCCTCCTCCAGCAGTATGACCTCAAGCAAGTTCAGGTCATTAGAAGTGATGAAGCTGATTAGTCCAAGGACCTCCCAAAGCTTTAAGCGGGTCACCTTAACCAGCACTTCTGCCTTTCCTCTATCGATTGTCAAAAATGAAGAAACTGTAAAATGTTACAAACAATATGAAAATCGGTATGGAGAATCTTCACTAAGTTCAAGTCTGTAATACAGTAATCCTATTTCTAGGAATACATACAACAGATTGAATAATAGAGCCTCAAAGAGATTTAAATGCTTACCAGCATAGTTTACAACAGCCGAGAGAGAAACAACCCAGATATCCATGGAGGATAAAGAGGAACTGAATGTACCACACATATACAAACAACAGAGTTACTTGTTATTCAACTTAATAAACACATATCAAAGCTTATAAATATTACACCAAGTGAAATGAGCCAAGCACAAAAGCCTCCCCTTAGCTGACTTGCAGCAAGAGAAAGAATAATAGCTGTGGTCGGAAGCTGGAGGAGGAAGAGTGGAGAACAGTCAATGGGTAGCTGAGGTTCCTAGAACCAAAAGCTTCTAGCCCACAGCACTATGAATGCAGTCTACATTAGTGAAATATGCACTTACAGATTATGATTATAACATTCACTGTGTGATTTCATAACAATAAAAATTCAATAAGATTGTATTCTAATTTCACTTAAAAAAAATCCCTGACAAAACACAACTTTTGGAAAGAAGGGTTCCTTCAACTTACAATTCCTAGTTATATACAGTCAATCACGACAGAAAAGTCAGGGCATGAATATGAAGTAACTAATCGCACTCATCCTGAAGAGCAGAGAGAAATAAGTGCATGCTATAATATTAAGGTAGTTTCCACTACTTTCATATGATCCAAAGCCAAGGGAATGACACCACTCACATTCAGGATAAATCTTCTGTATAAAGGAAGGCATTCTAGACAATTCCCACAGATATGCCTACAGACAGGGCTGGTCTAGATGGTCCCTCCTTGACACACTTTTGCTCAGTTAACAAACCCAACCATCGCAGAACGCATACAATAATGATGATGATGATAAAGACAGAGCTGAGGATCTCCACCTTAAGTAATTTTCCCGTCTGAGGTACATTCATATAAGATGTTTGTTAGACCTGAAATTAAATCAAGACAGTGAATGAAATGCCTGCATTACTTATAACTGAATAAAATATATCAGGAGCTTCATATAAATATCACCACTTCTACAATGGTACTTAGGCATTCACAAATGAGTCAATGAAGGCTTGGACTCAGTAAACTACTCCTGAGAAACAACTACTATAGAATTGCAACTTAGCAAAAAGCAGTGCTCACTTCATTATAACACACCATAACTGTATTTTTCCAATGTAACGGGAAATCAATGTTCTTTCAAATCACATCTAACTGAATCAAGTACTTATCTAAAAATAAATTTACAATGTTCCAAGAAAACAAACTATAAAATCAAGAAAGGTGACTTGGGCTGGAAAGAAGGTACAGCTGGTAAGAATTCCTGCAGCATTGTATTATCACCAATATTTACTTCTCCTAAACCAAATAAATACATAATTATAGACATTAAATACAATCAAATATTTTTATAAAGCCACAAGAGAACTGTAAAACTATATTCAGTGATTTCACTTCCTGATTTTCTTCCAAATGTACACCATTCTAAACAATACTTTTTCATTCCTTAACAACAATTGTAAAGATCTTAATACACAGTGCCTCATGTGGACGATATTCCATTAAATCAACACATTTCAGTAATAAAACAGGCAAGACAATGAACACTTAGTGTGTGTCTTAACTAAACCTAAATTCTCAGAGCTACCTGTGAGATCCAACTTGAAATAACTGCTTTATAGGAGAAGTAACTTAGGCAAAGATCTTACAATGTGCATCTGGACACAAATCCTGGCATCCTAGCTCCAAACCTCACGCGATTACCCACTATCAATGTTTTCTCCCTTGTCCATTGAGTAAGAGTGGTTCACTAACCCACAAGCAATTCTACTGTTTCCAGGAGATAGCCTGCGGAGAGAACCAAATGTCTGAATGAATGTCAAACAGCCTGGCCTTGGATCAGCCACTATCTCTCCTGTTTTTGTTTTTTGTTTTTTTTTTTCTGGTGGTGAAATAAATGTAATGATTCCACAGCTGATAATACAATAGGCTAAAGACCAAGAAAACTAGACAAAATGGCACATATATACTTCAGCAGGGAGACAGCTCAGCCAAATACTATCTCCATCTTTCGACTTCGAATGTAGACACAAGCCTTCCTTTGCCAAATAAACTTTCCTGTCCCCACAAAAGTAATTGACTACAGCAAAATGTGCAGCATTACTGGCAAAAGCTAAACAGGAGGAGTCAGCATCTCCTCAAAGCTATATCTGTCTGAAATGTAATACAGTGGGCAGGTTGTTTCTTTGAAATAGATGGATCTATGGTTAGGGCAGCACAGAGCATAAATCTGTCTCTGTGAATGGCTTGCACCATGTCTGTCTCATTCTTTGTGGTATTGTGTGCTATCTGGCAATATATCTGTCACAACTCCACTTCCTCCCTTCCACAGGGACAAAAGTTGAGAGGGATTGGAAATACAACACCAGGCACAGCCTTACGAAGGCCACAACTTAACCTCTGAAAACTCCAGGCCAACTTCAAGCAAAGCACCAGCTCATCTTGTCCGTTCATGAGGCAATTTGGTTAGGTAATGAGCCTATTTCAACATCATTTTTGTTCAACTCCCAACAAAAATCCAATCAGAGAAACGACATTTACCATTCAACTTGATACTGAGACATAAATGGAACACATGTTATGACTTTGCACACTGTGGTCCCATCTATAACATCTACAAGTCAATTCAAGAGGCTGTTGATAGCTGAGGAGTCACCCTAGATTCCCTTTGAAAAGCTCTGAGCAGCCTCAGCAGAGGCTGACGTTATAAGGCAAGCAGAAATTCACCGGCTGTGTCTCTGCTCTGGACCCACAGATCCACAAACCTGGCTTCCTCCTCAAAGCAGCCACATTAACTGTGCCTCTAAATTCTTCACACTTCCACAGGTCAGCCTTCAGCCTGAGAACCTAAAAGAGTAACAAAGCCATTCTTCTTCAGCTCCAAGAACCCTAAAAAAGCAATTTATCAGTACCATTGCCTGCCTTGCCCCACGGTTTGCTTTGGGATAACAATAACAGGTTTAGGATCTCAAAGAAGACACTCCAGGAGAACAGGTAGTGATCAGTGGGTTTAAATTACTGATTGCTAAACTCAGCAGAGACTCTATGCCCATTTGAAAAGAACACACACACACATTTAAAGAAGAAAAAAAAACACCTTTCAGGCTTAGGGCTATGCAACTTGCAAACTCTCTGCTTCTTTTAGTACTTATAACACAGCCAAAGAACAGAATCTAATACAAAAAAATTAACAACAGATGGTTTCCTACAGTTAACTTAGAGGAGTAAACAGTGTGAGCAATGTCTCCAGAAAAATAAATCTCCTCAGAAAGGCTACATGAATATAGGAAACACACTAACGTAGAACCGGTGGCTTCTAAAACAAAATTAAAACCAGATTAGATCATGATTAAACCATCACTACACCTTTCTGGCCATAACGGGTCTTCATTTCTCCTTCCACCCACCGGGACTCTTGTTAAAGACAGGAATACATCTCCTTCCATTGTCCTTACCAACATTCCCCTATAGGAATAAAGGCCTGTGACTTTAACTGTCCACTCGACACAACCTAGAATCACGTGGGGACAGGGTCTCCATGAAGAAATTATATTTACTGGGGTGGCCTATGGCAGTCTTGGCAGTGGGAAGAATTCACCCACTGTGGGCAGCATTGTTCTCTTTATAGGGGATTCTGAATGACAGAAAGGTAGAGAAACTGAGGTGAGCACAAGCAACCCAGCAAACACACGTGCTTCATCTCTCTCTGCTCTTGACTGTTATACAATGGTGACTTGTAGCTGCTTGAAGTCCTTGCCTTAACTTCCTTCACAATGATGGATTATTAAACTATGAGCTGAAATAAACCCCCGTCTTCACTACCTTGCATTTTGTCTGAGTAATTTATCACGATAACAGAAATGGAATCAGAACAGTAGTGTCGGCAAGCAAATCTGAGAAAACGCTGACTTTCCATTTGAGAACAGTTTTACAACAGGATACAACCAGTTTCCAAGCACAACCAAAGATACTTGGCATAAACTTCAGAACTATCATGGAGCTCTCCTATGAGGAGTGAGGAAACCCTGAGAAACCTGAGCCTCCCTATCACTGTCAGAAATATCAATTACCACTTTTGGTCAAAATAAAGTGACAGAGATTGGTGGGAGAGCACAAAGTAGATTTTAACATTGGGCAAAGAGCACCTCATTTCTCTAGAACCGCTTTCCTTATTTATAATGAACATATGATACAGAAAAGTCTCGTACATTCTACTATACCTAACAGACTCCCTCTGAACTCCAGAAGATATACTGACACAGCCGAGTTCAGGTGTCAACTTGACCTAAAATCGCCTGTTAAGAGGGAACCTTAACTGAAGAAGTGAGAAGTGCCCAGATTAGAATGTCCTATGGTCACACTGTTGAGGCCACTTAGGAATAAAAACTATTAAAGAAGGTATCAAAATTGAATAGATTTTTCAGTCCCTATTTGTGAACTGACCATCAGCTTTTAATTCTCAGAAGACATTTATTAATTACTAGTAAAACTATACATGGTGGTTATTTAAATGAGCAGTGAAAAGTGGTGTTTCGGAAAAACACCTATATATTAAGCAAAATGCTTCCATGTGCAAAATCTACTATCATTACAGCTTCAGAATAAATTCTCTAAAGAAAGTCTGAGGAATGAGTAAAAGGTAAGGGGTGGGTGTGAGCGTTTGCTGTATAGTGGGTGGAGATGGATGTTACTATGCAGGACACTCTGGCCTTCACTTCACTTCCGGATTTTCCTGCCACTACATCCTAAGTACTAGGATCCCAGGTATGTCCCATCACACCCACCCAGCTCTACATGTAATATTTTGAAAGAGCAAAGCAGAACATGGCCTTGCTTCAGCAGAAAGGATTACTCATAACTACACGAAGAATTCAAGGAAGCCAGGTATGATTGGGAACCTCAGGCAGGAGTTTGGAGGAGGGTCAGCCTGTGCTATATAAAGACTGTCTCAAAATCAAGGGGGGGGGGGGAGAAGGAGAAGAAGATTAAAATGCAAGTGATTTCAAAGAAAGAAAAAGAAAAATACTTGAGGGATGTTCACTCTCAAGATCAAGACTTAGAATCTAAAGAGGCAGCTACATTGATTTCTCAATCTCTCACTTCCATTCAGTATGTTTTTAGGTTGTATCACACTTTGATTTCAGTACAAACACCTCCAGAATTTCATGGCATCCTTCACAATAAGTACAGATTGTGCTGAGCACTGCAATCTGGGTTTAAGAATTGCTGGTTCAGCTTCTTGTCTATACAAACACTAGAATGGAGGAAGTTATATCCTCTCCTTTCAGTCATCCTATCCACCTCTAGCTCATCTATATACCTTCACCAGCAAAGAGGTTCTCTTCAAAACTATAATGCAAAGGGTATAAATTTTTACTCCCAAAACTCCTTAGTCTGCAGTCTTCCAAGATGATGTCAATCTTCTACAGTCTACACACATCATTGAAGAGTTAAATCCACCTTCAGAGATGACCAAAATACAGAATTCTAGAAAACAGACATGTGCAGGATAGCCTACTAAAAAGCCTTTAATTCTATTGGTTCCCAAGGCAAGGTATTTTAGTTAAAAGGGTTTTGTTTCTCCTCCCCTCCCCCTTGAACCTAGAGAGATGGCTCAGCATTTAAAGGTATATACTGCTCTTCCAGGAGACCTAAGTTTGATTCCCAGCATCCATACTGGATGATTCACAACAACCTCCAACTCCAGGGGATCCTACATTCTCTTCTGGCATTTACACTCTCTCAACTACTTACTTCACGCAATTCCAAAAAGTAAAGGGAAACCATTTTTCCTCTATTGAATTACAGAAATGAAAGTTGTATCCTAGGAAAGCAACCACCAACATTTACTGAGTGTTTACAATGTCTCAGGCGCCCACTTTAAGGAATTCAGATAGCTTGATGCACTAACATAAGTGCCAATCATCCATCCCCACTTCACAGATGAGGACAGCTGAGCGCAGGAAACAGATGTTGAACTAGGGCCTGAAGTCACGTTCTTAATCCTTCACCACAAGGCTGCTCTGCTTCTAACCAGCAGCAGTCAGAACAAAGGATAAACTCCAGACAAGATATTTGGCAAACATTTCATCTATTCTAAGAGTCACTCATGAGTTTGCTTTTGATCTATGACATGAAGTTCCATAAACATTAAGTACAGGACTAGAATACTGGTCAGGCTGATGAAATGTTCTTTTCAGTGTTTGTCTCAGATACACTCTGACACTCTTTTAGCGTGCCTTCGATTCTCTGTTTATCAAACAGGAGTAAGTCTCTTTGGTCCTAAGGAACTTCATGGAAGACAGAGCAAAAAGAACCTAAGAGCCAGCGGATGAAGAAGAGAGTGCCTTGAAATGCTAACTTCAGGATATGACGTGGCTGAAGCATACATCAACTCACAGCACTGTAGTTACCAGCAGAAGACCAAGCCAGTCAAAATTCCAGTATGAATGGGGCGGGGCCCATAAGGCCTGAATCCTAGCAGCAGAGTTATGGGCAGATGATGGCTGCTGAGTTGGGTAGAACCATTCTCCTTTGGAGATGTGGCTCTGGCAGATTGCTCACACCTCAGTGGATGGTCAAATGCCTACATGCATATGGGCAGTACTGCTTGCACTTAGGATTTTTAATGATAAAAGACTATTTTAGAGAGTAAATGAAGCTGTGAGAGAAAAAGGGTTAGTGGCATTGTGGGAATTAGAGGGAAGTAGTGGTGGATGAGCATGATGAGTGTGCATTATATAAATGTATAAAATTTTCAAGGAATAAAATATATTAATAAAAAAAACTTCCTGATCCTTTTTCACTGTCACTAAATAAGCATGTTAATAAGATATTTGCAGTATGTTACAAACATTTCATATTTAGGCAGAAAAGTGACTTTATTTAAGAATGCAAAAAAGCCATCTCTGAAAACTACCCTAAACAAAGCAAAATACCATCAGCATAAATGTAAACCCTTTTCACTTCAGACTTTTGGGTTTGAACATCAAATTTTTATTCTTGGCCTAAAAGACTCTGTCTCTCTGACCTTAGGAGCATATGTGAGACTAGCAAGTGATGTAAAAAAAAAAGGTGAAATCACTCCACACCAATAAGGCTATGGACAGAAATGCAGAATCTGTCTTATTATGAACCCATTCCAGGGCCAAATTAGTAATAAGAATCTCTCTTCTCCTTACAAATTGTGTGGAATAAACTTGGCCATGCCCACTAGTGAAGCTGGTTTCTGGCTAAGGACACAAAGTAATCACCACAGCATTCATGATTATTCCTTAACAAGCTCCTATCTCTCCATTAAGCTGCTAAATATAAGTGGCAGAGAGCAGAGCAGGTCTGTCTTCAGCTCCCTAAAGTGACTGCTATGTACACACACCATCCTTCTAGGTTCAGGGAACAAGGTCATGTGAGGATCAGGTCTCCCTTTAATAGAATCCCCCAGCCAGCCTGTCATTCTTTTCTTTTCTTACTCAAAGTGCCAGGGACAGACCTGCCAATTTCCTTTTTTAGCACCTCAATCTCTTGCCTTAACCAGACAGTCTCCTTCTGTGTTCCAATAAAGCACAGAACACAATCCCAGCTTCTAAAAACACATGGTCCTTGATAGGACTTTTTTTTTTTTTTTTTAGGATGTACAATGTAGTAACAGAGAAACAGAAAAGCAAGCTAAAGGCTCAGAATGAATTACCTGATGAAAGCATTTACCAGTTATCTGACTCTCTAGAAACAAATTCTAAAGACACAATGGATCTGAATTCAGTTGTTCTGAGTAATGCAACAGCCACACTGAGTAGTCACCCAGTAGCTAATGCAAAATGAGTTGCTGGCAGCCTACAAATTCCCTGTGGTTCCCAGCATAGCGAGAGAACAAAAATCACAACTGGCATTTAGCTGCCCTCTCCAACAAAGAGCTCCATCAATTCACCACTTGACAAATCCTTGCACCAGACCCGCCAGAACCAAGAAAAAGACAACACCAGCCGAAGAGACACTTATCACTCAAGACAGGAGTGTCAACTCGGTCCTGGGTCTCTGGGATTCTGGCCAGTTAACTGCACAAAATATCACAGGAAACCTTTTAGGAAATGATGCCAGCTCCAGCTGGGATAAAGAGCATTTGTGGGAGACTGCCTGAGGACAAGTGGCTTTATCCTCTCTGATGCCATCCTAAATGTCATCCTTAGCTCTCAGAAAGCCCTGCAGGGGCCTATGTGGAATACATGACTTTGACTCTGTGTGGTTACTCTCTCTGAGATCAAGTTCCATCTCGATGTTCACAGACAGTCCTCTGAGAAGTCACGACAACTGTGTATTTCAATAGTTATATTAAAGATAGAGTTTATGGCCCTGCCCTCACCAGTAAAATTTCTCAAGAAAAACTGAACCATGCCTTCTTTGTTCTGACAGCTGTGAATTACCTATACACCCCTAGCAGAAAGACCCGACTCTGACCTGCTTCTACTAGTAAGACTTCATATGGCTTAGATTGTCCTTCCACATTTTGTCTCACCGTATACCCAAAGCTAGCCTGGTACTCAATCAGTAGCCTAAGCAAGCCTAAAACCCTGCTTCTTCCTCTCAAATGCTAGGATTACAGATACAGACCTTCACGCCTGACAGGTGTTATGTTCCTTTCCCAGAGTCTCCAATCTTAACTTTTGACATGCACTGTACCTGTATCGCAAACCAATGTTGGCTTTTCACAATGAGTCAATATAAAGTCAAATGGAAGAATCCCAACAGCCAGTAATCTCTACTCAAACCGCTTCTTTACCCAAAAAACCTTTAAAAAGATAGATTTTTAAAAATAAACAAACAAACCAAAAAAAAAAAAAAAAAAAACACACGCACACTAGTTATACTAGAGGACCATTTATTATTGCCAATCATGGAAAGGAAACACATGCACGCAAATGCATATACACCACATATTTGGGAAAGCAGCCAAAGAATCATGTGGGGTTTTTTCGGTCGTTCCTGCTTTTTCAAGACCCAGGCATCACCTTTATCAGATGTACATTTTTAACCTTTGCACCAGTGTCATAAAAGAAGGTGGACAGGAGTTACTGTTCTGTTCTACAGAAGAAAAAACATCATGTTTCTTTAGTGATTTGTCCAAAGTTGCATAAATAAAGACTCTTGGTTTGTAATCAGAAACTCCCACATACAAACACCCCTGATGCATTTAAAAAAAGGGGAGGGGGGGGAACAAGAATAGACAATCAGACTGCTTGATTATTATTCATGGCCTAATGGAGATGTACTTTATCTATGCCCTTCTTAAATTTTCCTAGAGAAAACACTGTCAGGCACTCTTTCCCCAGTACACTTCACAAAATAAATAAATAAATAAAAATCGATCAGATCACGAATGGTGTTTTCTGGGGTCCCACTGGTATTTCTATGCAGGCATATTCCCATCTGGACATGCAAGCTACAGTAAATGTCTTTCCAAATAAAAATCATAAAACAAATATGTTTTCCATTTTTATGAAAGAGTGGATAAAAATCAGACTGTGACTAGTTTTGTGTACTGGAGATGAGCAGACATACTCTCAATTCCCATCTGTTGTCCTAGAGCGCGCAAATGCACTTTGCTTCTTTCTTTCATTCTTGAGTCTATATTTATACCCCAAAGTCAAATGGTGTGTCAAAAAGAGAAATATATTTTTTTATCTTTACTAGAAATTTAATGTTTGAAAAAAGATTGAGTGTTAGATCTCCAGAGGCTCAAATACTAGAGGGAAAAAAAAATCACAGAATTTTATAGCTAAAAGAGATTTTAGCAATATGGAAGCAGACTACACAGTTCACACTGAGCACTCACAATGAAATAAAAAAGGTCCTTTCCATTTCTACTACAAACAGATCCTCAGCACCAAGCTCTGAGTTCCAGGACTCAATTTGGAAGAAGAACCTACTCCCGGGAGTTAAGAAACTGGAGAAGAGTGAGACAGAACCTTCTGTGGCACACAGCTTCTAAATCAGCTGTTTAATGTAAATCCTAGCCACATGTTCCAAGCAGAAACACTAAGAGCCGTACACAAGACTCTGCAGGCTAAGATATATCACGACCCCAGGCTGAGAAAGCAGACTACCAGATCTCCACAGTTATTTCCTCAGATCTGAACAAAGTACTTGCATATAAACAGTGTTCAATAATTAAGCTCATTTAGAAAGCAGATAGAACAATTCCTCAGCCAACAATAAAGATGTGGGTACCAACTCAGACTTATAAAACACACTTCTACTGTACAGAGAGGAGGAGGGTTAAACTGTTCTTTTTTCTTTTTCTTTGAGACAAGTTCTCACTACTTAGCTCACACAGACTGTCATCAAACTCAACTTTCCTGCCTCAACATCACAAATGCAAGCATGATACACACGCACCACAGTGCTTTGATCATTTTTTTAAGAGAAGAAAAAATCGTCTTTCAAATAATTTAAGCCAACAACGTCTTACCTCCCAAAGATAAATTGGGATTATATAATTTTTCATTTTTTATTTTAAATACGTGCAGGGTACAAGTTTTTTTTATAGCATTTTAAAAGTTAGAAAAAATGTAAAAGAAAAAGACTGTAAAAATAAAATTATAGTATGTTCAAACAATGGCATTTTCTATAGTTACAAAATTCAGAATCTTAAAACCTCATGCCAAACTATAAGTCAAAAATTCAAATTTATGTGCATATATACATACACAGTTTTACTAAAAAGTAAAGCTCATGACAATATATCTATTATGTATATGTCCCCCAATTACTAAATATGTAAAACAGCGATTATCTCAGTGTAGGAGTATAAATACCATTTTCTACAATGTTATTTTACAGTACCTTTCAATTTTTGTTCAGCAACCATACAAATATTAAGTAAGATACCTGCAGGCAGTATACAGCATATACTGTATATTGGTTATTTTCTAGAATTAAAAAAAGAGAGAGAAAGAAAAAGAACAGTACTGTAACATCCATGGCTGTCTTAAGAGTTCCTGAGCGGTCCCCTTAAATGTGTACCTCTAAGCCTTTATTCTGACCTCTACGTCAATTACTACCAAAAACTGATTTTTATATATATGATCATGAAAAGAACAAAAATATTATACGAAGGGAAATTCTTTTAAATTCATATTTTAAGTGAAACATGATTCTGTATTCTCTTCCACCGATTATGTCTCGTCAAGCCTCTTTGTCTGCTTCAGGTGTCCTAAAATTTACATAAGGTGACCAAGAAAAAGATTAAAGGCTGACTTTCTAGCCAAATGTAGTAACCAGTCACAAGGTATTCTCAATGGTTTTGAGAGGAACCATAAGCACATGTCCTACTAAGTTTATGAAAGTATTTGCTTATTGTGACAGGCAGGGTAACTTCACACAGGTGATAAAATTCATTGCTCTGTGGATTTTAAATTCTGTATCATCAGCAAGCCCACCCCCATCCCGAGTTGTGTTTAACACAGGCCAGCCATGATTACTGTTTTCCCAGGGTATACAGCACGCCACACATGCACTTTAGAAGGTAAGATCTACACACAGGGGACTTCCAGAAAAGACTATTTGGCGGTGATTACTGGGAATTACTAAACCACCGTATAATCACAGCTTTCTTCATGATTTCAAATTTAACGTCCCCCAAATGGAAGCCACACTGCTTTGCATGTTTCAGAAAGAAATAAAACAAAGTCACAAAATCCAAACAGAAGAAGAGTAAGTCAGATTGTAGTCATGGAAAATGAGCTGAACGAACAACAGAGTATCTGGAACAATTTGGTCCCTCCACCCAATGTGAGGCAGCTATCATGCCCACCTGGATGGGTACATCTGTTGAATTGCACACCATTTAAACACTCACTCGTCGCTTGCCATGAGCTGCCACACCATCAACCGCAACAATAACTAAGCCTCAGACAAAAGGCTTTTGAACAGCAAAAGGATTATTGCACACTGGTGGTTTAGAAAGTTGCTATTGCATCAGAAAAACGAGTAAGGAAAGTCCAGCTGTCTCGCCGATGGACAGTATGAACAGTTTTTTAATGAAGAGATAGACAGGCACCCCAGACTACACAGACATGGCCAGGCTTGTGGAACTGTTTCCTCTAGACTGAAACATTCTGACCTGGAGGGACCAGGAAGGTCTGGAGGCTCATGAAACTCCGAAGAAACAAGTTTCACTGGCCCCCTCACCAAAATTATATAAGCAATAAGCATCTGTTGAGGGAGAAGGAACTCTTCAGAGATGTAGCTTCATGCTTCATATGCACTGGACAGATAACTTCACTGGCACAGCTTTGGAGTCTTCACCCATGTAGTGCACGGGTCAGTTTAATGACACAGCTACCTTTGGTACCCACAATTATGTAACCCCAATAAACTCACTGATTCACCAAACTGGGGTTTGATGTATACTGCCCTCGATCTGGAATGCACAGAAATGCATCACAAAGGTCAGGATATAAATCAGCCAGCCTCACAATTGAAAGTATTATCTCAACAGAGATCACTACCAGTGGACTGAAAATGGAAACCTGGAGCTAGAGAGTGGACTCAGCCGTTAAGAACACTGAATGTTCGTACAGAAGAGCTGAGTTCAATTCCCAGTACCCACATAGCAGTACACACAGCATCCATAACTACAGTTCCAGGCGATCTAATATCCCCTTCTACTTTCTACCAGACATCTGGCACACACATAGTACTCAGACATACATACATGACAAACACCAAAGCACATAAAAGAAAAATAAATACAACCTGAAAAAGGAAAATGATCCAAAGGAACAGAGCACATACAAAGATTTTTAAAAAGTATCCGACTACCTACTCTTAAAGTCCTACTGAAAAATCCTTATTTGAGCAATTCTCCTTGCCAGACATAAATGATCATATCAACAAGGTCAGATTTTACAAGGCAAGAATATTATCTGTCTTCTTTTGTTTGTTTGTTCCCTTATGAGAAGAGGAAACAGAGTACCATGCCCATATAGGTCATGCAGCACAGTGGCCTAGAAGTCAGCTGTTAAACTAAGAAAACATTATTTAAAAAAGTAAAAACTAGTACTCACTAAGCAAAAGAAGAATAGCACTTGATCAAGTTTTGAGCTGGTTAATGAAGTTTGGAATTTCTTTGGAAATTTAATAGTTCTATGAAATAATAATAGATTTTATTCAACAAACATTTAAAATAAAAATGGCTCACCAGTTAAGTACACTGGCTGCTTGCATAGGACCCAGGCTTAATACCAAGCACCTACATGCCAGGTCAAAACTGTCTGCAACGTCAGTTCTAGGAAACCCAGTGTCTTCCAAAGACAGGCAAAGCACCCATGTACATGCTATTAAAAATAATGGTAATTTTTTTTAAAAAGAAAAAGAAAGACAGACAGGCAGTGGTGGTGTATGCCTTTAATCCCAGCACCTGGAAGGCAGAGGCAGGCAGATCTCTGTGAGTTTAAGGCCAGCCTGATCCACAAAGCAAGTTCCAGGATATCCAGGATATAACAAACCCTGTTGTGGGGTAGGGAGGAGGAGAGACATGTATGTGTGTTAGTCTACAAAAAAAAAAAAATTTCTGGCAACAATTTCTTTAAAAAAAAGTAACAACCTATGCCAGGTGTAGGCATTTTTGTATATGTGTATATATACATATGTATATATATATATACATGTGCTATACATATTCATATATACATACACATGCAGATATATATGTATAAGAAACATCAAGATACCAATTTGGAGCTTGGGTAAACTAAACTGGTAAACTGCTTGCCTTGAAAATCAAATATGATCCCCAGAACCAAAGAAAAAGGTACTCGAGGACATGGGCTTGTAATCCCAATGTGAGTGAGATAGAGATAGGAGGATCTCTGGAGCTAACTAGCCAGTTAGCCTAGCTGATCAAGCCCTAGTTCCCAAGGACAGCTCCTGTCTCAAAAACCAAGCTAAATGGCTCCCGAGGAATAATATCTAAGGCTAACCTCTAGCTGGAGCTCAACACACATAGGGTACTAGATTCCTTCAAAGGTTCTGGAAAAACAGAACTCTTTAGAATACTGAAGTTGTAAACAGTGTTCTTCCTGTCTATCTACCAAAACACAGCACTCTGAAATCCAGCATGGGGATATTACTCCGTCTAAGCTATGTGCTTTTTCTAATGATTCAACTCCAAGCAAAAGACAGAACCCATGAGAGTTTAAAGAAATGGACAGGTGGCAGCATAACTGATGAACCATTTATCACAAAAAATAACTTGTCCAAAGCTGTATTTCTGGCAAATATAGCAGTTTGTACAAGACTAAGATCTATTATTGTACTCTGATTATCAGCTACTTATAAATACTGAATACATGAATAATTTGTTAGGAATCTGGTTCTCTAAAAGATAAACAGAAGGAACTTGGGGAGGGGGGAATAAGAGTATGCAGAACAGACAGGAATGCTAACAAAGAGCCTTCAATTCTAGATTAAAACAACTAGACTAGGTAAGGAAGAGAACAAATTAGGCAGTGGCTAGGCACCTGGACATGGTGGTATCTCATGATGGTGATGTGCAGGGCAGATACACCCCTGAGGTTCAGAAGCTACATCCCAGATTCCGTGGCTATAACTTGTGTCAAATGTCTCAGGATCTAATAGGTGATCTCAGCTTGGTACCCTACGGAGCTGATCATTATCAAGACAGTTAGGACAGCCTAAGCTTTATCATAATCCTTCCTGGTGAGCACCTCTAATCTTATCTTTTCTAACATCCACCTGTGGGGTTCGAATAACACCATTATCTTGAATTTCTATGGTATTGCAACATAAATCCTCACAGTAAGATGAGAGTAAAGTTAAAGAATAAAAAACATTAGAATGAAGGCATTGGGGTAGGGTGGAGGGAAAAGTGGGGGAATTCAAACATGCGTATGAGGAGCCATAGCCGTACTCAGCTACTCACAATACATCTTCAATGGGGTCAGTTTTACCATTTGCAAAACAAGCTGTGGTCTTGCAATGTTAGTGGCAGCTACCTAAAGACCTTCAAGCAAATAAAGGGAGTTATCCATTCAAGCCTTCCTTACCACCCCCCCACCTTGATTCCAGAGTTAATAACTGCCCCTATCACATAAACCAAAACCACAAAATTTAATGATATTAACTCTATAGTCCCATCAACCTTAGCCAGTCCCTTCTGATCTTAGGATCTCATGTGATATACAAACATTACCATAAAACCAAATAGGGAAAAAGGACATAAGGAAATCACTGACACATTATTGCATTAACCTCAACTTGACCATCATGGGACCAACACCTCCTTGGAAACTGGAATATAACCAGTGGGTGACTCCCAAAGCAGGGTGTTTTAGAGTCATGAGCACTGGGAGCTTTCCACCCACTACTTCCCATGTTTTACTTGAACGGGCATCATTTTGAAAACCACAGCAGCATCACCACAGTTAATGTGAAATATTAATGTCTCATTTGCTGAACAGTTTTGTAGAAATTAAAACTTTTAGGTTAATCATATACTGAACAATTTTAATTAAAACAGTTATAAAACAATTAATGCACGAGAGTTAGCTTGGAACTTTGCCAGCCTTATTGATTTAATGCATGTAGGAAAAACTCATGTTTCCCCCCTTTTGACTTAATGAATGCTAATATGAGACACAAAATAATCACACCAAGCTCCTAATGCAGCTAGTCCATCTGGGTTTCCTTGCATTCTCTATTTGTCATTTTTCTTTGATAGCAAAATTGAAGATGAATTCTCTGTGTTGGAAATGATAATGGTGCCATGTGCTGGGCTTCATTAAAAGCTGCTCTTTATAGAAATCTTCCAGTGAAAATAAACATCTTTTACTACAACCTTTTTCGAAAATAGAACAGGCCTACCATCCCAACTGTAGTACCAGATAATATTGCCCTGACACTAGCATCGCCAATGGTTTTTTTCTTCCTTAAGTATTCTATAAAAACAAGGGATAAAATATAAGTTCAAGTATATAAAACAAATCCTTGAGTACTTCAATTTGTTCAATATTGAAATCTGTTTTGATCCATCTTGGGATTGACTTGTTTGTAAAAACAAGCCCAATTCATACCCTTTGCTAAGTATTTCCAAAATTACCGCTTTAGCTCAAACTAAAGGACCTGTTATTTCCAATAAAGTTTAAGAGTGTTACTGTGCCTGATCAGGATACCTTCAGATCTAGTTTCCAGCCAAGAGCCCCCAGGCCCTCCCAGCATGATAATCTGTTAGATTTAACTCAAGTATACACCTTCCCCCTCCAGTTGAGCCTCTTTATAAATCTGAATATGGGCCTGACAGTTTATCAAACTCTAAAATACAGAAGGTGCCCACAATCCAACCTTGCAGTAAAGACATAAGTGTAGGCAATTCATCTCACCCTTCAATTCAAATTGAAGCAACTCTACCAAATCCTGTTAGGACTGAAGAAATAAGTTCAATGTAATTCTAACTCAAATGGTGAAAATGATCTCCAGTGTAATTATATTAGCTGGTACCTTTCACATCTGTTGTGTATCTTGTTATTTCTGGTTGGGCACCTCACATGTAAAGCACATAAACCCATAAAAGTTATTACATTTCTCTCTGAGCCACCTCTTTCTCGGGCCAAAGGAATCATAGTCCCTGCTGATTTGTGATTAAAAACCAGTTGAAATAGAAAGCTTACTAATTTAACCCCAATATATCAACGGAGGCACTCTAGAAGGTCAAAGTTTCCCTAATTAAGAAAGCAGAGCATGAAGATGTTTGACAATGGAGTGCCAGCAGCAGCAAGCAAATGTTAAAATAAATACTAACACAAGCCTTATTCCAAACAGACACTTGGAGGGCAAGCAACTGTCAGTAAGCAGTTTTATTGAAGTATGGTCTCATACATTCTGTAAATAGAGCCATTTAATAACATCTACTTACGAAAAAGCAATCTTTTTATCTAACTTGATCCATTTGTACAAATCACAATGGATGGAAATAAAGGTAGCTTAAAGCTTAAATAACCACCAACTTTCAGCTCTTTTAAATAAAAATTGTAATATCTCTCTCTCTCTCTCTCTCTCTCTCTCTCTCTCTGTGTGTGTGTGTGTGTGTGTGTGTGTGTGTGTGTGTGTGTGTGTGTACATGCGTACATGCAAGCATACATATACCACAGCTAGAGGTATATGTATGTATGGAAGATAATTTCAGGACTCAGTTGTCTCTTTCCAACATGGGCTTTGGACACCAAACTCACTTCATCAGACTCACATATGAGCTGTAGACCAGAGTAGATTATGACAAAACTTACAGACCCTTCACTATCATAGATAAGGTTTAAAGTGGCTTCTCTGCACTAACACATTAAAGAAGATGAATGACCACCAATACCAGATGGGCAAGTGCTCAGCAGTACTCATAGTTACAGGCTTGAAGGGAGACCATATCCACAGGAGGTTTCAAACATTTCCCCAACATCTTCCTTAACTTATGAAATGAAAAACTGTTGAAAAGACAAGCTTTCCATTTTTAAATTCTGTATGTTAAGATTTTTTTCCCTCCTGGCATTTTCCTTGGTAACCCAATTTTTCTTTGAAATTTTCATAATATTTTGATAAGGCAAGTTCACCTTCAAGAAAAATGTCTTTTCTGTCTTTTTAGCTAACCAATCGATGTTTTCGAGCTTTCGGTCTATTCTGAGGTTTATGGGGTCAGAAAAAGATTGGCTGCGTGTACAAAATTCTTTCCAGATACACTAGTGTTACTTATGGGCAGAAGACTCACTCGGCAGCAACCACAGCTTTCCCGCACTGGTTCTTCCAATGCCTTGAAAAGGAGGCTTCTTATTTCCCCATGTTGTGGGTAACCTAAGAGCTGCAGAAGTGAGGCTAAAAAGTAAATGCAAAGCCACAGACGGAGCTTAGTTAGTACAGTGCATCAGCAGCATGCACAAGGGCCTGGGGTCAATCCTCAGCACCACAGGGTGTGATGGACACGCCTTTTAACTTCAGCACTTTGAGGTGGAGACATGATGACCAGAAGTTCAAGGTCATAATCAGCTACACAGCCTGTTCCTGACCAGCATGGGCTATAAGAAAAAGAGAATGGAATATGGACAGGCTCCAGTCTCATGCAGATAATCACACCTGCTAAGAGCTCATGAATTCAATGGTCATGCCATGCCCAGAGAACAGAGCTCTATACACTCTATCCCTTCCTTCAGCTCTTACACTCCTGCTGTCTGTACTGCAGTTGCCCAGCCTGCAAGCCTAGTGTACTGTTGAACACACTGGGGGGGGGGGGGGGGGGGATTTAGAGGATGAACCACAAGCACAAATGGTTAACAAGAGAAACAGACTTATTGATTACTTTACTTGTTTTATATCCATGAACACTTTAAGAATCAGCACTCTATCCAAAAACTCAAATTGAGACTTGAAATAATTCAGATAATAATCATTTACTTCATGTTTATTATATAATAGAAAAGGGATAGGCAGAGTACTTTTGAAAAGGTCCAGAGAGTAAATATTTTAGGCTGTTGGGGCCAGATGGTCCTGGTTACAAGAACTAGATTTTGCTGTCTTAGCATAAAATGTAGCCAAAGACAATAACATAAATGAACCAGTGTGGCTGTGTTCCAATAAAACTTTATTTATGAACACTTGAATTTAAATTCCATACAATTTCCAAGTGTCATGAAATAGTTGTCCCCTCCTCCCCTAACCATTTAAGAAAGTCAAAATTGCTCTTAGACTCACAAATACATAAAACAGGAAAAGACCTGGTCTGGTCTTTGGCCCATTGTTTGTCAACCTCCTTTAGTTGCCTGGGAGCTTAGTAATTTATGTATTTATTGGAAATGATTAAAGTGGAGGGCTAGGAAGGGGCTCAGTGGTTAGGAGCTGAACAAACATAAGGATCTGAGTTTGAGTTCCCAGCACCCATCTAGAAGAGTGAACGTAGCTATCATGCTTTGGAGCCTAGTGGTGTGGGGGAGTGTGGACATCAGATCACTGGGGCTGGCTTCCTGCCAGCCTAGATCCAGGCTCAGTAAGACAAGCCTGTCTCGGGGAAATAAGGCAAAAAAAAAAAAAAGGGGGATAGAACAGAACATCCTGTTCCTTGCTTTGGCTTCATCATGCACACACAGGCACACAAACACATGCACCACATACATCATGCAAACACAGACACACTATAACAACAATAAAAGAATAGTGAGTCAATTGCTTGCCTTCTAACATAAAATAAAAACGACAGTAGGAACTTGCCATAAATGCTAAGAGAAATGTGCCTAGGGTTACAAGACCCAGAGATGGATCAATCAAGGAACTTTCTCAAAAATGACCAAGGCAGTATTCAAAATAAATTGAGTCTCCTTTGGGCTATTCTGTAAGTTACCTTCATAAATAAAGGAATGAAGACCTTTACCCCCCCCCCCAAAAAAAAAGAGTCTTCAAGATCCACATCTGCTGTGGCTTCATCAGAACGTGCCTGGGTGTGTTTGGGAATGTCCTCTTTAATTATCATCCCAGGCCAAGACCTCCAGCAAAATCCATTCTCCATTGATTGTCCAGGAAACAAGCACATCCCAGGTGGTGGCTGACTAGAACTCTTACAGGCAAGCCCACAGGTCTCCCCTGTTTATTTCAACCAAGTTCTTTAGCTGTCACAGGTAATAGTCCTCAAAGGACTCTAGGATTGAAAGAATCAAACCATTCCCAACTCGCCACTCCAGTGAAAGGTCAATAGCCAGAGTTTCAGATAGTTCCCTGCACCCCACTGGTTCTGCCTAATCAAATCGGGTTTATTAGAGGGTCAACTCTAATCAGTCCTAGGTTTTATCTGCATTTGGAGATGCTTAAGCAGATTTATTTTAATTACCTCAGAACAAGCAAACGCTTGGGTCTTGAGACTTAATTGTCACCACTGTCTGCCCGGATGTTTTTGTTCCTTCTGAGGGGAAGCTGAAGGAGCAGGGAGCCAAGCTGACATCATCAGCTGTATATTTAATTAAAGCACAAAGAAGAGGGGACAGGCTGGGGGGGACAGTAGATCAGCCACATCACTGGTAAAACGAAAACAGCTCCCATTCCTTTCCCACAATTAACATCTAAGTCCACAGCAGGTAAATGCTTTGGTCTGAGTCTCTCAAGTTCCCAAAGAGTTACAGGGAATGGAGAATCTGCAGCTACCTCTTCCTAAATCCAAGAGGAACCAGACACTTTAAAAAACAAAATCCCCAAATTACCTATTTCCACAGAAGTCTGGGTTTGTAATAGGCCCTATATTCAATGTGGGAATTAAAGCCGATTCTCCCACATAATAGCAGAACAAACATAAAAGTTAGCGCACTGCGCATATGGATCATTTCTTCTTTAGTCTTGTAAACATCAGAGAGGACACAGGCTTGCCCCCTTCGCCTACCAATCTCTGCCGTGCTATGTCAGGAGATGACTACAGAATTAGATATACATTCACAAGCCAGTATTGCCTGTACATTTTATGTTTTATTTCGGGGTTTTCTGATGGTTTTGGCGAGTGGGGAGTAGATAAACTGACTTTTAATCCTCTATGTAGTGAAGGTGACCTTGAACTTTTAAAACTCTTACTTTCTTCTTCCAAAATGTTGATTAGTTGTGTGCCATATGCAGTGCTAAGTAGGTATGGAACCCAGGACTTCTCACATGCTAAGCAAGCACCTGACTGAGCTACATTAGTAACTCAAACTCTTTTTTTATCTCTAAGGTCACAGGAAAAGCTGACATTCAGAAAGGCAGGAGAAAACGTAAGGAAAATAAACACATTTTCAAATGTGAGCAAAATGACTGAATCTGGATCAAACTCGGGAGACCAACCGCAGGATAGGTGTTTCTGTTTGTATCAGGTTCTCTTCCCCAGAAGACTGTTGGCCTCAGATAGACTGTGCCTTCTGAGGAACCTGAGCCTTTAAGAGAACATGAACTGAGAATTCATTCTGCTCTGGTGTCAAACTCTCACTTCCCAAGAGGCATTTCCAGGGGATCAGGTGGTCAGCTAGGGAGGGATCTATAACGGATCTGATGAACCCATGTTACTGTTGTACACAGAACAAGGGAAAGGGGGTAAGAGCTGTGTCAGAACCACTGAAGGCAGGAAAAATGAAAACAGGAGAGAGTTCACTACAGTTTAACTCTCTAACTTTAGAGTCTGGGTTTTGTTTGTTTGTGGGGGAGGCGGGGAGAAACCCTTTTGTCTATGTTGTGTGTGTTTGTGTATATTCGTGCATGGGTACGTACACCTGTTTATATGTGCCCATACACATGCACACATGTACAATAAGCATGTTACTCACTAAGCTATGTTCCCTACCCCTGTGGCAGGAACAAGTTCTCATATAATCTAGGACAACTTCAAACCCACTACGTAGCCCAAAATAACCTTGAAACACCAATTCTCCTGACTCCACCTCCTAGGATTACAGACAAGTTACCACCATGCCTAACCTAGTGATGGTCCAGAATAATGAACATGTCACACTTGGGACATTGCCGAAGTTCTTGTGTTTTTGTTTTGTTTTGTTTTGTTTTGTTTTGTTTTGTTTAGCCATGCCTCTCCTCCTCTGTCCAGTATGGCCTAAACACATGAAGCCAGAATGAATGGTATAAGTTATCCCTTCTAAAAAAACTGGGACTCCACCTCTACTCAAGCCTCTTCTACCAAGCAAGTTCCCGAGAAAGCCCTGTGAGGGCACAGCCAATCATACAGACTGCCAAACACAGTAGAGAGCTTTTATGAATTTCAGCGATTAGAAGGGAATGTGTTCAATTTCCTTCCCCAGAACTACCTTACCCTGCTCTTAGTGTTTCTCAAAACTTTAAGGTGTTTAAGTGTCACCTGCATAGGAAAAGAGTGGATAGGAGAGGGTTTGGTAAAGACTTGTTAAAACATAAACTGCTCAGTCCCACGTAGGTGCCAGGTTCAGTCTACACAGTTTCCAGATGATGCTGATACTACTGGTCTAGAGACCATAATTTGAGGTTGGGTGTAGAAAATTGGGGGATGAAGGGCGCACAGAGGAAGTGGGGCAGTTGTTTTCCATTTTTATGAAAGTATGACATCCTCTAAATGAATATAGAGCCTAGAGCTTTTTATATGTACAAAAACAGCTGCCAAAATCCTGAAGTGTTTGCTTTGCTGTCTGAGCAGCCGGTTGTGATTTTCCACTCAGCCACAGAGCAGGATCACAGATTTTTTTTTTTTTTTTTTTTTCATGAACTGGAGGATTTGCTTCATGTCTGTATTATTGTTTTACAGTTTCTAATGACTGGGCTGCAGAGAGCCAAATGGTCAACAAGCTTCTCCACTGTACTTCAGGTGAGCCAACTGGTGCAAGTGTCCAAGAGAACCCTGTCTATGGAACTGCCTGCGGACAGACTTGCTGCCCATTTGGATATTCACCAACTGATGAGACAGAAACACAAATTAACCTAAAAAATACAACCCCTACCAATTAATCTTTCCAAAGCAGGGAAACTCTCAGCCTATTTTCTTGGATGTACAGTCAAAGGGGAACAGCAGAAATTAAAGCCCAACTTTTTTTCTTCCTAGTGCTTTAAAACATTCAGTTTCCATCACACACACACAAAACCCACCAACCCAAAACACCCCTCTTAGTGAGCAGAAAATACGAAGACAGTAAGCGTTTAGGTTGTTAATGTAAAAGGGAAATTTTCCCAGTTAAAAAACAGCCATGAGGCCAGCTATCCTGGCTGTAAGCTCACAGCCTTTCCTTAAGCAATTGGACCTGGTCCCTGGCACAGGTTGCATGGTTTTAATCTTGATTCTCGCTGCTTGAATCAAACTACATACATAATGGCATGTTATTAAAACTCTCTGAGCACCAACTTCTCATCTACATAATGAAGACAGTGATAGTTCATAACTTTATTGGGCTAGCTTAAGTAAGAAATAATCTTTGCAAGTGCTTGTCACAGTGTTGGGCCCATTTCAAGTACTGAATACTATAGGTATCAGCATTGCCATCTGTGAAGGTCTGAAACATACACAGAAGGGTGTAAGCTCTCCTTTCCCTGCAGGATGCCAGAGGACCACCAGGAAGAAAGGATGACTTCCCATCTGCCCCAAAGCAACCAAGCAACATTAGGAGCTGATGGTGCAAAAATAAATCAAGAAGACTCTTAAAAGAACTGGGAAGATGGCTCAGCAGGTAAAAAGTGCTTGCCATGCAAGTCTGGGGACAGAAGTTCAACCCCTAGGACACACACTGCAGAGAAAACCAATTTCTGAGACTTGTCCTTGGACTCCACAACTACACTATGGCATATGAACTCACACACACAAGATATAAAACATCTTTTAAATTGTGTGTGGGGGGGGTGTGAATGTGTGAGTGTGTGCAAGCATACATGCCCGTGTGTGGGATGGGAGTACAGGTTCTTGTGCATTTCAGTCAGAGACACTGGAATCCCAAGAGGTTACAGGCAGTTGTTAGCCACACTACATAGGTACTGGGAATGGTTCCTCTGTAAGAGAAGTATGTGATTTTAACCTATCATCTCTCCAGCTCCAATAAAAAGTACTTCTAAGACATTAAAAGACAGTGCATGTAAATAATCAGTGGATTTTTCCAGAAAAACCGGAAGGAAGAATAGCAAGAAAGTACAGGTGCTGCTACTTCAGAGGAGCTAGAGGTTACCAAACTAACATCAATTATGATTCCAAAGTGCCTGGAACTGTAACAGAACACAGAAGGTTTATAACGTTCTCCTAAATAGGTCCCTTTCTTCCTCTTAATTCTAATTCACTTCTGAGCTTCCACAAGTCTGGAACTTCCTCAGCAGAAATAATTTCTGAGATAGAAGGCAAGGAGGTCATCTTTATGGGAGTGGGAACATAAGGCCCTACAGAACAAAGCTGGGGCGGAGGAAGAGTTGGTAGCAGGCAGGGTGAGTCTCGGGTCAGAGGGAATGCAGCAGTAAAGGTCACAAATACAAAATAAGCATACATTCTTCCCACAGCTGCTGCCTAACAAAGGTAACTCTGGAAAGTGTGCAACCAAGAGTCAATGAAAGTAAAAGGGGGCTGCTGCTCCTCAAGGAGCTTGAATAAAAGCCAACAATTGTGTGAGCGTGTGCAAGCATGTATGAAGAACTAAAGTAATTCTTACTGCACTTAGGGAAAATTACATTTCTGACTATGTACTCCGCTACATTCTCAAAACTCAAGAATAAGACATTGCTGACAATGACCCCCGCACTTGAAAAGACAAGTGGATACAGGCACAGAACACTGAACAGTTGACGTGGAGGAATGCTGGACAGATAACTATTTTCATCCAGTGGGCTCCTTACACTTTTCTTCCTAAAAGCAAATTTAAGCAATTCATCAATCATAACTGTTCATGCTCCTGGTTTGACCAATACTTGAAATGCTCTTTCATCTTTGGAGACAGGTCCAGGGCTGCCCTAAGACAAAGGCTAAATAAAGAACTGAGTTTGGGGCCAGGGAATGACTCATCAGATTAAGGCACCTGCTGCCAAGCCTGAGGACCTGCCTTTGATTCTTGGACTCTCCTATGATAGGAGAAAACTGACTCCTGAAAGTCGTCTTCTATCTCCACACACACATAACCAAGCTCTTGTATGTGTGCATGCATATACACACATAACCAAGCTCTTGTATGTGTGCATGCAGATATACACATAATCAAGCTCTTGCATGTATACGCACGCATAAACAAGCCCACCTATGTGTGCCTGCACACACACAAATATGTCAATGCAACTATCTTTAGCAAAGAACTGGGCTGAGGGTTTGGGATGTCTATCAGATGGTAAAGTGTTTGCCTTAGCATGTACTTTGCTCCACTGCACTACATAAACTAGAATATGGTCGGCACAACTATAATCCCAGCATTTCAGAGGTAATGAGGGTGGGGAGACTTAGTCTAAGGTCATCCTTGGCTACATAGCAAGTTCAGGGCCCGCAAAGACTACATGCGATTTTGCTAGAGACACATACAGAACTCAAAAGAACTAAAATGTCTATGCAAAACCTTAACTATATAAATTTAAAATTAGAGAAAACAGCAGCGGTGGCACACACCGTTAATCCCAGGACTAGGAAGGCAATAGCAGGCAGATCTCTGAGTTCAAGGCCAGGGTAAGTTCCAAAACAGATAGAGCTTCATGGAGAAGCCCTGGCCCTGGTAAGGGGTGGGGGGAGCACGTAGAAACAAAGAGGGATCAAATGGGGATGTATAGCTCTCCCTAGAAAGGGAAAATAGAAAAGACTGGGGGGCACGACATTGATCACACTGGAGGGATGTGGGGATGCAAACAGACTACAGAAGTCCTGGGAGAGATGGCTGGAATTAGGGATGAGCATTTCAAGGGTTGAGATAGAAACCTAGTACAATGGAAACTGGAATCTAGGGGGTTACAGAAAGTTCTAATAACGAGGGATATGAAGCCTGAACTTGCCATCTTCCTTACCAGGCAAGGCTTCCAGCAGTGGGATTGGAACATCCCAGCCTGCCTCCAAGATGTGCTTGAGTGGCCAACCAATGACTGGTTCAACCGGGGGGGATCAATGAAATGATTCCTAATGATACCCTGCTATATGGGAGCCCAGCATAATCATCATAAGAGTGGCTTCATCCAGCAATTGATGGGAGCAGATGCAGAGACTCACAACGTTAGGTTGAGCATGGGGAATCATACAGAAGATGGAGAGGAAGACTTAAGAGTCAGAGAGGTCAAGGACACAAGAAAATGGCCCACAAAGCATTATCCAGGGCTCATGGGAACTCACATAGACTTACTGACAACCAGAGAGTCTTGATGGGTCTCCACTAGGTCCTCTGAGTAAATGTTATGGTTGTAAAGCTTCATGAGACACCTACAGTGGGAGTGAGAGCTGTCTGTAACGATCCCTTTTCTCCTACTGAATTGCTTCATCTAATCTTAATATAAGAGGAGAGGTCTTACTGCAATTTGGTATGCCATGTTTGGTTGATATCCGTGGGAAGCCTGCCCTTTTCTTAAGGGAAACTGAGGAAGAGTGGATGGGAGGGGCTGAAAGAGAGGAGGAAGGATAAACTGCAGTCTAGATGGAATATATGAGAGAAGAACAATTCTTAAAAAAAAGAAAAAAAAAGAAAAAAAAAAAGGAAAGTCTGTGACAAAAAGTTGTATTGCTTCAGGAGAAAAAAAAAAGTCTACAGCACATGTATAAACGGCCATACCCATGCTCAGAAAATCGCAGCCAGTGATGCTCCAACTCCAAAATGCCATAATTCTTTCTTCCCCGGCATCTAGCTAAGCATCTCAACCATACTCCAGATTCAACCCATGACCCTTAATGGCACTCTCTAAAATGGAGGGAGGGAGGGAGGGAGGGAGGGAAGGAGGGAGGGAGGGAGGGAGGGAGGGAGGGAGGGAGGGAGGGAGGAAGGAAGGAAGGAAGGAAGGAAGGAAGGAAGGAAGGAAGGAAGGAAGGAAGGAAGGAAGGAAGGAAGGAAGGAAGGAAATGTCCCATCACAATTACTAACAACCACCAAAGCCAGAATACAGGCCAAAGATTATTTCCTTATGCACATTTTTATCTTCTTACAACTACAGGTGCATGTTTTCAAGTTATAGGTCACTTCAAGCCAACAAAACCAACCTACTTCAAGAAAGTTGGCCCATCAGCTTACCTTGGTAGCCAGAGACCACCTGGAGGGCAATGCTCTTTATGCAGACAAAAAAAAACTTCAATAAGATTAACTCACCTAATAGGATTTGGGGATGCTAGGAAGCCCATTATGGTGTCTCCTACAAACTAGAGGCTCCAAAGGCTTTAGCCATTCACTTTAATGTAATCTGGCCTAATCTAATCAAGACTGTCTCCTTGCATTCTGTCAGGGGACTTTGAGCACTGGTCTTTTAAAAAAAAAAAAAAAAAATGAAGGCAAGGCAGATATATACTAGCCTTTATCTACAAATTAGTACAGATCTGGCTACTAAAGCGGTGAAGGGAAAGGCTGCCTTACTCTGCTAGTTTCTATGATCTACTAAGCTAATGAATGACTGCACTTGATACGTAAATTGTAATTAAATGTCACAAGAAAGATCTCACATGTTGATTAATCATCTCACTCAAAACCCACACCCTCCTTTCTAAACTGATTCTAAGAGGAGGAAGGATCTAAGTCAGCAGCAAGCTCTTCACACAAACAGCCAGAGCCAAGGCTGACTCAACAGCAGAGAAATTCTCCAAGACTGACCACCTACCTCTACACTTGTTCAAAGCAGTTTCTGCCCTGTATCCTTAAAAGTCCTCGAGCCACTACTTCCAGGTGCTCAGCACAAAGGCAGGTGTTCACAGCACATCTTCTTAGGAGAAATCTAGCTCATCTGACCCATTAAACTAAAGCCAGAAACCAGCTCTCATGCTATCCCCTCCATTTCCCATGTTGTACCATCACACCCAAAACCATACTGACATGCTCACATGCATGATAAAGCAACTCCAAAAGGAGAAAATAAGAATTAAATATACTGGTTAACATATTCTAGACCTCTCTGACCAGTACA
This sequence comes from Phyllotis vaccarum, assembly GCA_033318265.1. Taxonomy (NCBI): domain Eukaryota; kingdom Metazoa; phylum Chordata; class Mammalia; order Rodentia; family Cricetidae; genus Phyllotis; species Phyllotis vaccarum. The sequence continues at coordinate 40,498,176 of JARWLC010000017.1, read as the reverse complement.
AGAGTTATGGTGGAAAGTAAATACCATACTACTTTTTAAATCTATATTTTTATGTTTGGGCAATGCTGGCGGTGGAACTCAGGGCACTGTGCACCCTGGGCAAGCACTGTACAAGTGAGCTACATCCTCAGCACTTACTTAGTTAAGTTGCTGTATGTTTAAGTGCTTTTTTAAATGTCTGCTATATTGGTTAGTATAATTTATTTTACCTAGCTTTTAAAAACTGAAAATGTGTATCACACATACATATTTCAAGTCAACACCACTATTTCAGACAATGTGCTCACTTCAATTTCCAAGTGAGGTATCTACATATTTCACTCAGCACCATCAGGTTAAGGATAGATGAACCATCCATGAACCACAATTAACTTACTAAAGCCAAAGGAAAACAGTCATTCAGTAATTAATTATCTGAAGTAATCTTGACTGTTCTGTTTAATTTTTTCTCAACCTTTAGCTGTCCATCAATCATAAAATAAGCAAGTTTCACAAACCTTGTTGTGCCAAACTCTGAGCTAATTGCATCTACTTCAAGGCAGAAGTACACTGAAACCTTTTATGTCCAATATGAAGAGACTAATTCTCAGCTTACAGAACCACAGCTTCTGTTGTGAAGGACATCTACCTTTTGAGAATTCTCCAGAAGATACTAGCTCAAACAAGCCAGGACTAACTAGTTGCAAATACTAACTACTGAGCAAAATGACCACATTCCTGTCCTGTGAATCATTTCTCCAAGTTCTGCCCCTAGCAAATTTAAACATGTGACTCAGAAAAAAAGCTGTTAGTCCCAAGAACTGAGCGGTCAATGAGAGATCCAAACAGAGCACACTGGTTATCAAAGGAAGAGTAACAGCTAACAACTGTGTCAACCATGAAGGATGAAGGAGTAATTTGCCACGGATGTTCTATGCTTATCTCACCCTTCCTTCATCCTACGGTCCTCTCATGCCAGTCAGACCTAGGCATTTCTGGGACCTCCCTACAACACTTGCCGAACTAAATCTGCATTCCCAGCAGCTCTTAACTTACTTCTCTTCCTTAGGCTAAAAAAACAAAGTTTAAGGTATTTACTCAACACACTCAGGATATTATAGCCTATGAATGGGAAACAAAAATGAAGCAAAGAGGACCTGGTTCCTCAATATATACGGTCTTACCATGGCAACCTAACACAATATACGCAAAGACTTGGGTAAGCCCAGGTGAGAAGCCTCAGTGAGATGCAAACATCTATCATCTCTACATAGGTCCCAATTCCACCAAAGTCAAATATGGGAATCAATTTAATGGCCTCACTTATAGAGTATGAGTGAGAAGTTACTCATAGAGCATGAGTGACCCCCAAAACAGCTGCATCACCAAAGTGTCACCCTTGAATGCATGATGACTTCCTCACAGATGGAGTCCCCTGCTCAGTAAACTTTCATGTCTATATACTCGAGCACTTCCCATCTAGAAACCCAGAGACCACATGAAATTAAAGCCGAATTACATACAAGTGGCCCAATGTACAGGAGTGAGCAACTGTGATCAGGTGAGGATCCACTGACCCTCCCTACATCCATTCTCCCACGAGGAAACATTAATAGTCAAAAGGTCCAATCTTATTAAAGTGTCTCTTGCAAGCAGTCGCCACTTCTCTGATGGAAATGATGGCAGGTATGAGAGGACAGTGCTACACAACCCTTACACCATCCCACAGAGCCCCACACTTGACTAAATGTTCTACTATCACCATCTAGAAGTTCCTAATAATATGTAAGAACCTCACACTTTCAATTTCACTAGGCTTTTTACATTAACTAGCTGTACCTGGTAGTTATAGTGAAGGTGGCTATTTTAGGATTACTATTGCTATGATAAAACACATGACCAAAAGCAGCTTGGGGAGGACAGGGATTGTTTTGTACACAGTTCTCCATCATAGTCCATCACGGAAGAAAGTCAAGGCAGAAACTCAAATAGGCAGGAACTTAAATAAATAGGCAGGAGCAGATGCAGCGGCCATGGAGGAGAGCTACTCACTGGCTTGTTCCTCATAGCTTGGTCAGTCTGCTTTCTTATAGAACCCAGGACAACATGCCCAGAGACAGCATCACCCACAATGAGTAGACTCTCCCCACATCCATCACTAACTAAGAAAGGGTTCTATAGCCCAATGTTATGGAGGCATTTTCTCAATTACAGCTTTGTCAAGTAGACATATTAACTAGCCAGCACAGTGAGAAATCAAGTAGGGCTAAACGATGACAAAGTCTTCTCAGCGGTCCATGGCAGTGCATGCCTTTAGCACAGTTGTCTCTCAAGAAAAGATCTTAGCGGTGGTCAGGGGACCTACAGCTAAGATTCTCATTCAATTTGATTGGGATAGAAAAGTACATTTGAACAGCTTCCTGGCATGTTTGAAATGAGGAATTTCAGAACTAATGTCCAAGAGGTAAGAGACTTTAACCCCTTCCTATCGATAGGAAGAACCAGAAGATACAGAGACATGAAAACAAAGACACAGCTGGACTGAACCTTTATGTGAACAACTTTGTCTTATGTCTACTCTTAACTAGTCTCTTGAAGTTATCACCCGCTGGAATGCAAAGCTGTGTAGTTTTGGAACCCTGCTCGTTTGGGATGTAAAAGCACAGAGACTTAATAATGTGCCTCTTACCCCCATCTGCTCCCACCTCTCCAAAAAAGAAGTAAAACATTTCCAAGACCTGAGAAAGCTCAGGTTCAAGGCAGATAAAGAATAATGCACATAGCATTCAGAAAACATTTTTATTTTGGTTAAATATCAAGTTTTAGTTAGTGTTTCTTAAATTTCATTGCAGTGCCTTTATTAAAAGATTATTTATGCAAAGGAATGTGTGCATGCCTGCATGACATAAGAAGGTATCAGATCCCATGATAGATGGTTGTGAGCTACCATTTGGTTGTGGGAATTGATCTCAGGAACTGTGGGAAAGCAGTCAGTGCACTGAATTGCTAAACCAGCTCTCTACAAGCTGAGGTACATTTTTTAATTGACTTTTGAAAGTTTGAGTTGGAAATGCGGTAAGGTTCCTATTTCAACTGCCAAAAAAATGCAATGAAAGATTTGATAACTTTTTTTCTGGCTTATGGAACATTTGTTAGCTCTACTTCTATAAGATTCTTTGTGGGGGGGGGGGGGGCCATCCCTATACTTGGTTGAATTTTCTGAAGTAGTTTTAGATCTGTAGTCCATAAACTTATAGTGTGACACAGCAGGTTTGTGGGAGAAAGCTGTGGTCATGTGAAGATAAGGAATTCCTTGTTGATTCCACACCTTATATTTGTGTCTTTCTCCTGGGATTTTGAAAGATTAGTATCCACTAGATAATTTTAAGTTTCAAAATGCCTTATGTTCCTCAGGGGAAGCTGTTATGTAAATGTAAATAAATTATGCAGCATCTGTATTTGGTTGTTCATCATTTTTTTACAGTGTAATTAAGAACTTGTGCTATTTAAGTCAGTAACTGGGCAAAGGTTTTAATTACTCAGAGACGGTGAAATCCACAGGTAGGATCAGCATTTAAGCCAGAAGGCAGCTTGGAATAAATGAGCAAACTTCTTCTGGTGATCAGCCCTTTCCCCTAGCATTTGCTGAGCTGCGAGTTGGAGGATTAGCCATTTATTTAGCTATTCACATGCCATCTCAAGACTTTCAGATACCTTAGAGTGTCCTAAGTGAGTTGGAAAGAAGAGACAAAAGCAAAGATGTGCATCACCACACCTGGCCATGCTTTTATTTTTTAAGCTGTGTGAATTTGAGTCATTCACCTTCTTTAAACAACTACTGTCTGTCTATCATTATATATGCCTGCCTTCTAGGGACCATGCTTCAGGAACACATGCTTCCTACATAAGAATCTCCTAAAGTATTACTCTGTTGTTACATGGTTGTTTTAGGACAGGGCATAATAAGAGGCCACCACGGACCTGGCCCAGTAGCCATGGCAACCAGAACAGAGCAATACAGTGGTAGTCAAGTCTATGGTTATCATAATGAAGCTATTGATATTCTCTAGTAGGTGGAATGGGAGCTTCAAAAGATCTTCATCTGAAGTCCAGTCATTACTTCTTCTTATCTTCCCTGTCTGCAAGTGATTTGGGGAGATGCTAGACTGTACATCAAGTAGAAGGTTGACTGAAATGTATATATATATATTCCACAATGCAGCGTCCATGAGATCTTTACCCAGGATGAAGTAGTAGTGACAGAATTCCACTGGGCTCACTCATACTCCTACAAGTAACTCCTCTCCTACACTCTGAAAATAAACCCAATAAACTTGTTGGTTCATCAAAGGAAAAAAAGCTTTGGTGAAATTACAGTCTGGTCTGGACAGACATTCGTTCTGTCACCTCAGAAAAAGTCAGCAATACCTATTACAGGTTGAACTGAGTTTCCTAAAAAATGTATGTTAACATCTTAACTACTCTATAGTTTCATTTCTGATACTCCAACCAAATGCAACTTAGTGGAAGAAAGGATTTATTTGGTTTATATTTTAATCACCAAAGAAAAGCCAGGGCAGAAACTCAAGCATGAACCTGAAGCAGAAACTAGAGGAATGCTACTTGCTGGATTACCCAGTCTCGTATTTAATTAGTTTTCTTAAATAGCCTATGACCATTTGTCCAGACAATGATGCCACTCACTGTGGGCTGGGTCCTCCTACACCTATTAATAATCCAGACAATCTTTCACTGACAAGCCCATGGGCCAAACTGATCTAAGCAATTGTCAAATGAGATCCCCTCTTCCGAGGTGACTCTAGGTTGTGTCAAGTTGAAACTAACCTTAGTGCCTCATGATGTGACCTTTTCAGAACCGTACTGTTAAAGATGTAAGCAGCTAAAAGGAAGTCCCAGCAGATTTGCATGAACCCCTAATGCAGTATGATTGGTGTCTTTGTAAGACTGTGGTTATGTAAAGCCAATAAAAGCTACCAGAAGTTAGACTGAAGGATCCAGAAGTGGGAGCCTTTTTCTATTCTTTAAAGCCACTCTGCTTCTGATACTTCGAAAGGGCAGCCTGGGGAAACACATACAGGTATCCACTACTAGCTCTGACCATCGGTCTACTTTTGATGTTTGCTATTGCTTTAGAGACAGGAACAACTCAGCTCAGGCTGGCACTGAACTTCACTGTGTATTGGAAACTGGCCCAGAACCCCCAATCCTCTTGCTTCCTCCTCCCAGCCTAGAATACATGAGGTTGAGATCCTATCTCCAAAAAAAAAAAAAAAAAAAAAAGAAATGGAAAAAGTACAAAAACAATTGCATGTCAAGCCTGAAATTGCTTTCATTAAAAAGATCAACTGTGATGAGTACTGCAATAAAATTTAAGAAACTCTAACTAAAATAACCAGAAAGCCCGGTGTGCATGTAGGTAAGGGAGGTAGGCAAACACACCACAAGGCCTGGCCTCCTGGCTCTGCAGAAGCAGAGGAAACACCCTAGAATCAACATTAATGCCCAAATAAGTTTTATTGGCTTGGATTTGTTTGCTTGTTTGGGGAGTGGGGGCTACCTTTGAGAGGGAGGGATCTTGTTCTATAGTCCTGACCAGTTGGGGTGCTCTCCAGGAAGTTCTGGATGGCCTCTCACTAGTGACAATTCTCCTACCTCAGCCTGTGCTTGGGTTATAGGGAAGCACTACCATACACAGCTATCCACCTACGTTTTCATGAATTTGCCCTGGAAATTATTCTCAATTATTACCTTCTGTTCCTGTTTGAAAATTAAAAGGCTCAAGAAAACCTTCACCTGCATCTGATTTGCTGAACCCATATTTACAAAGAGCTAATATTTAAAGGGAATCAGTAAGGCAAGAGCTATCGGAATCCACTATCCCACCATCCATCCTTTTAAGTGTCTGACTATAATCCACACAGACATACTTAGCAAACTTTAAAATACAGCCTCTCAACATTGTTACAATTAAGTCACTCTGAAATGTCATGAAAAGCAATCTAGTCCCATTAAAATCTTCACACTCTCATTAAAAAAGCACTTACAGACTTGAAAATGTTCCTAATACATTATTTAAAGACACAAGATGTACAATGACTAAAATCCTTGTATAAGGAAGAACAGGAGCAAGCCTACTTCTTTTTTTTTTTAAGGTACAAAATTGTGTCATAATTGGGTAATTGGCAAACTACAGGTAGCAGTCAGACTGTAATATATCAGTTAAGAAAAGACTAGGAGCCCTTCCCCCAACCTAAAATTCCAGCCCACCCAGGGGCCATCCTCATCAACAATCCAAACAACACTGCTTAGCTAATGCTCCCTGGCTGGATTTCCAGCGAGGAAAATGGGAGGAGGAAGGAGAGAAAGCCCCAGACCTTTTCAACTGACACCCCCAGGACACCAGTCATCTGGGAAAGCCCTGACCTCTGCTCCGTGTGGTCTCCTCCCTTTCAATTAAGGGCCATGGCTATTTATCTGTTGCCATTCAGAAACCTAAATGTGTTTTTACAGACTCTAAATCCCCCAAGGGATCAGCAGGAGCCTCAGGCTGGAAGCCTCGGTTCTTCAGTTCTTCCCCTCCCCCAGCCCCTGTAACCTCCACCCCCCCCCCATCCCATACAATCCACCTTTCACACAGGGGCCAAGTTTCTCATGCAGAAGAGGTGTCACTCTGAGACATCCAATGCAGCTAAGCCATCAACACAGTTATCAGAGTAAGAGGTGGCATGTCTCTGTGTAGCCAAGTGGGTTTCACAGTCTAATAAATATGTGCAATATCTGTTTTAAATGAAAAATCTGACTTTGCATAAAAGTTAAGATTTCTGGCCATTCATTTTCTGTCTTCCACGTGAGGGGTGGGATATGTGTGTGTGTGTGTGTACATATATATGTACATATACATATGTATATTCACACATACATATATACATACACACACATTCTCTCATATACACACATTCACTCACTCATTCTGGGAAAGGAGCCCTCAGCCTCTGAGTTGACCACATAAATAACTCAATGACTGCCTATTAAGTAATCATTAATTTCCCAGTTTTACCATTGGAGAAGCCAGAGAAGCAGCAAGACCGCAACAAATTCAAGAAGAAAAATCACAAGGAAACTATTGAGCCCACCACATACTGATTTCTGAGTTAATCGATGAAATCTAGTAGTTAAAAAACAGGTAAGAATTAGGAGTAAATAATAAATTCTATGTATAACTCTCCAAGGGTTCAACAGCAACATTTTGTTTGCCTTAAACATCCTCAGGTAAGCCAGCTGTTTAAGATTAAAAGCCAGTTAGTGCTGGAGAGATGGCTCAACAGTTAAGAAGAGCTCTTGCTGAGGACACGTGGTTCATTTCCAGCTCCTGTGTCAGGCAGCTAGCTCATGAGTTCCTGTAACTCCAGTCCTAGAGGAAACAACGCCCTCTTCTGGCTTCTATGGATACCTGCACTCACGTGCATATATCCCCTCCCTGCCAGACTCATCTTTTTCAGTGAAACTAAAAGTATGTTTTGAATAGTCATTTTGTGTTCTCTCTCTCTCTCTCCCTCTCCCCCCTACCCTCCCTCCCTTGCCTTTTCTTCCCCAACCTCTCTCTCCCTCACCCTCTACTACTGAAGGGGAATGATCATGATCGGATTGGGGTGCATATCAGTGGTAGAGTGCCTGCTTGCCATAGGTAAGGACCTGAGTTCAATTTCCAACACTATGAAAAGGAAGAGGCAGAAGCAGCGCGACTGTGATGAAACACACAGCTCTCTAGCTGTCATTTCTTGCCATAAACAAAAAAATAATGGTTGCCTAGCAGGACTAAATGGGCCTAAAAAATTACCACCAAATGGTTGGCCTAAGCCACAGAATTTAGTCTTCTCATAGATTTGGAGTCTGGGAAATCCAAGTGGTCCAATTCTAAGCATGACCATTTTGAATAGAAGCACACTTTCCAGACTATGGATGGTCACCCTTTGACTGAGGATTGGGGGAATGTCAAAAAAAAAAAAAAAAAAAAGAGTAAGATCTCTGGTGTCTTGATTTAAGGAGATTAATCTCATCAGGAAGATTCTACCCTCATGAACCCATCTAACCCTAATTGCCTCCCAAAGGTGCCATCCAAATACTATATCACATTGAGGATTAGAACTTCAATAGGTACAGAGGGGATATGGGTAAGCCACTTTTTTTCAATGCATAGCAGGGATCTTCAAATTAGCTCATTGCTCCCATTGGAACAACCACGGCAATCCTTCAATAAACAATGAACAGCCAGCAGCTGCAGAAGGGTAAACAGGCCACACACCCACAATCACCAATGATCTGTAAAATCCATAAAATCTGATTGATGGCAAAACATCTTTGGGCTGAAAGGTTTGAGGTGTGTAGAAAAAAGAGTTTTCAGTCAATGCTGACTGAGGCTCTCTAAAAAGATGCTTGTTAATATATGGAATATATGAAGAATTTAAAGATAGTTGCTTTTATGAGTAGGGCTAAAAAATTTATCCTTATCTCCCAGTGTCCAGACCTTAGTGTGACCTTCTTCAGAATAGGAAGATCTGTAACTTGCTTCTAACCAGCAAGCGGAAGAAAGTAAAGATGGCAGAACCTTTCTGTGGTGACTTTTTGTGCTCTAACAAAGTTTGCCTGCAGATCAGGAAGAAGAACTAGCCACTAGTTAACCATAGAGGCCAGGCCGTGGTGGCACATGGCTTTAATCTCAGCACTAGGGATCTCATGCCTTTGATTGCAGTATTTGAGGAGCGAGTGCCTTTAATCCCAGCAGTAGAGAGGTGGAGACAGGAAGTGATATGGCTGGGCAGAGAGAGGAATATAAGGCGGGAGGAGACAGGAGCTCAGCCCCTTTGGCCTGAGGATTTGGTAGAGATTAAGAAGTCTCTCTTGTAGTTGACTCCTTTGAACTTTCAACATTTATCCTAATATCTGACTTCGAGTTTTTATTGAGACTAATAAGGATTCAAGCTACACTCTTCCAAACAAGGCAACCTATTTCTACTTATTTATCCTTACTTAGATGCATGCACATGTCTGAAGAAGGGGTATGTACATGTGTGTGCAAGTACTCAAGAAAGCCAGAGGGGGCATCAGAGTCCCTGAAGCTTATAAGAGGTTATGAAGCACCCAACATGGGTGCTGGGAACCAAACTCAAGTCTTGCAAAGGAGCAATAAATACTATCTTAACTGCTATTTATTTTTTAATGAGGAAAGAGAACTAAAAAGCCAATGCATATAGTGTTTCACACAAATATTTATTTCATGATGTGTAACTTTTTATATTTTTCAAAAAAAAAAAAATAAATAATTTTCAACTCTCAGAGCTGAGGATGGAACCCAGAAGCGCCTCCCCCTCTCCCTTGCATGTTAGGCAAGCATGAGACCAGCGAGTGAACTATACTATACCTCCAACCCTTGTAACTGGAATCTTGAAATGTAAACCATATTTAGGCATTGAAGGAGAAAATTATCAATACTGCAACTTCCTTCCCCTAACTATATTTTGCATAAAATGGGATTTGATGTAGTGAAGTTTCCTAAAGAAAGCTTATAAAGCTTCAAGGCCTTGTCCCCATGCTAAACAAGGCAGTCAAACTGCATCTGAGGTACAGGGCCCACTGATATAACAATGACAACCACCCTTCCTCAAGCAGCACACGTATATGCAGACTGTGTGCTGGGAATAAGAATGTGGTATTAATCTGGGAGGTAGTGGTGTGAGCCTTTAATCCCAGCACTTGGAGGCAGAGGCTACTGGATCTCTGTGAGTTCAAGACCAGCCTGTTCCAGGAAGTCAAGACTGATATAGAGAGAAACCCTTTTCTGGAAGAAAAAAAAAAAATGTATTACCTATTATAATTTTAATATGTCCTTTCGACAAATATCACGATCAAAAACAATTTTAGGAAGTAAAGAATTTATTTCATCTCTCACCTCTGGATTCCAGTCCCCCACTGAGAAGTCAGGGCAGGAACTCAAAGCAGGAACCTGAAGACAGGACTGCTTGGAATTCCAAACCTTTGACCAGAGAAACTCACTCAGAACCAAAGAAACCACAGAGGTATGCTACTCTAGGACTACATATCCAGGAAATGGCGTCACCTACAGTGTGGCACCAATTAACAATAATTTAAAAAAAAAATCCCCCACAGACATGCCCACAAACCAGTATGACCTGGAAAAACCCCTGAATTGAGACTCCCTTCTTAAATGACTCAGGCTGTGTCAAGTTAATGATTAAAGTTAAATAGGACACCCTTCAGCAGGGGAAGATTTGATTCTTGGTATATGAGTAAAATTTTGTATAGAGGAGCTCAAGATGTTCTAAATAATGTGATATTATCTTACCATACAAGCATCCACCCAAATCTGGGAGTTAGGCTGGGTGTAATTGCACAAATCTTTCAAGTACTCAGAAGACAGAGGCAGGTGAATCTATCTATGACTTTGCAGTCGGCCTGGTCTACACAGACACCATTTCTTACTTTGTTCTATTTTAACTGGCTACACAGCTGAGAACTTCATTACTGTAATCTGCTGACATGTCTGTCTCGTGTACTGGACAGCAGGCTTCTGAACACAAACTCCCTTTACACTTGTTTTCTTGCAGTATTTGACAGGGCAGCACTTGACAGAGGCTAAAGCTCCACCATATTAGATATTCACCATCAGAGTACAAGATAATGAAGCAGCCAGGTCACCCACCTACTTTTAAATAGGAAAAAGTCTGTCACAATCTCATACACGGTTACCAGGAAACAATGCTATCTCTTGTGTTAAATCTATTCTTGGCTAATGTTGGTCCTTCTATTTATTCCATATTATCAGCTATTATTTCTCAAGTCAAAGTTCTAAGAAATGTGAATAACTATTCCATGAAAGAGTGAAATGAACATTATATTTTGAGGTCGGATAAGCTTGGGAAATGTGTGTTAAACCATATTTCTTGAACAGGCATCTTGAAATGTGCAAAAATCTGCCTATCTGATGCTATATCAAAGTCAATTTCCAAGAAAGGAATAACATACTGACACACACACACCAAAACATTCCGTTCCATTCTATGATAGATGAGGAATACCCGTTTTCTGAGAAATTTGTAAGGGGACAAAATGAGAATCCTCAGTGGTGTATCTAGAAATACGAAGCAAGGATGGCAAGCAGACTCATTCTTACATCGTGACAACCAACATCTACTAAACTACACTACCTACAAAGGACAAAGCCCCTTCACTAACAGAGCTTATATCCCATTGGAAGGGAAGGATGCCCCACCTCCATCTGGGAAAATAAAGAAGTCTTTCTAGTCTCCAAGAGGCTCTGAACACTGTTCCTTTTACAGACCTTTAGCACCTGGAGGAGCTCTGTAAATATACTGCTTAGCAACTTGCTTGCAGGAGTCAGCAGGCATTTTCCAAATTCCCACACAAACCAATTGAAACAGTAGTAAAAACTCCATGCTCTGTTATTTGATGGCATGGAAATACTTTATATAAACAATCCTGGAAGGTAAGTGCCTTCGGAATCATTCATTTAATTATACCCACCTCCCCCCATCTCCTAAGAAGAAAGTGAGCCCTGGAGAAGTTAAGCGTTAAGACTGCCACAAGTCTAAGGCTGCAAAAATCACAAGCAAGTGCAGAAGGTTGTGACCATCTACCACTCAGGCTGCCTTCAGTACCACTGTCTTTTCCTTTTTAGTGACAAAAGCAGTTTTGTTATCAGAAACGGTTCTCTGAGGGCTGTCATAACAGAGCTTTCTCTTTGGTCACATCCCACCTCCCTGCAACAAGAGAAGCACAAATGAACAGACAAGGAAAGGTGAGCCCAGAGAAAGCTTGAGGAGCTGTATGACATTTCAACAGGTTTCCAGCCAGTAAAACATAGCACAGTAAGCTGTTTTAGAGAGAGATCATCAGACTGAATGCTTCAACTCAGGGCTCCAGAAGGAAAAGGCATATTACAGCAAGTGTTATTATGTCCTAGGTTCTACCCAAAGCTCTTCCCCTACCCTGCTCAATGACCCTGGACCAATAAAAGCCCCCCAAAAGATTCATATTCTGTGATTTTGTTGACACATGCCACCAACCAGGAGCTTCCCGTCAGCTGAGCCTAAGCCCTTTCTCCTGGGATGGAACCATTTCTGTTGCTGTCTGAATTGCAGATCTGCTAGACTTACATCAAGTACTGAGTGTTACAGGACATAAAATAGATAAGTGCTCTCTAGATAGATTTTATTATACTTCCCTATCGTTTAACATACAGTAAAGAGCGATAGTATGAAATATTATGGAACCTAAGAGTACAGTATCCCATGTTGTTCTAACTACCATGGTGTCAACATTCCAGAACTTACACGTTAAGGAAAAACCTGCAATAATTCAGTAAGAAAAAGGGAACAAGCCAAAGGCACATGAAAAACTAAAACATAAACTGTTAAAAACCCTCATTAACCCCTACCCCCTCTTTCTCTCTCGGTTTATCCTAAATGGACTTTCACTGCAAACTTTACGCAGTTCTGGGCAAAACTGAAATGTCCCAACAGAAACTGTATTCAGAAGCAAGCAGCCACATCTGCAGTCCACTGTCAGTCAAGAGAAGAAAGCAGACAGGCAGTCCCTGGGCCCTTCCTGGTGGCTGGCCTCTGTGTTCTCTACCTTGGTTACTGGGGCAAATGATCCTTGAAGTCAATTCATTATTTAGACACCAATATGGCAAAACCTCAACACCCCCACCCCCCCCCAAAAAAAAGGATAGGAAAAAAATACTATAGAAAGGGGAAGAGAAAAAGAAATATGAATGTAAAGTATACTGAACTGTCAAAAAACTGAGGCTATTTCAGTACAAACACAAAGTAAAGAGGACACATCGGGGAAACTGTGCTGCTTATAAAATGAAAATTTCTTTTGTGCTTTTAAATGTGATCACAAGAAAAACACACTCTCTTCTTACTACAACAATCTACAGAATACACTGATAAAGAGAAGTTCAACATCGGCTGAGACTAATTAATTTGCTCTAGAGCAAGATGTCACTTAATCTTTTGAAACTTCAATTTCCTCAGCTCTAAAAAGAATATTGATGGGTGGATTCTAGGTGACCTGAAAGATCTCTATCTCAATCTGATTCATGCCTATCCTATCGGTTCATTTGGTAAACCACAAGTACTTGCTTTGGGTCTGAATACACACCGAACATTCCAACACTGCAAGCAGAATCAGGTGGAACGGCAGCATTTCAGACTTCTAGCCCAGTATTTTAGCAGATAAAGAGAATTACAGAACAAGCCAGTTTCTCTCAGCTAACCTTTGATGAAGACACAGATTTCACCACCTGGAAGAAAGGCCAAGCATTTCTCTCTTTTATACACGAGACAAAATGTATACTTCTTGCTTCCATTTCAGTCTATTTCTTTAGGTTGGTCCATATAAATAGAATACGCTATGTTTCTGAATCATTCCTAGAGAAAAACAAAGGAACTTTTGTCTTTAAAAAGCAGTGATTTGGGCTGAGGATCTAGCTCTATGGTAGAGTGCTTGCCTAGCTCCATCTCCAGCAATGGGCGCCCCTCACTCCCACCCCACCACCCCCCACAAGGAGGGCATGACGGTATGCACCAGTAATCTTTGCATTTTGGGGAGTAGAAACAGCAGGAACATCAGGAGTTTAAGGTCATCCTCGGGCACATAGTGAATTCAAGGCCAATCTAGGCTATAATGGAAGACCCTGTCTCAAGGCGGGGGTGGGGGGTGGAGGGGGTGGGGGGGGCGGCTTTAAATCTCTCATATCTCATATGAAGCTACAGAAAAACTGCTTTCAATATGTCAGTATGCATCAAAATTTTAAAAAGCATATAGACCCCTGGTCATATAATTTAGTATTTATGAAACTGTGGTATAGCCATTAAAGGCACTTTGAGACACCAAGCCTGATAATCTAAAACATGTGCCTTCAGTCACTTCTCAAAATTCTCAGATTATACAGTTTAAAAAGGCACACAGCATTTTAAATGCTCTATGTGATATAAGAAAAAGAAAAAAAGGCCATCCATATGAAGGGAGAGACACAGATGAATGTAAATGCTTTGGCTGTCTCTTGTTCAACCAGTTCAATTAGCATCAAAACAAAGGCTCTTTAAAAGGCCATGCACACACTGTATGGGCTACCATCGAATTGAGCTACTTGTAAATTAATTACTTAATGTTGTCAAAATGGGGGAATCATTCCTTTTATAGTGCAACCCAAAGCTGATCCTAAAAGCAAGCAAGAAGAATCCTCAGCAGCAGCAAATGTTTAGTTTTGCAAAACTATAGTGACAGAGCCTTTCCAAGTCATTGCTGATTCACGACAGATTCCCTTGCCAAGGCTTGATTTGTTAACATCCCCTCCTCCTTCTGGTTTAAGTACCTCCTCTGGCAGAGAACATGATACATTTCCATTCTCTCTCCTCTTAATCCACAAGACTTCAGTTCAGAGATGAACAAATCAGTGCCAAGTGTCTTAGACAGGACACTGAATTAAAGCCCAGAACATTAATCCACAGTGCCCTCTGGTACCAGATAGAGGGCTAGAGAATTAAACTTTCATTCTAGTACAGCTGACCCATACATATATACCTCCAACCCCTATTTCTACCTCCAAAAATCTGCTTATAAAATATTTACTGTAATGATACATGATTAATCTAGTGTCATTTTTTTTAAACTAGAGACTCTGTCATCACTCTCACACCATACATCTCAAACACCTTTTCAGATTCTTAAAATAACAGGTTATTTAAGGTTTCGTTTATATTTCTAATTCTCTTAGGATGTGGAGGAATTGGCACCGTGCCACAGTACTTGTGTAGAGGCCAAAGGACAACTTGAAAGAGCTGTCCCATGTGAGTTGAGGATAGAACTCAAGTGGCTGGGCTTAGAAAAAACAAGTGTCTTTATCCACCTAGTCATTTTGTCAAACCAAAGGTTTTACTTTTAAGTAAAAAGGTTGCAAAGGCCCATGTATGTAAAGCATGAGCATCACTTAAGAAGCTGCAGATGAAAACTTTTAGGTCCCAAATAATTGAACTGAGTTTCCATTTTGAATTGCAAACATATGAATTGCAAACATATAGGCAAACTCCAAGAAAAATGGCAAGGACACTACTGGTAATTCACCTCAACTCTAAGAGGTCAGATCAGAGGAGACCTGGAAGATTAAAGGGCAGCCTTTCCTAAGGCAGGTGTCTTAGGTAGGGTTTCTCTCTCTCTCTCTCTCTCTCTCTCTCTCTCTCTCTCTCTCTCTCTCTCTCTCTCTCTCTCTCTCTCTCTCTCTCTCCCCTTTTCCAAGAAAGAGTTTCTCTGTGTAGCTCAGACTGTGGCAGAACTCACTCTGTCGATCAAGCTAACCTCAAATTCTCAGAGATCTGTCTGCCTCTGCCTCCCAAGTGCTGGGATCAAAGGCGTGCGCCGCCAATGCCTGGCTGTCTTAAGGATTCTTTTGCTGTGATAAACACCGAGACCAAAAGTAACCTGAGGAGGAAAGGGTTTATTTCGATTACACTTCCATATTACAGTCTACCACCAAAGGATGTCAAGGAACAAACGGAACTAGAAACCATAGAGAAATATGTCTACTGGCTTATTTCTCCTGGCTTGATCAGTCTGCTTTCTTATGCAATCCAGGTCTACCTGGCCAAAAGCAGCACTACCCAAAATGGGCCAGGCCCTTCCATATCAACTGTTAATTCAAAACAAACAAAAAACCCCACAAAACTCCATGGAGGCATTTTCTCAGTTAAGGTTCCGAACCTCTTCCCAGATATGTACAGGTTTGAGTCAAGATGACAAAAAACAACCAGAATAACAAAACATATGGTGACCAAAACTACAAATGTAATAAACATCCACAACTGAGGAATTTACAAAGAAAAGGATAAATTTACAAGGAGCACCTCTGACCTTTGAACTTGTGTATTGATCACTCAGAACACTCTCCCCTGAAAAATCATAAAAGTACTGTCTCTCCAATGGAGAGACACAGGAGATCATCATTAGTGCTGTTAGCCCCAATAACAATAACCCAGGCGAGCGCTCAGTGGGTTTGATTGGAACTGGATATTGAGACCCTGAGACAAGACTAACAGAAAACTACACCCTTTTTACTGCACTAAATTGTGTCCTCAACAAGCACAGGAGTACCAAGTTAGGTTTCATCTCTCTTACTTAATTGTGTAAATACTCTGAAACTGCCAGTATATATCACTTATGAAATGAAGACCCTGACAATCCAGCTTCGTGAACCGCTGGATTCATGGAAGTTAGTTACCTACAGGAGCATGGGCAATTGAAAGACACTGACCTTACTGGAAAGCCTCCTGGACAACCTTTGGGAGCCACCCCACCTAAGTATTCCATAAAAGACTCATGAAAGAAAAACTAGGGGTACCACTGAGGAGTCCCATCATAGGATGGGCAAGTCATGAAAAGCTGCTCCACTAAGCAAGGTCACCTGGATAGCTACACCACTGAAGATATAGATATACACACACACACACCCACACCCACACCCCTGGCTGACTCAGGAAAAGCTGCAAAATTCAAGAGATTTCAGTGAAAGAAATGCAGAGTTTAGTAATTGCAGATCCAAATTGTCTAACCCAAGTCTAACCTACTATTTACCTCTTACAAAGCACTGGGGGAAATGGCTCTGGGGACTACCACAGGGAACATTTAATAGGCTGGATCTCTTGAAGGTCTGATGTCTCATTAAGCCTCCAATATTCCCGATACAGAAATACAATTGATGTAACTGTTTAAGATTAGGACAGATTAGAGCTGGCATCTATTTAATTAGCAGATGTGTAACTGATGAACAAATCTCCAGTAAGATCTTCCTTTAAATAAAAAGAGAAGAAAAATACCAAGCAACCAGAACCTCTAAACTCCTGAAAACTAAAGCTCACCGCTGTTAACATTTTGTTTTGTTTTGATTTGATTTTTAACAAAAGAAACTCAGGTTACAAAAATTTGAAAAAAAAAAAATGAACTACAAACTGAAATCCATACAATTTTTTAAGCTCAAAATAAGTGGAACAGATATTTGAACTTCTAAACAGACATGGCAAGATCTCAGGGATAATGTAAACTTTTAATTTCCAACCAGCTCCAAGGTATTACTGTTTCAAAAAGTGAAAAATTGTTCCAATTAATAACACTTAAATCCACAGACATCCACTTCTAAGAAACTTATTGTGAAAATCTTCACTGTCAACTTTTTATTAGGTTTAGAATCACAAAACCCGGCAAGTGTATCTGTAAGGGCATCCCTCACTCTGAATGTAAGTGGCACCATTTCACGGGCTAGGGCCCCACACTGAATATACAATAAATGGAAACAGCATGCTGACAGCAGAGCACCAGCATCCCACACATTCTGCTTTCCAGATGTGCCACAGATGTGAGCAAGCAGCCTCGTGTTCTAGCTGCCATGTCTCCCCCTCTCTCCATGATGGAGTGCACAAACTACCCTTCTTTCTGGTCAACTGGCCACATAGCTAGAAAAGTAACTAACACATCCATGCAGTCCTAAAATGTAGTAACAGTTCTTAGTGCTACAATATGTAGAGAATTTTTACTCCCTAAAGAAACATGAATCCTCTGGGATCATGATAGAGGCTCGATGAGGTCTTTAGGTGAAACTCAAGTGCACATGGTGGAAGAAGAGAACCAACTCCCAAACACTGTCCTCTGACCTCGGCACACAAAACAAATAATGAGATATAAAATAACCAAGATTATTATACATACCATGCTCCAGCATTTTACTAAGTGAATTCTCTGCAACAATTAAAGATTGGCTTCCCCCTAATACTCAGTCCTGTCTTGTGATGAATGGTGTTATTTGAGGATTTTAGGAGATAAGGAAGAACTTAGCGGCAGTACAGCTGGCAAAGTTATTTTGGAATTAAGTAATTCAATAGACATGCTGGGGCTAGAATGTAACAAAAATAAGACAATTAGTCTTTATCTATATCCATGGAGTGAAAACTATTATCCACAATTTGGCTAATTATATACTGTAGGAAAGCTGGAGTGAACCTTGCCTATGCCGCCCTGTTTAAGCACAGACTGACCACTGGGATATTTCACTGTAGGCAGCTCTTTAACATTATATTTCATGCAATTTTTCAAACAGGTATTTTATTCAGACGATAACCCAGTGTTAAAACTATTTTTTCTTCTTTTAAAAATATGTTAAGTGGGTCAGAAAACAGATGCAAGCCTCAAGCTGCTGTAAGCTCTCAAAAGGTCAAAAACATGGTAAGTGGCAACAGAAACACTTCTCTCTTCCACTTTCTTCAACAGCTGTGCGTGCTTGAGACCTTGGTTCTTAACCTTTTATGGGTCACTGACCCCTAAGAGAATCTGATGAAAGCTAGGAAAACCTGCATACACAAATCTTCTGCCCGTGAAGTTGGGAAAGCTTGTGAATCCTTTAAAACCTAACACAAAGTTAAAGACTTCTCAGCTAGCCTGAGAACCCCACGGGGCAAAGGTTGTGTTAATTCCTGTTTCTACAGCCAGTTCTTAAATAACCATTGCATGCATGATGGGCAGCCAATTCTAATCTGCTCATGAAATGCATAAATAAAAAATAAATACAGGGATGGCATTCCAAATCTGCGTAATTCTAGAATTTGTGGTACTCATCAGAATACATTTCTAGGTATGACTACCAAAAGATTTATATTTAGCAAGTCTTGAGTGGTATGCAAAAATCTAATTATGTGGGTTCCTTCAAGTGCATATGTGTGTGCATGTAGAGGCTAAAGTTTCTTCCAAAATAGCTCTTCACCCAATTATTTTTAGGCAGGATATTTCAACAAACCTGGAACTAAACTCACCAATTCAGATAGCCTAGCTGGCCTCGTCTGGCCAGTGAACCCCCTCTAAAGCACTGTAATTAGAAACATGAGCACCCTGCTTTTTTACATGGGTTCTGCAGGTTTTAACTCGGACCTTCATGCCTGCTCCAAGGAGCCATTTTCCTACCCCTACTTTTTATGTATCAAGCTCCCTCTAGAACAACACCAAGCTTAACCGAAAGCATGAAAACTTCAAAACTCTTTTCCTGATGTGTTGCTAAGGGAGGAAATAACATGTCCAAGCTGCATACGTTGTCCACCTTACTGGCTTCACATGGGCCCGAAATATTGCTAAGTAATTCAAGTTTACAATTCTGATAATAAAGCACATCTCAGCCAAGCATTTTGTAGTTTGCTTGTTTTATTTTCCCTGAAAGGTCACAATGAGCATAACCAGACATTTACAGCAAGGTGTTTAGCACAGCTGACTGTGAGATCTCTACACTGTCAGAAACTCAGCTTCACAACTTCCTGAAAAGTGCTCGCTCAACAGGATCAACCACCAAACAGAAATAAATGTTCTGTACTCTTTAATTAGAAGAAATTCCTGACCTGAATAAAATGTTTTATCACAATAAAGTCATGTTCTCACTGGGCACAGTGGTGCATGACTTTAATCACAGCACTCAGGAGGAAGGCAGGAAGACATATGTGAGTTTTTTCATGCACACCTGATCTACAAATGCCCAAGGTCCAGTCCATCCAGGACTACATAGTGAGACTGTCTTGAGGGTAGGGATGTTCTTATCAAGAAGAACTGGTACGCAACGCCTCCATGAGTATAAAATTGTGCCCTTTTTACAAAACCTGATGATTATGAGGCCTAACCTGCCTGATTAGGTGCATCTTTCTCACAAACCTGAAATGTTTAGAATTCTGCTCCCTAGCCAGGAATCATGGTGCATACTTGTAATCCACAAGGCAGAGACAAGAGGACCAATGGAGCACAGAAATTAGAGGCTAGCCTGAGCACATAACATATCTTGGCTTAAAAACAAACAAAACCACAATTTCTTGTTTTCCTTTTCTCCCCTATTTCCTGCAGCCGAGTAAAGTCCCGATCTTCTTCCTTTCTTGTCTTCCTTCTCTTACTTTCTCGCTACCTTCTTCCTTCCTGTAGGAAACAGGTTTTCACTCAAAAGTAACTCATGACAATGCCCCCACCAGCTTCCAATCCACTGCTCCTTCCTCTCCTCACAGAGGCAGACATAGATGATCAGATACAGCTCGATTGCATGCTCTTAGCTGAGCATGGTCGTGGACACCTGCAATCCCCACTCTTGGGAGGTAGACCAGAACGATCAAGAATTCAAATCCAGTCTACATGAGATCTTGCCGAAAGCCAACAAAATCAAAAGCTTAGGTCTTTGATTTATCCTGCTACTGGCTTCAGGATCTTTAAGACAACCTTGGAATCATATGACAATTCACAACAAGTGATCAAGAAGTGTTCATTATTATTACATTTCTTCTACATTGAATTGTCTGTGATCTGGTATCTACCTTAAGAATAAACAAGCCCCATTACTACTAGAAATTCAGAAAAAAAAAAAAAAAGCTTTAAAACGTATCACATATATGCACACTTGTAAATTTTTTAATGAGACTTAAAAATAGAATTTACAAGATTAAAAAGTTCTCTTTCTAATCTAAATTTACCCTCAAGAAACTGAGACTCCAGGCACATTTCAATGAACGAAGTAACTAAGTAGCAAACTTCTCCAAAAAGCTTCACAGGGCCACAGAACGTACATAAACAGCATTCTTCGCCTTGGAAAACTGTCCTGAGGAAAGCACACCCTTTGCAATCACTACAAACACACAGCAATGTGGACGGTTTTATAAGTGATCACACCTAAGACTATCTTGAAATGCAAGGGACAGTGCTGAAGAGACAGCTAGCTCAGCAGTTAAGAGTGCTTGCTGCTCTTGAGGAAAGCCAGAGTTTGAGTCCAGCAGATGAAGAGAGAGGAAGCGCACAACCTTCTGTAACCTCTGTCCTCTTCATCACAAACGTGGGGGGTGGGGGGCTCTTAGAAATCTCTCTTTTAAAAAAAAAAAAAACCCAGAAACAAGCCTCTAACCCTCCACACCCAATCAAACACTATCTTCCCTAAGGAAAAATTCTGTTGCATTATCTCTCAAAAATGAACAACCTATTACACAGTTTGCTGCATGCTCTAGACTGTCATGGCACTTTCATAAATCATTCAGTCCTCACAAGCCGAAGAAGGCTATACTGTTATTTTATGGACAGAGAAACATGAGACTTTAACACCTAGCTGATAAGTGGCAAAGCTGGTCTGTGAACCCAAGAACTGTCACAGTGACCTCCCAAAGCAGAATTTCTCTTAGAAATAATGCTCATCTTGCACTAAATCTTAAATCTGAATACATTTTGGGTTGGGCTTTTGAAATAGGGTTTCACCATGTAGTCCTAGTTTGCCTGGAACTGAATGCATAGACTGGGCCAGCCTCTGGAGCCCTAAGATGAATGGAATACACCACCATGCCCAAGAACACCTTGATTCTTCACACCCTACAGAGACAGTCAGCACTAACACTACCATGTCCTACGCTTAAAACTTGCCTGACCATAAGTAATTCCTCCTCAAACGCAGTTTCTTTGAGGAAAGAAACCCATTAGCACTTAACTCCTTTCTAAGGTTGATGAATCAGAAAATATTTCTTTATATTTATATAAACTAAAGAAATATTTATGTAATAAGCTCAAGAAAATAATGAATGAATTGATTTAAGTGTGCTGGGAAGCTGACAGTTAAGTGTTTGCCACCCAAGTATCAGGATCTGAATTTGGATCCCCAGGACACAGCTGAAAAGGCATAAAGTAATGCGCTGTGTGTGCTTTGCACTGTAATCCTACTCCTGAGGAGGCAGAGGCAGGCGACCTGGAAGTCAATGGCTGGGCCGACTAGCAGAATGGATGTGCTCAAGGTACAATGAGAGACCCTGCCTCAAAAATAAGGTAGATATATATGATAAAGACATAACTTTAACCTTCTCACCACACACATACACACACATACACACACACACACACACACACACACACACATATACACAGAGTGTTACAACAGAGCACTTTGTCGTTCAGAAAGACCTGACAGTGTCCTTTTTAGTTTGCTTGAGTAAAGGTCTCTGTGTAACTCTCAGAGAACTCAGGCTGTTCTCCAATTCCCAACACAGACAGGATTTTTTTTTTTTTTTAACACTGCTTATATGGCTCTTCAATGTTAACCTGTATGCCTGGTAGAGAGTAATGCTTTGCCTCTGTTTATTTCCTAAGCAAAACTAATCTTATTTTCTCTGCTCAAGCAATACATTTCATTAATTACTAATTCAACAGACCAAAGAAAAATAGGCTATTCAGCTGTCAGATCACACAAGACCTTTTTTAATACTTCAGTCTTGTGGAAATTTTTAAGCAGAAATTTTTTTTAAAAAGATCCCATTTCTGTTTTAATGACTTAAAAAAGAAACTGCCCTTATGGGGGAAAGAGCATATAAAAGGTAATAAACATTTAATGATCCAATAATTGGTTATATCAGAGCAATCACTGTTCAGTAATTAACTTCTCTTTTGGCTGTTCAGTTGATATTTTCAGCACCTTTGATAGGCCTACGATTGCCCATATTATTTATATAATAAGCTAAAATCTGGTGGAGGAGTTCTAAATACAGCAAGGTTCCTAGTCATCCAGGCGTATCTGAGTGCCTTTCCAAAGTGGCCTCCCTTAAATAGGCAAGTCATTCACAATCCCAACAGCATCCAGCCCTCATCACGGAGAACAAAAAAAACCAAAGGAATGACATGTCTGCTAAACTGTGTGGGCTGTGGACACACAGCAACAAGAAAGGGGTTAAAGGAAACACAACTGAAAATTAGAGCTTAAGAGATAGCGAGGAAAAAAATAATTAAATCGCACCACCAGGAAAGAATACAGTGAACAGCTGGTATGTTGTTACGATGCAAAATTACAATTAAGCTCAGGTTAATGTCATTTCCAACTAATTACCCACAGTCAGTTGGAAGAGAGTGCACTAAGAGAGATTCACTTTACTACTACAGCAATTCTCCTGGGGCCGCCATCCTCACAGCCACAGGGTTCCTAGGATTTTGTTCTTTAAAATCATCAATAGGATCCACACTAATGTTCTCTGTCCCTTCCCTGTACAACACACACACACACACCCCTTTTAATATCCTGTAGGAAAAAGAATTTTACTCACTTCATACTTGCTGTTTAAATCATTCCTTATTGCTGACATACTTAGTAGGTAACATATGAAGAGTTACAGTAACACTCTGCAAATCATTTTTTTTTTTAATCTAACACTCCAACCAGCTATCCACCCTCAACCAAAACCAGGAAAGAGCAAGCTGTAAGTAGGTAAGTCAATAGAACAGTGTCCACTCATCATATGCAATCCCTAGCACATCTAGAAAAATCCTTCCGGGAGGGGGGGAATCCAACACAGTTGTGGCTAGAAATCCTGTCTTTCTGTCCCAATTGTTAGGGTCCCTCCTGATACTGCCATGTGAATGAAATCTCTAAACACAACAGAAGCATGGCTGCAGTGGTTTCTGCACCTGACAACATCATCACACAGCACTTCAAAGCCACAAGCACCTGTTTCTTATAAGGGAGGCAAATTAATTGGAAAGGCTGCCCTCAGTCTGAGGGTGCTAAGGGAAAGACTGAGGTCTGACAGGTCTGGCACACTGAAAGCAAGAAAGAATTGTCTAAATCACTCCATCTCTCCTATCACTGCCACACCTTGGGCACTGCCTCAGCCTGAGAACCACTGCAAAGAGGGAGATGTTACATCCTTGCCTCACACGTCCCTGAAAGCAGAGGCTGGGCAATCTGTCTGTTCCTGGCTCCTTCATGTTGCAGAGAAGGGAAGAGGAAAGGAAGCAGAAAACAGGCAGTAGTTGCTCTGCTACTAATGGACAACTAACTTCCTGGTGATAGGACCAGTTTCTGTTCCTTTGTGCTCACAGGAATATTTATTCAACCAATGTACTGTAACAAACAAGCCTCTGGTGTACTTTTGGAAGGAAAGAGCCATTCAGCACAGGGGTGATTGGAGTCTTGTCACCTGTTTAGTGAAAGTGGCCCTCACCACAATGGGGGGTAGGGATGGAGGGGAACAGCTCTTAATTCTGACAGGGTTCACAAGCCAGCAAGTACCATGTTACCACAGCCAGCAGCCATGGCCAGCACTACTCCCCTGCCCCTGCATAAGGCTCAAGTGCAGGGTTTAATCCTGATTCCTTTAAAGAAAGCATCCCTCTGAAGAAATCAAACAAGCAAGCCTGCTATTTAATAACAGACACATGTTCATCCCCTGAGAGCCTGATGATTCTCCAGTCGTGGGGAGAAAAAAACAAATTAGGAAGGAAATCCAGGTAAATTCCATTACCTTTGGCTTTAAGTGCTCAAAGTGGTATAGAATAAAAGAGATTATTCAGAGCCGGACAGAGAAGAGGGAGAAATTCTTTCATTTTTGTTAGCCAAGAATCTACCTTTCATTGGGTACCAGGTAAAGATATTTGGTTGATGAGACATGTTTGGGAAGTTACCCAGGCAGGAAAGATAAGATTCATGCCATAGGCTGCCGTGGCTGGTTATCTGTCTTTACAGATTTCTCAAAACTGCTATGGGGATATTTTCCTGAAACAAAACATAAACAATAAAAAGCTTAACATCACCCAAGCTCACAAGAGTGATTAAGAACCAAGTACAGACAAGTAATGTTTGTGCCATCTGTACTTTATTGTACTTTACTGTATTATCAGCCTTTGTATATAGTCTTGGTTTCTTGGAATGTAAGGAGTGAAGAAGAAATTTGAGGAGTCTAATAAATATCCAACTGTTTTTGGAGAGAGAGAGAGTAGAAGAGTTCATTCACCTGTGCAAGCATGGGCAAAGAACAGAGAGGAGACTATGGGGAGTCCTGCTTTATCACATGCCACCTTATTCCCATCTTACAGGGACGCCCTCTTACTGAGCTAAATTGACAGCCTACTTTTTAACGACCCTCCAGTCTCCACCCACAACAGACACATGCAGCTTGGACTGGATTCTTATATGAATGGTAGATATGTGCTGCAACTCTCTTACCCAATAACTATTATTCCAGCCCTAATGAAGTTCTGTTATCTTTCTACGGGTACTGGTTACTCCTCGGGTGTTCACTTTAGAATAATCCTTGTGCTAAATGTGAGCAATGCCTCTCAGGCAGTTCTCTCTCTCTCTCTCTCTCTCTCTCTCTCTCTCTCTCTCTCTCTCTCTCTCTCTCTCTCTCTCTCTCTCTCTCTCTCTCGTAAACCACTGCCATTATCATTGCTCCAAGAAATACTTGAAACTGTTTTCTAAAATAATGATTCCAAAACAAGTTAACAACTCCTTTGCGCAGAGTCTTGCTATAAAAGAAGTCTTGAGGATGACAGAGTTTGAAGAATGTGAGAGAAGCTCTGGGACATCTATATATTTAATAAACTGGGGTACGGATATGCATGTGCATTTGAAAAATCACTGCACGAAGCAAAACCTGCAAATTGCAACACTGTGAAACCATCCAATCCAGATTCTCCATGCCCAAAATGGATAATAGGGAGCAAAATTATGTGGGAAAGTTATACAGAAGTTTCAAAGACTTCCCACCAAATACAAAATCCCTGGCTACGGCTTTCAGTAGATATTTGTCTCACAATTACATCTACCCTAAAAGGAAGCTGCTAAGTTATGATCACTATGTAACTTCTGCAGGAACCCCCTCCTGCAAATTTAAGAATAGAAACTGTGAAATCAAAGTACTTGTCTGTGACCACATGGGATTCTGGGTCACTGGCTCTTCAACAACATACCCTAGAAGCCTGTTCCAGTTTTCATTGTCATACGGTATATGGAAGACTTTTATTTCCAGACTGATGGCAAAGCTGAGAAAGAAAACACGGCTGGTTCTTTCTAACCCCAGGCAATACTCAAATCCACAATCCTCCCCAGTTCCCAGGGAGGCCCCCAGGTAGGGTTAAACTCAATCCTCAACTCTCCCTTTCAGATTCAGATTCCCTGGTTGAGATAACCACACTAATCTGGGTAGGAAGCAAAGCAGTAAACTGGATTTTGCTCTCAGGCAGACCAAGGCAACTAGGATTCAAAGGCGGAAAGAGCCCTACCCTGGGGCCTTTTATCTGAGAGCACAATTGCTAAACCAGGATAATTTGTTTTAGAATACCAGAGCACTTGTTTTTTAAACAAAACATTAGCAAAGAAAGGAGGTCACAACAAAAGAAAAGCAAAACAAACAAACAACAAACAAACCAGAGTGTAGAAATTCCAAAACACCCCAGAAAAGAGGACAGTTCTTCCCCCCACCTCCCCCTTTTCAAATCTTATTAGACAATCCCTAACCGGTGCCTGCAAATACTGCCACTGTCTTTTTAATGTAAATTAATTGTATCCAAATGTAGGCTCAAGATAATAAAATTAAAATCACTGTTATGAGCCCATGCAAAATTCAATCCCAAGGGTGACTTCTTTGTTTGGCCTAAATATCTTTTACCAAAGACTGGAAAGACACCTCAAGAGATCAAAACAAAATTTCTAGCACCATCATCCTTACAGTCAGAAAAGGGGGTGGGGGAGAATGGAGGCAATACTTGGCTATTTTAATATAGTGCATCCACAAGGGTACCAGTGACACAAATTAATTTTGTAAAATTAAGCTTCAGTTATATGTCTGAAATATTTTTAAGTGGCAGCAGTACAGCCCAGTGGGAAAGCAATGGCCTATATATTAGGAAGCCTGGCCTCTGCAGCTCTACCAATAACTCGCTAGGTCATTCACAACTGTTAGAGAACATAATTTTCTGGGTATATTTTCTGGTCTATAACACCATACCAGCCTAAAGTGTATTACCATTATCACCTTTAAGCCCAGGAAGTATAGGTAAAGCCTTTAGTAGTTGGTTTTAACCAGAACAAAACCTTTTGATGTTTTACTTTATTTTAAATTCTATTATGCAGTGTAAACATTCAAATCAAGCTCTGTAGCCAAAATGTATGGACTCCAGCAACATGTTCGTCACTTTTTATGTTAGGTATTAAACTTTGTGGCCTGTTTATTTCCTATAAACATGAATCCAGTGTGAAGGAGAGATATCTGGTCTACAGCAGGGATGCAGTCATTGCTAGTGACTGTTATTAACACAGGTGCATCTATTCTGGCCTGAGGGCAAAAGGAAAAGGTGGCCGAGTGCTTTCATGTCCTATTCCTTCTGATCAAAGGGGAGACATATCTCGTATTTCCAAACATGAATTCTGGTGTAATTCTCTCCTCCTTAAATCCCAAAACTCCTTTCCCTTATTCCCAAGCCAGTTGATTCAGGTGTTAGTTCAAGTACTGGATTCACTTCATCTGCATACACAGCCCCTTAGGATTCACAGATTTCTAAACCGACCAGGAAAGCCTACACTAGAAAAACAGAACGTGTTCATCCCTTTAAATCAGTGGTTCTCAACCTTCTGAATGCTGTGACCCTCTATTACAGCTCTTTATGTTGTGGTAACCCCCAACCATAAAATTATTTCATTGCTATTTCAAAACTGTCATTTTGCTAATGTTATGAATCATAATGTAAAAATCTGACATGAAACCTCTATGGTAGTGACCCACAGGTTAAGGACCATAACTTTAAATCATAAAAATAAAGGGGAGTATCCTCCTCTCTTTTAACACACCCTGAATTCAAAAGCCACTTCAGGAACCCAAAAGCAGATAAAACAACATATTCTCGCTTTATTGTTATTATGTATGCTTTCTGCCCACATGCACAAGGAGTTATATACATGTTGGATTTGTCTGTACTCTTTAGTCAAGAGCCATGTCCAAGGCTGGGGAGTTGGTTCAGATGGCAATGTGCTTGTGTTTGCAAGCATAGGGACCTGAGTTTAACATCCAGGCCCACATTTTAAAAATCCAGGGATGGTAGGTACTATTCACCTGTGATCCCAGTACTGGGGATGTGGAAACAGAAGGATCTAACACGTCTGGTTCTAACAGTGAAATCTAGGTAAAAGTCAAAGTGACCGGCCTCTGACCTACACACCAATAACAAAAACCCACCATGTCTGGAGAGACAGAAAGAAAACTGTGTCAATGGCTGTCTACTTACATTTAAACCAAAAGTTTTAAGAACTTTTTCAGTTATTCTAACATTCTGTTTTTGTCCCAATACCCATTTGATTGACTGACTCAAAATATCACCTTTGAGACATTCGAGGTAGCAGAGGTATCCCTGATTTCCCTGACTGCTGGGGAAGTGTAGAGCTCCACTTCTAATTAAGTCTTATCAATAGAAATGACCTAACAGAAGGGAGCGTCTATTTTCCTCGAATTTACTGAGCACAAAGTTAGATTAGGAGATTCTACTTCACAGAGACTCAAATGTCATTTTTTCCCCTTCAGTATCTTCCCTAAGCCTAAACCTGAACTGTGTATCATTCTCATGACAACACAAAATTTAACTAATTTCCAAAGTACTTGCAAGCTCTATGGAGTAGCGACCCAGAGGTTAAGGACCATAACTTTAAAGCATCCTTGCCTGTGCTTAAATTCATTTAAAGAAAACTTTATTTTACAAATCATTTGTAATCAAAACCTTTGGGATAAGGGAAATATAATCTAGGGGCTGGAGAGATGGCTCAGTGGTTCAGAACACTTTTGCTCTTTCAGAGGAGCTGGGTTCAGTACCCTGTACACACACATGGTGGCCCACAACCATTGCTATCTCCAGTTCTAGGAGATCCACCTTCTTCCATCATCAGGCATACATACAGTGCTCAGTTATACATCCAGGCAAAATACCCACACATTTAATTTTTTAAATAAATTAAAGAGAATAACAAAATAAAAAGAATCCAGACAATGTTTTCCTTCCTTCCAAAGAATCTCACCCTAATTTAGAAAAATGGTTAAAAAAGGGGGGGGGAGGGTTCTGGTTGGCAAGCTAAGGAATACCACACAGCTAAAACCACTGCCCAAGTGGTCCAATGTCCAAAACCACTCAGAATGTCTTCACATCCCATTATTTCTGTCACATTTCAAAGACAAACACTGGATGCAATGAAAGACTCCATTCTGTTAGTCTGCTTCCTACTGACTTAGCAACTCCCAAACAGACCCTGAAACCAAGAATGAGACCACATCCCATACTGCTGCATCCCTAAGATATCCACAAAAGACTCGGTACACGTATCTTGATACACCATGGCCTATCTCATACCCCCGTCTTCCTAGGTTCTGACACTGATCCTCTCTATGCTATAAATAACTCGTTCCTGAAGACTAGAGAGATGGCTTAATGAAAAGTGCATGCCTCTGAAGCTTGAGAACCTGAGTTTAGACCCCTGATCCCATTTAGAAGCTGAACACAGTGAAAGCATCTATAATCACAGCATTACTACCAGGAGATGGAAGGCAGAGACAAGACCATCCCAGAGGCCTGCAGGCCACCGATCCTGATGTACGCGGCAGATGAACAATAGAAAGAATAGGTCTCAAACGAGGTGGAGGGTTAAGGATGACACGCGTGGTAATCCTTTCCACCCTCTCTCACACACACTCCTCTTAATAAGAACGAAGAGCTAGTTGGTGAAGCCAAGCACTATACATGGATGACAAACGGCAGTACACCTCACGGTCTTCTTTTACTCTTTAGTGTCTCTCTTCTCCCTTTCTCCCTCCCCCACTCCCTCCCTCTCTCCCTCCCCTCTCATCTAAATGACCCCAAATGAAATCGCTACATTGACCTCTGTGTTCACGATTGGTGTTCATATTCAGTAAAACGAAGGTTGAGGGAGTGTTCAAGAAAAAACTCACAAGACATGAACATACACAGATAACACTCCTGAGACACCGATCTTCTCATAATTGGCAGTGAAGCCATAAAATATATTCAGAAAAGAAGGAAACAGGGCCTTTACAAATCTGCCAGCCAGTCTATCAGCAAGCTGATCCACGTAAGAGCCATGGATACAAAGCATGGTGACCTATCCTCTGACACTGTAATCTAATCCTTAAACTAAAGACAACTGAGTGTTTTTACATGTCATGTTTTCTAATGATGCTGTCAGCATGCTACAGGGGCACTTCTTGGGAAATGGAAGTAAGGACAAAGCACATCGTTAGGAAGGCAATTATATGCAGTAGTAACCATTTTACAATGGCCATATGGGCTATGTTTCAACAACATAATTTCTAATCAGGACAAGTGTACATATTTCTCTCTGTTCCTAATCCCAGGTATGACATACTAAATGAAATAAAAGTGCATCTGAAATATGGGTGGCAGATGTGGAAATCTGCACAGTGCTACAGTAATGTTAATGTATAATCAGAGAATACCCAGTGTCCTAAGACAGGCTGGCACCCATCTCTGCTGCCCATCTTCAGTTTCTTAAACTGAACATATCCCCAGGAGAGTCTAAGAAAGGTACAAGAAACAAAAGAATAATTCAGTTCCTATGAGTTTTAGATCTGAACCAGACTGCGGAGGTGAGACAGGGTTTACACATACACAAAATCAAAGGGTATGAAATCACTTCTGAATCCTGGACCTAAAGGTGTGGCTCTTATTTTACAAGATTTTGATAGTCAGAGGGCATGGGCTGCCATTACAATGTCTAAAGAAGTGATTCCACTGTGTTCCCACTTTAGATGTATAAAGGGGGTAACTGCTTACTGAAGCGGCTGGAAGAGAGGGGGAAAGACAGTCCCATCTGGGAACACGATGGAACAAGCAGCTTCTCCTCATACTCTGGTGAAAATGTAGGCACCATGAGAACAATGAGGCAAGGACGTCTTTGTTCTACACCTGTCCGCAACCTAATGGTCATTAGCCAAGTGTGAATCCTTTAGTACTAGAAAAGGAACTATAGGAAGGGCACCCTAGCCCAGGGGAACAGTGGAAGGGATTCTCAGTAATGTACCAGTACTTTAAATGCAGTTGGGATTTCCATAAGAATCAATCTAACAGCCAGAGTCATTAGCATACTCTTTGTAGTATAAACAAACCCCAACAGGGTGGAAAGAGAGCAATTTGAAAATGTGCTTAGAATAAGGAAACAATGGCAAGGAAATAATGGACTTTGTCACCAGGTATCTTCCAGAAATAGATATCAAGAAAAGCGAAAGGCTATTTAGTATGGTCTTTCATGAGGGAAGAATGGAGTGACGATGGTAGTTTAAAAATAAAAACTAAAACCTAGCATCAGTAGTAAGATCTCTTTACTGTGGACTATCTTTCCAAGAGAAGCAAGTGCCGCTTGCTACATGAGTTTAAAAGCAGACACTCCTCCCCCCCACCCCCGAAAAAAAGGCATCTGTTAGTAAAATAAGTTTATATGCACAAAAAAACTAGGACAAGCTACCAGTCCCTTCTACACCTTCACACATCTGTTAATGAAAGCTTTTTTAAGAAACTGGTGAGAAAAGAGGGTAGAATGGGCTTGGCAGACACAGAGAACCCCTATCTCATTAAAAAATAAATAAATAAACAAACAACAAAAATAGTAAATGGTTTGGTCACATAGTAGCCTCAATCTCAATAATCTGACCACTTGCTCTTGGGAAAGCTTAATCTTAAATGAGGCCAGATTTCAATGCACAGAAAACACTAAGCAAGACAGACAGGGAATAATACCGCCAACTATACTATAGGCAAACTATATGAAACAGTTACTGTAAGATTCTATATTTCACTGTTGTGCTACTTTGGTTTGTTTAAACAGAATCTCGGGTATCCCAGGCTGGTCTTGAACTTGGTACGTAGCTGAGGTTGACACTGTAATTCAAATCCCCTCCTCTACCTTGGGAGTACTTGGATTACAGTGTATACTCTCACACCAATTTATGTGGATCCAAGCCAGGGCCATCTGTATGTCAGCCAAGTACTCTATCAAGTGAGATTTCTCCCAAGCCCATAAGCTTTGGTGTTTAAGAGAAAATAGGGGATGCTCGGTGATCCAACGTTTTCCTGGATGGATCTCATCTTTAGCTCAGAAGTAGAGTGGGGCTAACAGTGGTAAGACAGAACAATTAGCTATACGGAAATTGCCCAACCCTGAATCCTATTATTAGACATAGTAAGTCTTTTATAACCCAGGATAGTTTTCATCAACAGCAAGAGGAACAAATCAGACCCATTTTAGGCTCTCACAAAATGAGTTCATATTTTTAAAGGGCATGTTAGATTGAGGAGCCTAAGCCTTCAAGTTTGCTATAAAATGCTGCAGTTCTTGGTTTCGGATGAGCTGACAACCTCTCCAAGCTTTAGCTCCATCAATTGTAAAACAGACACCATTCCTTTGTCCACATCCTCGTTCTAAGGCGCAATGGATGGAGCTGGGAGCACAATGGCTGGCACAGAACAAGCACTACAGAAGCTCCCTTTTCCTACGTGTCTTTTCAAGATCTGGTTTTTTTTTTTCCTCAAAGAAATAGGTCAACAGTAAATAAGCGTTGACTGAATGCCTACTTTACATGGATTACCAAGCAGAGAGAGCAACAATTTTAAGAGCTTTAAATTACCTCTTTATGTAGGGAGAACACAGGGGCTCAAAACAGACAACATAGAGAAATGAGACAATACAATAGTAATACAGGAGTCAATGCTGGTTACGAGAGTGACACCCTGTAAGCCACTACAGCACACAGAACAGTCCAAAGGAAAAATTGGTAGCACCTGAACTTCCCAACACAAAGCATATCTTGTCATAGTTAACACTTCAAAGGTTCCTTTAGACTAGGCCCCAAGACCTCAATCCATGAAAATAGTATTTAAGCAAGGTGAAATAAAGGTTATCAATAATATATACACCTCTCCGACTTACTCCATATCCCAATCTTCAGATTATCAGGAATGCAGTGCCACCAATGATAGTATTATCATCTGTGATTCTGAATACAGGGAATAGTTCAGTTAATTACAGTCTGAAATACAGATTTCAAACAGGAAGCAGCAAGATGGTGAGTAAAGACACTTGCTACTAAGCCTGATGATCTGAATCCCATTCCTAGTATGCAAGTAGCAGAGAGAAGTGACTCCTGAAATTTGTCCTCTTGACCTGTGTGCACATTCAAGTATGGACACAGACACAGACACACACACACACACTGGGGGGGGGGGGGTATATAAAGGTAATTTTTTAAAATTTTTAAAGATGAATTAATTTTGAAGTAAGAATGACTCAAAGTGGAAAGGGGCATTTCCAAAAAAGAACTTCAAGTGATCAAGGGACCTAGGAAAATATCCCAATAGGACAAGGACTTGCTGTACAAGCATGAGTTCCTGAGTTCAAATCTCCAGCACCTACAGATAATCCCAGCATTAACACAAGCACATCTACCCCAGTACTGTGGCATATCTGTGGCTTGCTGATTGCCAGCCTAACTCCAGGGTAACTGAGAGGCCCCGTCTCAAAGGAACAGATTAAAAAAGACACAGGTAAAGAAAGTCACCCAACTCCTTTCTCTAACCTCTATACACATGTAAGGCATGTGACACACACAAACACACACTTGTGCATCCACCATGCACACAAATTTTAAATGATCAAATTAGCAGTCAAGAGAGAGACATATCTAAGAGGGGATACGGCTTTTGGTACTTTCAGATATTACAGAAGACTTTCAAACATGGAACACAGGATACTTCCATGTTCTAAAATATTATTTTCCTTGAACCGGAGCTCACCTAGAACAATCTGGTCTGTTTCAATATTCGGCTAATGGAACGTTTTAAATTAAACAACACAACTGTCTGACTGAGCAGGTTTCAACATTCAGGTGTGAAATCTCACCTCCCAGCACTCTGACTGAATTATCCCCTTGCCTCTCACCTGCAATTATCATTTGCTCCTTTCCCCAGGTAGCTCTCAGCTACCACATATCCTCTGAGGCTCACATCTGGAAATAAAAACTCCCTCTGGGGGCTTCCCATGCTTTGGGGATGAGAGGAAGAAGAAAAACAAGAACTTCATGCTGGTGTAGACAATTTCTGAAAATACTTTTTTTTGACGCATGGTGTAAAAGCCAATTGATAAAATGAAACCCTTATGTCACCATGATTAAGGGTAATTTTTTAAAAATAAATTTACATCACACTTCTTCCAGAGGCCAGTTTCTTCCAAATTCCAAAAATCTAGTAAAGAATATTTCCTTCAGTTGAGAGGGCATAATTAGCCGTTTTGATTAGAGCATTTTCCTTCCCTGTTTAACAAGATATAACAGATGTCTTAGACTTTCCTAATAACAATACAGCCTGCATTTGGCATCCTTACAATTTTAAAACTGAACTGTCATATAGAAAAAATTACAGCTAGGGTGTCTCTGTACAATCATGACTCTGAAGTGGTTATGACATGCCCAGCCTTCCCAATGGAACAGATATGGAAATCATATTCCATATTCATAGACTGTACAAGCCCTCCTTAGAGTGCACTTGAAAACCAAGCTCTGAGATCTGAATGACAAGGGCTTATTCTAATCACTATCAATTATTGCAGGAAGCACCAAGACCAAGAAAGGTCGGAAATCTGGACAGAAAAATGATACTCTCACAACCTACTTTCTTCCAGTAGTACAGGGAACACAGGGAAAGACATGCCCACCAAACATGGTGTGATGAATAGTTATTCTGTTTGAAGCTTCCTGTTGTTTTTATGATTTTTAATTGTGTGTTTGTATCTTAGTATGTGCATGTATGCACAGGTGCTTCCAGAGACCACAAGTCCCCTGTCTCCTGAAGCTGGAGCTATAGGCAGTTATGAGTTGTACAACGTGAGTACTAGGAAGTGAACTCAGATCCATGCAAGAACAGCAATCATTGTTAACCGCTGAGCCATCTCTTCCAACTCTAGAATCACCTGAGAATAACATTTTTCTCCTGTTTCCTTGACTGAGGAATGATTTAGATCAGGACAGACTGTAGGAAGATTCACCTTGAATGTGGGTGACATCACTGCCTATGATAGGAGTCCTGAGTAGATAAGAACTAGCCGAATAAAAGCAAACAGGTAGCACAGGTGCGCTGGTTTCTCTCTGCTCTTGACTGTAGATGTGGTATGACTAGCTCGCTGAAATCCATGCCCCTGTGACTTCCCTGATGATAGACTGTAACCTGGAATTGTAAGCTAAGTAAATCCTTTCCTCTGAATTGCTCTTTGACATTTTGGTTGTGAGCCTAGCCTTTAACGGCTGAGCCATCTCTCCAGTCCCCTAAGTTGTTTTTGGACAGGGTGTTTCATCACAGCAACAGAAATAAAACTAGAACACATGACTACCAAAAAATCCCAGCTTCCCTGCAGAGAGGAGTTCTATGCTTGGTAAAAAAAAAAAAAAGGACTCATTTTTCACAGTAAGATTCCCCCTGACATCTGATCCAATTTACAAAAATTCGATTTACACCAATATTGTCAACAGATCAGTCCAGGGAGCACAACTAGAGATAGGTCTGCATTTTAAATGGGAGACAAGGCCTCTCTGATTGAAGTTCAAACTCAAACATCCTGGTTTAACAACTCCATTAATGACATTAAGCACAGATCTGAAGATTACTCAGCCCCTTTATCAGTGGCATGTGTTATTTATGGGACAACCTATCAATCATGTCTTCCTCTTATTATTTCCTACATTCTGGTCCTAGGCTATTTGGTCTGCCAAATTAATACATTCCATCACTGCTGCAAATCTAAACAATGCTTGGTAAAAGATTAATAAAATAGTTGGGCTCTCAGCAACCACATACACACCCAGAGAGATTCATCAATGTCTTTTTATTTGCATATCTGGCTGACTGCCCCTGCAGCAAATAAGAAAAGGCGCAAAGCACAGGTATGCTGGATTCTGGTGTGCATTTAATTCAGGGTGTCAATCTGCTTCTGTTTTAATTACATCCATCTTGATATGTTATTACAATACCATGAAAACTTCTTTTCATTATATGAATGGTTATAAACATATACACATGACAAACAGTTGTTATAAATTTCCTCCTTCAGCAATAAACAGGCAAGATGCCTTAGCCAGCAGATCACATGAATCTTGTATTTTAAGTCCTTCAGAAGGAAGTTTAAATCTTCATCTCAAACACCAAAGTTCTGTTGCATATATTTTGTTATCAGTGTTAATAAAATTGTTCTAAATTTCCCACGGGTTTCCAGTCTGAAGAAAGTAACTTAATCCCCACTCCAAAAAAAAAATTTAAGATGATAAGTAGGTCACAAGCAATTATCTTTCCACTGGACATTCAAGAACGAGAAGTCTCACAGTACCACTCTAATAGTTTTAGGTGTTTTTTAATACTTTCATTACAAGAGGGTAATGAAACACACACACACACACCTATAGAAGGGGGCAATAAATTTCAAGGTAATAAGCTACTGGGGGAACATGTGGGGTGCAGGAAGAATGTTTTTAAGGGTTCTTGATATGAATAAAAAATAAAATTTTATTAAAGAAAAAACAAGATGTTCTATAGGTGCTTTCTTCTGGGCTACAGCTTTACCTCAGTTGGAGGACTATTTACCTAGCATGCACAAAGCCCTGGGTTCGAGCTCCAGCAACACATAAACTAGGGTTGGTGATACACACCTTTAATGCCAAAATTCAAAGTAGATGCTGGAAGATCAGGAGTTCAAGGTCATCCCAGATCACACAGAAATTTCAAGGGCAGCTGGAGCTACAAGAGGCTATGACTTAAAAAAAAAAAAAAATCTTTATTTCATAATCCCCAATCTTTGCGGCACTAAGGGAAAATAGTCTCCTCATTTCATTGGCTAACAACTGAGACCTCTAACTCCTACTGTGATCTGGTACAGATCAGTTAATCCTTGAGAGCTGTGCAAGGAACACCGAGGATCTTTAGAAGCACAGGATCCTGATGTGGAGTGAAATGGACCCAAAGGCTACTCAGGAAAAGTTTAAGTCCTAATTTTAGGATAATTCCTCCTAAAGAATGAGCTCTGCACATTAATCTCAAAACTAATTTTCTAAAGTAACCGCAGAGAACACTGTAACAAGAAGTAAGGAATTTACACACGCAATCAATTCTTGTCTCCCTCTTTTGCCCCAGAGAAGGCTTGCTTTCACTCAAAATATATTGGAGCATTTCTTAGACCATTACAATTCAAGACCTTCATTACTGTTGTCAAGTACAGAGGAACGAGTGGAAGTCATTGCCATGTCTGTCATTTAACTGGAAACAAATAATATTCTAATGAGGAGTTATTGTCTTTCCATCGTGTGTGTGTGTGTGTGTGTGTGTGTGTGTGTGTGTGTGTGTGTGTGTGTCCCTTAATTTTTCACTATGGGAAAGGATGCTTAATCAGCAACTTTTAGGCAACTATGGCTAATAAACAAAGACACCAAAAGCAGGTGGTGTGTGTGTGGGAGGTGACAGGAGTGGTGTCCCACACCTTTGATCCCAGCACTTGGCTGGCAGAGGCAAGTGAATCTCTGAGTTTAAGGACAACACAGTCTACATGACCATCTACATGGGCCATCTAGTGAGATCCTGACTCAGGAACTACAAGGTGGGGGGGGGGCAGAGGGAGGGAAGAAGAGGGAAGAAAAGAAAGACAGGGGAGGGAAAGAGGAAGAGGAATCATCTTTTTTTTTTTTTTTTTTTTTTCAGTCTAACATCCGAGGGACAGCAGCAGTACTGGCTGAAATTACCACAACCATCAGAAACTACAAATACCTAAATAAGGGTGGCTTTGTGGCTCAGAAGGGGGAGTGTAGGGACAACA
This sequence comes from Phyllotis vaccarum, assembly GCA_033318265.1. NCBI lineage: Eukaryota > Metazoa > Chordata > Mammalia > Rodentia > Cricetidae > Phyllotis > Phyllotis vaccarum. The sequence continues at coordinate 40,460,420 of JARWLC010000017.1, read as the reverse complement.
AAGAAAATGACATTTCTCACTTATCGCTACAACTTGACCCTGGCAATGGTTTACTTTAGGATTCAGAATTTAGCTGCAGTTAGAAGTATCAAGTCTCACCCACACAACCAAGGGTCACAGTCTCTGTTTGTAGGCTTTGGTCCAGTTACTAGCTACTACACGGCACGTTAAAAAATGAAGCTCTTCTGATGAAACTTAATCCTCACCCTTACCCGTCTTTACTGTCACTCATGGACACTATAAACGTTCTCCTCCTCTGTGGCTCTAATTTTTACTGCATCCAGGTTTTACTAAGGTTGTGATACCAAGAGCATATGCCAACATGAGGTACAGCAACAAGCCAAAATGACAGTATTAAATAAATACTTGTCAGAGAAATCTTGTCTTGAAAAACCAAAATAAACGAATAGATAAATATTTGTATGTACTTAGCATGTATTAGTTTGGACGAATTCTAACTAGTGTTCAGAACTAGAACGGTACAAGTAATTCTCTAACCTAGAGTTAATAATACCAGAGTACTTCAGGTCGTCAATGCTCAAATAACAAACATCTAGGAATGATAAAGTTCTGACATATCAGTCACAACTTCCCAGGTACTTTTCATTTTATTATCTTCATTCCTGCTTTTGATAACTCTGTTTCAGTAAAGGGAAGAACGATGGAAGGAAGGAGGTGAAGAGTGGGTAGGTAGGTGGTGGGTAACGTGAACCCTGAACCCTGAAAATGAGTGTGAAAGAAATAAGCATTTTACATGAGTTCAAGGTCCAGGCCCCCTTAAAAATACATGGAATCGTAAACTTAAACAGGTCAGACACAGAAGGCCACACTGACATAGTCCCTTCCTAAGCAGGCAAAAGCTGACAGATGATATAAAACCACTCATTCCCACCTGCAGCTACTAAAAGCAATGGGGGGGGGGGGCTGTTCTTTGTGACCTTGCAATGGTGTAAGGAAATATAAGAAACTACCCCTTGTTCTGCAGGGGACATAGAAGATGTGAAGAGATAAATTGGAAGGGGAAAGAGGACACACTTTAGAGCTTCCCTCTTAAATTCTAAGTCGTTACTTCTAGCTGGAATGTGTTCACGGACACAAGATCCACGCTCATGGAACAGTCTGAGACTATACAAGTACTAGAAGTACTTCTGCACTAGCTAACAATTATCTCTCAAACTGTTTTTTAGTTCCCCCAGTCTTTATTTTTATCTAATTAACTACTTCAGTTTTCTTTCTAATTTCAATAGTTTTGAATCCACTTGACCTTTCAGGCTGTCACCACATAAGATATTGTTATCCTTTTGCCAAGTGGTTTTCATAAATCTGTAACATAGGAAGTGCAATCCCAACCCAACCCTGGAGTGCAGGGGAAGTGTTTAAAAGATGCTTCTTCACTTCAATAAAGTGAAACTATAGTTAGTGTATTGTAAATATGCACCTATTCGGGACAGGGTAAAATGACTGAAATCCATCGTCAGCAACCTTCTCATCAGAGGACTTCCAGACCATATGAAATCCTTGGGATCTAGATTACTCCACAATAGCTAATCCCAACAGTTTTTTTCTGTGTTTGAGTCCTTTCTAATCCTAACAGTATTCTCTCAAACAAAATAATCGCCATTTATTTTTGATAATAAAAAAAAAAAGGTTTAATAGATCAGAGTATCAGAGTCCCAGAATCTTTGTCACAACAACCTACTCTGAGTTTGTTTTGAGCTCCCTACATCAAACATTTTGTTTGTTTGGTATGATGCTGGAAGACTGAACCCGGAGCCTTGTACATCCTAAGCAAGTACCACCACAAAACTCTATTTTTTTAACCTTCTTTCCAACTATGTGTCAAGGGAACACCTCCCTGAAAACCTATCACTAACATCATGGTCCACTTTTTAAAATCTACTGATTCATTTGTATCGGACCCAAAATAGCTACAGCAGTTAATTTCCACAGCTAACAGGAGTCACAGAGAATAATCTTATCACAGCCTTCAAATTCACCTCACATAAAGCCCCGTCCAGGGAAGCTTTGCCTCCTAGAGTGAAATATATGAGTTCAATACGTATGGTAAAAAGCTTATGTTCATACACACATGCAATTCACACTCTTCCTTTTTTCCCTCACTCAGAAAGTCCTCAGATCCTGGACTTACACACATTTCTCACAACAGAAATGCTAGGACTTGACCTTTTTCATTCAGCAATCTCACAGCCGAACTTCACAAGACAGAAAGTCAAACAAGCAAGAAAAAGACTGTGATTCATGCCTTTCCCTAACACTGTAACAGCATTAGAGATGCTCTGACCTCTTCAGATCACCACTCCGTGAGTGTGGAGCTGGCTAAACGAAAACCTTTGTTTTAACAGCAATGTCAAATTCCTTTCTCATCCCAACCTTCTTTTCCAGGTTGCTAAAAAGCAGCAATACATGAAAGCAGAAGGGATCAAGAGAAGATAAAACATATTGGCTGGAGGGCAAGTTGGTGGCCTTAGAATCAAGCAGCTGTCACACTGAGAACGAGCTATTAATGAGAACCATTCACCAATATTCACCTCTTGGTGGGTTTAGGGAAAATCAGCAAAACAGTTGACATGAGGCAGGAAGAGGAAGAGAAAAAGAAATGGACAGTGGACGTCTCTCTTAATATCTCAAACCTCACTTGCCATTCCCGCAGCAGCCTCCCATATAACAGCCTCTGTGGCTCATTTCTACCATCATCTCTATCGTCTGACCCTCAGAGATCTGGAAGGAGTTCTTTGACACCTTAACCTATTTCCCATACTGGTTTATGAATACAATGCCGACAAAGTGCCCTGTGGCCAGAGAGATTTACCAGATAAGTCACACTGCATCTCACTGTCTCATAATCAAGATTCACACTCACATAATAAAGACTTGTAATTCTAGCAGAGCAAGTGGTGCTAAAATGTATTTGAAAGCTGGACACTTCAGACTGAATGAAACACAGTCTATGAGAAACTTTGTTCCCTTCCAGCCTGAGAACACTCACTATAGCCTAATCTCAATCTCCCCAATGAGAGTGAAGGGAGAAATGGACATTTTGAGAAGGTGACTTCCCAAGGAGGCTCAGACAAGTATCTAGAAAGGTCAAGGGTGGCTGGTGGATCACCTGGTCCCCTACCAAGAACTTCTTCACTACTACTGAACACATTCCTACCAGCCTTCCTTGCCCCCCGCCATGTCTTCATCACTCAGTGTCTCCTTATCGGCCTTCTTCCTAGGTTGCCTTCAGCATTTCCTTAGAAAAGCCTTCACTCCAACCTTATCCACCAAACACTATACCCTTCTAGGATCCCATCTTTTCCAGGAGAACTTCTCAAAGGCTGGGGATGTAGTTCAGTTATACATAAAGGCCTGGCTTCAATCCCCAGCACAGCCAAAATAGGGGTTGAAGTGCACAGGATTTTCCCAGCACTCCAAAGGTGGAAAGAAGAACATCAGAAATTCAAGGTCATCCTCCACTACACCAACCTAGAGTGTACAAGAGCATGTCTCAAAAACACACACACACCTTTTGAACACTCCTATGGTCCTCACTATTTTCTCACTAAAAGCCTGCTTTAGCTAATATTAGATAGTCAAAGGCCTGTTTCAAACTTATTTTATAGGTGTTAGATTTAAGTTATCAACTAAATTGCATTCTTCTTCAAGACATTATAAACATTTTAGGCCTCTCATGTTCCTACTGCCTTGTACCACTGACATGTTGTAGGTAAGCCCTGAAGCAGAACCAGGAATCAAGGGCCATGGGAAAGCCTGGATATGAACCTCTACACACCATGTTTCTTTCCCTTCAGTCAGCTGTACCAAAAGAAACACCCAAGTTGTAAAGAGGAATAGGGTGAGAAATAACTGATCTGCAAAGTCAAATGTACAGCCAGGATACTCATAAATATGACAGAATTATAAATTTACTATATTAGATTTCTTACTAATAGAAACCTACAGAACTCTGAAAAGCACCACAGCTGTTACACCAGTGCATATTATGTTGTTAATGTCAGGATGCCAGCATTTCCCACATATACTCTGATTGCTAGAAGCCACTGTTTAAGAAAAAAAAGAAAAGAAAAAAAAAGAAAAGAAAGACAGAAAGAAAAGACATGAATGGCAAGTTGAGGGAGCATGTGCCTATAACTCCAGCACTCTGGAGGCTAGAGAAAGAGAATTTTACTGAATATGCAAAGCCAGCCTGTGCTACAGAACAAGACCCTACCAACTCCCAAAAACAAACAACACATTTAGAGGCTATTTGCCCTCACCTTAACACTCAAAGAATACCCAAACATGCAATACTGTTCCTAAATGGTACTTCTGCTTCTTAACTGTGTAATGAGAACACAGCACTCAACTTTAGCCTCCTCACCTACCCTCTTATCTTCTATCATGAGACTCTTTGTAATCACACACTTGAACTTCAGGGCACAATTACTCAAGACAAGTGTCCCTACAGAATATGCAACTACCTCGGCCAGTTTCACTGCTGTAACATGTGGGAGATGCCAAACTGCCCTCTGAGCTTCCATCTTCTTAAATAAAATCCTAACCATTGCAAAGAATATAAGCATAAAAGTGCAGGCTGCCATTAGCCTTATTACTTTTTGTCTAGTGTCAGTAAAACCACAGCTGCCCTTGAAGTATTTATATCAAAATATTCCACTATCACTTAGGAGCTTCTTCAGCACTTAGGAGCTTCTTCAGGAAAGGGAGAAAGAGAAGGGAGGGAGGGAGACAAGGGAGGGAGGGAGAGAGACAAGGAAGGGAGGGAGGGAGACAAGGGAGGGAGGGAGGGAGGGAGGGAGGGAGGGAGGGAGGGAGGGAGGGAGGGAGGGAGGGAGGGAGGGAGGGAGGGAGGGAGGGAGGGAGTTGAAGCCACCAAGAAGTGACTAGGACAAAAATCTTGGGGGTCAGTGTTTCAGTGCACAACCTTAGTAGGTGATCCCACAGTCTGCCTGCAATGTTTCTAAACTGGTGTAAGTGGTAAAGCCTAACTGTCCAAGCCAGTATCTCTGGTTTCTTATCATAACTTCACACCAGGAGGCACCTTGATAATTCATAGCAAAGATTATTTTCATTTATAAACACAAATATGTATTTAGGTTAACTTTTGGTGTCTGTGATAATTCTTAACACTTACATGCTCCTAACACACATTTCTATCCAAGTTCATAGACTGACTACCACTCATAAACCTTCCTATTTCTTGTTGACAGTTCAGTCAATCTTTCAAATTTAGTGTAGTGAAGACTCTTAACAGTCTCTAAAAGTTTAGTTTCTGACCATCCAATGTGAACATAGTATGCTAACAGCTAATACATATATACATTCTGCCCACCCACTCCCACAACAAAAGGTAAATGTGACGGCTTATCTTTGTTTGCATGGTTTTATCAGGTTTATTAACATGTTTCCTAAAAAAACAAACAAACAAACAAAACATTGAGCCTCTGAAAATGTGGCCAGATAGAATATGTACTACTAGAGGACTGTTAATTTACTGAGGACAGACAATGGTACTGTGAGGGTCTCTAAAGTTGCCTGAATCATTTATACGTCAGAGATTTATACCACAGAATTATTCACAGGTGCCATCACAGCGGGAAAGGTGAGAGGGAGCTCAATGAACTACAGAAGAAGCCAGATGTGATATGCTAGTTGTTGAACCTGGGTGCTGAATGCCCTGGAGCTTATTCTGTCCTGTCTACTTAGACCCTTTATACCAATGCAAGGCTAAGTATGTGATATTACGGTAAACATAAGAGTATCGTTGCATTCAGCTAACCAAATTTAGGTTTTTAAATCTAGTGAAGTAGCTGGGTTGTCGATTGCAGCACAGAAATGATATTCAAGGTACTTTTTGAACTCAAATCTCCTTTTAAAAATTAAAAATTTTAAAGCTTTAAAAAAAATCCTTGAGCAGACACACTTTCTGTCAAAAGATAAAGTTCAACCATTACTTAAACAAACTACAAAACAAAAAGCATAACTTACTTCCAACTCCAACTGGCCTTCAACAATGATGATGATAAGACAGAGAGTCCCTCTTGGGGGCCAAGAGGGGCCACCCAGCATGGCATGGCAACTACCCAGAGAGCAGTCTTTATAAGTTCTCTCCTTTACCAATCACAGGCAACCATGTTGTGCCAAATTCCAGGCAGCATTCTCTTAGGACACAGGATACCATTTCAAGTCTCATTTTAAAGCTAGAAAGAGGTCACACTGCAGTACTCATCCACCTTTGCAAAGTTAAAAAACCACAGTTATAATCATCCTAAATGGTGACGGCTCAACACTTAGAAGCCCAGAGAGGACCAACTCTAAAACCATTGATTAACTCAAGCACTAGCATCAAAATCTCTGGTCACCACCAATACTATCATCATTCTCCCTTCCTTCCTCCCCATCCAGTACCCACTGGCCACTATCCATCACCATCACCCCAATCACTCACAAGCACTTTACGGAAATGAACAGCTCTGACAGGAAGACTGCCTTTTTAAAAATACTCAAACTTGAAATGCAGACACATATCTAGCACCAACAACCTAAATCCATAAAGTCAGTGTACGTGAGATTCAAGCTCTCATTAACAAAGCTTGCTTTGGCACCTCTGAAACAATACTACAATAACAGCCCAATAAATAAAGAAAAGAAAAAAGTTTCCTCAAACCATTATGTCAGGTGTATTGAAAGGCTAGACACAACTCATCTCTTGGTTTTGTGCTGGACCAAACCAGCAGACTCTCAAAACCGCCTGTGTGTGATTGTGTGTACTGAGGGTGGGGAAAGGGAGGTAGTAGAGGCGTAAAGAAACTGTTAAATTTATAGAAACCAACGACCAATCCTAGCACCAAATCAGATCTTGCCAAGCAAAGATAGTTTTCTGTGACCCCCTGGACTGGCTCCCTCCAGCTCCTTCCATCCAACAAATACACAAACACACACACCCCAGGAGCCTCTTAGCAGGCAGGAAAATGTGCATTTGAAAATCAAGGCTGCCTGCAGGTGCCTAAGGAATAAAGAAAGACACACAAACACACACACACAAAGCCAACCACTGGGGTGTGGGGGGGGGACACGCACATACAAAAAAAAAAAAAGGGACAATCGGTGACAAGCCCTTCAGCAGTAGGCTAGGATTTTATTCTAGCCTCCTACCAGCCCTCTCTGGTGTACCTTCTGTCCTTCAACTAAATTGTTCATGTACACACACACATACACACACATCAACACACTCACGACACACAAATGTATGTGTGTGGATAATATTGTCATTAACCCTTTCTGCAATACAGCCCCATGCAAAATATAGAAAGATATTCCACCCTTTCCTCCTCTCCCCTCCTCCCTCCTTTCTCCCAAGAAGGAGAAAACGCCCCCTTCCCCAGCTTCACCAAAACAGGGGAGGGGGTGCAAAAAAAGCCACAAAATCCTATCAGCCTCTGGGCCCCAGGACATCCAGAAAAGGCATATACTAGACAGGCGCGCACACGCGCGTGCACACCACACACACACACACACACACACACACACACACACACACACACACACGAACATATGGCTCTGTAGAAAGCACACACAGAACCGTCCACAGGCGCCCCAAACCCAAGCAAAGACTTCCACCAGCCAAGAAGCCATGATTGGGGAGGGAGACGAGAGGAAAGGAGTGGGGGCAGAGCCATCCGTGGAGAAGGGGGGCGCATTGTTGTGATGCCTGAACCCCTTTCTTTCCACCCATCTGCTGTGGAGGGAGGTGGGGGTGCAGGAAGGGGGCGCAGGGGAAAGGCAAGCTGGACAAGAACGAAACCAGAAGAAGACCAGACCAGGCATACCGCTTGGCAATTTCCTCCTCGCTGCCTATCTGCCCCCAGCTCCCCCCACACACACAACCCCACACCCAACAATAAGACCTCGGCGGAGACAGACAGCTTCGAACGCGGCGGGGGAGGCAAGAAAACCGGGGTGCAGTCGAGTGGGGGGTGTCATGCATAAAAGGAAACCATGGGGGGAACGGGCAAGGGGGTCCCCCCCTTACCTCCAGCGCTTCAAAAGTAACAAAGCTGGTCATGGCAAATCCATCAATGATGTCCTCTTCGGCTGAGGTGGACTCTCTGCGCTTCCTCCGCGGGGGTCTGGGCCGGGACGGGGCGGAGGATGGGGGCTTTCCATTGTCTTCCTTGTCGGAGCCCGACGATGAAGCCAGCGAGGGAGCCCGGGTCCGGCCGGTTCCTCCACCACCCGCCGCACCGCTTCCTAAGCCGGCCCGGGAGCGTCTCTCCCGGTCTCGCTGTGATCGCGACCTCCGCTTTTTCCGGAGTCCATGTCCCCGCGTCGGGCCATCCATGGTTCTTTTAACCGCGCCGGGGATCTTCCCCGTTCGCCTACCCGCGCGCCACAGGCTCGGGCCGCGGCCACACACACACACACACACACACACACACACACACACACACACACCCCAAGAAGAAAAAAATTGACACCGATCCCTCCCTCCTCCTGCACGGGCTTTTCCCTCCAGCCGCGAGGAAGGGCGCGGGGGAGAAGCCTGGGAGGAATTAAAAAAAAAAAAAAAAAAAGCTGAAGAAGAAGAACAAGAAGGGAGGGCAGGGGGAAAAAAGAAAGAAAAAACGGGGGAAGGGGCGGGGAGATGGGGAGGGAGGGACGGGGAAGCGAGAGGGCGAAGTGTGGGGCTCCCCTCTGCACCGAGGGTCGGAGATGCCTGCGAACAGCGCCGAGCAAAGTAATGGCTGAACACACAGGTCTCCTTTACAGAGGGAAGAGGGGGGGGGAATAACTCACCAAGCAGGCAATAAATCAGAATAGCGGAATGCTTTGATCAAGAGACTGGGGAAGCCCTCCCCGCGGCCATGCTCTCTCCCCACCACCGAAATCGCCTTGCTTCTCGCTCTCTCTAGAGACACCCACCCCCCCAATCAGGAAAAAAAAAAAAAAAAAGAAAAAGAAAAAAGAAAAAAGAAAGATAGAAAACCCCGAGGTCCGAAAAGGTCACGGTGAAGTGAGGGGTGGGTGGCAATGAACTTCACCCGCCCCCTCGTGCAGGAAAACACCCCACACCTCCTCCGTTTCTCTCTCACACACACGCCTCGCAGAAAAACTCACTCCCAGGCTCCCAATTTTTTTTTTAAGAAATGTATCCGAGAGAAGCCAGGGCTGAGGAGCGAACCAAGAGGGGCGAGACCCCCCAGAGAGGGGAGCATAACCGTGCAATCACGAGCGGAGACAGAGGTTGCCGGGGGAAAGGAGGAAGGGAAGGAGGAGGAGGACGCTAGAGCAGTTGTGGGATTTTTTTTTTTTTTTGCCCTTTTTTTTTTTCGGTCTTCGAGGGGGGAGGAGGAGAAAAAAGATGAAAGAAGAGAAGAATTGCAAAGCCTGGCGCGTGCCGCCGACCCCCTCCTCACATACACATGCACGCACACACACACAAATTGTAGGCTTCCCCCCCCCTCGGCCCCCAGTTCCAGAGGTCACCCTCCAAAAAAAAAAAAATTATAAAGGAGGGGGGGTGAGTCAGTCAATGAGGAAAGCAAAGAGCAGTCTCCAACCCGAGATACACCGGTGTGGTGCCGCCGCCTCTTCTTCTTCTTCTTCGCGTCGCCCCGCCTGAGGAAGAAGCGCTGGGAGATGCCACTCGCCCGCTCGCTCGCTCCCAGCTAACGCTGCCACAGCCGCTGCCGCCAGAGCCCCGAGCCCGAGGGTGCACGGCGTGTCCCCGGGCGGCTGCAGCCAGAGCCCGGGCACGGCCTCATCCTCCGCCCGCCTTGCTCACACAGCGCCCGCTCCTCCCCCTCCGGCCGGCCCACCGCCGCCGCCGCCCGCCTCGGCCCAGCCCCGCGCCCGCCCGCTTGCGGTCTCTCCCTCTCCTCCTCTCTCTCCTCTCTCTCTCGCAGGCGCGCTCCTGCTCGAGCGCTCTGGAAGACCGCCCTCTTCGCGCCTCGCTCTGCGCGCGCTCCCGACGGCCAACCCCCGCCCCTCACGCCACGCTAGGCGCGCTCCCGAGGGCCGCCCCTTTCCCCCTTCGCCCGCTCCCGAGAATCTCTCACGCTTCACCCCCCCACACACACCCCCCAGAGCGCGCTCCCGAGGACCGCCCCTTCCACTCATGCACCACCAGCTGCGCGCGCGCCCGAGAAACGCCCCTCCCCTCGCGCCTCGCTCTGTCTCCCAGGCGCGTTCCCGCACCCTTACTCCCGCGCGCCTCGGGCCCGGCTGGATCACGTGACCCTGGCGCTTTCCCCCCCCCCCCCCCCTCCTCCCCTTCCCCTAGTTGTGGAGTGTGTTGAAAGCAAAAAGGCTGAGGGGCTGGCCACCGTTCCACGAGCCCAGGGCATGCGCGCTGGGGCGGCCGGGCCTGCGCACTTGGGGGCGGAAGGGGTCTCCAGAGGCAGTGGGGTATTTGTGAAGGGGTCGGTCAGCGGCCGGTGTGGAGTTGAAGTTCGAAGGCGTGGAAGCTGCCCCCGACATCCCGCCAAAAGGACGGAGGACGCTCGCGCGCACGCGTACCGGGCACCTCTCTCCGGACACTTGCTCCTGGAGTCCCCGATCTCCTGTCCTCCTGAAGCTCTTGCTGCTTTAACTATTCTCAAGTACCTCTAGGTGTTTTCCCTGCGGGCGCGCGCACAGAGTGCAAAAAGTGCGTGCAGCGTCGAGGAGCTGCAGGAGCTTGGCCCCAAAGAGGGTGCACCTAAGGGACGGAGGGCGGGGGGTGCGTCCAGGCGCACCAGGCAACAACGGACAAGAGTTGGAAACTTTTCCCCGCCTGCGTGGTAGAACACTGCGTGCCCGAGTGCCCCTGAACCCGTCTGTCTCCCAGCCTGCACCTTATCGTCCCCTTGGAGGACGTGCTAGCTGCTTGTGGAGTAGCTAGACGCAGCGTACTTGAACTTGGGTGTGGGAGACTGAGTAGCCCCGGGCAGCCCCTGCCCTCTGAGGACCTTTTGCCCTCCAAACCGCAAACCCCATCACTGCGAGCTTCATTTACTGTTTAGCTGCAGGAGGGTGGAGCGTAGGTGGCTTCCTCACCTTTTCCAGCGCGATGTAACTGATGCTTATAAAAAAAAAAAAAAAAAAAAAAAAAAAAGTTGTATTAAAGAGCTGACTACAGCCCAGTATCGATCAACCAAAGCGACCAGCCTCTCTGGATAAAATAGCTGTGCGTTTTTCAGGGTACTGGAATTGATCTCTACTCACCGACAGTCTTCTCTCAGCAACCTCTTAGTCGCTTTGCATTCTGTCCAAGCACATAAACATCGAAGCTCATCACCCCTCACCCCTAGCAGCCCACGTTTGGCGTGTAGGAAAAGAAAACACACTGACGTTAATTGCTCACAATGAGCCCAGGCACGGTGTTACAATGCTTTGTACACGAGTTCGACTGTTCAGAATCCCAGTGTACGTGTATCAGAACTGAAGGTCAGAGGCGGTGGGGAGAGAAAGGTGGATGGAGGATGGATTCTTTTTTTTGGTCTTCCATTCAACAGAGATTGGGGCTCCACAGCTGTAGGTTCGGGGAATACAGTAGCACCCCAAACAGAAGTGCTCCGATCTTCTTTTCTGGCAAGTGAGCCTCTTTGTTCCTAACACTTCCAGATTTAGTGGTCGGTTTCTCATTATTTTTAAGTCACACTCCCAACTTCCCCATTTCAGGAACCCGGGACTGTGACTTAATAAAAAGCTGAGTGGTAGATACAGGCGACAGAAGGAGAGATCAAGCGGAGTGTGAGTAAGACCGGCTTTATGTCTGTCCAGGGGAACAAACCATTTAACCTTAGGCAAGACTTTTTAAATGACTAATTTTCTCATCTTGTGAATCAAAGAAGTTCAATTAAACGTTCAAAAAGTTCTCCTTTAAGTCTCCCAAGGCCTTCTCAAAGACAAGGCATCTTTTTTGAATACATCGTGTGGCTTTTCTTTCTCTTGATAATACTGATGTGTGGTATCTAAATATATGAGGAACAGAGTGACATCTTCCAATATTACTTACCTATCCTGACTGTGGCTGCCTGTAGAGCAGTCTGCATTAGCCGCTAGATTCTGTCACCTGTAGTGGCTTAGAACCCATACTGAGTGTATGAAGCAAATTCCACAAAATAAAGGCAAGTTCCCTGTTGTTCGCAGCAAGAACCTGGGCTCTCTTTCAGGATTCTAATTCTCTTTGTGGCTGTAATTAAAAAAATAAAAATCTAAATGGAAACAACTTGAGGCGCAAAGGGTTTATTTGGCTTACACTTCCAGGTCACATGCTATCACCGAGTGATAAGTTCAGGGCAGAAACCTGGCACAGAGGCCCTGGAGGAATGCTGCTTACTGGCTTAGTCTCTGGCACATTCTCTCTCCTCTAGCTTTGTTACACAACCCAGGATCACCTGCCCAGGGATGGCACCACCCACAGAAGGCTGGCCCTCCCACATCAATCAACAAGCCACTTCCCTACAGACTTGGCAATAGACCAGTCTGATCTGGGCAATCCCCAAGTTGAGACTCCCTCTTGTGACTCTGAGCTGTGTCAAGTGTTAACTAGGACAGTTGTAAAAGTTGTCTTCTAGGAAACCATTGCAAATAGAGTCACTTTTCACAAACTTTGGAGATTGGGTTGGGGAAAGTGTGAAATTGTCAAATATAATAAAAGGCATTATATTAGTGACTTCTCAGAGAAGCCCTTGGCAGTTACATCTTTAAAGAGTAATGTCTGGTTAGGGGGGAAAGTGGATCATAATATGCTGTATCCAAGAACCTTGCCTCTAGCAAGAGTCATTTGCAAACGCATTTTGGGATAATGTTTAAATGATTTTTTTTTCCAGGGTCCAAGTGTAGTGCTCACTAGAATTGGTAATGGCTTTGGGGGTCAGAATTTCATAGTACTCTTCCATCATAAAATTAAAATTATTAATAGGTTATGTTGCTCTTATTTGTCTCTAAATCTCCATTTCATCTGTTTTGATCACTAATGAATGATTAATAATACTGCATAATAAACTAAGCAATTACTGTGCATGGCACCATTCCAAGGGTATTAAAAATAATATCTCAATTAATTCTCATAAGTTTTATTTTTGTGTATATGTTTATGTATGTGAGTTTGGGGAAGAGGTATGTACACATGCATATGCAGGTGTGCACTCTCCGGCATGCAAGGTGAGACCAGAGGAGAATCTCAGGTGTCCTACTCTATACCTCTGTCTCATGTTTTGGGGACAAATTCTCTCACAGAACTTGAAGTTAGGCTAACCCCCAGCAAGGCCGAGCGATCCTCCTTTCTCTGCCCTCAGCAAGAGTGAGATTAAAGGTGGACATGTCCACATTGAGCTTTTTCCAGAGATGTTTGAGAGATTTCCAGTGCTCCTGCTAAAGTAACAAGTGCCCTTAACCACTGAGCCATCTCTCCAGTCCAATTTTTGTTGAGTTTAAGAAAGATCTCGTTGGTCAGTATTTATTTTGAATAGGGTACACTGAGGCTTCTTGTTCAACATCTTATCCAGGGTGAAATCACTCTAAAACCTGTCAAGGAACAGAAGAGAATTTGTAAGGAGGAGATTCTGTTAGGCTGTGCTCAAGAAATGGAGACAATATCATCAGCATCCGTGCGTGTGAGGACACTTTCCCTTCCCGTTGTGTATATGTTGAAAGAATTTTGGACAGTATCTTAGGGTTTTGGTTTCTGTGATAAACATCCTAACCAAAAGAAACCTCAGAAGGAAAGGGTTTATTTCATCTTAACAGTTTATTCTCCATCATCCAGGGAAGTCAAGGCAGAAAATTGAGGATACAGAGGACATGAAGAGATTGCTGCTTCCTGGCTTGCTCCTGATAAGATCCTTAGCCTGCTTTCTTATAGCCCCAGGACCAGGCCAGAGGAGGGACTGCCTACACTGCACTGTACCCTCCCACATCAGTCATCAATCAAAAAAACACACAACCATGGGCTTGCCCACGGGCCAGTCAGTCGGGCAGAAAGTGGTGGTGGCGGCTATTTTTCCCAATTGAGATCCCCTCTTTCAAAACGACTCTAGCTTGGGTCAAGACAACATAAAACTAGTCAACGCAGATGGAAAAATCATGAAGGGAAAAGTTAAGAATGATTTAATAGAGAAAATGTCCATGAAGGATATGTTTCTCTGCTTCCAATCCAAGGAGCTGGAATTTCAATGAAAACTTTTGAGGTTGGAGAGATGGTCCCGGCTGTTTAAAATACTTTGCTTTTGCAGAGGACCTTGATTTGATTCCAAGCACCCACGTGGTAGCTCCCAAGTATCTGTAGCTCTAGTACTATGGTATCCAATGCTTCCTTCTAATCTTCTCTGCCAACAGACACACAGAGTGCACTTACATATATACATGTAGGCATATAATAAACTTAAGACATCTTTAAAAGAAACACAATGAAGATTCTGTTTTGGCTAGTATTTTTTGACAGGGTCTCATACAGCCCAGGCTAGCCTCAAACTTTCCATGGAGCTAGCCTCAAACTTTCCATGCCTCGTGAGTGCTGGGACCAGACATGTACCATCATATCTAGATTTTTGTGCCGTGCCGGGAATGGAACCCAGTGCTTTGAGCATGCTAAGAAAGTACTTTTACTACCTGAGCTTCATCCCACCTAAGAGAATACGATTATTATAGCTCAACCACGTTTCTAAAGAAGCCTTAAATCTTCCACTCACGAATACTATGCTTGTTACCAGGTTTTCAATATTACTAAATTTTTATATTCCTCTACCTCGCTCTCTGTACTCTGCCAACATGGCAATTATTAGCACATCATTCTTGACGTTATATCCCAGTATATAATATTTGAATTTAATTTATTGGGAGAATTGATTTTTAACTCAAGGCAGCTAAGGTTTATGTTTTGGTCGTTTATAACTCTCGGTTACTTTGTGTGCATGTCTGCACAGAGACCAGACACACAGCTGAGATGGTTAATGATCTATCCCTATGCCATCTCCAAATGAGGAAATAAAGAAACTAACACATTTGGCCTCCCTTCTTTAAGCTTCTTAAGTTGTTTTTAATAATAGCTCTTCCTGGGGAGAAGTGATAACTTCTCTTAACTGACAGGTAGGCCATCAGCAGTAACATTGTTGGAAGTTCGCCCTAATTATCACCTGCTGTTTTCCCCCCTACACATTTAGAAGTTGTTTTTCAAACTGCAGTTTTTTAATGTTGAAAAAGGAAAGCCAGGAGGGGATGTATAGTTCAATTTGTTAAGCATTCTTTCCCTTTCCATAATATTGTAAGACAAACTTTCATCATCTCTGCAGGGGTCTCTGGTGAGTGACACTTCGATCAACCCATGCTCCTCAGACTCCGCCTTGGGAAGCCAAGGGAAAATACTTGCTGCTGACCAGACGATGCTTTTCTAATAGGACAGTGCAGCAGAACTTAATAACACACACACACACACACACACACACACACACACACACACACACCCCAGAACATTAACCAACTACACAAACACAGACTTAGCCTAGCCAGTATTTGTAACCCTTTCTAGGGCATTGTTTATATTCCAAGTCTTAACATGCGCACATGGAAAAATTGGTGAGTAGACATAAACATTATCTTTCAATGATTCCTTGAAGCTACCAGTGACAGAGGTCCATATTTATATGTGATCAAAAGCCTGAGAATCAATATTCTATTGGATTGAGTAGGTGACTTGAGGTGAACTGTGTTTTTGTTTTATTTGAATTAGGTGCATGTGTGTCTGAGTACACACGCACAGGTGAGTGAAGGCACCCATAGAGGCCAGAAAAAGGGCTTCAAATACCCTAGAGCTGGACTTATAGGTGGTTGTAAGCTGCTCAATGTGGGTACTAGGAACCTAATATGGTTCCTTTTCAAGAGCAACAAGTACTCTTAAGCACTGAGTCATCTGTCCAGCCCTGTGGTTTTTATTTTATTTGGAGAGGACTATACCTATAAACCAAAATCAGAGCAGACAACATCCCAGCTGGAAGTATGTACACTTTGAAACTAATAAATTAACTAAATTAATTAATAAATAACTAACAAATAGAATTGGGGTTTCTGTGTGAAGCTCAATAATAGAGTGCATGCTTAGTTGTGCATAAGGTCCTGGGTTGGAACCTCAGTTTCACAAAACAATAATAAAATAGATCTGCCAGTGGTAAGGTAGCTTAGCAGATGACAAAACTTGCTACCTCTCCTGATGGCTGAGTTCATTCCCTAGGACACACACAGTAGAAGAAAACAATCTCCTTTACAAACGAGCTGTCTTATGACACCCACACTCACGCTCTGACACAGAAAAAGAAATAAATATAATTAAATTTTTACTACTACTAGCAACCAATTATATAGCCCAGAGGTTGGTGCAAGGTCTTCTTTGACAAATGCTAGTGTTTATTTGTAGCGCTTATGTGTGCTAGTGCACAGATGCCACAGCACATGTGCTGAAGCACACACGTGGAGGTCAGAGAACAGCTTCTGCAGAAGTCAATCCAGCTTCCTTCCTTCTACAATGTAGGTCCCAAGGATCAAATTCAGGTTTTCAGCCTCTGCTTATCAGGTTTAGAATTAACATAGAAGCAGACATGGTGGCTTATGTCTTTAATTCCAGCACTGGGAAAGCTGAGACTGAAAGAGCGTGAGTATTAAACTAGAGTACATAGTGAGACCTTGTCTCAAAAAAACTAGAATAAAAGAAGGTTCCAGCTGGATGATTGACAGCTGTAATCCCAGCAGTCTACTGATAGAAACAGAAAGATCTAGAGTTCCAGGTTAGACCTGGCTACATAGTATGTTCAGGGCTAGCCTGGACTACATGAAATCCTGTCTCAAAAAAAGGGGGGGGGACACACAAAAAGTGTTTCTTATCAGGTATTTGTCCTTAAAAATGAGCTGCTAAGGGTTGGAGAGATAGATCAGTTGGTAAACTGTGATGTGGATGTGTATGGACCTGAGTTAGAGAGCCAGGGCCTATATGAAAAGGCGGTGTGACAGGTATGCATTTGTAGTCCTGGTATAAGAACCTGAGACAGAAGATCCAGGCATATTGGCACACCATAGTGTGGTGAGACATACTTGTCATCCAAGAACCTAGAAGTCTGAAGCAAGAGGAAGTCAAATTCCAAGGCACCCTGGGCTACCTATTAAGTTCCAGACCAGCCTGAGCTATGGAGTGAAACGCTCAATATGTATAAAGAAATAAATTAGATACTGGTTTTCTTTTAAATGAAAGTATTTATATTTAAAACTCTCCCCATATTGTACTCTAAGAAGACTGCATTCAAGGTCTTAAAGAGACATCCTTCTACTAATTACATATCCACCTGGTATCCATTTCTACAAATGGAATTACTCTCAGCACACATTAATTGACATAATTACTGAGATACCAAAATCAGATTAGCCACTGGAGCTGAAAGAAAAAGGAGAAAAGAAACCATCGCTCCAGCAAATTGTGTGTGTGTGTGTGTGTGTGTGGTGTATGTGTGTGTGTGTGTGTGTGTGTGTGTGTGTGTGTGTGTGTGTGTGTGTGTGGTGTATGTGTGTGTGTGTGTGGTGTATGTGTGGTGTGTGTGTGTGTGTGTGTGTGTGTGTGTGTGTGTGTGTGTGTGTGTGTGTGGTGTATGTGTGGTGTGTGTGTGTGGTGTATGTGTGGTGTGTGTGTGTGTGGTGTGTGTGTGTGTGGTGTATGTGTGGTGTGTGTGTGTGTGTGTGTGTGTGTGTGTGTGTGTGTGTGTGTGTGTGTGGTGTATGTGTGGTGTGTGTGTGTGGTGTATGTGTGGTGTGTGTGTGTGTGGTGTGTGTGTGTGGTGTGTGTGGTGTGTGTGTGTGTGGTGTGTGTGTGGTGTGTGTGGTGTGTGGTATGTGTGGTGTGTGTGTGGTGTGTGTGTGGTGTGTGTGGTGTGTGGTATGTGTGGTGTGTGTGTGTGGTGTGTGTGTGTGTGGTGTATGTGTGGTGTGTGTGTGGTGTGTGTGTGTGGTGTGTGTGGTGTGTGGTATGTGTGGTGTGTGTGTGTGGTGTGTGTGTGTGTGGTGTATGTGTGGTGTGTGTGATGTGTGTGTGTGGTGTGTGTGTGTGTGTGTGTGTGTGTGGTGTATGTGTGGTGTGTGTGTGTGGTGTATGTGTGGTGTGTGTGTGTGGTGTGTGTGTGGTGTGTGTGTGTGTGTGTGTGTGTGGTGTATGTGTGGTGTGTGTGGTGTGTGGTATGTGTGGTGTGTGTGTGTGGTGTGTGTGTGTGGTGTATGTGTGGTGTGTGTGTGTGGTGTGTGTGTGGTGTGTGTGTGTGTGTGTGTGTGTGTGTGTGTGGTGTATGTGTGGTGTGTGTGGTGTGTGGTATGTGTGGTGTGTGTGTGTGGTGTGTGTGTGTGTGTGGTGTGTGGTGTGTGTGTGTGTGTGTGTGTGTGTGTGTTTAAGGTCTCAAATGGTTATTCAACTTGTACATACTTTGAAACAAAGTTAATAAAACACAGCTGTTTCATCATTCATTCACGAGACAGTTCTGGTATTAAATTTGTTTAGATTGTATTGCTGTCTGGAGTTCAGTCTTTACAATATCTTACATTTTGCTGATTGTTCTTTCACTGTCCATTATGCGTGTCTTAGTGGCACAGCATGCCTGGGAAAAATTCTATCCACCGCTATCTTCTGTCCTCCTAATTGACAGTCCTATTGTTGACCTGGAAACAATGGTAGCTACAAGGACGGTGTTGTCTCTGCAAAGCGCTTCTATAATTCTCAACTCTTTCACCCTAAAACACTGACATCAAATACTATTCTCCCTGCTTTGGGTTCAAATTGTCTGATTAGATTAAGGAAAACAAAAACAAAAGAAGATGTATGTTCATACTGGGCTGAAGAGATAGCTCATTGGTTAAAAGTATTTCCTGCTCTTACAGAGGACCCACGTTCAGTCTCCAGCACTTAAAACTGAGTCAAGCAGCCCAAAACTACATGGAACTCCAGCTCCGACACCTCTGGCTTCCACAGGCACTTCCGTTCATACCCACATACCTCATCCCCTCCACACACACAGACAATTAAAAATAAATTAACATTTTTTAAAAAGGCATTCTAGTATAATTCTGCAAGTGGGACAGGCATCAAGTCATATGTATAGTATAATATATAGTTTGCCTATAATTCTAGTTCTTAAGCACTGAGGCAGGAGGATTAATACAAGTTTAAGGTAAGTATAAACTACATAGCACCCTGTCTTAAAATACCCAAAGGGGGGGAAAAACATATTTCAGTTGTTTGAAATGACATAAAATCTATTGTTTCCTAGTCTCTTCATTTTTATTCTCTCTGTCTTTGTGTGTGTGTGCAAACATGCATGTTTGAGTGCACTTGTATGCATATGCATGTGGGGGCAAAAAAAAAAAAAAAAAGAAAAAAGAAAACAACTTCAGATTTCATCTTTCTGGTGTCCCCTCCCCACTTTTGTTTCCGACTTTGTCACTCACTGACCTGGAGCTCACAAATGGGCTAGCCTGGCTGGGAAGTGAGCCCTGGAGCTCTGCCTGTCGCCATCTGCCTAGCACTGAGCTTGCAAGCATGTACCACCATACCACTGCTTTTTTGTGAAATCACTTGTACAGTTCACCTTCCAAGCAGTCTGTTCCAGCGACAGTACTATCATTAGAATACCATTGCTTTCCAGATCCTTCATTAAAAGTACTGGCATTCTCCCTCACCATCACAGTTATGGCTATGATTTCCTCTTCTCTGTACAAGATTTTCTCCTTATTGAAGTACTTGGGTTATCCCCCCTCTTATTTAAGAACACGTTCCAGAGGCTGAGAAGATGGTTCAGTCAGTCAGTACAAATTAAGGACTTGATTCGAGATCCCCGGTAGGCACACGTGATTGTGCACATCTACAACTCTAGCACCGGAGGAATGAATTCTCCAAGCTCACTAGGTAGCCATTCTGGATGTTTGGTGAGCTCCAGGTTCACTGAGAGATCCTGCCTCAAAAGAGAAGATGGGGAGCAATAATGGAAGTGAAGACGCCAGAAGCCAACCTCTGGCCTCCTCACACTCACATGCATCATAACACACACATACACAAATAATCAGCTACAAACTTGGGTATGCAATTCTGCTTTTGCCATAAACGAACTCTGATCAACCAGAGAAACATAAAACAAATACATGTGTGTGTTATATATTTATTCAAGGAGAAAACAGAAGCATGCTTACATGGGCCATTTGATGTTCATTCTTATTACATACACCCTCACTGGCTATAAAATTCACTCTTTACCTATATCTTCACTGGATTTCTGCAAAACTTTGTTTCTCCCACATTGTAGATCACGTATTGTATTTCCTATTAATAACAGTACCCAAATTTTTACCTAATAGAAATTTAATGAAACCACAACCAAAAATACAATGGAAAAACAGAAGAAGAAAGAAAAAGGGGAAGATATAACTTATTGTTTCAGAGGGGGAAAGAGAAGATGAAATTCCTCAAACCATAGAAAAGAAATTTAAAAACCAAGGAAAGCAGAGCTGACAAAGTGGTTCAGTGGGTGAAGCTGCCTGTTGCCAAATCGGATGAACTACGTTTCATTCCCCAAGACCCACATGGTAGGAGGAGAGAACTCACTCCCACAAACTGTTCTATGATTCACACACACACACACACACACACACACACACACACACACACACACACACACATGGTAAGATAATTAAAATTTAAAAAGAAAATAGTGCAACAGAAAGCTCTTGATTAAATCTTGAAATAAAAACAAAACAAATCTACATTGGACTTTATTAGGACCATTAGGACAATTTGAATATAGAACATATTTTTAAGTAATGGTATTAAATCAGTGTTAAGTAGCCCATCTAGTTGCATTATGGCTATGTAGAAGAACATCCTTTTCCTCGAGTGATATATGTTGCAGTCCTTAGGGATGGAGTGTCAGGATGTCTGCAGTAAATTCGTAAGTGGTTTAACAATGTCTATATATCAAAGGAAAGAAAGACATAGAAAAGGGGACAATGTTAGCAGCTGGTAAATCTAAGAGAAGCTTGTGAGAGTCATAGTTGTTACCAAACCGACAACATTCCTGAAGGTTTGAACACTACAGTGAGAAGCAAGGATGTGCGGAGAGGGCTATTAAACCGAAGCTTGGCATTTCTTCAGAAGTCCTGCATTTAATTATGCACAGCTATAAATCAACATGCTTAGCTGTAGGTCTAACGGACACAGTACAAGCATCTAGACCAACTGTCCTATTCCTGTGACCCTTAAATACAGTTCCTCAGGTTGTAGTGATCACCACTCCAGCATAAAATTATTTTTGTTGCTATTCAATAACTGTAATTTTGCTACTGTTATGAATTGTAATATAAATATCTGTGTTTTCCAGTGGACTTAGGCAACCCCTATGGAAGGATTGTTCAACAACCCCCCCATGGGTTGCAACCCACGGGTTGAGAAACACTAATCTCAAATATCTAGAATGAAGGAAGAATTAGACAAGCAGAAACCTTGGTGTGTAAACTGGTTATAAGATGTATATCTGGCCATCAGTATTCACAGAATACCACAGGAATCCCAGATTCCACCAGCTTCAAATCAAACATGCATATGCCTCAATCTTCCTCCTTCTCTTCATGTAGCACAGCCTGACTTTGAACTTGCTACAAAGACAGCAGTGACTCTGAACCCCTGAACCTCCTGCCAACACCTCACCAGTGCTGGGTTTAAATTGTACACCAGTGAACCCAGTTTGTGAGGTGAAGACACTGGAAATCAGGGCTTTGTGCACGTTGGGCAAGCACTCTATCAGCTGAGCTATGATCTCACTCTGTGTGTGTGTTTGTGTGTGTGTGTGTTCACTCATACTTGTAGGTGAAAGGCCAATCTGTGGGAATCATTTCTCTTCTTCCACCAAGTGGGTCCAGGAGATCAAACTTCGATTGTCAGGCTTGGGTGCAGGGACCTTTACCTGTGGAACCACCTCACCAGCATGTTTGTTTGTTTGTTTGCTTGCTTGGTTGGGTTTTTTGTTGTTGTTTTTGTTTAGATTTCCAAGACAGGGTTTCTCCGCCTGTCCTGGAACTTGCTCTCTAAACCAGGCTGGCCTCGAACTCAAAGAGATCTACCTGCCTCTGCCTCCTCATTGCTAGGATTAAAGCCTTGTGACACCATCACCCAGCCTTATGTTTTTGTTTTTGAGACTGGGTCTCAAGGTAGTCCAGATTCTTTACAACTTAACTAATGTGTATGGGTGTTTTGCCTGCATGAATGTCATTACACTATGTATGTGAATTGCTCTTAGAGGCCAGAAGAAGGCACCATGATCTCCTGGAACTACAGTTACAGACACTCCATATGGGTACTGGGAATTGAACCCAGGTCCTCTAAATGGGCAGCTAGTGAGTGAGTGCTCTTAACTGTTGAGCTGTCTATCCAGCCCCTTTTGTTAATATTTTAAGGCTTCCTCACTCATGGAAGCTATTTCCATGAAAGCCCATCAGTCATTCTGGAATTTCCTGAACTATCATAGGCCTAATACAGTTTGGAGCTTTTTCATGAATGAGAGGTGAGCAGTACCATCAGTCTTCTGGGAAATGAGACAACAGAGCAAAACCTGTAGCGTGTAAGATTTGAGAAATTAAAGACAAATCTGTAATAGGAAATTAGCAGAGACAGAAAGCAAAGCAGAAGGCCATGGGCACCCTTTCACAGAGATGACAGGACAGAAATACAGATTAACCCGTATCAACTGCAGAGAAATGATTCTCCACTTGGAAGCGAATGAATGTTTTTAATTACAATTTTCGAGATGTGATTTATTACATAATGGAATTTCAAATTATCAGAAAATTAGCTGAATTCTGGCTTAAAAGCTTTTCCCTACGACTCTGTCTAATATATGATTTTTTTTTCTCTTGTGCTGTGCTGAACCTAGGTCCTTTAGCACTTCCTAGATGCTGAGCTAAATGCCTAGCAACAATTTAATACTGTAAGCAGTCTTGTGAGTGTATGATGTGGTGTGTGTGTGGTGTGTGTGTGTGTGTGTGTGTGTGTGTGTGTGTGTAGAAATAAGAAAGGAACTTGCAGGGGTTGATTCTCTCCTCCTATCATGTAGGTCCAGGGAAGCAAACCGAGTTTGTCAGGGTTCATGGAAGCCATTTTTCCTTGATGGGCCATCTGGCTAGCCCAGGCAAATTGTATTAGTTGTATTTTACTTTCTGATATAAGGTCTTTCACTGGTCAGAACCCCAGGGCTCTGCCTGTGGCGCTCCTCAGCATAGTGATTACAAGCACATACAACTATACCCAACTTTTTCAAAAGATGGGTTCTGGAACTCACTCAGGTCCAACTGAATTATCTCTCCATCCCAGGTATCTTTTATTGCATTTGGCAAACATCCTTGTTTTTTTTTTTTAAATTCCCACCTTAAGGTGTTATATCTGATTTTTCTGATGTAGTGTGAACTGCATATATATTTCTTGGGTTTTTTTTTTTTTTTGGTATTTTCCTGGTTTAACATAATAGCTTCTAGATGAAATGATCAAACTTTACATCCAGGCAGATACCATATATGGAAATACCTCCCACCTTAAATTCTTACTCTTTTGGAGAGAGGGGGGAAAAAAGTCATTTAGACATGTGTATGGTTCTGGAACCCAAAGGTAAAGAAAAGAGACCTTCATGGCTATATTGAAAATAATTTCATTTGTGCTCAGTGAGGCTAACCTGGAGGAAGATTACAAAGTGAGTTGACTGCATTTATCATCATACATCGAATCAATACATTCACTGGACATTTCCCCCGACACTCTATTAAACCAGCCCCCCTCTACTAGGAAGATAAAGTTCTTTAAATAGAAAATAAATAGACAGTGATGAACAGTAATATTATCCCTGCCTACAACTCAAGTTCCCCGGACTTTGGTAAACTTTTACATTCCCTGTATTTATAGGCATAACAGTAAATGTTCCCAGCTTCCTGGGTAGGATTTTAAAAGAGCTCTTATTTATTATTACATAACTAATTTATTATTACATTTATGTATTTTGTTCATTTTGGGGAGAGCAGCATGCACATGCCATGGTGTGTGTGGAAGTCCGAGGATACCTGCAGGAGCTGGATTCCCTTCTTCCGGTGCCCAGTGCCAGTTATCAAATTGAAGTCATCATGCTTGGGAGCAAGTGCTTTTGACTAACGAGTCTTTCCTTCCTTTCCCTTCCTCTTGTCTTCCTTCCTTCCTTCTTCCTTCCCTCCCTCCCTCTCTCCCACCTCCCTTCCCTTCTTTTTTCTGAGACAGGCAAGGATGTAGGCAAGGATGCCTTTTGAACTTAAGATTCTCTTGTCTTCAACTTCCAAATGCTGGGATTACTAGCCGGCGACGTGGCACTGAGTTTGTGGAATGCTGGTGATAGATGTCTTCCATCTCCCCAGGCCCTTATTGGTAGATTTTAGGCAAGTGTTCTACCACTGAGGAATATATGTTTATTACTTTGAAAAACAACTTTTAAATTAGTGTGTGTGTGTGCATGTGTGCGTAGAAAGATAAAGTTAAATGAACAGCCAGACCTGGTGACACACTTGAAATTCCAGAGCTAAGAAGACAGAAACCAGGTTATAAACTTGAAGCCCATCCGGACTGCATAGGGAATTCCAGGACTGCTTGGGCTATACATACTGAGATTCTATTATAAAGTGAATAAATTAATTAATAGATAATTGTAAATTAACAAGGTAACTGGATATGACAAGTTTCAGTGAAGATTAGTGTTTGGAGGATTCTATCACAATATAATAAGGCTTGAAGCTGGCTTTGTCTCCAGGTGAACCCAGTACTAGGATCTTGGAGAAAGATGGATAGGCCCATGGATATAACAGTGGTACAAATGTTGTGGCATAACTAACCACTTTTCTGATTGGATTTAAGACTTGTCAGCAGGTGAAAACACGTGCCCGGCACTCTGGAGGCGAACCTACCTCTCTTGCTCTACTAAATGCACAATTTCAAACTTCTTTCTAAATTCTTCCCAGCAGCCTTCCCATAACACAGTGCAGCACTCAGACCTAGTCAGAGAAATTTCTTTCTACAGTGAGCAGTGGTTAATACAGAAAATTACAACTGGTCAAAGTGCAAAGAATAAATGCTGGTGGGGTATTCATGTGTGTGTGTATGTGTGTGTGTATGTGTGTGTGTGTCTGTGTGTGTGTGTACATATATATAATATATAATCACACCCCATTCCCAAGGCTCAGGTACCCTCACAAAAGAGATGACAGAAAGATTCTAAGACCCAGAGGTTTGGAAGGACCAGAATGAAAGAAGATTTTCTGGATACAACAGGACCACTACCCTCATGAATTCATATTGGTTGTGGTCATCGTCACAAGACCTGCACAAAGATCAAACCAATCACAATTCTAAGATGGATTATGAGGGTGTTCACGAGCCCGCAACCTTAACTGAGGAGCTCTGGATACTTGGTGACTTCTAGGAGAGAATGAATTCATTTTATTTAAAGGTGTGGCTCCTGGTAGAAATGGGAAGCACAGATTGGAGTCTATGAGCTTTTAATAAAGAGAACAAGAGGTTGGTAAAGGGGAAGAGAGGTGGGGTAGATCTGGAAGGAGTTAGGAGGATTACACATGAATATGATCAAAATATACTGTATGAGATTCTCAAGGCATCTTAAAAAACAAAAGGGGGAAATTAATATTACAATCTGTAGAGTCTACCGTATAACTTTGAAACGGGACTCGTCACTGAGCCTGGAGCTAGGTTGGCTGCTAATAAGCCCCAGACACCCTCTCCTTTTCACCCAGCAAGCACTGTAGCTACAGGCGTACAAACAGCCATGCCTGACTTTTATGGGATTTTTAAGATTTATGTTTATGTGCTTTGATATTTTGCCTCTATGTTAGTCTGTGTGAGGGAGCCAGATCCTTTAGAACTAGAGTTGTGAGCTGCCACGAGGGTGCTGGAAATTGAACTCAGGTCTTCTGGAAGAACAGCCAGTGCTCTTAACCACCGAGCCATCTCTCCAGCCCTGCCATGCTCTATTTTTTGCCTGGGTGCTAAGCATGGGTCCTTGCCTAGACTAACAGCTTAGAATTGACCTGAGTGACATGGTGGAGAGTGAAGAAACTGTAGACACACACAGGAAAGCTGGGATGGGGTGGGCCATACGTGGATACATACCAATAATAGTCCAGAAACTCAAAAAGTTTATTATCACAGCACAGATGAAGAGAAGGTGGGTTAGATAATCTATGGAGACGGTCTTTTTAGTGAAGACGTCTGACGTTACAGCCATATAAGAGGAGGAACCTACAAGTTTCTCCACAGCATGTCAACATCTGAATCTAAGGGGAGGGCTTCCATTCCCAAGCCTAAACAAGTGAGATTATTCACAGAGTCTTCTGTGCCCCCAAACAATGCTTTGGCACTAGGCTAGATATAATGATGAGAGTAGTTTAGACTCAATTACATAGGAAGCATCTATCAAGGCAAGAATTGAGATTCAATGCTGTAATATTCAAAACACTTACAATTACTAAACTAAATAGAGCTGATAGGAATCTTTCCTTTTTTCCTTTCCAAGATAAATTCTTGCTCCAGAGTAGAAAATTTCAGAAGCTAAAATAACTCCATTGCATATTTTCAAAAGGGAACAGGTTGGCCTTTTGTTTCGAGGAGGCAAAATATGTCTAGTGTTGGATAGGAAAGGGGACTGCTTTTTCCGAAGTTTGGCAGTTTGGATGTTTTTTTCATTGCTCAGAATTGCTGGTGACAGCCTAGCATGGTGGGGTGAATAAGAAAGTCTGGAACTGTCTGTGGATATTGAAACTGTAAAGCTTTGCCAAGACATGAAGTCATTTTAGGGTCCAAGAGATGGAAAGAGAGCTTAGCACATCACTAAATTGTAACAGATGAACTGGATCCCAACCAAAATCTCGGGTATCTTAAAATATTGTGTTCACAAACAAACGTCTGCACCATTGCACTAAGAGGTTGGGAAATACAAGTGGAAGACCAAGGTTCTCTCTGCTGCCGCCAGCTAAGATAGATGTTTCTAGAAAACAAAGCAAATGGATGCTTGTGGGGAAGAAGGAAAACAGGTCTGTCTAATGTTAAATACTCCTGAACCTAAATAACTTTGCAGCAGCATAAAAAATATTGCCAGTGAAATCCAAGCCAGAGTAAAAGAGCATGGAGCCAAGTCTGGTACCCAGTTACTAAGGAAACTGAGGCAGACATACCTCAAGTTTAAGGACTGCATAAACTTCAGCAGTACTTTAAGGTCTGCTTAAACAATTTAGTATAGCCTTTGAAAGAAAAATAAAGCTGAAGATATAGCTCAGTGGTAGAGCCACTGCCTAGAATCCCCCAGTGAGGGGCTGGGATGTTGCTCAGTGGTAGAGCACCTGCCTAGAATCCCCCAGTGAGGGGCTGGGGTGTGGCTCAGTGGTTAGAGCATCTGCCTAGAATCCCCCAGTGAGGGGCTGGGATGTTGCTCAGTGGTAGAGCATCTGCCTAGAACCCCCCAGTGAGGGGCTGAGGTGTGGCTCAGTGGTTGGGGACCTGCCTAGAATCCCCCAGTGAGGGGCTGAGGTGTGGCTCAGTGGTTGGGGACCTGCCTAGAATCCCCCAGTAAGGAACTGCTTATGTAGCTTAGTGGCAGAGCACTTACATATCGTGTCCAAGACCCTGTATTTGATCCATAGCACAATCAAATGAGATAACAACATAGAAATCCACAACTTGGCTCTGTGTTTTGGTACCCTAACACAGCACATAATAAGATATTAAATTTAACAGAAGTTATATTGGTACTTTCCAAAGTGTCTGAGATTTTGGAGAAGTCCCCAGATCTTTGAAAGATTTTTATCCTTCAAAATTTCAACACTGAGATTGAGCATCTAAAGACGAACATTTGACCTGGGTGTGCTCAGAAGAAAGCTATCTCGATGCTCACTGTTAACTCTGCGGCTACGCCAAAGGTCAAATATTTTTTCAAGATGAGCTCATTCCGTCTCTTCAGCCTTTTACTTCTGAAGTGGTCTGAGGGAGTCTGGGGTGTGTTGATCAAACCTTAAATCTTTTGAGTGGGACACGTGGTACTTACTCTGTTCAGTTTCTGGATGGAGGTTGTCAGACAACTTGTGCGTTGTTTCCTCTTCAGATCACTGAAAGGCAGCTTCTTAGGAATCTATGTCTAGTAAATAAAGATACACGGCTGGGGAGATGGTTCAGGGGATAAATGTACTTGATGCCAAGCCTGAGGACCCGAGTTCAGTTCCCGGGACCTACATGGTAGAAGGAGAGAACAGATTTCAGAAAGTTGTCTTCTGATGTTTATATGGACACTCATACACACATACAGACACAAAATATACACACAATAAATGTACAAAATATAGAAAATTAAAATAGACACAAACAAGACTATATACGACGGGTTTTGACCTAAGTAAACCACTGGAGACTACTAAGATGTCAAGCTGTCAGGAATTGGCTGAATATGAAATGGGATTCAGTCAAACAAAAAGAAAAAGAAAAGAGAAGTTCACCAATTTTCAACCATTTGACTTTCTGTGTTTGTGTATTTCCTAGGCAATGTTAACATTTATTTTCTTTTGCAGGATTTTGTTGGTATTTTTGTTTTATAAACTGGGTATTAAATTTAGGGCCTTGCACATGCTAGGCAAGTTCTCTATCACCTGTTTACATTCCCAAACCCCTTGTCTGGTGCATGTGTGTCTGTGTGTGTGTGTTTGTGTGTGTGTGTGTAGGGGTGTGTGAATGCAGGTGCACACATGCACTTACATGTGAAGGCCAGAGGTCAACTTCAGTCACTCTAGGTCTTGCTTTGTTTTGTAAATATGACTTTTTAGCATGAGTGATAACTGGTAACTGGGCCTCATCAATTTTGCCAGATGTGTTGACCAGTAAGCCCCGAGACTCTGCCTGTCATTGCCACCCCAGTACTGAGATTCCAAGTATACCCGAGCATTCCCAGCTTTTTATGTGGATGCAGGGGATCAAATTCAGGTCCTTATTCTTGTGAGGCAAATGCTTTCCTGACTGAACTACTTCCCCAGCCCCCCTGATTCTTTTCATTTTACTTCTTATTTCACTGTGTTGTACAGGTTGATCTTGAGCTTACTCTGCAGCCAAGAGAATCCTCTAACTTTTCTCTTGTTCATCCGTCTTCTGAGAAGCTGGGATCACAGGCCTGTATCACCAACCCTTGCTCACATATGTAATATTTAATGATAATAAAGATCTATAATAATCTCTGGGGAAAATAAAGTTCCAGTCCCCTCTGGAGGTGTGACTTAAAGATGTCAACTATCTGGGGTAATTTTCTCCTTTGTTTGGAATGAAACATATATGTTATGAAATACTCAGATCTCAAGTGTCTACCAAAATCGATTTCCATACAGTTAGTCACCTTCTAGGTAAATATGCACCAATTCTGGCATTACAGGAAGTTCCCTCCTGACATTCAAATCTCTAGTCAAGACAAACTCACGTTTCTGGAGAGTGTTCCTCAGTGGTGAGAAGCACTTACTGCCCTGGCAGAAGACCAAGTTCTGTTCTCAATACTCATGTTGGACAGCTGACAACAACCTATCACTACAGTCTCTATGTATCTGACTTCTCTGGCCTTCACAGACACCTGTACACACAGGGAGTGTACACACACACACACACACACACACACACACACACACACACACACCCCTCAGGTTCATTCCTCAATAAAAATTTACTCACATTATTCAGACTTCATTAAAAAAAACAACAACAATGTGGCATTAAAACATATCACAAGTTAGTTAGCTTGATGGCCACAGCTATGGCATCAGTATCATCATGTATACTAAAACATTATGCTGTATCCCTGAAATATATGATATATTTTCCCCATTTTTTGAGACGGATTCTCATCCTGTCACCTGGTCTGTGCTGGAACTCACTACGTAGCTCAGGTTAGCCTCAAACTCACAGCAATCTTCCTGTCTCAGCCTTGAGATTGACATTCCCCCCCCCCTTTTTTTTTTTTTTAAAAAAAGAGATGGTTAGTACCACCTACTACTTTTTTTTTTCCTCTTCTGTCTGGTTCCAACCATGTCCTCATGGAATGAATAAGTTTCATTCCTGGCATTTTCTCTGCCAGTTTCTGTAATTTTCCACAAAGGATGGAGAAAACAGGTTTCTTTTTCTGTCCTTTTATCTGTCTGGAGCTACTGAAGTACCTTTTCCTTCCTTGAATTTCTCTTTTAATTGGCAGGCTAGAAACCACAGATGGAACCTATTAGCAACAAAATACCAAGTTTAATTAACAATTTTTTTGATGACTTCAAGAGACTAAAGATATTTTAGAGAACTACATTTAAAGTTAAGATTATACAGGGTTTAAAAGTTCTTGAATCAGCAATTTATGTATCTACAAAACTTATTCCTTTTTTTTTTTTTTTTTAATTATGAGACACTGTCTCACTATGTACTGTGAGAACTGGCTGTGTGGATTAGGTTGGTCTCAAACTCGGAGATCTACTTGCTTTGCCTTCTGAGTGCTGGGATTAAAACGTGTGCTACTATGCCTGGATAAAAAAGGTACAAAAATACTCTAGGTGTAAACCCTTAAATGCTAAACACAGATTTGTATATGATCAGATAAAGCACAATGGTAATGTCATCTGTGTCCAACAAGGAGGGTTGTTTTTATGAGTGACTTAGCCCGAGTGTGGAGGTCAGAGAACAACTCTTGGGATTGGTTTTTTCCTTCAGCTTTTGTAAAGCTTGTAGTGTTTCCTGTGTGCTGCAGCTCCTTGTAGGTTCTCTGGTCTCTACCTCCCATTTCACTGTGACAGTACTGGGATTGCAGATGGGAACCACTGAGTCAGTTTTACCCAATGAGTCTCTCTGAGTACAAGGGGGAAATGGTTCCATAAATTGTATTTCATGTCTACATATAGGACTATTCTGTAATCCTTTTGAAACGACGTGTTTGAAGTAAATGTGTAAACAGAGAGCTCAGTCAGTATAGGTCAAATTTCAAAGACTAAATCCCAGAAGAAGCTGTATAATAATATCCCATTTGGAGAGATAAAAGTCTGTAGGCTCTTCTATATACAGTCTGTGTCCTCATGGATAACTTTCTTAGTTTCTCTAAGCCTCAGGGCTCTGGGTATTAAATAAGAATCGAAGTACTATAAATCTTAAGTCATTGTAAAGATCAGATCATATTTGACACACATGAATTTTGTTAGGATTAATAAGAAGCACTTACTTAAAATATTAGTTAGGGCTTCTGAGCTTGCTTAACTACTGAAGGTGCTTGCTGCTAAGCTTGATGACCCGTGTTTCATTCCCAGGACCCACATGGGGAAGGAAAGAACTAACTCCCACAAGTTACCCTCTTGGCCTCACCCGAGGCCCTCATACATTCATGCCCACATACATACACGCATAAACATAATAAAATTTAAATTTTATTTAATTGTCCTTAATATATTATTAACTTGCTAGCATAAACTTTCAATAATTTTATACTGTACATTTTTTAAAAATTAGAAAGGCATGTAATGGCAGAAATACTTTATTTGAACTTAGGGCTCATTTATTCTTTCTTATCTAAAATACATGTGTAAATTTTGGATATTTTAGCTGTCAAATTTAGTGAAAAATTATCATATGTTGTAAAACTATCAAGAAAAAAGGCTAATAATAACTTATGTAGTTTAAGAACATATACATATATTCACATATATTATGTTTCTTCATACTATGACTAATCTTGTTTTCTGGTCTAAATGTCATATTTAATCTTGACCATTTTTCTTTTTTATGCTTTTCAGTTGCCAGAGTCATTTATCTTTCCACACCTATAGCTATTAATTTTGATTGTTAACTGCGAGATATTTATAATGGCCCAGAAGATATACCTCCGGGCATGTCTATGATGGATTAATTCAGGCAGACAGACCCACCCTGCATAAGGGTAACATCATTCTGTGGGTTGGGGTTTCAGACGAAATAAAAAGGAAAAAAATATACCAGTGAGATGACTCGGGTAAAGAAGCTTGCCCCTAAGCCTGACAACATGAGTTGGATCCCTGGGACCCATATGATGAAATGGACACCCAATTCCCACTTTGATCTTTGACCTCCACTCAATACCCACACATGTATCCAAACATAACAAAATAAGCAAAATTTGGAATAAAATAAAGTAGAACGTGAACTGAGCATCAGTATTTATCTTTTTCTGCTTCATCACTGGGGATTTGATGTGTGCAACTGTCTCACAGTCTTGCTTCTATGCCTTCCTCCTATGGAATAATCTTCTTGTATATAGTAAAGATTTGTCACCCAAATTGATTTAATAAACACTGATTGGCCAGAGGCCAGACAGGAAACATAGGATGGATGGCTAAAAAATATGTTGGAAAGAAAGGTAGAGTCGGAAGTCGCCAGCCAGATGCAGAGGAAGCAAGATGAGACTGCTGCATTGAGAAAAGGTACTAAGTCACGTGGCTAAACATGGATAAGAAGTATGGGCTAATTTAAATGTAAGAGCTAGTTAGTTATAAACTTGAGATACCAGCCAAGCATTTATAATTAATATAAGCCTCTGAGTGGTTATTTGGGAACTGGCAGGCAGGAGGGGAACCGTCTACTCCCATCTTTCTTGCTACATTGGACTATATCCCCTCAAGCCATGCATCATAATGAACACCTTCTTCCTTAGGTTGTGTGTGTCAGGTATTCTGTGTCATAATGACAAAGTGAGTCGTCTAATTCTTTATTGCTCAAGCTGACTTTTCATGTATTTTCTAAATCGTCTGCTTTCCTAAATCATTACATCTGTTATAGATCTCCAAGTAATGACACACTTTTCCACTCATTTATTCAGTGTGTGGAAATGATTTTACATTATATGGTTCCATCTCATCTTAAAGATTTAAGGGCCTCTTCTTTATACATACTTTATAGTAACATTTCTCAGTTAAAGAAACATATATATATATATATATATATATATATATTTAATTCCTGTCTCAAAAATAGCAAACATATAACCACTGTACACATAGATAATATACAACCCTAAGCTATCAAGCAAGTCAAATGCATAGATTCTTAAGAAAAGCTAGCCCTGTGAGGAGGTGGTGCATGCCTTTAATCCCAGCACTCAGAAGGCAGAGGCAAGCAGATCTCTGTGAGTTGGAGGCCAGCCTGGTCTACAGAGTGAGTTCCAGGACAAGCCAGAACTGTTGCACAGAGAAATCTTGTCTTGAGAAAACAAAGATGGGTGGGGTGAGAGAAAGAAAATGCTGTAGTACTAGGGATTGAGCCCAGGGCCTTATGTACCTTAGGCAATTACTCTCCTGCTGAGCTGCATCTTTAGCCCTTTTTTTTTTTTTTTAACCTTTTATTTTTGTACAGCATCTGGTTAAGTTGTCGAGGCTGATCTTGAACTTATCTGGCCTTGATCATGTCAACTCCCTGCCTCTGTTTTATTAGTAAGTGAAATACTAGTCTTGTGCCCCAAGACTCTTATTTATTTTTGAGACAGGGTCTCTCTACACAACTCTGGCACACACACACACAATAAGAAAATGATAGGCTTGGAGAATTAGAAATATTATAACATTCTCCCTAGCAGATCTCCCCACAGGTTGTAAAGCTCAGGTAACCCTCCCTATGAAGGCTGGGGGACACAAACTGTATATGCCCAAGAATCAGCCATGAGCTACCAACTTTCTAATGTCTAGCAGACATGTTAGGACTGCAGCTGAAGTTTGAGATCCTGTGGCCAAAAAGAGAGTAAACCTCTCCGTGTTTCCCTTCTTTGTCTTCACCTTCTCTTTCTGCATCCTCCCCTTCCTCCCTTTCTCTTCTCAGTTCCGTTATTCATTCCTACACTTTGGATCCCAAGTGTCTCTCTGAGGTCCATGAGTCGAGAAGCCTGGAAGGTGATTAAACTGTTTAAGAGGTGGAGACTTACTCTAATTTCGTGACTGTGGAGACAAAAGCAACTTAGGCAAGGTTTTGTTTCAGTTTGCAATTTCATGCTGCAGTCCATCACTGTGGAATAGAGGACTTGAGAGGAACTTGAGCGAACCGGTCACCTGCACAGTCCAGAGCAGAAGTATTACACGTTCACTTGCTTGTTTGCTGTGTTTAATTCAGTTCCTCCATCCTTACACAGTTCAAGATCCTGGGACAGCCTAGGGAATGGTGCCACCCACACTGAACGGGTCTTCCCACGCCAGTCAGTGAAATAGCCTCCACTCCCACAGGCACTGTAGATAATGTAGATAATCCCTTTTCGAAATTCTCTTTTCAGGTGATTCTAAGTTGCATTAAGTTGACAAGCCATCACAGAACTACTGCTAGAAAGTTCTAAAACTTTATGAATGCACCCTTGAGGGGAGATAGCAGAGTCTCAATCCTTTTTACTTCGGGTCTTTCACTTTTACTTTCTGTCTGTCTCTGTCTCTCTGGTTGTGTAGGTCAATCTTGGGTGTTGTACCTAAGGACACTGTCTACCCTGTTTTTTGAGGCAGAGTCTCTCACATTGGTCTTGAGTTCTTCAAGTAGGCTATGCTAGCTGACTAGTGAGCCCTAAGGATCCAAGTATCTCTACCTGTCCATGCCTGGAATTATATTAATGACCAGCTGTTTTATGTGGGTTCTAGTGTCCAAACTCCGGTCCCTACACTTAGGGGAAGCACTTTACAAAGTGAGCTATCTCCCCAGGTATCCATCTCATTGATATATATATATATATTTTTTTTGAGACAGTGTTTCATGCAGCCCAGTTGCCTTTGAATTCATGTATTCAAGGCTGGACTTGGGTCAGTGAGATGGTTCATCAGGCAAAAGCAGTTGCCCCAAAGACTGATGACCTAAGTTTAATAAGGGAGGGGGACACATAGTAGGGAAGAATCAATTTCCACAGACTGTCCTCTGACCTCTACATGCACACAGTGTTATATGTGTGCCCCATCCACATCCACATAAGATAAATGTAATAGTGGTGGTAGTGGTGTGTGTGTGTGTGTGTGTGTGTGTGTGTGTGTGTGTGTGTGTGTGTAGGGGTGATCACACATTTTTAATTGTTTTTTGTTGTGTTTTGTTTTTTGAGACAGGGTTTCTCTGTGTGGCCCTGGCTGTCCTAGAATTTACTTTGTAGACCAGGCTGGCCTTGAACTCACTGATATCTACGGCCTCTGAAGTGGTGGGTTTAAAGGTGTGAGCCACCACCACCTGGCTTTTGGGGGGGGGGTGAGATTTTAAAATGTTAACAAAAGGCAGCACTTGAACTCCTGGTCTACCTTCTAAGTGCTGAGATTATAGGCATGCCCAACCATACCCTCCTACTCTCTTGCATCTTGGCAAGTGTTACTCCACCCTGAGGTCTCATGGTGTGCTGGTCCCTAAAGCAATGAATACTACTGACAAGGAACTGTAAATTCCACAACTATGACCTTAAATAAAATCCTGCTCTTGCCAGCTGACCTCTCTTAGGTGATTGTTGGAGAAATAGAAAGCTGAATAACTGTTTCACACTCCTAAGATTCAGAACATAGCAATGATGTTTGTAAAGTTCTTGTAAACATAGAATTTTTAAAAGCTGGGCATGCTGACACTTTTAATTCCAGGTCCTGGATGTGGTGATATTTTGTTTGTGTTCTAACAAATAAAGTTTGCTGGAAGATCAGAGGACAAAGCTAGCTACTAGTTAACCATAGAGGCCAGCAGTGGTGGCACACAGTTTTAATCCCAGCATTCAAGAGGAGGAAGCAGGACGATCAGGAGTTCAAAGCCACCCTGGGTTACATGAGATTGATCCAGTCTAAAGGAGAAGCAGAGGTAGGCAGTGGAGGCTCACCTCTAATTCCAGTACTTGGGATCTCAGGCCTCTGCTCCCAGTACTTGGGAGGCACACACCTTTAGTCCCAGCACTGGGGAGGCGGAGACAGGAAGTGATAGGGCTGGGCAGAGAGAGGAATATAAGGTGGGAGGAGACAGGAGCTTGGCTCCTTCTGAGAAGACCTAGAGGTAAGAGGTGGCTCTGGTTGCTCTTTTGTCTCTCTGATCTTTCATAGGTTACCCTGATGTCTGACTCCAGGTTTTATTATTAAAACTAATTAGGCTTGGGGATATATCTGGGAATGGTAGTTAGAAGGATCTGACATTCAAGATCAGTCTTGGCTACATAGAAAATTTGCTGTTACATGACACCCTGTCTTCAAAACCCCCAAAGTAGGCTTTTATTATTCAATTGCCTTTTGTGGGTTGGCAGTGGAAGTTGGCCAACCTATATCCCATTGTTTTTAAGGGATAGCACACCCTTGCTTCAAAGCGCCACCAACTATTAGGGAATAAAAACAAGGAAACACAACTTGATCGTAAATTGTGAAGTAACTTCTTTTCTTTTGTTCACCGAGGTTAGAATTTCCAAGCGCTTTCTCTTCCCAGCTAAATATTTATGCTTCACATTTCTTTAGACTCAAGCAAGCCTCTCAGGAAATGCTTTGGAATTTCATCTGTGTCTGCACGTCACAGTGACTGCTTCTGCTCTTGTTTTGTTATTGAATCTTATACTTATTCCTCAACTGCTCTTTAGCACAACTGGAAAACAGTCAGTTTAGCCTGGTTTTTGTTCTTGTTTTGTGTACCCTCCCCTCTCCCTCTCTACCTTGTGGGTACCACTGAGCCACACCACCAGTCCCTCACTGGGGAATTTTAGGAAAGTTCTTTACTACTAAAAGATAGGACCTCAACCTTTTACTGGAGGATTCTAGGCAAGTGTTTTACCATTGAGCCATGCCCTCAATCCTTTATTAGGGGATTCTAGGACAGACCTCTCTCAATGGGCCATGCCCCAACCCCTTACCAGAGGAAGTTAGGCAAATACACTATCACAGAGCCACTCTGCCAGACTTCCTTCCTTCCTTCCTTCCTTCCTTCCTTCCTTCCTTCCTTCCTTCCTTCCTTCCTTCCTTCCTTCCTTCCTTCCTTCCTTCCTTCCTTCCTTCCTTCCTTCCTTCCCTCCCTCCCTCCCTCCCTCCCTCCCTCCCTCCCCCCTCTTCCCTCTCCCTCCCTCCTTCCCTCCCTCCCTCCCTCCCCCCCTCCCTCTCCTCTCCCTCCCCTCTCCCCTTCTGTCTCCTTCCTTTCCCTTCTCCCCAAGTCCTCCTTCTCTCTCCCTCCCTCTTCCTTCCTCCCCCTCCCCTCCCCCCTATCTCTGTCTCCTTTCCCCAAGACAGAGAAGGCAGGATCCCTTTATGTCTGCCTCCAGAGCACTGAGATTACGGTATGGACGACCATCCTTTGGCGGCCTCAGATCTTATTACCTTGCTCTCTTCAGCTCTCTTGCTCCCCACTAGCTGCACATCCATCCTTGTCATGGCCCACTCCTGGGTGCACACTTCCCATCCCCTTGTCGTATCGATATGAATAATTTTACGTCCACTCATTATCTCTTTAACGCTTTGAAGTGTCATCCTGTCCTCTACTAACCACCTTATTTTCTTCCTTCTTAACATATATTAATCTTTAATATATTTTAGCGTCTCTTGCTCCCATGTCACCTCACAAGAGGAATCTACCAAAAGGAGTCTTTTTTTTTTTTTTCTTCCCTGTCTCTCTTTAAAGTTAACAGCTTCCTTTCTGGTAGATTTTTAATTGGCGTGGCCTAGTCTGCGGTGACGCTCTTTGTTTCTCCCATATGCTCTCTCATCTCTAGCTTCAAGTTTATGTCTTGTTCTTAGGCTGCATCGCCACGTAGAAGGCTCTCTTTTCTTCCCTTTAAAGTTACTCATGTTTTCTCCTTTTTGTTTATTATTACGTATGTATACATAATGTATGTGCAGATGGGCACACATATAACAATATGCATATGGAGCTCTAGGATAACTTTGAGGAGTTGGTTCTTTCTTTCTACCTTTATGTGAGTCCTGGGCACTGAACTCAGGTTGGCAGGCTTGCACGGCAAATGTATTCACCCACTGAGTCACCCCTCAACCCCCTTCTCTTACAATTGAAAAAAATTTTTGTAAAGATTTATTTATCTATTATTATGTATACAGTATTCTGTCTACATGTCTGCCTGCATACCAGAAGAGAGCATCGGATCTCATTACAGATGGTTGTGAGCCACCATGTGGTTGCTGGGAATTGAACTCAGGACCTCCAGAAGAGTAACCAGCACTCTTGACCTCTGAGCCATCTCTCCATCCAAAAACAAAATTTTTTGATGGTCAGAGATGGATAGATGACTCCATTGTCTGCTATTCCAGAGAACCTAGGTTCAATTCCCAGAAGCCACATGGTGGCTTATAACCACCTATAATTCCAGTTCCAGAGGATCTGATGCCTCTTTCAGACTTCTGTGGGCACCAGGCATACATGTGGTGGATAGACATGCACACAGGCAAAACAAATATTCACATAGAAACTAATTATGTGTATGGGTTAGGAGTGAGGGTAGTACTGTCTATGGAATCCATAGCCTTATGCTAAGTGGCAATCTGCTGCTGAACCATGCTCCTCACTGGCTAAATATGAGCTGAATGTTCTATTGAATGATGGTCCCAACCAGTTCTTATTTTCTGTTTTATTTTGTCTTGTTTTAATTTTGGTTTTGAGACATGGTTATATTATCTAGCCCAGGCTGGCTTCAAACCTGCTACATAACCCAAACTTACACCCAACTGACAATCTTCATGCTTCTGCCTCCTGAGTATTAGGATTACAGATATATGAAGCTACAACTAGTTTCTTTTATTTTACTAATTCATATAGAATTTCATATATGCCTAAAATGTATTTTGAGCATATTTACCTTCCACTTTTCCCAGACCCATACCTACCTCCTTACACCACCCCCATAGCCTGCTGATTATAATTTGTGGTGCCCATATACTCAGGGGTATGGAGTTGTCCACTGAAGCATCATTAACCTTCCACCCTGACTCTCCATCCCCTGGCAGCCATCACTGCCAATAGCTCCTCAGCTAGAGGTAGGGGCTGGTGATTCCCTCCCCCTCCATGTTGGAATGTTGACTGGTTTGATCTTGTACAGAATGTTGGGTACAACTATAGTTTCCGTGAGCTCATGAGAGCTCTGGTTTTGTCCTATACCAGAAGACACCATTTCATCCGGGTCCTCCCTGACCACTGACTCTCACGATCTTTTTGCCTTCTCTTCATAGCTGGTCCTTAAGCTATGTCCTAACATGTTCGTGCTTGCATGGCTTAGCAATTGACCTAACTAGGGTGACTGGGAAGGGAGAAGAACAGACACACATGCATAAAAGCTGGGATTTGGTAGGCAATGTGCTCTGGAAACTCACTGCATTAATATTAGACACCCGAATCAAGGAAGCCTATTGTATAGAGTTGAACAAAGAGGAAGGTGTTCTTCCATGGAAGGACTCTGAAGGGAAGCAGTTTCACGTTGCAGCCATCCTGGAGGAGGACATTCTGTTGATAGCTTTATATACACTGGTCAATGGTTGGTAACAATCATAATGGAAGCAGAGGAAGGTCTGAGGCACTTGAGGTCCTTGACATCGTTGTGCTCAGGCTGATAACGCACATTCACTCAGGACCTTTTCCACTCCCTACAGTGTCCCATTTGTAGATGAGCATCCCATGACACTTGTCCGTGGCACATTAGCCAGTTTTGAGTTTCTGTGTACTGCTGTTTCGTTTGTCATCTTCCAGGAAACTTTTCACATTATCAAACGTGTTCTCCATCAAGACTTTTGCTCGTTTGTGAAATGAGGACATTAGTTCTTTGGCCCAAAGCTACCCAGTTCCAAAAGCTGGCTGCCTCTTGGAAGATTCCAGAACACCATTTTTGCTTATGCTTATGAACTCCTCCAGGATGTTATCCTTTGTCTTCCACAAGCTTAGGTAGGAACTCTAAGATCTTGGGCCACTGAAATCTGGGGTTGGTGTCAGCTTTTGTCAACAGATGGCTCATTCATTAATTGAGCAGTATTCTGAAGGTGACTTCTTTTACGGAACTCAAACCTGTCGGTCATTTTGAGGGCAGTGCTAGCTCTTGCATGGTGTAAAATAAAATCCTCTTATGGATGGAATGAAAAACAGGAAAATCCAGGGACTAAGGAAGTATAAGATGGAAGTGCATTGTATGGAATTCCTAAATCACCACTGAGATACTATGTCGGGGAAAAAAAAAGATAGAGATATTTTGTTTGTTTGTTGAGACAGGGTTTCTCTGTGTATCCCTGGCTGTCCTGCAACCTACTCAATAGACCAGGCTCTTTGACCTCACAGAGGTCCACCTGCCTTTACCTTCTAAGTGCTGAGATTAAAGGCATGTACTGCCACATTCTGCATATATAAAATACATCCCAGGATAGGGAAAAGCAATTGTTTTTTTGTATTGAGTCTGTCTGCTGGGATGGAAAAATGTGGGACACGTGAGCAATCCTACAAGACAGGTTGGCAAAAAGATAAAGGCATACTTTCCTCTTTGGGTCTGTTCTCTGCCTAAGTTGTCATTTGTCTTTGGTTCTCAGGTCTAGTTTATAATGGCCTTTGCTTTCTGTTTAAATAATACCACGACTCAATAGCATCTTATCAAAGATTATTGCCACAAAAGGCATTGCCTTACTGTACACTCAAGTATAGTTTAATGATCCCCCAGGATAATAGCACACACTGATGTGCCTTAGTTATGGTTATTTTATTCCTAATTAGCACATTAATTTAGCCTTCTCTACTTCATGTGCACTTGTATTCCTTTTAAAAGTTATTTTTCCCTTTTTATTTAAAGCAAATGAGGCATTGTGTGTTAGCATTGTATCTACTAAGCACATAGCTTATACAGTTCTCATTCATTATACAAAGAATGACTAGCAAATTGCCTAGGCACATTTAAAAAATACCTTTATTGAGATATAATTCATATACCATACAATTCTCTCACTTAAAATGTGAGATTTGGCGGCTTTTAGTAGTTTTAGAGAATTGTGGAAGCATCAGCACAACCAATTTGAGAACATTTCCATTACCCCAAAAAGGAACCACCTCAAACCCACTTCCCGGTTCAAGCAGATACTTATGCATTTTATCACTCTAGAGAGATTGCTGTTCTAAATCTTTCATGCAGAAGGAATCATGCAATGTGTGCGGTTTGGTGTCATACTTCTTTGATGAAGCAAAAGGTTTTCAGGGCTTATTTATGTTGCAACAGGGATGGGTACTTAGGATGGTTAGTCTTAATTGCCAACTTGATTCAACCTAGAATCACCTGGGGAGAGAGTCTCAATGAGGAATTGTCTAGATCAAATTGGCCTCTGGGCAGTCTGTGGAGGGTTGTCATGGAGTCCTTCATTGATATGGGGAGTCCAGCCTACCGTGAGTACCACTGACTATGGTTTGGGGCCTTGGACTGTATACAAAAAAGAAAAGACAGCTGGTTAAGAAGCACACGGGCATTCATTCATTTCTCTCTGCTCTTGACCGGGGATGTGATGGGGCCAGCTGCCTGGAGTTCCTGCCTTGACTTCCCTGTGATGATGTACTACAACCTGGAACTGTGAACTAAAATACACCCTTGCTTTTTGTCAGGGTTTTTATCACAGCAACAAAAATGAAACTTGGACAGTACTTCATTTTTAAGAAAATCATCAAATACTGGTCTGTTATACGGAGAGACCCTATTTTAGTTATCCATTTGTCAAGTAATGGTCAATTAAGAGATTCTGCTCTTCATCTATTATGAGTGAGGCTGTTACAAACATTCATGTAAAGTGTCTCTGGAGATAGATGCTCTCATTTCCCTTCCTCCTTCCCTCCCTCCCTCCCTCCCTCCCCACTCCCTCCTCTCTCTCCCTCTCCCCTCCCTCCCTCCCTCCCTCTCCCCTCCCTCCCTCCCCACTCCCTCCCTCCCCACTCCCTCCCTCCCCACTCCCTCCTCTCTCTCCCTCTCCCCTCCCTCCCTCCCTCCCTCCCTCTCCCCTCCCTCCCTCCCTCCCTCCCTCCTTTCCTTCTGTTTTTGAAATTGAATTTTGCTATATGGCTGAAGCTGTCCTTGAACTCACATTGATCTTCCTGTCTTGGCCTCAGTACTGGGATACAGGCAAGGCCACCAACCCTACCCTTGTTTTTATTTCTCTTAAATGAAATGTCTAGGAGTAGAACTGTTGGCTTCTACAGCACCTCCGTGTTTAACCTTTTAAGCAACTGTTTTATTTTGTTTTATGAGTGGCGGTGTGCATCATTTTATACACTCATTAACAGTATTACAATACTTCAAATTTCTTCACACCCTCAGCAACACTTTTCAGTATATATAAACACACACACACACACACACACACACACACACACACACACACACACACATACACACACAACCCCCCAATGATTCTAGGGATTGAAACAATGGCATTGTCATATGTTAAGCCAGCATTCTACTACCGAGCAATGACCCTTGCTCCTCACTGAGAGATTTCTAGGCAAGTACTCTACCATTCCACCACACTTGGTGCCTCACTAGGTGATTCTAAGCAGGTTATGAGCTACATTCCCAGCACCCAGACTTAAAAACAGTCTGATACAGAGTGTCTCTAAATTGCCTGGTTGAGCCTCTCTCGCATTCCCAGATAAGTCTCCAATTTTCAGTCCTCCTGCCTCAGCTTCCTAGCTGGGATTATGGATGTGCACCACCATGCCTAGCTTTATTGTATTTTTAGGTATAGTCATTTCTGTAGATATGTAATGGTATTTGATGGTAGTAGTTTTGCTTTTATCTTGAGGGTTCTATGGTCTTACCCTCACCAACCACATACTCTATACTGAGCTCCATGCTTCTTTTCTTGTGTTTTTTTTTTTTTTCTTAAATAGAAATACATTGGTAGGTTAATAGGAGGCTAAGAACAAATATTTTGATTTTTAGGCTTTTCTAGGACTCAATCACAATTGTAGATTGCCATCCATATCTTTAAGTTCTGGGGGATGTGATGCCCCTTCTGACCTTTGCAGACACTAAACACACATGGTACACATATATAAATGCAAGCAAAAACACATAAAATAAGAAAAGAATAAATCTAATTTTAAAAAGAGGCATGCATTGAATAATACATGATAAATAGCAGTGCTTACAAGGAGTAATGGACAAATGGACTATCTTGCCACTGAGTTTTTTGGTGGTGTGGGGAGAACTGGCATTTAAACCTAGAAGATTGTATTGTCAGGTAAGCAGTCTACCACTGAGCTGTCTTTATTTATTTAATATAGCTCCAACATGTACCTCTTTTGTCATGAACTAACTATGGAGTAACATGTTCTTTGCAAAGACCTGGGGTGTGTTATTGCAGCCTTTTGATCCCACAGGTACAAATACAACTTGGCTTCATTCTGCAACAAGCAACAGGAAAGCAATTTGAGATCAGCACACCACACGTTAGGCAGGCAGTAAGGATGGTGGTGGCTTCTGAAAGGATGATGCTAACATGAAAGTATAGTATGAGGTTTCTGGCCCAGATTTTCCAGTCTAGCCTCGAGGTTTAGACCCGCAGACCCACAGTCCCACAGAGACACACAGATGCTCACATTAATTTTAGGCTGATCAGACTAAGGCCCAGGC
Source organism: Phyllotis vaccarum (assembly GCA_033318265.1). Taxonomy (NCBI): domain Eukaryota; kingdom Metazoa; phylum Chordata; class Mammalia; order Rodentia; family Cricetidae; genus Phyllotis; species Phyllotis vaccarum. Next base: position 40,416,765 of record JARWLC010000017.1, on the reverse strand, counting down.
TAACTCTTTCCCCTTAAACTAACCCATGATTCTTATCCTGTTCAGCCATGTGGCTGGGTACATTTTCTCAGAGCAGCATAGCTGTCCTCTGCATCTTCTGGCTTCTCTGTGGCATTTCTGCTCTGTTCTTCTTGTTCCCAGAGTTTTCTTAATCTGGTAGCCCTGCCTACACTTTCTGTCTGCCTTGGCCAATCATCACTTTTTATTAAACTAGTAGGCAGGATAATTACTTAAAATGTAACATCATAAATCCACTACATGAAAGGGCCAAGGCTTGGCTGGATGGTTTTAGGTGCTGATTCAGTCAGCATCCTATGAACTCTAGGGTCACAGGACTCATAAGCCTTAAAGAACACACAGAGACACCTCACAAGCTACCTTGTCTGGACCCTTCTACGTTGGAAACTTGTATCCAGTAGGACCCTAAGAGATGGCAACTGCTGAGACAGTCCTAGTTATGGGAACCTTTCTCCTATGGGGGATTCTATTTCACTCTAGGAAGCCTCTGGTTCCACCAGGTATGGTGGTACATATCTGTGATCCTGGAGGTTGAGGTGAGAGGATTATGAGTTGAAGGGATACAGGGAGAGACTGTGGAAAAACAAAACAAAAAAAGGTGTGGTGGATTGAGCCTATAACTCCAGCACTTGAGAAGATGAAGTGGGAAAATGATGGGTTCCAAGTCATCGTCAGCTATGTCGTGAGTTCTGGGTTAGCCTGGACTATGTGAGACTTTGTTTCCAACAAACAAAAACTCCTGGTCCTTACAGCACCCTACCTTATCCTGAAATTTACATCTTGCTCTTGGATTTTCCTTTCCCAGAACTTTTGTTCCAACCATAGCATTGTCGGAAAGAAATTTGCATGCAAGAGAAATTATTAAAAATGGCCACTTACAATGTTCAATAACCAGCAAAGCTGCAAAATGACAGAAGCTCACTCCCAAACCCACCACACATCAACCACTCCCATGCACTAAATCTCTGGAAAATCAAAGGTGCTGAAAGCAAGCAGTTTTGCTGTGCACCTATATAATGTGAAGTGTTCAGGGGTCTAGATACTCAGCCAGGCCAATTCTCAGATTTATCTGTTTGTTGAGACAGGGTTTCTGTAGTTCAAGCTGATAACCTTGAATTTTGGATCCTTTTGCCTCCATCTTCTGAATGCTGGTACTATAGATGTTCCTACCCCTGCCTGGTTTATGTCACATTGGGGACTGAATGTGGCAGCTTCCTGAATGTTTTAATTGACTTTCTAGTCTTGTGATAAAGATCATGACCAAAATCAACTTGGGCAGGAAAGGGGTTATTTGGCTTACGTATTCCAGGCCATAATTCACTGAAGGAGACAGAATCAGAAATGAAAGGCCAGAACCTGGAAGCAGAAACTGAAGCAGAAACAATGGAGGATGTTGCTTTCTGGCTTAGTCGGCCTGCTGTCTTATACAATCCAGGACCATCTGCCCAGGGGTGGCACCACCAATAGTGGTTGGGCAAGTCATCAGTCAAGAGAATGCCCTCACAGGCTTGTTTACAGGCCAGTCTGATGGAGACATTCTCTCAGCTTCGATCCTCTCTTTCCATATGATCTGAGCCTCACTCAGCAAGTTCTCCACCAGCTGAGCCCATCCCGGGTCCTCTGACTATTGAGAGTACAGTTTGTAAGCTACTTCACAGCCTCCATGGCCGATGGAGAGTAGCACAGAATTGCTCATTTCTAGGAGTTAATTAGGGTTAGATTTCACAACTGGTGGTGAAAAGAAGTATTAACCACCTTTTGTGAGTGTTATTTCCTCTGCCTCCTAGGCTTGATCCTATCTTTCCTACTAGTTAAACCCAAACTTAATTCACATATCCCAATTCTCCCTGTTAAAAGTTATCTGTCTCTCTCTTTGTTTTTCTTATCTTTTGTTCATTTGTTTTAAGACAGCAGTTCTCTGTTTAGCCCTGGCTGTCCTAGAACTCGCTATGTAGACCAGGATAGCCTCAAACTCACAAATATCCTCCTGCCTCTGCCTCCCACACGCTAGAAGTAAGACTGACTCTTTCTCTTTTCCGACACCAAGTTGCATTAGTTAGCCCAGGCTGGCCTCCGAAATCCCAATTCCTTCTCCCTCAGACTCTCGGGTACTGGGATTATATGCCTGCCTTATCTGTTCCTCTCTTGTCTAATGTTACTTGTATCTTTGTTTCTCTGATTAAGAAGAAAACTCTTTAGAGGAGATTTAAGGACTTGGCACAATGATGTATATCCTTCATCTCTGTGAGTTCAAGATCTGCCTGGTCTACAGAGTGAGTTCCAGGACAGCCAGAACTACACAGAGAGACCTTGTCTCAAAAACCCAACCAAGCAAAAACTGAGATCTAGAGGCTGGGGGTTATGTAGCTTGGTTGGTCGACTGCTCACCTAGCATGCATGGAAGCCTGGATTCAATGTCAAGGGCTGCATAAGCCGGGTGTGATAATAAACATCCTATACTTAAGAGGTAAAGGCTGGAGTGAGCCTAGGCTATGTGAGACCCGGGGGTGGGCAGTGGGGAGAAAACATCTAAGCATGTAGCATGTATGTTTGCATGAGAGAGAGAGAGAGAGAGAGAGAGAGAGAGAGAGAGAGAGAGAGAGAGAGAGAGAGAGAGAGAGAGAGAGAGAGAGAAGAGACTAGAACTAATATGTATTTGGACCTGTTCCTGTCTTTTAATGCTTTACATGGCATACAGTAAGTGCTTAATAAATATGTACTGAATTGACCAGTTCCACGGAGTTATGGATGACTACTCTTTATCTCCTGAGGTTTTGAGGTGGACACTGAGATTGAACCCAAGGAAGGACCCATGCGTGCTAGACAAGGTGTCTACTACTGAACCACAGCCTCAGCTTTTTTCCCTTTTTAGTTTTATATAAAATCTTACCCAGTTGTTCAGGCTGCCTTGAACTCTTTCTGTGGCCCAGGCAGACCTTGAACTGGGAATCCTTCTCCTTCAGACTACTAAATAGCTAGGATTACAAGCCTGGGCCACTATACTGGAAATTTTATTATTTTGTTTTAGGTTTTAAAAGATGTACTTTTGATGTATTGGTTTATGGCTGTCCTGGAACTCACTCTGTAGACCAGGCTGGCCTCAAATTCACAGAAATCCACCTGCCTCTGTCTCCCAAGTGCTGACCACTGCCGGCTTACTTTTTCTATTTTAAAATATTATGTGTATGTGTGTGGGTGTGGGGGTATATACATATGAGTTCAGTGCCATAGAGACTAGAAGCATTGAATACTAGGGAGATGGAGTTACAAGCAATTGTGAGCCACCATAACTAGGTGCTAGGGATTGAACTTGGGTGCTTTGCAAGAGCAATAAATACTTTTAAACACTGAATCATCTCTCCAGTCTCTGTAATTATATTCTTAATTCTAGTTTCTACATAGCTAGTGTGAAGTTTAAAGGACCCATCCCTGAAGTTTCCCATGGACCTGTACTTAGTAGTTATTATGTAAAAGCTATAAATTATTGGTGAAATATTTAAAAATTACACATTTCTTTATTATATACTTGTGGGTATACATATGTGTGTGGGCACATGTGTCTTAGTGTACATGTTGGGGCTCAGAAGACAACTTGTGGCACTTATGAGGGCCAAAGGGATTAAAATTAGGTCTTCGGGCTTGGGAGCAAGTGTCTTTACCCACTGCGCCATCTCACAGGCCCAGCAATTTATTTTTTCAGGTCAGATAAACACCTCCCAGTTCACCCTGAAAACATAATCCACACTTACTTGCTTATTTGTTTCTGCCTGAACTGGACATACTTGAAGCACATGACAAATCAGATCTAGAAGACAGATCTAATCTCCCTCTAGTAATAAGCAGAAAAATGACATTACTATAGATATTCTAATCCATTGCATAGCGCTTTTTTTTTTTTTTAACTTATTTTTTCTTACTTAGCTATCCTGCCAGTCTTTTAGGCAGGACTAGCATTTTTATCTTAATTAGACAATTATACATCATGACACACTAATTTGTTAACCTATGCTCACAAATCATTTAATTACCACTGCTGCCTTTGATGTGTTGTTATTATTTAGTTATGGGAGTAAACAATTCAACAGCTAACAGGAGGAAACTCATTATTTTCAGGGATATATTGTTATTTTTAATGTTGTACAAATACTTTAATCAAAACTTAAGGAATACCTTAATCAAAACTGAAAAAAAAATATCTCACATTGTTCTTCGAACAGAAGTTTTAATGTAGACAGTTATTTGGGCATATCTAACACCTCTTCATTTTATATTCTTCTTCATTTCACAATAAGTAGGATTCATGTGTCAGATCCATGTGTGTTTGCATGTGTGTAGGGGAGACCAGAGATCAAGGTCTGGTGTCTTCTTCAATTGCTCTTTGCCATGTATTTTTGAGACTGGACCTCCCACTGAACCTAGAGCTCACTGATTGACTAGGCTGAGCTCCAGGGGTCTTCCTGTCTGGACTGCTTCAGCCCTAGACCACAGGTGTGCCACAGCCCTTGACGTTTTGTACGCTAGTTATCCAAACATAGGTCCTGATGCTGGCACAGCAAGCCTTCCACAGCCTCAATTATCTCCCCGGTCCTCAAATAGGATTCTTAAAGAGGAGAGGGGATAATTTTATGTCAATTTTCCTCTCTCCTATGATGACACAATTTATAAAATGCAGCTTCTCATATTGATTGGTGAAGCTGGACTCAGTGGGTAAAGACACTTGCTGGCAGGCCTAGTGACCTGAGTTCGATCCCCAGGACCCATATGGTTATCCTCCAACCGCCACATGTGTGTTATGAAATGCATATGAGCCCTTCCTCTACGCCACTCCTCCCGCCCCATGCCTTGCAGGGTTATTGATTGGTGAGGCTCTTTGATGGTTAAAGGTGAGGGGAGCAATTTTCTCACTGGATGTGGTCACACACCCTTGCTCAGATTTTCTTGATCTTTTAGAATACTGTGTTCTAGCTGGTAAGTGCCCCAGGCCACAGTGGTGTCCCTCAAGCTGTAAGTCATTTTGGGTTCTTCACCTGGGTCTTTGATGAAGCAAACCAAGCATCCAGGTGCAAATTCCCAGCAGGTTTGCTAACTGTTCCCACTGGTAGTTTGCATGAAAGGATTGATAATATCGTTATGTACCGGTTGTTGCGCAAACATCACCATTACTCAAGGGAATTAAGTCACCGCCTTTTCTGCATGCCCACGCCTACTGAGGTACCTTTGATAGTGACAGAGCCTATCTTGTCCCTGGGTGCGCTTAGTTTCAGGGAGAGCTAGGATGCTGCAATCTTGTCTTCCACTGAAGTTACTCCAACAGTCTTGTCTTGTGAATTCAAAGGATGGAGTTTACAAACTGTGGAGGGTGAGTTTCAAAGAGAAGCTTGTTATGGATTCATCGGTGTCTTTTTTCATTATTATTAATTTTTTTATTTTGTGTATTGGTCTTTCACTTGTGAGGGTGTCAGGTCTTGGAGTTACAGACAGTTATGAGCTGCCACATGGGTGCAGAGAATTGAACCCCAGTCCTCTGGGAGAGCAGTCAGTGCTCTTAACCACTGAGCCATCTCTTCAGCCCCTCATCTGTGTCTTAGGAGGAAGAGAAGAGAGAGACAGAGTTCTTGGAATGCTTTGTGTACGGTCTTCTCAGACAGCAGTTGTAAGCTTTTGTGTTTACTTTGGTTAGCCATTCATTTACTTTTATGTGGTATCTTCAAGGACAAAGATACCTTCCTTTGTCTTTGGGTGTCTCTGATTCCACTCCACAGCACCCATCCACCCCACCCATCCCCAACATCCCCAACATCCCCCCTTCTCTGAATTGAACCTAGGTCCTCATCCATGCTAGGCAAGCAATCTATCACTGTGCCATAGCTCCGCCCCAACAGCAGTAATTTCTGTCTCTCATGTCCCATATCTAGGACAGCTCCTTTGGTTCTTTAATAGAGGTCTGCTAAACGAATTGGTGAAGGAGTGAAGTTACTGTATCATACTTAGGAGCAAATTTTAGCTCATTTGCTGCTCTCTCTTGTACAGTCCTTACCTCATTTCCTTAGGGTCTGCTGAGAGAGCCTCTGTCTTCCCTGCTCACTTGTGCCTTCCTCGGTGGCAGGGCCGTGCCTTAGTCATTGTGTGGCCAAGGGCTGCACACAGTACCAGGCATGATGTAGGCATCCATCCACGTGTACTGACTTGAAAGTATGTGAATGACATTCATTGTGTGGCTGGGCTCCCCCGTTGGTTCTTTTCATAGGATTTTTTCTCATTAACAAGAGGACCCATTGTCTTTGCTTTGTATAGGAAAGTGAAGGAATGCCTTGTCTCCCTTGGGCCATGAAATCTGCAATCTGTGGGAAGTTAGATGGAGTAGGCACGGTGGGTCCTTTCCCAGCCTGGATCACCAGACTGTCTTCTCTTACCCATATACATTCAGGCAAAGACTCTGTGGTAGGAATACATATCAAGGTGTTAGCTATGAAGGTGAGGATGCCCTAGGCTTCTTATATGCACTACTTTCAACTAGAGAATCTGGCTTTCTTGGGAGGGGACCATTTTACTCTGCTTCTAGGCAGTGTTCATATCTCCACAATTTCAGTCTTGTTCCTGGATAGCACATTAAGAAAAAGTGCCATCTCATTGTTCCTGACCTCTAGGATCTGCTTGCTGGACTTTTACTCCATTTTAATATTTATCTTTCTTTTGAAGAGAAATAAATTCCCCCAAAGAAATGCCTTCTTAGAAATGTAAACAAGGGGTGGTGGTGTGTATCTTTCCAGTGTATTCTCAGCACTTGGGGAGTAGAGGCAGGAGAATCAGGAGATGGAGGCTGTCCTTGGCTACATAGAAGTTTGGGACCAGCCTAGGCTACATGATACTCTGTCTTAAGGGAAGAGAAAGAAAGAAAAGTATCTCCCCACCTGGGCATGTAATTCTAGAGAAACCATTTCTAGAGAAATCAAAACAGTATCCTGTTGCCAAAAGGAGTTCTGCCCTTCTACCACTTGTGTTCCAGGGCAGCAGACTCAGCTTGTTAGGCTTGGCAGCAAGCATCTTTACCTGCTGAATCACCTTGCCTGTTCTCAACTATTTCTTTACTATACAAGTCTATCTATAAATGAATAGGCTCACACAAACCAAGATGCTGTCTAAGGGTTAACTGAATCACTAATGGAAGAGTTGAGTTGCCCACATTACTATGGAAAGAATGCATTCCGACCATTTTTATGCTGTTACCTAAACGAAGCAAAAAACAAAACAACCCTCCCCCTCAAAAAACCCTAACCCACTTTGGTAACCTGCTTTGAAAGTTGACCTGTTTCAATCCTATCATGAGATGTTAGTTTAAGAAGAACTGGTTTTGGGGATGTATAAGCCTATTTTTGTTTTAAGTACAAATGCAGGTATAGCTTAGCCATAGAGTTCCCCAGTCTGGGGTATGGCTCAGTGGTAGAGTTCCTGCCTAGAATCCCCCAGTGCTGGGGTGTGGCTCAGTGATAGAGTCCCTGCCTAGAATCCCCCAGTGAGGGGCTGGGGTGTGGCTCAGTGGTAGAGCACCTGCCTAGAATCCCCCAGTGAGGGGCTGGAGTCTGGAGTGTGGCTCAGTGGTAGAGCACCTGCCTAGAATCCCATAGTGAGGGGCTGGGGTGTGGCTCAGCTGTAGAGCCCCTGCCTAGAATCCCCCAGTGAGGGACTGAGGTGGCTCAGTGGTAGAGCACCTGCACAGAATCCCCCAGTGAGGGCTGGGGTGTGGCTCAGTGGTAGAGCACCTGCCTAGAATCCCCCAGTGAGGGGCTGGAGTGTGGCTCAGTGATAGAGCACCTGCCTAGAATCCCCCAGTGAGGGGCTGGGGTGTGGCTCAGTGGTAGAGCACCTGCCTAGAATCCCCCAGTGAGGGGCTAGGGTGTGGCTCAGTGGTAGAGCACCTGCTTAGAATCCCTCAGTGAGGGGCTGGGGTGTGGCTCAGTGGTAAACAAAATTTTGGGCAAGACCAATGGTTTTATATCTAGCATTGCAGATCAAGTCAGAAACAGACCAGGAATCATATCAGACAGCTTGTGTCAGAAAGTGATGATGGTACAGTTCAATTTGGATAGTTTATGTGATGGACAGTTTCCTGACTGATTCTACAAGACACGAATCAGTAGAGCCTTGAGATAATTCCCCTGACTATCCAGTGTTCACAGTAGATATTTCAACAGCAAAAAAACGACCTAACAAACTAACCAAACAACCCCTCCAAACCTATCTGTGGTTATCTGTAAATCAGTCCAAAGCCCTGAGATTACCTACATTCTCCAGTCAATCTGTAGGCATACATAATCTATAAGGGTCTGTCTCTCCATCTATGGATCTTTTAGATACTTATTCTCTCTGTATGTCCTAACCTTATAACCCTTCCTTACTATTACTTCTAACTTGAGGCAGCTACAGGGGGACCTCAGGCTACACCCTCAGGCTAGTCTCCAACTCACTCTTCAGGCACTTGTATACACGTGTACCTACCTATACACACAATTAAAAATAAAAACAAATCTTGTTTTGTTTGTTTATTCAGAACAGAATCTCATTTATATAGTTCCAGCTGACCTGGAACACAAAAAGATTCCCTGCCTCTGCCTCTCAAGTGCTGGGATTAAAGGGTTTACCACCACTGCCCAGCAAAAAAAAATCTTTCTTTACCTATTAAAGAAAAATCAAAGCCTACCTGTCAATCACACCTATCTTCTGTGGTCATTGGCTGGAAGGGGAACTTGAAATAAAATTAAACAAAATAAAGTTATTTTACGACTCATAAAGCTCCAGATTATAGACAGTTTCTTCTTATTAGGGTTAACTGTAATGATCATTACTGATGTTTTACATGCAAGTTATACCTATAAACAGTCACATGACTAATTAGTTTATAATATTCATAGCCAGACATCTGAAATAGAATGAGAGATATCTCTCAGATGAGCTGGAAAAAAAAAATCAGGGATCCAGAATATTTCAATTTAAGAATTTTGTCTTCCTCCAAATGTCCTTTTCTCTTGAGATGGGAGGCTGGGGCTGTAGCTCAGCTTGTAGAGTCTAGCCTTCATAAAACTCTGGGTTCCACCCCCAGCACTGTATAAACTGGGTATGTTGTTGCACACCTGTATCCCAGCACTCACGAGGTAGAGGCTAGATAATCAGAAGTTCAAAATGGTCCTCAGCACTCTAATGATATTGAGCATAGCCTGGTCGATGGAAGACCTTGCCAAAAAAAAGGAAAAAAAAATGTAGCTGCAAATAAAGGAGTGAACTTGATAATGGCCATGTGCAGCTTCCAGAACAGTAACTGGATACTCTTGAGCATCATTTCAGCTGGTGATACTGAGTGGAGTTCTGGCTCTTCAGCCACACATTCCATTAAGACACAAGGTCTTCACCACACACACCAGGTTTTAGGGAATAGAAATCTCTTTAATTATAAAACAGTTTGCACATTTGCTGGGTTGCCTGAGAGGTAATTTTTTTCTTTTAATAAATGCACAATTAGAGGAAAAATTTAATCACATGCAAAGAAATGAACCAGAGGCATAAGACTACGAACAAACAAGACTTTAGAGAGAAAGGCTTCAGATCCTGTTGGCTCCATTTTGGTGGTTTGGAGCTTTGCACCTGTGAATGGCTTTGATCTGCCTCAATTTACATCTCAGGCATGTCTGCAAAGATCCAGAGTAAGCACAAGTTTCACAATATGCATGGAAGCACCATTGTAGGAAAGGAATTGTGTCTGCCTCTGGACCTGTGGGGAACTCTGAGTCCCTTTTCATGAGCTCTGTCTGGGCTCTACAGAGATGAAGAAAGAGGAGCCCTCGGAGAGAAAAGTGACTCTCTGAAGGAATTGGATGTAAGGCTAGAAATAAAAGGAAATCAGGAGAAATCCACATTTAACTGTTGTGGTGGTTGTCAATTTTGAGGGAGGGGGGTCTCACTTAGCCCAGGCTGACCTTGAACTCCTTATCTTTCTGCCTCTACCTTCCTGATATTAGGATTCCCAAGCATGTGGCATCATGTCTGATTTCTGAGTGTTTCTGTTTGTCTGTTTGCAGTGCTGGAATGGAACACTACGCAATTGTTGTATTGACATGTATCCCCAAACCAAATGTGGTTTGCTCTGTTTTGTTTGAGATAAGGTTTGTGTAGCTCAGGCTAGCCTCCCACTCACTATGTAGCCAAGGCTGACCCTAAATTCCTTGTCTTCCCATCTCTAGCTCTAGGGTCACAAGGAAGTGCTATCCCACCCACATGAAGAGATGAACATTTTAAAAATGTGAAGTCAGATGTGGCCTAACAATCTTAGTTAATGATTGAGGGCATGAATCATCACCATCTCATAGGATGGAGCTGAAAATTTTCTTTTGCCTAGTGTGTTAGTGAGCTTTCCAACACTGTGACAAAATCCTCCCATAAATAACTCAAAAGGAGAATTGACATATTTAGACTGGTGGCTTTGTCCATGGACTACTTTGGGAGGCGAGATCTCTTTTTATATGTTGTAAATATTGTTTGTTATTATTTGTTAATAAAGAAGCTGTTTTGACCTATGGCAAGACAGCTTAGAGGTAGTCGAAAAATTTAAGCAGAGGTAAAAACAAAAAGGGATGGAGTCAAAGAAAACTCTAAACTGGCACCCCAAAAACAAGATATAATAAAACACATGTAAAGCCACAGAGCCATGTGGCGATATAATAAACTTATAAAAATGAAGTTAAATTAAGTTATAGTAGCGAGTTGGTAATGAGCCTGAGCCATAGACCAAACAGTTTGTAATTAATATAAGCTTTTGTGCGATTATTTGCAACTAAGTGACTGTGGGTCCTGTCCTCTGGCTACAACTTTGCCTTATGACGGGGGTGGGGGGGTGGGGGGGGGTGGGAGGGGGGTGGGGGGTGGGAGGGGGTGGGGGGGTGCTGTACTGAAGCTGAAGGTATGATGGGATGGCAGCACACTGTGGAGCTGAGCTGTTCACCTTATGGCAGACAGGAAGGAGGTGGAGAAGGGGAAAGAAAGGAGGGGAGGAGATGAGTAGAGAAGGGGAAGTGGAGAAAGGAGAGGGAGGACCAGGGTAGGGAGTGGAAGAGAATGGGGGGGGGGAACCCAGGGGAGGAGAGAGTGGGAACAGCCCAGGGACAAAAACATACCCTTTAAAGTCAAGCCTCTGGGTGGCCCAGACCTTTAATCTCAGCACTCAGGAGGCAGAGACAGGTGGTTCTCTGAGTCTAAAGCCAGCCCGGTCTGTAGACCAGAGTGAGCTCCAGGACAGCCAGGGCTACGTAGAGAAATTCTGTCTCAGAAAACAAAAACAAAAATCTCTCTCTCTCTCTCTCTCTCTCTCTCTCTCTCTCTCTCTCTCTCTCTCTCTCTCTCCCCTTCCCTCCTTCCCTCCTCCCCCCCCTCTCGTATGTGTGTGTGTGTGTACATAGAGAGAGTCAAGTCCCCAGTGACTACTTCCGTGTGGGCTCTACACCCCAGTAACACCAAGGGTTCAACACATGAGCCTTTGAGGAAAATTGTAGCTGGTGTCCCAGCACAGTACATCAGTGCTGTTACTGCTAACCCACTACACTTCCTGTCCATAACACATGCACTTACAACCAGTGCGGGGCATGCTGCCCTCCTGTTCGTAATGAACATTTATATAACTGCTTTAATATTTACTGCGCTTTAATAATTATTTCAGTGTCCTTCGTCTTATAAAAACAAAATTCACTGTGGAGCAGCAACAGGCCAGCAGCAGCCTCCTTCACCTGATGTTTATTTCAGCTCTTGACTGAATCAAGGAGCTGACCTGCCCCACCTCAGCTTGTGGAAGTGCATTCTATGAGGCCTGAAGGATGTCAAAATCGCCTAACGATGGGTTTCTCAGAATGGATCCCTGCTGGTAAGTGATTCAGGACTGTAATCGGAACAACCACTAATAGGAATGCTGTCTTCAAGGGCGTGCAGTACTAATAAAGACAGACAGCTGATCCTCTAGGCAGTGGGGGTGGGGGCAATGGGACCCTTCATTAAAATGCAGCCAGGCAAGGATATTAGAAGGAAGTTAATTAACAAAAAGGTTTGTTTTGTTTTGAAAACATCCACAGCACAGTTTGAGAAATGTCATTCATTATCCCCCCCTCTTTTTTTTGGAAGCAGGATTTCATATCCCAGGATTTTGATATACAGCAGAGAATGACCTTGAGGTCTTTATTTTTTATTATGTATATGTATGCGTACTTATGTGTGGCAAAGTGCATGTGAGCACATGTGTCCTGGAGGTCAGGAGATGGTATCAGACCCCTTGTAGCTGGAGTTACATACAGGTAGTTATGAGCTGCCTCATATGGGTGCAGGAGACCAAACTCAGGTCCTCTGCAAGAGTAGCCTGCACTCGTGACTGCGGGGCAATCTCTCCAGCCCTCACCTTACATCCACCTTCTGAGTGCTAGGATTGTGAGTCTCCAATCCCAATTTGCCGCAATGCTGGGGATGGAAACCAGGGCTTCCTATATGACACTCTACCAACTAAACTCTCATTTATTTGCATTGCTTTTGTTAGAGTCTTGCTATATAGAATGGTCTAGAACTGTTGAGAATGCATCAGGAAGGCCCTTGTGCCCACAGATCTCCAGAGATACCAGAAATGTTAAGTGTAGAGAATTGTCTTTCCAATGGGAAAGATGAAAAGCCTGTTCTTCCATCCCGAAAGCTGAGAATTGGAAGCTATTGACAGCTTGATGATCTGTGTTATCTGTTGGGCCAGGCCATATCAAGCTTTTACAACCAAGATCAGAGGTGGCTAGTAGTCTAAATGACCCTGATAGCCAAGCTCCCACAACCAGGACAAGAGGTGGCTAATAGCCCAAATGACCTCTATGCTTTCTGTATGACCAAGACCCGGACAGACCCTTAGCCCCTTAGGCTAATAGGTAGCCTATCTCTAGAACGCATCTTCTTGGAAGAAATGACATTTACCCTCAATTAAGTTTCAACTTACCTATAGTTCCTTGTGCAACGGGATTATATCACACCAGGAAATTTTTTTTTCCCAAACTATACTGGACTTAAATACATTGGGAATAAAGCGCTGTTATTAGCGTCCCCAAAGTCTGATCTAGGTTGATGAGGTCAATCTGCACCTGGTTCTCCTTCTTATCTCTTCTTGATGCTGTGTATAACACCTGCAGGGACCCCCTCAGGAAACCTTGAGACCCAACGCCAAGGTTACAGGTGTGTAACAAATGCCCACCATGACCCTTCTATTTTCAATTATTTATTTCTTAGGACCGGGGTTGCAACTCTGGTTCTATACATCCTTGCTTTTTACTACTGAATTACAGCCTCTAGTCTTTCACACTGTGGCTGTACTTATTTTACGTGACTTGGCCATGTTCAAAAAGTGGAACTAATGTCAAGTGCAAAGGTCCCGGAACTGTGAGACTAAGGCAATGAGGTGGAAAGCTGGGTTTCTCAGGCATTACCACACACAAACACTGAGGGTTGTTTGAATGTGGCTGCCATCTCTGTGGGTTTACAGTAGGTTTTTATTGTTTATTTGCATGTCTGTGTGTGTGTTTTTAATTTTCTGTAATGATAGTGATGGAACTACCATTATGCACTCTAAGCAAGTGCTCTGAGTCATCCCTCAGCCCCTCACTGGGGGATTCTAGGCAGGGGCTCTACCACTGAGCCACACCCCAGCTCCTCACTGGGGGATTCTAGGTAAGTGCTATACTACTGAACCACACTCCTGCCCCCATCTCAGAGATTTTAGGCAGATGATCTGAGCTACATCTCCAGTTCCCAACTGGGGAATTCAGGACAATTAGTCTACTGTATCCCTGGTTGGGGCTATTTGAGGTACTGTTGCCGGTAGGATACAAGTCTACATATCTGCATGTGTCAGGAAAGCACTCTAGGAATGCTGCAGAGAGGCCTGGGTTCAAGTACTTATGAAACCTATACTAAACCACTTAACTCTTTGCACCTTAAATTTCACATATATGAAGCTGCGTCTGATGGATTTCAATGATTTTTTTCCCCCTGGCTCTAAACATGAATTCTGATTTGGTTGTTTATATCTGGCAGAACGATTTTTGAGAATCTTGAAGAAAAGTGGTATGAGAACTCAGTCCATTATAGTTATTAATGTTCCTGCTAGAGGGCCAGTGGCTCCAACTCCAGTGGATTAAAAAATAATCCTTTAATCCCTCCCAGCAGAGCCACACACTACTTGGTGTAGATTATTGCTTTGAATGCACTGGGATAAAATGAAAATCTCAGGTCTGGATTCTGTTAAATTGGGATTCTCTTCACTACTGCACCGTCTGGGTGCGGGTTGAACTTCTCTGATTGCAAACAAATCTCTGTTTACTTTAAAAATAAAATTTCAAGGAGTCACATATCGAAGTCCAAGATTCACCACGGTAGCAAAGGAAAGGGCAGGTGCAACAGCGTGCAAGGTTTTGAATTTCAACGTCTGGGACTCAGGGTTCGGTTGACACAATCCTCGAAAGACACGACAGTTACTGTATGTGAGTGAAAAGGCTGGATCATGACAAGGGCTCTAATCTCATTTGTCACGGGACTCTGTTTGTGACAGCTTGTTGGAGCCACCACACTGAAGACCAACGAAGAGGTTAGCTATTTCTTTCTTTCTTTCTTTCTTTCTTTTCCCCAAAAACAAAACAAAACAACAAAAACCCATACTCAGAACAGCAGCCAGAGAATCAAAGAATAACATCACAATGTGATCAAGGCAGAAAATGCTTTCAGCACGACCCTCTTGAGAATTAACAAGCTCCTAAGTGGGGACCTCAGAGGGGCATCTTTAAGAGCGCTCCATTTCTCTTCATGTGGACAGAGTCGATTTAAGTGACATAAAAAAAAATGTAAGCCTAGGGGCAGAAGTACCCGCAACGGCAGTGTGTGTGTGTGTGTGTGTGTGTGTGTGTGTGTGTGTGTGTGTGTGTGTGTGTGTGTGAATTCTGGAAGGCTAGGTAGGAGAGGAAAACACACAAGAAAGGATCCTATGAAAGAATTGATTCCCCAAACTACAGCAAATCTCAAAATTTATCCATCCCAGGAACTGGGGAGATGGCTCAGTGGGTAAATTACTTGTAAAAGAAAGAGGGCCTGAGTTCAAATCCCCAGCACCCATGAAAAAAGCCAGGCATGGCTGTATGTGTCTGTAATCCCAGTCTACAGGCAGAGGTTTTAAGAGATTTCTGGCTAGTCAGCCTAACTAAATTGTCAAGCATCAGGGTCAGTGAGAGACCCTGGCTCAAAATCAAGATGAAAAACAATAGAGTAGTATTGTACAGATTCTAGTTGGTATCTAATGAAAACCCAGAGCCAGATATTGGGGAAAAGCTGGAATATCAGAGAGAGAAAACAGACGATAGTTAATTCTCACCTAGGCAATGCTCAGGCCGAACAAGGTAAATGCTGTCTCTACGAGTCCTCAGCCTGGCTGGTCAGTTAAACAGAATCCCTCAATGTCTTCCTACACCTGCCTTAAATATCTTCTTCACCCAGTTGTTTCACTTCTGTGTTCTACTCTGCACCATAATCCTAGAGTTAGGATTAAAGGTGTGAGCTATTACTGTTTGGCTGTTAGGCCTTTCACACACAGAAATACAAAAAGATTCTATCTCGGGAGTGATACCACTTTCTAACCCCCATGGCTTGACTGTGGTAGATTCTGTTCTCTGATATTCCAGGCTGATTTTATTAAATATATCACTACAGAGTAAGACATACAATACCTTTTTCTGGCCCCTGAATGTAGATGACTGTGAACAGTCAGTCACACACATGTTCATTACACACACCCTACCCCACCCCACCAAATTTACTCAACTCAAAAAATAACAAACTCTCAATTTAATAAAACCTTTAAAAGTTCTTTTGTATTTTATGTGTGCAAGTGTTTAGCCTGAATATATCTGTGCACCACAGACATGCAGTGCTTACAGAGGCCAGAACGGGGGGGGGGGGGGGGGGTGTCGATCCTGAATACTCTGAAACTAGAGTTAACAGAGAGCCCCTATGTGGGTGCTGGGAATCAAACCCAGGTCCTCTGTCGGAGCAGTCAGTGCTCTTAACCACTGAGCCACTTTTCTAGCACCTTGTCTCGGGTTTTTACAGGTTCTCATGTAACAGGGTCTCAAGGGTGACATACAACCTAAGTGTTGGGATTACAGGTGTGTGCCTTGCACTGGCTGGTTCTGTGTGTCAACTTGACACAAGCGGAAAGGAAAAAGCCTCAGTTGAGGAAATGCCTCTCTAAGATCCAGTTGTAAGGCATTTTCTCATTAGTGATCAATAGGGGAAGGCCCGGCCCTTGGTGGGCGGGGCCCAGCCCTTGGTGGGCGGGGCCATCTCTGAGCAACTTTGGTTCTTTAGGAAGGTAGGCTGAGCAAGCCAGGGGAAGCACATCAGTACATAGCTCCCCTCGATGGCCTCTGTATCAGCTCCTGAGTTGATGTTCCTGCCCTGTTTGAGTCTGTCCTGACTTCCGTTAGTGATGAATAGCAATGCTGAGGTATAAGCCTAATAAACCCTTTCCTCTCCAACTTGCTTTTAGGGTCATGGTATTTCCTCTCAACAGTAGAAACCCTACCTAAGATAACCATCATTTCTGGCTCGGTACATTCTTTAAAAACATTCATTTTTTGAAATTACATTTAAGTACTGTAAGTGTGAATGTACACACACTTGTCTACCACTGCCACTTCCCTATAAAGATTTCTTCTGAAGCTGGGTGGTGGTGGCCTATGCCTTTAACTTTAGCACTGGGGAAGCAAAAGCAGGTGGGTGGATCTCTGTGAGTTAGAAGCCAGCCTGGTCTACAAAGCTCCCTGTCCTGAAAAATAAAAATAAAAAAAGAAAAATATTTCTTTTGTACTCTGTTCTTCTCTCAGACAGCATTTTTTTTTTTTTTTTTTTTTTTGGATTGGAGTACAATTCAAGCTTAGCTTTTGCTGCCTATCTGTCTGTCGAGGCATGTACTTGGGGACGTATTTTTATAATGTCATGTAAAAAAATCACTTCATATTTTTTAAAAATTTCTTCTTTGGTGCTGATAAAGAGGCAGGGCCACAGTCAGAAAGGCAGGTCAAACGGAGGCCTAAGCCTCCGGGAGATCAGAGATTGAACTGGTAAGACACACTGGTATCCCGTGTGCTAAGTATGAAAGTTGTAGGCCACAGTGTTTCTGAAGAGGATGACACTGCCTTTACAAGCCTCATTTTCTTCTCCTGTGGAATTACTTCATCATTTAGGGAGTAAATTGAGATACTGTTAGTTAGTGGACCTGGTTAGTAGACTAGACTATCTTTCTCTTCTCACCTTTCTTCCCTTCTCTCTCTCTCCCCCCTCCCTTCATTTTTCTCTGACAGAGTATTACTATTAGCACAGACTGAGCTATAATTCACAACCCCAAGTTCCCAAAGGCTAGAACTTTACCCATGTGCTACCATATCCAGGTTCTGTGTTACCTATTCTTTTCTTTTACTTAATAAAATAATAAATTTCAAAAGAAAAAAAGTAATAGAAAAACGAACACACACAGGTCACACACACACACACACACACATAAATTATTTCAGAACAACTTATACATGTCTATAGCCTAAGGCACAAGGATCTGGATTATAAACCAACCTGAGATTCTATCTCAAAGAAATAAAATAAAAAAAACAATTCCAATTGTAAAGAAAACCAAACTATGGCTCTGGATCTAACTTCTTCTCTTAGGGGTATGTAACTTCTTTCTGAGTAGTCTCTCTAGAATGTGGGCTAGTTTGAGGCAGCGGGTGCAGTGAGCACACCCCTAGAATTCTCCAGTGAAGGACTGGGGGGTATGGGTCCACAGCAGAATGCTTGCCTTCCCACAGTCATTCCCACCCCTCTCCTTTTACTTCCTGTTTTTCACACTTCCCCCATCACACCTTGGCCAGGAGCTAGGCTGAACCTGGTTAAAGGCCAATGTTATTGTAAAAGCAGTTTCTTCCTGCTGTCTTCTGCCAAGACCAAACTGCCAGAGCAAACAATAATCATGATCATCTCTGACAATCTGGGACAATTAGCTCTAAGGGAAAACATTGAAAAAAAATTACATGTGCGAGTTATATTCCATATTTTAATTTTAAAGCCACGATGGAACCACCAGAGCCATGTACAGTTGATTAAAGGCAGTTATTAGACATGCTGGTTTGCATACTACTTATTTGGGTCCATAAAAATGCAGTATATACTGATCAGCCTGGTTTCTGAACCTCAGGCTGTTCCTTTGCCTGAATATCTTAATGTCTTCCGGTCACCAGATCAAAGAAGAGAAATAACAAAGGGCTATTTTCTTCTCTGGGTAAGGTAACAGGGTGTCCCAGAATGGGTAGCACACTTAGAAGCCTGCCAGAGCTCTTAGCCCTAGGGGAAGATTGATGTCACAGTGTGGATACTCTCCTCTTTCTGCTCCTCCTCCTCCCTCACTCCTCCTCTCCATTCCTCCCTTCCTGAGGCTCAAATTGAACTGTCAGACTGAATGTCTCATACATGCTAGGCAGGTGCTCTTTTGTTGAGCCACACCCCAGCCCCTCACTAGGGGATTCTAGGCAGGGGCTCTACCACTGAGCAATACCCCAGCCCCTCACTGGGGGATTCTAGGCAGGGGCTCTACCACTGAGTCACACCCCAGCCCCTCAGTGGGGGATTCTAGGCAGGGGCTCCACCACTGAGCCACACCCCAGCCCCTCACTGGGGGATTCTAGGTAGGTGCTCTACCACTGAGCCACACCCCAGCCCCTCACTAGGGGATTCTAGGCAGGGGCTCCACCACTGAGCCACACTCCAGCCCCTCACTGGGGGATTCTAGTTAGGTGCTCTACCACTGAGCCACACCCCAGCCCCTCACTAGGGGATTCTAGGCAGGGGCTCTACCACTGAGCCACACCCCAGCCCCTCACTGGGGGATTCTAGGCAGGGGCTCTACCACTGGGCCACACCCCAGCCCCTCACAGGGGTGGGGGGGGTGGAGGGGGCGGGGGATTCTAGTCAGGGGTTCTACTTCTGAACCATAGCCTAGGCCCTTATTGTGGGATTGTAGACAAATGCTTTACTACTGAGCTACATTCGATACCATTAAAAACCTTCTGAGCACTCCCATGAGGGTCATAATGGGTCAGGCAATGCCAGTGGAGCCAGAACTCTGACAGTATGGGCTGGGATTTAGCACTAGATCCATTTGGTATCACCAACTAATATACAGTCATTTGTGCCTCAAATCGGTAAAAACTAGGAAGCCTTAGAGACAATAAGAAACACAGCCCCCACCCCATAATGGTTAATCTTGATTGTCAGCTTAATGAGATTCAGAATCACCCAAGAGACCCATCTCATAACTTGGGTGGGAGTCTGTGAAAGTGTTTCCAGAAAGGTTAAACGGGAGTGGCCAGACCCATCCTGAATGTAGGCAGGACTGAAATCTGTTGCTCCTCCCTTCTTGCAGGTAAACTATGGCCTTCAGGACTAGGAGACGAATCCGTGGATTTCTAGGATTAGGCTTTTCCTTTCCTTTCTCCTCCTCCTCCTCCTTGTTTGTTTGTTTATTATTTATTTATATTGAGACAGGGTTTCTCTGTGTAGCCCTGGCTGTCCTGGAACTCCCTCTGTAGACTAGACTGGCCTCCAACTTACAGAGATCCTGCCTCTGCCTGCCAAGTGCTGGTTCTAAAGGCATGCACCACCACCTGGTCTTGGCTTATTTCTTATCCTTTCCACCATGTGTACCATTTGAAGATAGTCCGTGCCATTATCCATTCTGATACACAATACATTCTATGTCTTAATTACTTTTCTGTTGCTGAGCTGAAATAGCATTACTAAAGGCAGTGAAGAGGAGAATAAGGTTTATTTTAGCTTAGGAGATACAGCCCATCGTGTTGCATATGGCATGGCAGCGGGAGTCTAAGACAAGCCAGGCAGTCAGGAAGCAGAGAAATGGATCACATTTCTTCTACACATTGGAAGAGGGGGTAGAGAAAGAGTATAGGATGTGGGGTCAGGATATAAAGCCTCAAAGCCTATTCCCTGTGATGCACTTCATCCATGGAGACTCTGACCTCTCAAAGAACATCACCAGTACCCAGGTGTTCAAAAACATAAGCCTATTTAACCACCACCACCACCAACAACCATCCTGTCCTATCCCAACACAGAGAAAGAGAGAACATGAAAAGATATAACATCTGATTTAAAAAAGGCTAAAAACCTGTAAGAGCAATCAATGCAGTCATTGTACAATAATAAAGGAGTCCATACAGCAAGACGATAGTAATATTAACTAACATGTATGCACCTAGTATCAGAGCACCTATTATTATAAAGCAAATTTCAGAGATCTGAAGGGGAGACAGGAGGCAATACAATAGATTTCACCGCTCTACCTTAGACAATGGTCAGAAAATCAACAAAGAAATAGCAAAGCTAAGCTGTCCTTCTAGGTATTTATAAGAACATGTACAAATCAGCCCTGCTTTTGAATCAGTTACATCAGTCACATCACTAGTGGGTGGATGGACAAGGTCATATCTACAGGGTTTTCTGCAGGGATCCAAAAACATTCATCCCTGTGAGAAAGATTCGCCCAGCCAGAGAGTGGCGTCTATAGTCACTCACTGTAGGCCACTGGCCAAGGGTCTTCCCTTCATAATAAGAGCCCTAGAAACTTAAGAGTACCCAAAGGAAGACCATTTATTTTACACCCTTGGAAATTCAGGCATCAGCCCAGCAGGGTAGGCTCACTGAGTGCAGAGAAGAAGCTTTAAACACTATTCCAAGCCCTTCCTCTATTTCCTCCTTGGCTAAGTAATTAGAAAGACCCAGTCATACACATCATCTCTGCCGCATCCTCTCCTCTGCCACCTTCTTAACAAAAACTGTGCGTGGGTTCATCACTACATTTTAAATCCTGTTTGTTTTAAAGCTTATCAGGTACATGACCTTGTCACATCTGTGGTTCATTAGGCAAGCTTAGTTGGCTGGTAGTAATTTTTGACTCTCAACTTCTAATTTAGGTGGCAGGGTAATGCAGCAGAGTCAGGGTGTGGGGAAGGAATGGCTTAACCAAAAGATCCTAGCCAAGGTCAAGGCTTTATCTGTATTTAGATCTGAGATGGCTCCGGGCACTTTCGAAAAAAATGAACCATCAGATTTCATTTCTTCTGCAGATGCTATGGTAACTTTTCAGTTTTGAACACGGACTCCAGGAAGCGTTTAAAAGACTCTCCAAACTAGAGGGTTATTCATGGTAGGAGATGGACAGATGGTACAAGGACCTCCCTCTCCAGTTTATACACCACACTGAGTGTGCCTACTATGTGCTCTGAGTTCCAGAAACCTCTCTCTCTCTCTCTCTCTCTCTCTCTCTCTCTCTCTCTCTCTCTCTCTCTCTCTCTCTCTCTTTCTCTGTTCACAGCAGACTAATCTGAGTACTAAAGCACTCGGCTTCAAGACATGAAGCATCTTCTATAACCTTTTCCTAAATCAGAGAACTCCTGGATGATTACCAGGAAGCCAATCCCAGTTTCTTCCCTCACTCTCTGTCTTAACAATTGGAACAATGTAAAATGTTTATAGCATATGCACAGCCACCTGAAGTTGGATGTAAGTCTGTGGATGTCAGATTAGGAATTGGGTCTGGAGATACAGGTTTCTATCTAGCTACTCAGCCGAGCCAGAAGGATCCCAAATTCAAAGTTTGTCTGAGTACAGTTAGTTCAAGATCAGCCGGGGAACTTAGGGGACCTTGTCTCAAGATAGATAGATAAATAAATAAATAAATGAATAAATAAATAAATAAATAAATAAATAAATAAATAAATATCTAAATAAAGGAAAAAGAAAAGGAGGGGGTATGTGTAGTCCTTATTCAGGTCTTCTCACTGAAGTGAACTTCTTTACAGACGTACCTAGAGGTTTGTTTTCTAGTGATGCTAGAACCTGTCAAATAGACAGTGTTAACTGATAAAGGTAGAGAATTTTCACTGGTTAATAGGACCTCTGCTGTCCATTTCTACCTCTGAGATTTCAGGTCTCTCCATGGCTTTGTGATGGTTAATCTTGCCCATCAGCTTGAGTAGATTCAGAGCTACCCAGGCGACTGATTAGTTAAGTGTACCAGTAGGGCTGTCTGTGAGGGTATTTCCAGAGACAAGCAGATCATGAAGGCTCTGCCCTAATCAATAGATGAATCCCTTGATGAATCTGTAATATAATGGCATATTAGAATGGTAGAAAATAAAAGGATGTAGGCTTATGAGGGTGTCCTTACAGGAATGGCTTATTCCGTCTCTCTATTTCTGGCTGCTCTGATGGGAGCTTCTCTGCTTTTCCAGGCCCTCCCCACCATGATGCATCGACACCTCTGAGACCACAAGTCCAAATCCCATAAATTGTCTGCTCTAAGTTGTGTGCATCAGATATCTGCTCACAGCTATGAGCAAAGTCCATGATAGAGGCTCACGTTTTCCCCTTCCTTATAAACATGTGCAGAAATTATTCAGGAGTCCAGAGAGATGGCTGAATGGGTAAAGTGCTTGCTGTGCAAATATGAGAGTTCACATGCCAAGAACAGTAACAGCCAGATGCGGACACATGCATCTGGAATCCTAGCCATTCTCTGGGGGAGATGGGAAGGGGAGATAGATGAATCCCCAAAGGCTTGTGGGACAGGTAGTCTGTATATGTAGTGACAAACAGCAAAAGATCCTGTGTTAAGAAAACCATCACTTGAGGTTGTCATCTAGTCACAGAGATACACAGATACACATTCAGACACTTATGTACACACAAGCAGGCAACACACACACACACACACACACACACACACACACACACACACACACACACAGTGGATCAGGCTGCCTGGGAATACTTTTCAGGTCAGATGACTAGCTGCCTCTTCCCTTTAACTAAATAAAGGACACTATCTTCAAAGGACAAGGAGGCAAGCCCATCTGGTTTCCCTGATGGCAGTGGGCAGGCAAGTTCCAGCTAAGTCCCAAACCTTAGCCATGTGGACAGCCAGCACATACCTCCCCAGGATCTACATCTGGCTGCCAAATGCATCTTACTCTGGCCACCCACATACCCTGCATCCAATAGCAGCCATCTTCCCATTCTCCTGGCTGCACAAAGAGAGCAATTGCGGCAAGCAGGGCTATTGTTCCTTTGGCATGGGCATCAAAAGCCCAGGCCAGCTCCCCTTTATCTGTCAGCCACTATTCACAGGGAAAAGGGAAAGAAAGAATCACACCAATGGGTTCCTTGGAAGGAATAATCTGTGGACGTGGGAGGTTCACCAGAGCCCTGAGTTAACGCGACTCCTTTATTATTTTTTTAAAAAAAGATTTATTTTAAAATGTGTGAGTGTGTGTGTGTGTGTGTGTGTGTGTGTGTGTGTGTGTGTGCATGCGCGCGCCTGTGCACTTTGAGGCCAGAGGTGTCAGAATCTCTGGAACTAAGTTACAGGTGAGTGTGAGCCAGCTGGCATGGGTGCTAGCATCTATACTCAGGTCCTCTGCGAGAGCTGTATGCACTCTTAACCTCTGAGCCATTTCTTCAACCATGACGTGATTCTAATAACAGTTTGTAATGCAGCTTACCATGGTGAACTCGACAACCACACTCCAGAATGTCATGGTGCCTGCTTATAATGGGCTTCTTTTCCTGATGCAGAGCTGCTGAGAATTGACTTGTTTCTGCCTGCTTATGTGGAATAAGATTTTTCCGGGAGGGGGTTGGAGGTGTAGGATATTTCATTGACCTTAACTTTTTTCTCTCTGCAGTTACATTAAAACTACTTCATCTTGTCTTTAGGCATCCTCAAAAGTCTCTTTTTTAAATTCCCAAGTGTGTTTCTTCTAACTTCAGATGTACCTCATGCTACCAGTAGGGATATACTCTCAAGAAAACTTTCATGGTGGATAGAAAAATGACCTATCAGTCAAGAGTATTTACTGTTCTCGCAGAGGACCCAAATTCAGTTTTCAGTTACGGTGGCTCACAGCTACCTATAATTCTAGTTCCAAAGATCCAACGCTCTCTTATGACCTCTGTGAGGACACACACATACACACACACACACACACACACACACACACACACACACACACACACACACACAAGCATAGACACATGTACATGTAAGTAAAATGTTTAATTTAAAAGTTAAAAAAATAAGCCAACCTAAACTGTTTCAAATGTCAGTCAGATGTAACAACACATGCTGATAAAACCAGCACTCCAGAGACCAGCAAGACCACGAGTTCCAAGCCAGCCTGAGCTGCATAGAGAGATCATACCTCAAAATAAAGCAAACCAACCAACCCACCCCACCAAACACCACAGACTTCTGCACAAAGTAACATTATTATTCTTTGGAGCTGTCCAGGCTGGTCCACGGAAAAGCTGGTTTCTTCTACTTACATGCCTGTGTGATATGACTATACTAACACCCATCAACCTATTTGTCAGGTGTTTCACTGCAACAGAGTAAGCATTCTTAGGCAGGAATACGTCAGTACTAACTTTAACAAATGTTAATGTTTGTGCATGTGTGTGGTGTATGCACGTGTGTGCAGGTCCATGCCACTCTAAGCAGAGGACAGAAGATGATGTTGGGTATTCTGCTCTTGTTCTCAGGAGACAGGGTAGCTTGCTGATCCTGAGCTAGGCTAGCAGCCAGAAAACCCCAGGAACGGGATTACAGGTACACTGGTAGCCGTGTCCTGTTCTTTATGTAGATGCTGGGGTTTTGAACTCCTCCGGTCCTTGTGCTTCTGCAGAAAGCACTTTTTACTCACTGTGCTGTCTCCTGAGGCCCAACGCTGTTCTTTAGGATTTCTGATGAGACATAGGAACAAAAACAGGTGGATTTTAGTCTGTTTCTAAGACAACCCTTTCAGGGACTATTTCTGTGGTTTATTTCTTTTGGTCTTCATTTTTAAAAAAATTGTTATTATATATCAATTATACATAATAATGGGTTTCATTACAACATTTTCATGCATGTGCATGATGTATTTTGATCATATTCATCCCCATTAATTACCCTGTCATGTCCTTCTCTTACCCCTGCAGATTCCCTTCCTCTTCCTAACTAATACATGCAAAAAAGAAGTATTTTCATGGCGATGTTTAAAGTGCATTAATTATATTTGCTTTCTTGTGTGTGGTGTGACTCAATGCATTTTTTAATAAAGTTTCTTTCAGGAGCATGGGTGATGGGTTGGTTATTAGAGGAGCATAGGCAACTTACCAGGGGATACACCACTTAAGAAAGGCTCTATCAATCCATCTCTTTTTAAGATTTAGTGTGGGGCTAGAGAGGTGGTTCAGTTGCTAACGCTAGGCTCACAACTGAAAAAGTAGTGTGTGTGTGTGGTGTGTGTTTGCACAGTTTGAACCTGTGCATACATGCTTGACGATAAACAAGCATGCACAAGGCGATCAAAGGACGACTTTGAAGCAGGTTCTTGTCTGTTTCCTAGTTTGATCCTGGTATCCTCCGGGCATTTTCTTTGACTCAGCTTCCTGATATCCTTGACTTTTTGTACCTTTTCTCTGGTTTCCTCGGATCAGCTCTGGTTTCCCTTGGCTCTTGGATTATACAGTTTCCATCTTGTTTCTGCTAGTGTGCTGTGTATTCAAGCTTCTGGCTGTCTCTGCCTCCTAGAGTCTGCAGGAATGCTGGAGGTAAAAATTCACGCCACTGAGTGTGGCTTCCGCTGTAGGTTATTCAGTTATTTTGTGTGTTTTTTGCTTTTTAAGACGTGATCTCAGCCCTGGCTGTCCTGGAACTCACTATGTATGTCAGGCTGATCTCAAACCCACAGAGATCCATCTGCCTCTGCCTCCTCGGCGCTAGGACTAAAGGCATGCACCACTATGCCTGGGTATTTAAAATTTTTAATTACATACATGTGTTGGAGTCTCTCTCTATATATATGCTCATGTGTGTGCAGGAGTTTAAAGAAAGGCATTGGTATCTTTGGAGCTGGAGTTACAGGCAGTTAGTTATGAGATGTTCAAAGGGAGCGCTGAGAATTGAACCTGTGCTCTAGAAGAAGCAGCAAGTATTCTTAGTCATGGAGCCATCTCGTGGTGTGTGTGTGTGTGTGTGTGTGTGTGTGTGTGTGTGTGTGTGTGTGTGTGTGTCCCAGTCACCAGCTCTGCTTTCCCTTGGCTCTTGGATAATACATTTCCATCCTTTTGACTCTCTTGGCAATCATTTCTGCTGAAGTCCTAAAACTTTCAGAACACAGAAGAAGAAATGCAGAGCCAGGGGATATGTCACTCGGTAAAATGTTTGCATTGCTGGTGTAAAAGCACACAAATATGTACACTTAAACAGATAGAACAAAATAGACACAGTTCTTTCTGAGGTTGACCTCTGGTTTTCGTATTTATGTGCACCACCAGACAGATAAACGTCCTAGATACTCACCCATTCACATATATATCAGAGAGAGAGAGAGAGAGAGAGAGAGAGAGAGAGAGAGAGAGAGAGAGAGAGAGAGAGGAGAGGCTAGATATTTCTATGACTCTGCCCTACCCTGCATAAGCGTTGATGCAGAGAAAGTGCCTGAATGATTTACTGAAGAGATGGCAGACATTAAAATGGAATTTGGTAGATGGAGTATAGGGTCGGGCTTACATAAGATCCTTCTAACAATACAAGTAGATTGTGTCTCACAAGGCAGAAACTTACTGAAACATGATGGCACCTGAGCTGAGGTATTTCAGGGAGCATAATAAATTTGATGTTTCCCTTCGCCTGACTGTGATCTTGAAGAATATTCAATGCTCACTCCACCCCCTCACAGATACTCAGAGAATACACCAACACTTCTGTTTCTGAACAGACTCACTGATGATCTATTTTAGGTGCTGCTAAGCAATTTAAATAGGAGGCTACCCGGTTGTCTTTTCCTATTTTTTTCTTTTTGCTTTTTTTGAGACAGGGCTTCGAGAAGCCTAGTCTGGCCTTGAACTTGCTATGCAGCCTAGGATGGTGGCACCATGCCAGGTTTATATAGTGTAGGGGATGAAACTTGAGCCTTCGTGTATTTCAGGTGAGCTGAAATTGTATTCCTTATTTGGGTTTATTCATTTCTGAAATTTCAATATGTAACCCAAGGTGGTCTGGAAGTTGCTAGATAGCCCACCAGGCTTCTAGGAATCTGGAGGCCATCCTGGCCTCAGCCAATTCAAACTGGTGATAGCTGGTGCCTTAGGACTTGTGGTTCCTAGGAACCAACCTGGGCTTGTCCTGGGGCCATGACAACAAGGGTGGAGTCCTGATACAAGGTGACCTAGATCAAGGAGAGACCAATCACCACTGATATCAGCAAATCAAAGCCTTTTCCCACGGCTGGGAGGAGGGTCTGGGAAAAAAAGGTATTTAAAGTTTTTCCCCCCTCCCTTAATAAAACTGCACTTGCTTCTTTCAACTTGTTTCTGGACAAGCTCTTCTTCATGCCTTCTTACCCATTCCCCCTAGGGGTACTAGTAAGACACTGTAGAGAGGCAACCCCGACATCTGACCTTGAACCAGTCCTCACCCCAACACTACTGCTTCGGCTGCCCAAGTGCTGAAATCATTTATAGATGTGTATCACCATGTCTGGCTAAGAATCTCCTTCTCAGATTTAAGATTATAGCTACCCATCATTTCTAGAGCTACATAGTCTGGTAGAGATATAATGTAAACCCCATTGTCATTTAAAACGTCTAGAAGCCGCATGATACCTTAACATCCATAAATTCTAAGTGTGGATGGAGTTTGGCAGTTGTGCAGAGAAAAGCTAAGATTCCCAGGGGCAGCAGTAGCTTTTGGCTTTGATAAAAAATATCAAGCTCATGTTACAAAGGTGAAAGTTTTCGGACTTCCTAAAGATAGCACCAAGAGAGGAGACTGATGGCTTGGCCTTAATACATCAATTACGGGAGTTCGTGACCTGGGGTAGATTACTGGGGTCCAGGATAGACCTTTTCATGTAATCTTTTATTAGTTGATAGCGCCTGCTGGGAGATAAGCTTAGGGAAGGAGTCAGAGGCTCAGTCTGAACTCCTTGAGGAAGAAGTACCTTGGTCATCTAGTGATGTCTGTCCTGGGTACCACCGGGATGATTGAACTGAATGTTCTAACTTGTTCTAAGACACAGTTTTCTTCTTATTCAAAGGGAGATAAAAATAACAGCGCTGTCAGACTAACTGGGACACTGTGAAACTCAAATGGAGAAGGCTGAGAAAATACTTTTAAAAATCTAACAACATGCTGGGCATCGGTGGCACATGCCTTTAATCCCAGCATTGAGGAGGCAGAGGCAGGTGGATCTTCGAGTCTGAGGCCAGCCTGGTCTACAGAGTGAGTTCCAGGGCAGCCAAGGCTACACAGAGAGACCCTGACTCAAAAAACAATAAAACAAAACAAATCTAACAACATACTAAGGCATACTTTTTTTTTGTTGATTTATGAGTAGATGAATCAATGAATATGTGCATGTGTACCTAATTGAATATATGTATTTTCCATTTAAATTTAAACATGTTCTAGCAAGCGTTAGTTTTAAACTTAACATAGTCTAGAGTCATATGAGAGAGGCTTCAGTTGAAGGATGCATGCCTATGAGGGATTGTCTTGACTGATACTTGATATATAAGGGCACAACCCACTTTGGGTGGCATCCTCCTCTCTGGGCAAGTGATAATGGACTTTACAAAAAAGCCAGCTAAGTGCTGGCGGTGGTAGCCCACACCTGTACTCCCAGCATTCAAGAGGCAGAGGCCAGAGGTGGAGCTTGAGGCCAGCCTGGTCTACAGAGTGCGTTCCAGGACAGCCAGGGCTACACAGAGAAACCCTGTCTCAAAAAACCCAAACCAATTTTCTTTTAAATTTGGTTTTGTTTTGGGGAGGGGGAAGTTGCAAGGACAGAGAGTGGGTTCGAGAGGGCAGGGAGATAAGTGGGATCAGAAAGTATGATGTAAAATCAACAAAAAAATCACTAAAAGTTAAAAAATAAAAGCTAGCTAAGCATGAGCCTTGGAGACAACCTGTAGACAGCTCTCCTCTATAGCTTCTGCTTCAAGTTTCCTGTCTTAAATTCCTGCCCAAACTTCCCTCAATGATGGACTATGACCTGGAAGTGTAAACATCCTTTTCTTCCCTAAGCTGCATTTGGTCAGGGTATTTTTATCACAGTAACATAAAAGAAGCCAGAGCAAAACTTAAATGTATTTGTTTATATTTTCATGCGCTTGTGTAGGCGTGTTTCTGTGCATACATGAATACATGCGTGTATGGAAGCCTGACAACCACATCCTTTAAGGTAGGGTCTCTCTTTTGACCAAGAACTGACCAATTAGGTTAAGCTGGCTTCAGCAATTCTCCTGTCTCTACTTCCTTACAGTACTGGGATTACGAGTACATACTACCAACACCAGGCATCTTTGTGTGTGTTCTGGGGACTGAAATCAAGTCCTTGTGATTAAAAGGCAAAGATATTATCAATGGCGCTATCCCCTAGCTTGTTTGTTTGTTTATTTTACTAATTAACTATTGTCCGAGTCCCACTGTGTGAATCAGAATGACCTGGAACATGTGACCTCAGGACCTCGTGCTTACAAGTCAAGCACCCTTCTGACCTATCTACTTCCCAAGCTCCTCTGGCCCTCCCCATCTTCAATAGATCTCTAGTGGTCTCACCAGATGTACTTCCTGTCTCTACCTGGGTGTCTTTCTCTGCCTCTCCCTTCTCTGCAAAAGCTCAGCCCACCGCAGAGAATCTGTCATTATCGATTCAGGAAAAGGCTTTGATTCTGCACACCAGAAGCTGTTCCTCATGAAACTATGACAACTTGGTATTAGCTGCAAATCAATGAACTTTTTAAATGCAGTCAAAGCAACAAACTGGCCCCGCTGGTAAACCCCGATAAGCCCACCCCAGAACAGCCAAACCTTTATCTTAACAGCCATGTGATCTTCTCCGCTTCGACAGCCCCTTAGCTGCATTGATAAGGATTATACCTCTTATAAGGAGCTCTTGCCCTCTCTGGAAACATTTCTAAAGTGGATGCGGGAAAGAAAAGGGAGTCTCTTTGAAGGAGAGGCTGGGAGAGACAGGTCAGCATTCTCAAAGAAACCCATTCTCAGCCTTCCTCCTTTTCAGACCAGCTGCACTTCAGGGACAGAGCAGAAAATGGGAATGTGTCAAGGAAGGAGTTTAAGCTGTGATGGAGTACTCTTAGCGTGATTCCCTGGCGAGTGCATTCAGATCTTCATTCTGTGGAGCCAGCCTCCTTCCCTTTGCTGAGGAGGAGGAGGAGGAGGAGGAGGAGGAGGAGGAGGAGGAGGAGGAGGAGGAGGAGGAGGAAGGCCTCTTTTTGTTTCTCTTGCTTAGCATTTAAAAAAATCTCTCTCCTGTGTGTGTGTGTGCGCTCACGCGCGTACATGCATGCATGTGTGTGAGTGTGTGTGCATGCGTGTATGTGAGTGTGTGAGAGTGTGTGCATGCATGTATGTGCCTGTGTATGTGTGTGATGTGTGCGGCAAAGGATGATGTCATGTGTCAGTACTCAGTTTCCATCATGTCGGGGCAGCAGTGTCTTTGGTTCCTTGTTCTACAGCCTAGGCTGCCAGCCCCAGGGATTCTCCCACCTCTGCCCCCACCTCACTGTAGAAGTGCCCTGTTTAGATATGTGCTTCTGCTTCCCATTTTGGTATGACTTGTGTGGTTCCAATCTCAGGAATAAAGACTCCCATGCTTGTGTTGACAATGTTTTATCTACTGAGGCATCTCGATACCTCTCTTTCATACTCTTAAAATAATTACATGTATTTATTCATATGTGTGCATGCAAGCGCACACACACATACACGCACACACACACGACAGGGGACAATTTACAGGAGTTGGTTCTCTCCTTCCACCATGTAGGTCCTGGGGATTGAACTCAGGTAGACAGTAAGCATCTTTACCTGCTGAGCTATCCCATCTGCCCATGCTTAGCTTAGTCTTTCATCGATAAAAGTATATAAGTGGATCACTTAGATATCTGGAGTTGGCTTACATTGTTATACCCCTTTATTTACATAGGTCATTTTCATCTGGCTGTAGATGAGTTTGGTATAATTTGTCATAGCAAGGAGGACCAGCTGTTCTGACAACATTCTTTGAATCCAAGGACACCCTTGGACTGATACTGACCATCTTACACATGCTCAACTAGCAGAAGAGATGTCTCCCTGGACCCTCCTTACATCCCCCTCCTCCTCCTCACCATCATTTTGGAGACAGGGTCTTATTTAACCCTGGCTATCGTAGGATGACATTGAACTTCATGATCCTCCTGCTTATGCTTCCTTAGTCCTGGGATTAGAGGCAAGCTTGGCCAGATCTGGTTTATGTAGTCCTGGGGATGGAACACGGGACCCTGTGTGTGTTAAGCAAACACTGCCAGCTGAGCTACAATCCCAATCTCCTTGGTATCTGCTTGCTAAAGTTGATCCTTTGCTTCTTCGGAGGACCAGAACTTTTTCTTCCGATGACCCCTGCTCCCCTGCCCCTTGTCTCTTCCCTTCTCCCTCTGTCCTCCTTATCCTGGATTGCACTGTGTCCCAGTTCACATCTTCTCCCCTTTCACCTGGGCTGTTGGCTGTGGTAACCAGGCAACAGCCCAGGTGAAACTGGAGAACCCCTGGCTCAGCTGACTTCCTAGCTTTCACTTTCTGTCTTGGGCTTTCTGGAGTCACAACTCTGGGATGCTTTCAAAACCCCTGCCAACTCAGGCACAAGCCTCTTGAAAGAGAGATGTGCCTTGGCATCTGAGGGTGCAAACTTGGTCCATATGGAAAGGGGATAAATATTATTCATGAGTCTTCTTTTTAGTCAGATTTCCTGTGGCAACTCCTTGTCTTCCTCCCTCTCCTCCTCCTCCCCCTCTTCCTTTTCTTCCTCTTCTGTTCCCCTTTCGTAACCTCGAAGTAAGTCCTGGTTCTTCCGTCTCCACCTACTGAGGCTGGGATCACAGGCACGCAGTGCGGCAATGGACAGCTCACACCTAGCTCTTTATTATGTTGACAGCTTTAACTTCTTTGCTTAAATTCTCTCAGTTTTTCCAGCCTCCCTGGCATTAGTGGGTGGAGAAGGGGAGGTGTTGAACACACACATTAAATCTTGCTTTTGTCATTTATGAATGCATTTATTTTAAATGCTTGAAAGCAAGTTATGTACACACAATATTTGATGTCATGCTTTTTTTATTCTTAATATTGTATAACATGCATTTTCCATTCCATTAAAAATTTTTCGCCATGAACATTAAAAATAATCAGCTTAACAGCCTATCTACCTCTTTCTCTCTCTGTGTGTGAGTGGTGTGTGGTGTGTGGTGTGTGTGGTATATGCCATATGTGTGCGTACATGTACCTATATGTATACCTGAGGGGACCAGAGGAGCATATCTGATGTTCTTCTCTGTCACTTTCCTGTTTATCACTGAACCTGGAGCCAGGCTTGATCCTTCTAAGTGCCCCTGTAGTGCTAGGATTCTAGGTGTGCATGTAACTATTGCACCTGGCTCTTTACATGGGTGCTGGGGATCTGAAACTCTGTTTCTCATGCTTGTACAGGCATGCTCCAACCCACTGAGCTGTGTCACCAACCCTTCCCTTGCTAGTTTAATGACAGGCTCTTCATGTGGGCCCCCTGCTGATCTCCAGTATGTGGCTGAAAAGCCCCTTCTGAAGCCTCTTTGGAGGAACACAGATATCCTCCTGATAAACCTACAGGGTGAGCTAGCTAAAAAAAAGTTCTCACCCTTAAAAGACAGTGTGTTATGTTGATGGATGGAGCACCATAGTGTTGTCCACTTGAACATTGACAGATTCCCACCCAAATCAATCATTTCCTTTGGCATAGTTGGATTTGAGCTGCTCTGTTTGACAGTGATTAGCCAACAGTTGAACAGGGGCTTAAGATATTTCATGTTGTAAAGCTTCTCCTACAGTGAACTCATCCATCTTTCTATTAATGCTTGTGGGAGGGCAGTCATTTCATGCATCTAAAACAGAAATTAAGGGGTAGGAATGTAGCATGGTTGGTAGAGTGCTCACCTAGCATGCACAAAGCCCTAGGTTCAATCCCCATCATGACATAAACTAGATATAGTGGTACACATCTGTAATCACAGTACTTGGGAAGTAGAGGCAGGAAGATCAGAAGTTCAAATTCATCCTCAGCTACATAATGACTCTGAAGCCGCCTGGGCTATAGGAGGTCCTACCTTAAACAAACAAACAAACAAACAAATAAATAAATAAATAAATAAATAAATCAGAATTAATTTGCCTCACATGTAAAAGTCAAGATTGTGGTAGGTCTCAGAGAGCCCTGCTTCATTCTGTTAAAAATGGAATTTTTATCTTGCTTAAGATCCTTCCTAGCCACTGTGGTTCTGCAGAGGTGTAAGGATTCAGGCTTTAGGTGATGTAATCATCTGTGCTCTTGCTGAGGTAGAGAGCGAGATGGTCCTTGGCACAGAATCAAAGGCTGGTGGCAGAAGTGTTAAGTCATATAAAGTCTTGTTAGCAAGGCTGCTGAGGGAAATGCATCACACCCAACAAGTCGGAGTGTGAGGTTGTACTTGTGCGTAAATGGCACTTGAAGCAGCATTGCTCTTTAGAGCAGATGCTTGCATGAGAGTATCAGGGCCCTGGCTCTATGTGAAGCAGGATGATGGAGAATTCTGAGACCAAATACAGTATGTTAATGAGTCTGTAATCTTTGAGGGAGGACAAGAAATTCTTTATTTATAGCAATTCAATGTATTATGATTATTGACACATATGTGTAGAAAGTAATGTATTTCACTGTAATATCAACGTGCATATTATATATAATACATACCCCTCATAATCTCTGTTCTTTTCAGTAATCTTTCTGTTTGTCTGTTTGTTTTTCAAGACAGAGTTTATCTAGATAACAGCCTTGGCTGTCCTGGAAATAGCTCTGTAGACCAGGCTGGCTTCGAACTCACAGAGATCTACCTGCCTCTGCCTCCCAAGTGCTGAGATTAAAAGTGGGTACTATGGTCACCTGTCCTACCCAGTAATCTTTTGTGGTGGGGTATAGAGTCTGACAGTGGCCTGGAGCTTAAGATCTTCCTGCCTCTGCCTGCTGAGTGTTGGGACTGTAAGTATGCATAACCATAACTAACTATCAAGTTCCTTTCTGCTCATGAGACAGAGTCTTATTTGCCTCAAATTCTCTATGTATCATAGGATAACCATGAACTTCTGGCCCTCCCGTCTCTACCTCCCTAGTGCTGAGATTGCATATGTGTGCCACCACACCCATGCCACATGTTGCTGGCAGTATAAGCCTGAGCTTTTTGCATCCTAGGGAACACTCTCCCAACTGAGTTATGCTCCCTGATGAAGATGGAATAAGCTTCCCTCTATGTTCTCCCTAAGGTGACTATGGTTTGAAAAATTGCTTTGTGTAGCATTTTAGTAAAGGTTGGATTTTGTCTTACAGATAATGACATGTGTTATAAGGCATTTCCTATACCTTAGAGGATTTGGGAGAAATCTTTGAAACCTAGAGGGATTGCCTTTGCACTATAAAAACTCACTAGCCCAACTGTCCCAGTTGTCAATAGTCATTATTCTATAATTCCTCACAGAAGTCATGTGACAGGCTGATCTGCTGCTAAACTCATGATGCCAAGTCTATTTCAATTAAAAGTCAGATGTGGGGGACAGGGATGGCTCGGTGGGTAAAAGCACTTGCTAACACGCCTGGTGATCCTTGGGACCCACGTGGTAGAAGGAGAGAACTGATGACTTCAAGTTGTCCTTGGACTTCCATAGGTGTATTCTTGGCATGCGCATCATCACCACACTCCACCCCTCCCCCACACCCCTCTGACAAATGAATAACCATTAATTTAAAAATCCAATATTTACCAAAGGAAATTTTCACCAGGATCTTTGATTTGGGAAATTTCATTGTAGCTTTCTGTGTGTTCATTTATGAACATTTATGAACATCATTTATGATGCTATCTGCATATATGTCCTTGGTATTCAAATGAAAAGGCCAGGTGAACTTTTTCGCTGCTTGGATGGGTTGATGAAGAAGGGTATGTTGTATCTGCCACTAATGGAATGATTGAGAAATTCCTTTCTTTAGATCATTTTTAACTCTTTGAGCCCCAGAAATTTATGAAAATTTAAAATCTAGACTACATTTTAAAGGTAGAGTGTTAACATCATACCCATAAACTATCCCCAGTTTATATATGCTAAGCAGTACTCCCCTGACTGAGCCTCATCTACAGCCCATAGCATAGGTAGCTTGTTTTATTGGTAAATTTTAATGGAGGCATGGGTCATGCATGAGCTTGGGGCAGGAGGTAGAAGACTCCAGGAATAGGCTGTAATTTTTTAAAAATAGGGTCTATTTGCTTTCCTGAATGTATCATGGCATTAAATACATGATGGAAGCAGCCAAGATTTCAACACTAATGACATAATGTTGCCGTTAAAATGAAGCAAAGGATATTCAACTGCCATCTTGGTCAGCCATGTTGATTCCTGTTGGTTTGGGTGGTATTTACTCTTTGTATGATAATATGATGTTTTGTGTCTTAATGGAATCAACTATTGCCTTTCTTTTCTTCCTTTCTTTGCTTTAAGGCGAAGAGGTGGATAAGGTTTCATGGAACCAGGTTGGCTGCATACTTTCTAAGTAGACACATGTCTTGGATACGTTTCTATTGCTGTGTTAAGTACTGTGACCAAGGCAACTTATGGAAGAAAGGTTTTGCTTGGGATTTATGGTTTCAGAGGGTTGGAATCCATGAGCATCATGGTGGGGAGTGTGACAATAGGTTGGTGGTCATGTTATTGAAGCAATAGTGGAAAGCTCACATCTTGAGACAAACTACCAGGCAGATAGAGAGACTAGGAATGTTGAGAGTCTTTTGAAACATAGATGCTCACCTCTAGTACTTCCTTCAACAAAGCCACACCTCCTAATCCTTCACAAACAGTTCCACTAACTGGAGATAAAGTATTTGTATATATGAGCCTATGCAACCATTCTCATTAAAACCACCGCACCAAGGATGACCTTGAAGTCCTGATCCTCCTGCCTACACATCCTGAGTACTGGATTGGTAAACCTTCATCACCATACCTGGCTTGTAATACACTTTTGCTTATTTACTTCTTAAAGGTATCCAGAATAAGGAGTTTTCAGGATTGGAAGATGAAGCTCTCTCATTGCCTTTCAAGAAACATATGCCCTAAAGGAAATGATAGATCTGGCTAACTATGATTATGTTTAGAACACTAGTTAGCTAACCTTCAGGAAATTAGAAATAGTTCAATAAATTCCCCAGAAGACTACAATGTGATTCCAAAAGTTCAAGTCAATAAATGCATACAAAAGGCTGGCGTAGTGAGATTCAGACATTTTTAAAAGAGGCATTGAGGTATAGCTTCAGGGTCTCAGGACCCTGAATGGGACATGGCCAAGCTGCATTGAGGACCTGGGGCACACTGCCTTTCCTTCCTGTTTTGTTCCTGTGTTCTTGGGGAACACTATCCAGCGGGGGACATTTCCATTCTCCAAAAATTGTCTTAAGGTTCAATTTGTATCAGTGAGTATTTATATAACTCCTTAATAAATCTTTTATATAAGATATTACAAATAAGTAATTGTACAATATCTGGCACCTAATGTAATTCTACAATAGGCTGGAGCGATAGTTCAGTGGTTAGGAGTACCTACTGTTCTTAAAAAGAACTCTAGTTGGTCCCCATCAGGGTGTTCACTGTAACTCCAGCTCTAGGGGCCCAAACACCCTCTACTGGCCTCTGCAGGCCCTGAATTCATATGTACTCACACATACACTCATGCACACACATACAATTAAAAATAAGTGTAAACCGGACCAAATTGGTATTTTTATTATCTTTTATTTTGGGTCTGTGTGTGTGAGAGAGAAACAGAGAGAGACAGACAGAGAGACAGACAGACAGACAGACAGACAGACAGACAGACACAGGGACAGAGTGACAGCACACCCACGGAGATCAGAAGACAATTTTGGGAATCAATTTTCTTCTCTCACCATGTGGGTTCTGGGGACTGAACTCAGGTGATCGAATGTAGCTGCAAGTCCTTTCCCTTGGTGGCATCTCACGAGTCTTAAATAAGCATAGTTTTAAAGAATGTACTCTAGTTTCATTTCTCTTGCTGTGATAAAATACTCCACCAAAGAGCAACTTAGGAGAGAAAGTTTATTTTTAGCTCCCAATGCCAGGGGACAGTCCATGATTTGGGGGAACTGACAGCAGTGGATCCTTGAAGCAGCCGGTCACATCCCCAATCAAGGGCAGACAGAAATTAAAGTGTCCTGTCCACTTGCTTGCTTGTGTTGGCTTCTTACAGTCCAAGGTTTCTTTCCTAGAGAGGTGCTGCCCACAGTGGGCTGGGTCCTCCCACATTATTGGAGCTAATGAAGGCAACCCCCTCACACACATTCCCACAGGTCAACTTAATGTAAACAATGCCTCATTGAAGCTCTCTTCTTAGGCTTAGGTTATGCCACAATTAAAGCTAACCATGACAAATACCCCAAGTGTTCTAGCGGTCTCCCAAGCCCCGGCCTTTATCCTGTGATTTATATTCTGAGGCCTTATGTGAAGATATTATTTTAAAAGATCTTTGTGTATGCGTGTGAGAGTGTGTGTGGGTGAACAGTGTGTATGAGTTTGGGTGCAAGAGAGAGCCTGTGGAAGGCAGAGGATAACTTCAGGTATCTTTCTGCTCAAGGATGCTTAAGGAATCAGTTTTGGGGTTTTTTTGTTTGTTTGTTTGTTTTTGTTTTGAGACAGGGTCACTTACTAGAGCCTAGAGTTGTCTGAGTTGTCCAGTCTGAATGGCCAGTGATCCCCAGGGAACTTCCTGTGCTCATCTCTCCCATGCTGGGATTACAAGTACACTGTGTCATACTAGGCTTTTAAAACATGAGTTCTGAAGGTCAAATTCAGATTTCCCCATGCTTGCAAGGTAAGCAGTTTGCTGACTGAATTATTTCTCCAGTTCTTGACTTAGAAGATTTTTAAGAACATTTTGTCATCTGAGTCACCCCAGACCTGAGGCACAGGAGCCATTGTAGAATAGGAGGCAGGAAGATTGTAAGAGCCAGAGCTTGGAGAACCAAAGAGAACCCAAGTGCTCTGGAAATTACAGGATAGCTGATGGCTGCACTCACGGACCTCATTAAAGCTGTGGTTGCCTGCAGAGGACCTGGGCAAGATTAAGCCAGTGAATATTCTAGAAGAAGGTGGGAAGAAGTTTCATTAGACTGTACTCCACTGAGGAGTTATGGACAGTTGATGGCTTCCGGGAGTGAAGAGTCAGCTTGTTTCAAGTGGATGGATGGACAATACCCAGGAACAGCACAAGTTGGAATTGCTTATTTAAAAACAAGAGAGGGCACATCTGGGGCAGCAGGAAGGTGGAGTGGGTCTAGACAGAGTTAGGGGGTAGGGCGTGGAGTTGGGGTGACAATGATTAAAATACACTGTATGAACTCAGATAATTAATAAAATATTTTTCTAAAAGAGCAACATTTGGCTTTTTGGACAGATGGCTCCGCAGTTAAGAGTGCATACCGCTTTTGCAGAAGACTTGAGTTTTTCCCAGGGCTCATTCCCAAGGACAGGTATTTCACAACCAGCTCTAAGGGATCTGAGACTCTCACCTGCTCTCACATGCACATATTCCCCCCTCTACATAAATATATGAAAAAAGGTAATTCTTTTTTTTTTTCTAAAGAACATATTCTTCTTTTTGAGTCAATGGGAAAATGAGGCTTTGTAGTGATTCTTCATCAAATAAATCAGTTTATTGAATTGTAAATCCTTTTATTTCCACGTTATCGCTGCTCCCGGCATGGATTTAACCATCAGTGGGTTACAGAAGTTGGCTCTTAAGGTTCTGCTCTTTGTTAGAAAGGGAACTGCAGGAAACAAGCTTCCCCACTGTATAATTTCTGTGGCTTGTATTAATGTAGACAGTACAGACACCATAAAGAAGAAAAATCACCAGTGGAAGATAAAGCTAAAATACTAGTTATGTTACAATCACATTCTAGTGCTGCGAAGAATTACAGGAAGCCAATAAAGCAACACTAACCAAAGATATTTGGCAGAAACCAAAAATGAAAGGGAGCCATTATGCTGTCTGCCGCAAGGGCACGCCTCCCTGTTCCCAGGGTGGTAAACTACCTGGGAATTCACTTCTTTCTTATTCCAATCACAAAGTCAATTCTAGTGTTCCTCTCTCTTTCCTTTCCTCCCTCCCACCCTCCCTCCCTTCCTCTCTTCCTCCTCCTCCTCCTCCACCACCTCCTCCTCCTCTTCTTCCTCCTCCTCGGTCCCCGGTCCCCTCTTCTTCCTTGTTTTGCATTATCTTTTTGTTTTTGAGACAGCGTTTCTCTGGCTGTCCTGGAACTTGTTCTGTAGATCAAGTTGGCCTTGAACTCAGAGATCTACCTGCCTCTGCCTCCCGAGCGCTGGGATTAATGGCAGGTGCCACCACCACCTGGCTCCTCCTTCTTTTCTAAGGAGGTAAGAAGAAAATTCCATGTCTCCACAAGTCATGTTTCATTGAATGTGCCTCCAATCTCTGGGAACTCATAACTCACCAGAACCATAATATTGTTTGTTCTCAAATTAGTTTTTTTTTGGGGGGGGGGAGGAGGAGTTCCCCCTTTAAATTTACTCTTGGTCAATGGATTGGAACTGGATTGATTCTGAGCCCCAACTTTGGCCAGATATGTCCAGTCTTTCCTTACTAGGATCTTGTGCTATAGAGGCAGTTGGAACGAGTGAGCTTTTGCCTTTCTTATCAGTAAAGAAGTCCAAAGAAATCATATCTTCTGGAATTTTAGATATGAGCTGATGCTCTCCTGTGTGTGTGTGAGAGAGAGTGTGAGAGTGTTTGAGTGTGTGAGTGTGAGTGAGTGTGTGTGTGTGTGTGGGGGGGACCAGTAAATGCTTGGCACACCTAGACATCCCAAACCCTCACTGGGAGGAGATTCCAGGCAGGCGCACTACCTCTGAGTCACTCCAATCCTTCACCAAGGAGATTCTAGACTGGGGGCCTACTACTGACCCAGACTTCTCACTGGAGTGTTCTGGGCAAGCCCTCTGCCACCAAGTCATGTTCCCAGTCACTCACTGGGAGACTCTAGGCAGATGTTCAATCCCTGAGTGTTGTCTCCAGTTCTTTGACTTACCTGGGGACATAGATTATTTGAGGTGATGGCTGATTTGCCCAGGTGTACTGTACGTTTCTATGTTAATAGATCTTTTACCTTCAAAAGAATGTTGCCTTGAACAGCTTTCTCCAGCCCAGAAAGCAATCATGTCTTTAAAAGGATAAGAATTTTAAAAGTTAGATAAAAATCTACTCAATAGATTACCACAGCAGCATCCAGGGAGCCATATGAAGTGTGCGCTGTTGTTTCTTGATTAAAGCAATGGTGGGGTCATGATTATTCTCTCTCTTAAGTAACATTTGTATTTTTATTTTTAATTGGCAGGTAATAATTGTAGAGTATTTATGAGGCACAGTCAGGGTTATTTTCTAGATGTAATGACAGCCAAAGAAAAACGATGTGTCCCTGGAACGTACGTAAGCCCTGTAGAGCAGACAGAATGAACCTGCCATAGCTTTAATCCAGTTACATTTTGACTGCTCAGCTCATTAGCAGAGCAGCTCGCATTCAATAACTGAGCTGCATTTTGTGCTTTGTTTGGAAGGCGGTGTTCTCACCCGCTGCTCGTGGGAATATAAATCAGAACATGCTTAATTTCTGGAGGACATTTTGGCAGTATTCATTGAAAGCCTTAAAAAAAAATAAGCACGTAATTTACTTGTAGGAATTGATTCAGGGAAGATAATCATGATTTGCGTAAATATGTTTGTTCAAGATGCATTGTTTGTAGTAGTAAAAAAAAAGTTTGAACCTGCCTTTTAAACATTTGTGTGTGTGTATGTGTGTGCGCTTGTGTGCGTGTGTGCGCGCCCATATGCTGGGGGGTGGGGAGGTGGGGCATGTCATGAAAGCCAGAGAACAATTTGTGGGAGTCAGTTCTCTCCTACCACATGGGTTCTGGGGTTCAAACTCAGGTCATCAGGTTGGTGGCAAGCATCTTTACCCACTTGAGCAATCTCACCCACTCCAGAAACTGCTTTACTGTCTCAGAGCTGGAGAGTGAATACATTCTAATGCAAGGCAAAGAGTAGCATGTTATGTGTGGGGGTTATGAAACAGCTATCAGAAAACATAGTGGAGACGTCATCTGCAAGATCAGGGCTGAGAGATGCCTTAGTGGATAAAGTGTTTGCTGTGCCAGCTTGAGGGTCTGAGTTAGAATCCCCAAAAACCACGTGAAGCCGGGAAGGATAGTATGCCTTGCCATTCCAATATTCTAAAGTGAGATGGCAGAGGCAGAAGAATGCCCGGAAGCTCACAGGCCAGCTAGCCTTTCATACTCACAGAGAACAAGCGGTTCTATCTCAACCAGGTAGATGGTAAGGGAGGATGGACAGGGAGGTTTCCCCTGACGTCCACGTGTACTGCATGAAATCGCCATATACCCACACATGTGAATATGTGCATCCACATGCCATCCACATATCACACACACAGAGAACCAGGAGAAAAAGCCCTTTTTAGTCAAGGTGGAAAGAAAGATGGACAACTGAGGCTTTCTTCTGAACATCATATGTGTGCTGCGGTGCATGCTCCTCCATTCACACATACACACACACACACACACACACACACACACACACACACACACACACACAGGCATGCACCTTGAACATACACAACTCACACGCACTAAAAGATTTCCAAAGGCAAGGGCAGAATGACATAACTTTTAAAAAGAAATCTTAAAAATGTATGCATTTAGATAAAAAACTAGGAATTAATATATCAGACTCAAATGAGGTCGTGTCTCGTGGAGGTATTGTAAGTGACTATTTTTTTTCTTTTCACTTGTGTATATTTTCCAAGACAGATCTAATAAATATGTATTACTTTTGTAACGAGATAAAAATATGGCTCGAGAAAGCCCCTTAATGAAATTCATGTATTATAATTATCCTGATGTGAAATATTATTCTTCCCTCCATCTTTAGGCAAGGAGTGGGCTGAGCCCCGCGAGGCCCGTTCCCTCTCTGCCCGGTCTTTGTTTCCTTTTCCTGGCCTCACCAGCTCCAGAGTCCTTGGCTGTTTGGGGCTCTTTGGAGCCTGGTGTCTTTTATCTTTTTCTTTGATCCCATGGGGATCATGTAAGTTGTCTTTGTGAAGAAGGAGCTTTTGGGGAGGCTCAGGAGCATCGCTCTATATCCAGTTCCTATCCCAAAACTGCACTTTCCTTTTTGCCTTATTGTCTTGAGGTTTTGTGGGAAGTAGGGAGTATATCTTTAATGATCTGCAAATCCCCTTTGAGTACGACAGTCATTGAACTGTGTGCAAAGAGACATTTCAGGCCAAAGGAAGTTGGGCTCGAGTTCAGGTTTCTCTCTCTCTCTGGTGTGTGTGTGTATGTGTGTGTGTGTGTGTGTGTGTGTGTGTGTGCATGCGCGCGCGTGCGTGCGCACACACAATATCCTCAACCTTTAAAGTTCAGGGTCTTTATTTGTAGATATGTGAGCATGAGTGCAGGTGCCTACAGATGCTAGAAAAGGGGCATCATACCCCCTGTAGCTGGAATTACAGGTGGTTGGTCATCATTTGGTGCTGAGAACCAGTCTTGGGTCCTCTGCAAGATCAGTGTGTGCCTTTTAATTGCTGTGTCCACCTCTCTAGTCCCTACCTATTTGTCTGTTTGAAACATTGTGTCTCCCTGAACCTGGAGCTAGAGGAGAAGGCTAGGCTGCAGTTCGGTACCTTTTCTCAGAACAACATAGTTGTCCTCTGCATCTGCTGGCTTCTCTGGTGTCTCTGCTCTGCTCTTCCTGTTCCCAGAGTTTTCTTAGTCTGATAGCCCCGTTCATACTTCCTGTCTGCCTTCAGCCAAACAGTGTTTTTATTAAACCAGTAGGTGGGACAATTATTTACAATGGAACAGAACACAGTCCTACTACTGTGCTGGCAAGTGATGAATGACTGTACCTAAAAACATTTCTACAGTTATTCAAGAAAGTTGGTATGGTACTGAATTATAAGACAGGGGCCTGGGGACATAGCTTAATAAGAGAGCTGTTGCCTAGTGTGCACAAAGTTTGATCTTCAATGCCAGAAAATAAAATGAAACTAAGTGAACAGAGATGACTGTGGCTATATTATTATCAATAAGAGTGAAATTGTATTGTAGGAATTATTTCTTGCAATTGATTATATAAAGGATTAATGTTTATTAAGGGATTATATAAACACTCACTGATATAAATTGAACCTTAAGGCAATTTTTGCAGAATTGACTGTCCCACAAGGTGATGGTGCCAATCCTCTCACCAAGAACACAGGAGCACACAGGGAGGAAGGGCAGTGTGTTACCAGGTCCTCCATGGGAGCTGGCCATGCTCCATTTGGGGTCCTGAGACTCCCAAGGCTATGCCTCTAGGTCTCCCTCAATAACACCTGAATCCCACCACAAAATTGTTTTTTTATAAAGGCTACCACTTCTATTTATTTACTTTTTATTATTATACTTACTTATTTTATTTGTGTGTGTGTGTGTGTGTGTGTGTGTGTGTGTGTGTGTGTGTGTGTGTGTGTACTCACTCACAGGCATGTTCTCACAAGCCACTACATACATGTTAAGTCTGAGGACAATTTGTGGGAGCCAGTTTTCTCCTCCTACCACGAAGATCCAGGGTCACTGAAGCATCTCTTTAGTCTGGTAATGAATGAAATTTATTTGAAGACTCACAAAGTGCTGGGTATTGGCTGTCATTTATCTCTGACATGGTCATGCTGTAGGGTGCAATATCTGGACATGTTCCCTTTCCACTGACATACATTCAGTACACAAAATAATGCATTTAATGTGCCACTTTCATACATGGTGTCATGTATTTTGGTCTATTAGCATTTGACACAGGGACCCACTGATGTCTTCTGTCCCCTCCTACTGAACCCATT
The DNA here is from genome assembly GCA_033318265.1 of Phyllotis vaccarum. Taxonomy (NCBI): domain Eukaryota; kingdom Metazoa; phylum Chordata; class Mammalia; order Rodentia; family Cricetidae; genus Phyllotis; species Phyllotis vaccarum. Next base: position 40,372,494 of record JARWLC010000017.1, on the reverse strand, counting down.
CATCTTCTCCTACTTCCGTGTCAGTATTTAATTTTCCCATACCACTTTTCTCTTATTTCTATTATAGAATTATACTTTTATTATGAAATAGCTATTTTAGCTTTTTCTGTCTTCCCTCCCTATAGACAGCGCCTAGGGACCAGGTCCTACTCTTTATGCGTTGTTATTTCTCAAGAGCTTGGCTTGCATGGAGTGCTCATTAAATGTTTGTGGCTTTCTGAATTGGATACATTATAGTTAATACTCAGATTAACCAGCTAATTAAATTGAACAAGTATTTATTGAGCACCAGGTATGTTCTTGTAATTTTAATAGATGCTGGCTGTGGGGAATTCAAAATGAATGTCCTGTTTAACAATATCTGTGAGTTTATTATGTTACTGAGACAATAATTCATGCTTGGTGATGGCATGTGTCTGTCACTAGGACTTTGGGGACCTGAGATAAGAGGAAATTAGTAATTTGACATTCTCTTTTTTTCCCCTCTGTGTTGTGCGTGTGTGTATGTGCATGTGTGTTTATGTGTGTATGTGTACACATATGTATGTATGTGTGTATGTGTGTGTAGTGTATATATGTCCATGCATATTTGTATGCGTGTAAATGCTCATGCACATGTGTACATATGGAGGCCTGAGGTTGGTTTGGCAATCACCCATCACTCTTCTACCTTATTCCCTGACTCAGTGTTTCTCAATCATACCCAAGCTCATAGATATGCTTAGTCTCAATAGCTGACTTGCTCTAGAAATTCTCTTTCTTTGCTATCACAAGCTGGAATTACAGACCCGTTGCTTTGCCCACCCAGCAATTAGTGGGTTCTACGGACTCAAACTCCAGACAGACCTTCTTTCCAGGCCTAGTTTTGCATTTTGTAGGGGGTGTGTGGCAGGGGGCAGGGAGGAGTCAATCATCTAGAGTTTGGATTAGTATTGTATTATCTACTTTTCCTCATTGCTTTGGCAAAAGCAACTTAATGAAGAGGGGTTTACTCTGACTCACAGTTTCAGGGTCTAGTCTGTCATGGTGAGAAGGCATGGCAACAGGAACATGCAGCAGTTGGTCACATGGCATCCACAATCAGGGGACAGAGAAAGACACAGGTGGTCACTTTCTCCTTTTTATTCAGTCCAGGACCCCAGCATGTAGAGTAGAGTCATCCACATTCAGCGTGGGTCTTCCCACTTCAATTAGCCCGATCTAGAAACTACCCCCAAGACAAGAAGTTTGTCTCCTAGATGATGCTACCTCTTGTCATGCTGACAACCAATAGTCACCATTATACACGTTAATAAAATAATTATTCCCAACCAAACCTTGTGGTACAGTCCTGGGACCTAGGTACTTGGGAGATGAAGACAAGAAGGTCACAAGTTTAAGGACAATGTAGATACAGTACGACTTTGTCTCAAAATAACCAATAATGGGCTGGCAAGATGGCCCAATAGGAAAAAGCCATTGCAAGTGTGATGACCTGAGACAACTCCCCAAGTTGTCCTTTGCTCTACATATGTACTTTGTTGCACTAGTTTTTTCTCTCTCTCTCCCTTCCCTTTCATACATACCCAACTCAATAACATAAAATTTAAAAAAATAAATGATTAAAAAAGAGGGAGACGGAGTTGTTGCTTAGCGGTAGTTAGCTTGCCTACCTTGGGCTCAGTTGTTTGGTTAGATAATAAGGAGAGAATTACTGTGATTTATTTATCACTGTTTAAAGGACTCTCAGAACCAACATAGCTCCATCATCTCTTCTCAAGCGCAAAAAGTAGAGAGCAAGAGTCTCCAAGGCTTGCTCGCTCTGCTGCATTTATGCTGGCAAAGCCTGTTCGCTCAGACTGCAGCACAGCAAAGAAGGATGTTTGGCTTGAGAACCTGCCACGAAACTTTGAAAACATTTGAAAATTTGCAAGTGACTGAAATGTCTTTGTTCTTCGTATGTCTTGAACTAGACCTGAGTTTAATGAATTGTGGGGACGATGAAGACAGTCTCATAGGGAGGGCTTGCTGTAGTTTATACAGAAAGTCTTAGTGTATGTGTGGTGGTTTGAATAAGAAAACCCCCTTCCCTTAAGCTTATGCATTTGAATGCTTAGCCATCAGGGAATGGCACTATTTAGAATTAGGAGGTGGATGCTCGGCTTTGTAGGAGGAGGTGTGGCCTTGTAGGTGGAAGTGTGTCACTTGGGGTAGGCTCTGAGGGTACAGAAGCTCCAGCCAGGCCCAGTGGCTCTCTCTTCCTGCTGCCTATGGATCCAGATGTAGAATTCCTAGCTACCACGTCAGCATTCATGATGCCATGTGTTCAGCCAAGCTTCTAATGGACTAAACCTCTGAAACTGTAAGCAAGCCCCAATTAGATGCTTTCTTTTATAAGAGTTGCCATGGTCACGATGATTCTTCATAGCAGTAGAAGAATGACAAAGACTGTGTGGTTTCCTAGTTAGTATCAACTGTTGACATGATACAGTTAGAATCATTGGGTGAAAATAAACAAACGTCAGCAGTAGTCTTCATCAGGTCAGTCTGTCTGATTGTCTTCATTGAAGACTGACATGATGGTCCAACTTCATATGGGCAGCATCATCACTAAACAGGTGATTCTGGGCTGTAAGTAAGCTAGTTAAGTATGAGCCAGGGAATAAGCCGGCAAACATCAGTCGTCCATGGTTTCTGCTTCAGTTTCCTGCTTCCACATCTGCCCTGACTTCCCTCAGTAATAGAACACGATCAGCAGGTGTGGGCCAAATGAACCCCTTTCTCCCTGCAATCTTGGTCAGGGTGTTTTCCAACAGAAAACGAACTAGACTGTGTGGTGTATAAACTGTCCCCACAAGCTCTTGTGTTTGAACACAATGGTTTACCATGTTAGGCTTTGGAGGAATTGTGTTTGTTCCCACTCTGGAGTGAGCAGACGTTTGCTCCTGTCTCACACAGTAGCAGCTGTTGCTAAACTTGGTGGATCATAAAACAAAACCAAAGCTATGAAAGGAGGTGGTGAGGGGGTGAGGGGTGAGGAAGGGTTGGTTGGGTGGGGGTGGGGAGGTGGGGGTGAGGTGTGGGAACAACTGTTGAGGAATCCATGAGAATGAGAAGGGGATGAGAGACTGTCAGGGGGATAGAGTGTGATCATATTGAGTTATGTATGTATGAAATTGTCAAAGAATAAATTTAATTTTTAAGATCGTGTGTGTGTGTGTGTGTGTGTGTGTGTGTGTGTGTGTGTGTAGGCATGCATGCACATGCAGCTATGTGCACATTCGAGGGCAAATACCCATGGAGTCTAGAAATGGCCATCAGATCCCCTGAAGCTGGAGTTACAGGTGACTATGAGCTGCCTGGCATGGGTGCTGGGAACTGAATTTGGGTCCTCTACAAGAGCATCACATGCTCATAGTCACTAAACCATTTCTCTGGTCCTAAAGAATCAATTTATTTAAGAAAGGGGTTTTATTGATACCCAAGTGCTATATTATTGAAAACAATTACATTGCCCAATTCCAGCTTTGTGCTGACAAACCCAACTCATTCTGAGCACAGCTCACAAATCAATAAACTAATTATCCAAAGCCTTGTGTCAGGATCTGTATCCACAATTTAATACTATACAACGTAGTCCTATGCTACATTCTTACCCATGTTCTGTCAGCTCAGAGAACACGTAGCTGTTTCTGAGGTGGTAATGTTCAGATGACAGGATCTTGATTCATCTTGATGCAGTGTATGGACAACAAGGTGCAAAGGAATATGTCATCTCAATTTTTTTTGTGCCTCTGTCTTTGTGTGGGTATGTACATGCCTTAGCTACTTTTCTATTGCCAAGACAAGAAAACATCGTGACCAAGGCAACTTATAAAAGAAAACACTTAAATCAAGTTGGAGCCCACAGTTCCAGGACTTAGAGTCCATGGTCATCATGGCAGGATGCAAGACAGCAGGCAGACAGGCTTGGTGGGTGCTGAGGTAAGAGCAGAGAGAGAGAAAGAGAGAGAGCTAACTGGGAATAGCATGGGTGTTTGAAACTTCAAAGCCCACCGCTAGTGACACACCTCTTCAAACAGGACTACATCTCCTAACCTTCCCAAGCAGTTCTGCCAACTAGAGACAAAGCATTCAAATACATGAGTAAGTTTTTTGTTTTCTGTTTGTTTTTGTTTTGGGGGAGTGGGGGCCAATTCTCATTCAAACCGCCACAGTGCATAGGAGTGCAGGTTTTCATGGAAACCAGAAGAGAGTAGCAGGTCCCCTGGAGCTGGAGTTGCACACAGTTGTCAGCCATCCAACATGAGGGCAAGGAACCAAACTCAGACCCTAGCAAGAGCCTTAAGTACTCTTAGGCACTGAGCTCTCTCTCCAGCCCTGGAAAAGACTCCTTGGTGAAGAGAATCCTCTTTTGGTTTCCAATAGGACCTTAGTTCCTTCAAAAGCTCTTGTCTGGAGAACAGTATCCCCCAGCAAAAGCTGGCTCATGATGGTCATCATACCTTTCTCCATCTGCATTGTTTTGGTATGTGTTTGTGTGTATGTGTGTGTGGGGGGGTACGAGGGGGGAGAGGGGCCGGCTCACACGTATGTGCATGTGTGTGGAGGCCAAGGGTCAAATTCAGATGGCCTTTTCCGGGTAACTTGATGTTTTGAGATAGTCTGTCATTGTCTAGATGCTTCCCAAATAGTCAAGGCTGGCCACTCAGGGAGCTCCCTAGCCCTGAGATTACAAGGGCATACTACCAGATGTGACTTTTACTTGAGTTTCTGGGGAAACCTGGGACTTCAAGCATGGTCAGCAAGCCCTTTCTCTGCTGAGCTACATCTCTCTTTCCACAGGCCTGATCTGGAGGCTGATACTTCTCAGAGGACAGCATTCCACAGCAACGACAACCACCTTAAGGAAAGACTTGTTTTATAGGTTTGTTTTATAGACAGACAACCAGGCTGCAGAGTCAAGAAATGGCGTGATGTGTATGGCTGGGATGAAAAGTCTGGGCTCTCCCTTTTTCTTCACACACACTCTCTCTCATCCCGTGACTGCCCCTCTCTTCTCTGTACAGCTTCCTTGCCACACCTTGTTTCCAGGAGTAAGCCCTTTCCTCTCTGATTGAAGCAGGAGTCTCGCTTCCCTACAGTCTTCTCTGTCTGTGGCAAGGATGTTTTAGTAATTATTTTACACCTGGTTTAACCCCACGGGAGTCGTTACTGTAGGGAGGTAACAATAAAACAGGCTCATTGGAATTTCCTGAAGGTAAGGCTCTCCTCTAAACAGCCTCATTGTGCTCAACATAATAGCAGAGGCTGTTCCTTCCATGACCACTTTGATTGGCAGGGAAACCCAGACAGAAAACTGGAGCCAAGAGTTTCTTCTTTTGTCCCAGGGTTTGGGCCATGTTCCAGGCACCATTTCAGTAGAAGAGCTGAAGCTGATAAATAAATGCCCTTGGCAATCACCTTTCCCCAATTTCCGGTCCATTCCTTGGCATTCAATAAATATTTCCACTCTGGGTACAGTTCAGCCTTGCAGTCAGAGACGCAGCGAGACTTTGCTCTCCAGGAACTTTCTATCTAGTAAGAGCTGAAGGTAAGGAATGCAGCAAACAGCTTCAGATGGTTAATTCTGATTGTTAACTTGATTGGATTGAGAGGCATCTAGAGGGGCCCAGCGAGATGGTTCATCTGATTAAGATGCCTGCAGCCAAGTCTGAAGATCTGAGTTCAATCCTTAATCCCTGATCCCTGGGGCCCACCTGGTAGAAAGAGCGATTCCTGCAAGATGTTTTCTGACACTGATATGCACTCAATGATATATGAGCTCAGTCTGTGAAGTCCTTGCCTCACAAGCGTGAGGACCTGAGTGTGATCTTTAGGATCTAAATAAAAAGCAGGGTGTGATGGCATGTGGTATAATTCTTGTGCTGATGGCATGGGGTGGGGGGCAGAGACAGGTGTGCCCCTGGAACTCTCTGGTCAGCTACCCTGGCCTTTGTGGCAAGGGAAAAACCCTGTCTCAAAAAACAAAATGGATGCCCCCCTCCTCTCTCTCTCTCTCTCTCTCTCTCTCTCTCTCTCTCTCTCTCTCTCTCACACACACACATACAGAGGCATGCATGCAGATATACCTATACAAGCACCCTCACCCCCCAACACATATGGAATATGTAGCTAGGGCATTGACTAGGTAGTCTTTCAATGTGTCTGTGAGTTGGTGAGGGTGTTTCCGTAGATGATTAACTGGGAAGGGAAGACATACCCTGAGTGTTGCTGACATTATACCCTGGGCTGGGATCCCAGACTGAATTAGTTCTGTTAAGTTGATTATATTAACTATTGCGAATGAGTAAATACTGGGGGCAATTGGTGCAATTTACTAAGGAAAGTTTTCTCAGAAATGACACTATTGGCATTTTGGGCTGTATTGTTTATTTTTTGGGGGGATGGGTAGATGATGTCCTGTGTACTGCCAAGTGTTTAGCAGAATTCTCTGTCTCTAGACATTATTTGGGACAATAAAAATGTCTTCAGAGTTTCTTGTATCATCACAGTGGGAAGGGGCAAAATAGCCCTCCCCCCATTTAACATCATTGCTTTTGGGTATACTTAGAAAAAAGTATTTCAGAAGTTATGGCGTGAATTGCAGAATGAAAAAATAGAAGAGGTGGAATATTGGTTTTTTTGGTTTTTTTTACTATAGTACCTCAGTGTCTCCATTTTCCTTCTATTGCAGGGCCACACTACAATCGAAGGGAGCTGGGGGGAGGGGGAAAGTTATATTCCATCTTACATTTCCAGGTCACAATTGTAGCTGGAGGTTTTCCTGTGTCTCGTAGCTGCTCGGTCCCAAATAAATACACAGAGACTTATATTAATTACAAACTGTTTGGTCTGTGGCTCAGGCTTCTTTTTAGCCCATTTCTATTCATCTGTATATTATGGCTTACTTGTGTTTCATTACACACAATCTATCCTTGAGGGAAAACAGGGCAGGAACTTGAGGTAGCAATCATGGAGAAACACCCATTGGTTCATTGTAGCTATTTTTTCCTACACATCCTGGGACCACTTGCATGGGGATGGTGCCTCCCATAGTCGGCTGGACCCTGACATATCACTCATTAGAGAAGATGATCTCTTATAGACATGTGCTTCTAACCACTGAGTTATCTCTTTAGGCCCCACAATCCTTTTTTTTTTTTTTTTTTTTTTTGAGGGACTATCTCTGTATGACCCAAAGACCTCTCACAACCCCTTTTTCCCACTTTCCAGTAAATTGTGTACAAATCTTGCAACACGAGGATATTGCATGAATTCTATTTGGTATTATAATAAAAACCTGGAGTCAGATAATGGGGAAAAGCCAAAATATCAGAGAGACAGGGAACAAACCACAGCCACTTCTCACCTAGCCAACTCCTTAGGCCAAATGGGGTAGGTCTTGTCTCCACGAGTCCTCAGATTGACCAGGCAAAAGGTAAGAACTTCTGCCTTCTCTTGCCTTATATTCCTTTACCTGCCCAGCTATTTTATTTTCTGATTCAACATTCCTAGAGCTAGGATTAAAGGTGTGTGCTACCACCACTTGGTTGTTAGTTCTTGAACTCACAGAGATCCAGAAGGATCTCTGCCTCCTGAGTGATGGGTTTAAAGGCAAGGCTCACCTTTCCCTGAACTTCAGGGCTTGGCTGCGGATAACTCTGTCCTCTGAAATTCCAGACTATTTTTTATTAAATATATATCACCATGTGGGAAGCTTGAGGGATGAATTCAAATCCATAGTAGAAGGAAAGACTGAGTATTGCCTCAGTAGAAGCAGCTGACTTGAAGATCCCACTTCTACATTCCAATGTGAAATGTCTCCATGGGTTCATATATTTCAATACTTGGTCTCAAGGTAGTGTCTGTTGAGGGAAGTCAGGCTGGGTTGGTATTTGTAAGACAGTGGGGATAGACATTGAGGGTTGTAACCTGACACTGCTTCCAGTTTCCTATTCTGCTTCCTGGTCTGTCTATATGTGACAAGTCTTGATGCAAGTTCCTATGACCACGGGAGAAGACCCACCAGCAAAGCCTTCCTCACTATGAAGTTGCTTTTCTCTGGTGTGTATGTGTGTGTGTGTGTGTGTGTGTCTGCAAGCATGTGGACTTTGCAGATCAACATAGATGTCTTCCCCAATCATTATCACCTTGTTTTCTGTAAAAGGCTCTCTTCCTTGAAGCTGGAGCTATCTGATGTGGCTAGACTGGCTGGCCAGCAAGCTCCAGGAATCTACTTGGCTCTGTCTCTCCAGCACTGGGATTATAGATGTGCCCAGTGCCTGGCTCTATATTCAGATGTAGGGGATCCAAACTCAGGTTCTCATACTTGCACAAGCACTTAACCAAGGGAGGCATGCCCCAAACTCCTCACATTGCGTGTCAGGTATTCTGTCACAGCAATGAGAAAAAATAGTTGACACAAAACTAAGATTTTGTTCTTTAGACGGTGCTGGAAATGCGTGTGCAGGGAATACACACTGGTCAGATATGAATGGTCCGATTTGGTTTGGGGAGAGCTGACTCGTGGGTTGTTAATTCACCCATAGCGGCTGACCTCATTGTTCCCAGAGTCAGTCAATGGCTACCCTTAGGACGGATGGCTGAGATGCCTGTTGGCTACTGGAAGCACAGGGCCCACACCTCTGTACTCTCCGTTCATCTCTGCAGCTGCATAAAGATTAATGATAGTCTTTTTCTAAACTGTTCCACTGCCGCTCTCTAATACACTGTTCCAATAATCCCTCTGATTGCTCTCATCAGGGAATGATGCTGTAGAGAAACATAAATACTTTTTTGCCTTTCAGAAAGTGCACACCCTTCTACATTATACACTGCAATTTAGAAATTACACTCACATGTGGAATAATACAGTCGGGTATGCTTATGATGGAGAATGGCATCAGATCTTCAATTGTTAAAGATTCCTGGGTATTTTGATTATGGTGTAAACTAGCTAGTATTTCTTTTTTCTCCCAAGCTCATTATTGCTACTTCTATGTCTCTTATTTATGGGTAGGCCATTAGAGGTACATACTGGCTCAAGGCTACAGAAAAGTCTTCTGGTTGATTTGGCATTGAGGGTCTTAATACAGAAACAGTTTGACGTTAGTTTGTGCGAGTTGATCTCATGGTTATGATTCCTGGCATGAATATATGGTGGGCGTGTCTTTGTTTTGTGTGTGTGTATGTGCACAGTTGCACATGTGTGTGAGCTTGTACATGCTGCGACTGTATAGCAATCACTTTCTCAACTGAGCCATCTCTTCACCTTTTCATAAAAGAATTGAATTTAAATTTATATATATGTTTTTATGCTCAGGGTACCCACAGGGGCTAGAAGAGGCTGACAGAGCTTCTGGAACTAGCGTTATAGGTAAATGAACTACCTCACGTTGGAGCCGGGACTTGAACATGGGTCCTCTGTAAAGAGCAGTGTGCGCTCTAAGTGATGGAGCCATCTCTCCAGCCCCCATTTTTAACTATCCTAAAGTGTACAACTCAGAAACATCTTGTATTCATTCAACAACATTATGAATTCAAGAGTCTGTAATATTGTGCAGCCAGCCACCATCATTATCTAGTACTAAACCACCGTCATCACCCCAACAGAAACTCCTGCCATTAGACAGTCAGCTCTCCTTCACCTCTTCCGCCCCATCTCTGTCAACCGTTAATCTACCTCCTGTCTCTATGGACTTGGTCACATACTACATTTCACATAAGTAGAATTATATGACGCATATACAGCCTTAAGTATCTGGCATCTTTCACTTAGCGCGGTGTTATATATTAGTTGTACTTTACAGATAAAGAAACCAAAGGCGCATAGAGGATAAACTTGCCATTGCCACTTGTACCACGGCAGTTTCCTTTGGGCTGTTTCTCATCATTTCGTCTGAATTTTTGAGATGGGGTCTCACTATACAACTTGAGCTGGCCTCCAAAATTCCATCTTCCTGCCTCTGTCTTCTGAGTGCTGGTATTGAAGGCACGGGACACCACATTCAGCTCCTTTCCTTATCTTTATGCCTGCATTAGGCAGGGTTCTCTAGAGCGGTGATTCTCAACCTGTGGGTGCAACCCCTTTGGGGGTCACATGACCCTTTCGCTAAAGCCGTGAGGAAACGCAGATATTTACATAATAGTAGCAAAATTACAGTTCTGATGTAGCAATAAAAATAATTTTATGGTGTGTGGGGTCACCACAACATGAGGAACTGTATTAAAGGGTCCCAGCATTAGGAAGGTTGAGAACCTCTGCTCTAGAGAAACAGAACCAATGGAATGTGCCCATCTTACAAAGAGAATCTATTAGATTGGCTTACAATAAGGTCATGGAAGTTCAACGATGGTTGTCTGCATACAAGAGGCTCTGGAAACTTTATAGCTGCTCAGCCCACAGAACTGGATGCCCAGGCATACCCTCACAGAGTGAGGAGAAAGAAGCCTCCCAGAGAATCACTGGTATTTGGTGAATATTAGAAGGCCAAAGGAGAGGGAATTTGGCATCACCAAGGACCAAAGCAGTAGAGACAGACACATTTATTCAGGAAGAGGTGAAGGCAGGTAGAGGAGACCTCTTATTCCTCAGATCACCCTGTATCTGGATTGCCTGATGGAAGCTCTCTTCCATTGTGAGACTGGCCTTGAATTTGAGATCTTCTTGACAGCTGAGATTAGAGATGCATGCCGCTATATAATTCACACAGACCCTGATCCTGGGACCCAGACATCCAGAGTCAGGTCTGGGAACCTGGAATTTACTAACACCCTAAAGCCTCCCTAGGAGGGAGGTATACTAGTTACTTTTTTCATTGCTATAGCAAAATGCCTGTTGGAAGCGACTCAGAGGAGAGGTTTATTACGGCTCACAGTTTGAACGTAATGTATCATGACAAGGAAGGCATAACAGCAAGAGCCTGAAGTGACTAGGCATGTTTGCATCCACGGTGAGGAAGCAGAGGTCCTTTTCTTAGTCCGGGATCTCAGCCCGTGAACGTTGCAGTCCACATTTAAGGTAGGCCTTCCTAATTGAGTTAGCCCAATCTAGATAATCCCTTACAGACAAGCTCGGAGGACAAGTCAATAGTCAACATCCATGTTAACCACCCTAGAGGAACCATCAGAGAGTCTGAGTTCTTCCTGCTGATGGGGACGCTGAGATGGTCAACAGGATGCGACGAATCTTTTAGATCTAGCTCCTTTGAGTTCTTCTAAAAAAGAATAAAGCCAGAGACATGAGAGCATTACTTACACTTTTTGGACATTCCTTCATTCATTTATATTAAGGGAGGGTCTCCTGCAGCTCACCTTCAGCTCACTCACTATGTGGCTGATGATGACCTTGAAATCCCAATCCTCCTGCCTCTGTCTCCAGGGTTGATGAAACGAGAGGCTTGTAACATTGCACCTACCCTATGAGTCCTTGGATAGTAGGTGAGCATTCTGCCAACTGAGCCACATCCCTATTCGGTTGTTTTTTTTTTTGTTTTTTTTTGTTTTGTTTTTTTGACCTGGGTTTTGGTTGTTTTTGTTGCTTGTTTTTCTTCAAACAAGGTTTCATGTTGCTCAGGCTGCAGATGACCTTGAACTCCAGACCCTCTTCGAATCTCTCATCTCCGGCATACTGGGATTACAGAGATATTCCAGCTACTTCCCCTTGTTTTGTGGTCTTTATTTTAAGTTCAAATAAAATGAACACATTAGACATCTTTTTATCTCCTCCCCCACCCTGCCCTGGCAACCTGGCATCTGGAGTGATGGCCCTGATGACTGCTGGGCTGCTCTTTTTGCAAGGACCTTACTTGAAGTAAACACTGTGAGATCAAGAGAATTTCTGGCTTCTTGATGGTGTGAATCTGGAGCAGCTGGAAACCACTGGGCACCAGGTGCTTTAATTGCTTTTTTGTTCCCATAACCAATATTAAACATCAAGACGTGACTCTAGAATCATTTCAATACACTGCTGTCCACCCTTCAGTGACAATCTTGACATATTGGTCTGATTATTAGTAGGAACTTCTTGGTTCTTCCCCCGACCCTTTTAAAAAAGATTTATTTTATTTTTATGTATGTGTGTGTGTGTGTGTGAGTGTGTGTGTGTGTGAGTGTGTGTGAGTGTGTGTGAGTGTGTGTGTGTGTGTGTGTGTGTGTGTGTGTGTGTGTGTGTATGTGTGTAAAGATATAAGTGCAGGAACTAACTGAGGTCAGAAGAGAACACTGGATCCCTGGAACTAGGGTTACAGGTGGTTGTGAATCACCTGATGTGGATGCTGGCAATTGAACTCAGCTCCTCTGCAAGAGCAAGTGACCTTAACAGTTGAGACATCTATTCAGCCCCTGGTCCTCTTTTTGACAACCTTGGAATTCATGGAAGGTCTGATGCCATGTAGAAGGTTCTCTCTGTGGCCAGTGTCAAGGAAGAAGGAGAAGAAAGCCCATGGTATTGAGTTTAATATGCACTGATTCCATTACATGGGTTTTTGAGAGATAGTTACACAGAAGGTCTATTAATCCCTGGGCTCCTGGAGGGCCAGCCTGGGTTGCTGGAGTGCCCTCCTAGTATGTTAAAAATTAAGGGCGATGATAAGTGTGAGATGACAGTGGTGATTAGATTCTGGATCCAGTCCCTTAACGTCTCTGCAGGAAGTGCCGTCCTTTGTTAAATCAGGATAATGAGACTCCCCTGCTGTTGTGTGGTGAGACCAATTAGCTACTGTCTTGGAAGGATTCAGAGCCATAAACACATTGTAATCTACTCAGATGTAAAAAGCTGGCTGGTGAGGACTTTGTGAACTTAAGTTCATAAAACCAACAGGAACACAAACAAGCAAGCTTGCCCGTGAAATCAGTCTGCCAGCTTCATCCTCACTGTCTGTCATACTTCTCTAATCAATTCTTCAGACTATAAAAGCAAGCGAGCAATGATTCTGCATTCTGAACAAATAAAAGCCTACACAGGGAGGATGAATCGATCTTCATAAAGAATGTCTTGTCTCTTTGAAGCAGTGGTTAAGAATCCTGAGTTTCAGGCCAGCCTGTGCTACTGAATAAGACTCTATCTTAATTCCCCCCTTTCCATTTATAAATAACACCTTGAGCTCCATTCTTTGGATGCACAGCTCAGTTGGGAACATCTTACGCTGACAGGTGACTGGTGGCTTTGTCTACACTCTTGTTGGTGGATGAGAGAAGCAGAAACACCAGAGCTATGAGAAAGTTTGCCCTGCCTGGTCTTCTAGGTTTATGGTCGTCTTTCTAGTTACCCACATGATGTTCATCTTACATCAAAGGAATCTCTCCAGTGAGAGAAGAGTCTACGCTAAGCCACGTTAGGAAAAAAATTAGGCAGGTGCTGTGGTAAGTGTGGGAAACTGACTTGTGATTTTCCTCTACCAGCTACCGGTGTTATTTATGTCTCCAGAATTTAGGGTGTCTCTGGCCTTGAGCTAAACTTCACATGTGCAGTAAGAAATGAAGCATAAGTGAGAGGCTTTGAGCTTTAACATCTGTTTCTACATTGAGTAGTGTGTCTTCCGAGTTTTAGGATGGAAGCCTGGGCTCCGCTATTTATCCTCACTATCATAACTAGAGGTAAGTAATAGCAAAGGCAGAGCACATTTATTCAATGTGGCCACATTGGCAAGAGGAGGGCAGAGATCCAGTGACTCTCAAATCTATCTTCAGACACAATGTTGAGGTTTAAATAGAGTTCAAGCAATTTGCATAACTAACTAGTGTAGACAAGGTCTGGTCCCACCTATGACCAGCTAGCTCATCATGTCATCCTCTCAGGCAAGATGTTTGGACATGATGCTAGAATTGTGTGAATTCTTCCTGGGAGAAGAGCTAGTCCCTCAGTGTGACACTGGGCTTCGACAGTTCCCTTTTCCCAGCATAGGATTTGAATTCTTGAAGGCCCCTTGTTTCAAAGGTCAGAGAGAAGCCCAAAAGGGAGAGACCTAAGTCCTCTTACCTCCTGCCAAAGCAGTTACACATAGACCGTATCCAAAATGCTTGAAGACAGAAGTGTTTGGGATTTGGACATTTTCATTGTGGCTTTAGAATGTTTGTATAGACTTTTCTGACTGAACATGCTTACTACAGGAATCTAAGCTTCAAAATGCCCCCAACCCTGTTTTGTGAGCACTCAAAATGTTTCCGATTTTGGAACATTTCAGATTTCTGATGCTCAGATTAGGGATGTTTGATATTATAATGTAAGATTGTCTCTGTACCTCAGCTTTTCTTTGTTTTATTTATTTATTTATTTATTTATTTATTTATTCATTCATTCATTTATTTATTTATGTATTTATTTATTTATTTATTTGTGTGTATGTGTAGTTGCAAACATGTTTATATGTGCGTGTTCATATGTCTATGGGAACATATTTGTGCAAGTATATATGGAGGCCAGAGTTTATCCCTAGGTATCACCCCTTCCTATCTGTTTTGTTTTTTTTGTGGGGGAGTTCTCTCACTGGGTCTTGGGGGTCACTGATTATGCTAGTCTGGTTAGCTAGAAAGCTTCATGAATCTTCCTGTCTCTGCTTCTCTAGTGCTGGGATGACAGGCACAAGCTTGTGTGTCTGAGTGTCTGTGTGGGTGTATGTGGGGTATATGTGGCTGTATGTGAGTGTATGTGGGTGTATGTGGGTATATGTGGGTGTATGTGGGTGTATTTGGTGTATGTGGGTGTATGTGGGTGTATTGGGTGTATGTGGGTATATGTGGGTGTATGTGGGTGTATTGGGTGTATTGGGTGTATGTGGGTATATGTGGGTGTATGTGGGTGTATGTTCCATGATGTGCATGTGGAGTCAGAAAACAAGCCCTGATGTTAATCTTTGCCTCTGACTCTGAGGCAGGAGCTCTTATTGTTCCCTGATGGGTATGCCATGCTACCTGACCTGTGAGCTTCCAGAGACTCAGTAGTCTGTCTCCCAGATCTTATAGGAATACTGGCATCATAGACATGTGTTATTATGTCTGGCTTTTCCTGAGTTCTAGGGAGCAGAACTCAGATCCCTGTGCTGTGCCTTACTTACTGAATCATCTCCAAACTCTAGCTTTTCCATTTTAAAAGAACATTATAGTAATCACAGAAGTGTTGTGGGATACTTGTTTACATTGTAAAGATATGTCTCTGTCTAAGGCACCTTCTGATTGGTCTAATAAAGAACTAAATGGTCAATAGCTAGACAGGAGAGAATAGATGGGACTTCTGTAGAGAGAGAGAGACAGAGACAGAGAGAGACAGAGAGAGACAGAGACAGAGAGAGACAGAGAGAACAGAGACACACACAGAGAGAGAAACAGAGAGAGAGAGAGAGAGGGAGAACCTGGCAGGAGCTGGCAGGAGGAATCTACATATGCTGTTTTACCAGCAGACTCCGAGCAAGTCAGATGTACTGTACTGAGAAGGGGTAACTGAGCCACATGGCAGAATAAAGATTAAAAAATATGGGTTAATTAAGTTATAAGAACTAGTTGGAGAAAAACCTACACTAAGGCTAAGCTTTAATAATTAGTAAGTTGTCTTTGGGTCATTATTTGCAGGCTGGCAGTGCTTGAGGCTAACAGAGGCCTCTTTTAAGAGGCCCCACTCCTGAGCACTTGAATGGGGTTTATGAGCAGCAGGTGGTGAATTACTGTATGGTAGGAGAAGTGCCTACTGGAGCTGGGGCAGATCTGCTCCAGGCTGGGGTCTGCAGGCATGAGGCTCTACTCTCACTGTCCTGAGGGGGCAGAGCTAGCCGCTAGGCCATGTACTAAGTGGAGCCATGCAGTGGAGGGCCTAACCAATGCTTAGCAGTTTTAAGTTTGGCTCACATAGTCAGAGAAGGTTGCAGATGTACAAAAAGCAAGGTCTAGGCCAAGAAAACCTCTAAACAGATATAGTATGCTTAAAAATGTGCTTAGATGCTAAAGAAAGGAAAAATGAGTATAGCTAGTCACAGAAAAAAATAGTTTAAAAATAATAACGTCTTTAAAGTAATATAAGAGGAAAAATCAATATAAAGATGGAAAATACACAGGGTGTCTGGATCTTGTATGGAACTTTGCTGACTTTAAATTTTTTAAATGCTAATAAAAAATAGCTGCTGAGAAACATTGGATTATGAAAATTGCTAAGTTAAACCAACCTATATATTTTAAGAATGTCTTAACTTCAGAATGGAAGTCAGAAAAAATGTTGCATTGGAGGAAAGGTTTTGCTTTTGTTTCCACAGGAAGCAAAAACTTCTAGATTCTTCAAAATTAATAAAGACCAGATTTGATAGGGGGACAATCTTGGCTACAGACCTAAAAAAGACCAAAAAAAAAAAATCAAAAACAAAAACCCTACAAGACAGGTGATATATCTGCTGATAGCTGGACATGGGAACAACTCTGAGACTGAATGAGACATGATAAATCTTACTGGCTACAGAGTGCTCATGACATAGTATTACATGCTATCCTTTCTTATGACATGAATAGAGGTTTGGTTATACAGTCCAAACAGACTTATAAAGTTGACAAATGCATTTTACTTGCTCAAACATAAAACAGAAAATCTTTAGCTGTCTTGTAAACACCACATATATATATCATTTAAAATCCAGACGCCAATGAAGACAAGTAACTCAGGTAATTCAGCCTCTCAAAAGGCCTGCATTTCACTTTTCTCAAAATCCTGCCTTCAAAACAACTTCAAAGCTGTTAGCTGAGATGATCCAGCCTCACAGACTACTCCAGCCAAGACTTCAGATAAGCTTAATACTTTCCAATTACAGAGAGACTACACAAAAAATAATACAGCTAGCTTCCCTAGGACTTGGACTTGATCATTATTCCAATTTTCTCAGGGTCTTCTAAAAATGCTGTCACCCCCAAACAACAGGAAGCAGTCTAGATAACATGATGTTCATATTCCCAAGAGGTCAGGTGGGTGGTTTCTGATTGTTTGGTGGATGTTTGCATTGTTTAGGAAGGTTAGTTACAAGTTGTTATTAGTCATGGTCAAGAAGGAAACTAAACAAAAAAGGTTAAACTAAAGGATCTTTCTCTAAAACCATAAAAATGGGGGACATAAAAATGGGGGACATAAAAATGGGGGATGTAATATGGTAGAATAAAAAGATAGATTATTAAATCTACATTTAAACTAAAAAACAACTTTTTGTATATTTATACAAAATTAAATTGTAACATACTACAAATATGTTTCTACTTTTGTTTAAGATACTGCACCTATGCAGCTTATTTAAAAATGTAATGTAAAGGTCTATATCTATTTAGGATAATTAAGAAATGCAGGTTAGTAGTTATTTATAACAAGCATATAGTTATATGTTTTCAAGTTCAATCAGAGATACATTTTAGATATATTGATGGTCTCCAAACACTTCAGAGACCTACAGAAGATTAAATTTAAGATCTTTTGATAACATAAGGCTTTTCATGACAGTGAGACACATCTGCCTATTGTAGAATATTATTTTAAGGTGTATTACTTTTGTTTCTGTTGCGTTTGCTGAACTCCATGAAGTTGTATTGCACAAACTCTCATTGGTATATAGTGAAAACCTGGAGCCAGATATATCAGAGAGGTAGAGAAAGAAACCACAGCCACTTCTCACCCAGCCAATTCCTCAGGCCTGTCTTCAGGAATTCTCCAACTGCAAGTCTCTCTGACCTCAGGAGAGAAGTGCCTGGGAAAGCTGAAAAAGCCCCTTCTCTTCCTCTATTCAGCTCTCTTAGATTCCTCTTTCCACATTCCTAAAGCTAGGATTAATGGTGTGGGTTGTTCCTCCCTGACCTTTGTGATGCGGCTGTGGTTGACTCTCTGATATTCCAGACTAATTTTATTTAATGTATGTCACCACAAAGTTGTGTTGCTGTACCTGTCTAAAACACCTGGTGGTCTAATAAAGAGCTGAACAGCCAATAGCAAGTCAGGAGAAAGGATAGGCAGGGCTGGCAGGCAGAGAGGGTAAATAAAAAAAAGAAATCTGGGAGAAAGAAGAGAGATCTAGGAACAAGGAGAGAAGCATGCCAGGGGCCAGCCACCCAGCCACCCAGCCATTCAGCCACCCAGCCATCCATCCAGCCACAGAGGAAGAGTAAGTTTTACAGAAGAGAACAGTAAAGACCCAGAGACATAAGTGTGAAGGAATAACTTAAGAAAAGTTGGCTAGAAACAAGCCAAGCTAAGGCGGAGCATTTATAAGTAATGATAAAACTGTGTGTAAGAAAGTTGAATAGCTAAAACAGCATCGTATCCCCCCAAACTGTGTTTCTGGGTCTTTGACCTTTTCTCCCATGAGAAGGTATACCCCTAAGTGTCAGCACAGGGAGGCTCTGAGGTCATCTTTTCTCCAGTCAGTATTTCCTGAGTGCTCACATTCAGCTAAACGCCGTTTATAAGATGCCACTGTGGAAAAGATATGGCTCTTGCTGCAGGACACAGAACTTGGAAATCCCCAACTGTAGCATCAGAGGTTAATTGCCACACCTGTGTGCTTAGTCCTTCACAGTTAGGAGGCTGAAGGTGTGTGTGTGGGGGGGAGTGTGGGGGGGCTCAGACAGAAGAGAGTCTCTCTCAGGGAAGAGGATCGTCCCTGAAACTGAGATCTAAAGATTGACTACAATATCAGCTTAGGTTGTGGGGTGGAGAGAAAGAGCTGGGTACACTGGGTACCAGGAGATGATGGGTTAGACAAGGGTTAGAACAGCAGAGGAGGCTGCTGAGGTGGCCTTGGGTAAAATGACATTATTTTAAAGAGACACTTGTGTTCCTCCCTTTGGCTATTGGACTTTTGAAATGATGCCCTTTTCTCAATTAGAATTTTTCTTCAAATACAGTAGAAGAAGAAAAGGGTTAGGAAGCACTCTGGTACCGACTACAGGTAGATTATGTCGTAGGAAGATACTTCACAGAGTTTTGACAATTTGTTAGGGAGGCTGTAGTCGAGACAATGATAGGTTAGTTAGTGATGGGCATGGTCGTACCTTGACAAAGACTGCTTAGCTCTGTGAACCTCTTTTTTTTGTTAGATTAATTTTTATATTATATGTGTGAATGTTTTCCCACATGTGTCTGTATCTACCACATGCATGCTCTGAAGCCCACAGATGCCAAAGAAGGCATTGGATTCTCTTGAACTTGAGTTGCAGGCAGATTTGAGCCAATGTGTGAGAGGTGTGAACTGAACCTGGGTCTTCTGTAAGAGTAATGAGTCATTAACTGTTCAGTAATTCTCTTCCAGTCTGCTATGCAAACTTCTTACGTATTTAAACCTACAACCTGTGTCAGTACTTTGAAGATGGACCTCTGGAGTAACTGGACCTCTGTATTTGTTCTTCTAAATCTTTCTCCACTTTTCACTGTTAATTATCTTCTGACAATGAGCAGCTGAGCCTACTTGTTGGGGCTGCTAGAGCCTAGGATCTGACCTGAAAAACTTGGGTAATACTGATACACCTGCCATGGAATGTGGGCCAAGGGCCAAGGCCTGGGATCATGTTCACACTTAGGAAAGATTGGTGCCTGCTGTGTCAAGGCCAGCTGGGGTGGGCAGAGGGCACTAAGCCAGAAGCAGGGAGCTGAGCTGGTCAGCAGTTACAGAATGGAGGTGAAGGATACAGGGTCAGGATAAAAGGGGCCTTTGCGAGAGCTGGAAAGGGAGGCTGGGTTTTCAGCACCCTCCCATGGGGCTGGACAGCTACCATTCAGCTTTTATATACTGCCTCTATCCCCTCCCCTTCCCTCCCCTTCTCTTCTTTCCCTTCCTCTCTCCCCTCCCCCCTTTTTGAGACAGGATCTTATTTGTCACTGAGGCTGGCCTGCAAAGTACTATGTGTCCCTGGCTGGCATCACACTCATGGCAATCCTCCTGTCTCAGCCTGTCATGTGCTGGGATCACAGGTGAAATGCTACTATGCTTGGCCTTTTCTTCCCTTTTAGATGAAGTCTAGCCATAAGGCAGACCAAGCTGGGTGCAAACTGGTGTGATCCTCCTGCCTCCGCCTTCCGGAATGCTAGAATTACCATCCAACTTTTAAAAAGGTCCATTAAGTTTCCCTTTTATGGGCTCCTTTGCCCTTCAGATACATTTAGTCAGATTTCCCAAAGAAATCATTTGGTAGAAGCTGAGGCATAATAGGGATATGTGTGTAAGGTTACTTATCTTTTGGCATACCCTGACAGCATAGTTCTAGGAATGTCTTGTAAACCAGAGGCTTCTGTTTTTGAAGGAGCTGATAGTTGCAGGAAAAATATTTGGAGAGGGTTTGGAGATCCTGGAGACCCCAAGGCTTGCACGCAGGCTCTCAGAAGTTCAGTGTGAGCCCACACCAGACTTGGCCCTATGGAAAGCAGAGACTGTGAGACAGATTAACAGTCTCAGGAACCAAGCCCTGCCTCTGGGAAAGAAGTTGCTGCTGAGGATCGGGTTCCCTTACTGGGAAAGGATCTAGCTAGGGCCCATGTCACTCTAGCAGGAGGCTGAGCTGTATTTAGACATCACTAAATACAGCTAGATGAGAAGTGAACTAACATACTCTCTGCAGCATTGCAGGGAGGCTGCAGGCACAAATAATCTCCAAAGCACCGACGGTAATAAATAATAGGGGAATAATTAGAAAGAGATGAGCTTTAAATTGGCAAAGCTTTTGTTTTTATTTAATTGAAAGGAATTAGTATTCATTCATTCATTTATTCATCCATTTATTTATTTATTTACTTACTTACTTAAGAGTTAGAATCCCACTTTGTAGCCAGTGCTAGCATTGTATTCAAACTCATGCTCCTGTGGCCTTCCTCTTGAGTGCTCACATAACAGGTATCTGTCACTTGTGTGTGTGTGTGTGTGTGTGCGCTAGGAATCAAACCTAGGGTCTTGGTAAGTAAATGCTACACCACTGAGCCACACCCCAGCCCCTCACTGGAGGATTCTAGACAGGGGCTCTACCACTGAGCCATACCCCAGCCCCTCACTGGGGGATTCTAGGCAGGGGCTCTACTACTGAGTCACACCTCAGCCCCTCACTGGGGGATTCTAGGCAGGGGCTCTACTACTGAGCCACACCTCAGCCCCTCACTGGGGGATTCTAGGCAGGTGCTCTACCACTGAGCCATACCCCAGCCCCTCACTGGAGGATTCTAGACAGGGGCTCTACCACTGAGCCATACCCCAGCCCCTCACTGGGGGATTCTAGGCAGGGGCTCTACTACTGAGTCACACCTCAGCCCCTCACTGGGGGATTCTAGGCAGGGGCTCTACTACTGAGCCACACCTCAGCCCCTCACTGGGGGATTCTAGGCAGGTGCTCTACCACTGAGTCACACCCCAGCCCCTCACTGGAGGATTCTAGACAGGGGCTCTACCACTGAGCCATACCCCAGCCCCTCACTGGAGGATTCTAGACAGGGGCTCTACCACTGAGCCATACCCCAGCCCCTCACTGGGGGATTCTAGGCAGGGGCTCTACTACTGAGTCACACCTCAGCCCCTCACTGGGGGATTCTAGGAAGGGGCTCTACCACTGAGCCACACCCCAGCCCCTCACTGGGGGATTCTAGGCAGGTGCTCTACCACTGAGCCACACCCCAGCCCCTCACTGGGGGATTCTAGGCAGGGGCTCTACTACTGAGCCACACCTCAGCCCCTCACTGGGGGATTCTAGGCAGGTGCTCTACCACTGAGTCACACCCCAGCCCCTCACTGGAGGATTCTAGACAGGGGCTCTACCACTGAGCCATACCCCAGCCCCTCACTGGAGGATTCTAGACAGGGGCTCTACCACTGAGCCATACCCCAGCCCCTCACTGGGGGATTCTAGGCAGGGGCTCTACTACTGAGTCACACCTCAGCCCCTCACTGGGGGATTCTAGGAAGGGGCTCTACCACTGAGCCACACCCCAGCCCCTCACTGGGGGATTCTAGGCAGGTGCTCTACCACTGAGCCACACCCCAGCCCCTCACTGGGGGATTCTAGGCAGGGGCTCTACTACAGAGCTATACTTAGAGCTGCTAAGTTCCTTTCTAGCAGTGACTGTACATCTTTCCTGGGAAGAGCTGGCTTCTGTACCCTAATTATTTGGATGCTCATGTTGGTTATACTTACCCTTTTTTTTGTTGTTGTTGTTGCATTTTATCTTTCAGGCTGACATTACAACTGTAGTTGGTTGGACTACAGACAATTTTCTTATTACCTTGAGTTCAAAGAATTTCACTACTGCTTTTGGAAATGTCAGCCTTTGGCATTCAGGTTTTTTTTTTTTTTTTCCAGAGAGTCCTGAGTCCATTTTTTATTGAGACTCGCTTTTCTCTGGGACAGAGGAAAGCCTATCATTTTAAACACTAAGTCCCACCTTTAGAGGATCAGCAAGTAAGATTCACTTCAACTTATCTGTAGACATTCTCTCAGTAGACCAGGTTGGCCTTTAACTCATAGAGATCCCCCTGCCTCTACCTCCCCAGGGCTGGGATTAAAGGTGTACCCCACCACCTATGACTGATTGCCTTTTTGCCTTTTATTTTTTCTTCCCTATTAGACAGGGTTTCTCTGTATATCCCTGGCTGTCTTAAAACTTGCTCTGTTGACAGGGCTGGCCTCCATCTGCCTGTCTCTGCTTCCTGAGTGCTGGGATTAGAGTTGAACACCACCAGTGCCAGGTTTCTTTGCAGAAAATCATCAGTAGCATCTCTTTCTCATTTTGGTGGCAGGTCAGGAATAGTTTCCTTCCAGCTCACTGCTCTAGCTCCCTCATACCCTTTCTGCCTCTGGGGGGTCTCTCAGACCCCCAGCTGGGGGACTGAGCCTCCATGGCCTTTCTGCTTAAGATTCCTCTATCTGGATTATATATTTTATCAGATCATATTGATATCTCCACTTGGTTATTGTTTGGGGTGTGTGTGTGTGTGTGTGTGTGTGTGTGTGTGTGTGTGTGTATGCACGTGCGTGCATTTTGTAGCCAATAGTACTTCTGCTTCACCACTGTGCAGAGCAGACCTGATGCTTTCCTGACTGAAGGTTATCCAGGTTCCAAGAGACCATCCCTTTGCTGATGAGCAGCGTTGCATTGCTTAGGGATCCTGACAGAATCCTCACAAATTGTTTCTGAGCTTTGCCTCACCTCCTCATTTGTCTCACATCCCAGGAGAACTTAAAGATTTTGATCAGTAGTGCAGAGGGAGGCGGTGAGCACCTGGAAGCCACAGTTTCAGCCAAGATGATTTGGGGTGATTTTCAAAGCTAATGTTGGAAAAGGACCTCTGGAGTCACAGCTAAGGGTGACATCTAGACCCAGTCACAGGTTTTAGCAAAGCCCCAGGCCACAAATAAAGTGCTTCCTCTGGCTAATGAATGTAGTTCAATACTGGCTGCTGCCCTTGGGCAGTGGTGGGGGGATGGAGAAAGTTTCTCACTTGAGAAAACTTGGAGCATGCAGGCTATCCTAGGCTACCTAACGAGCTCCAGACTGGAAGAGACTATAGGGGAGACCCTGTTTTATAAAAACACCAACAAAAATAAGCAATCAACAAACAAACAAATTAAGACATAAAACAAAAAGCAGCGGGAAAACCTTAAAAAAACTTTAACCATTAGTTAGGACTGTTAGGATTCACTGCAAGTACTGGCCACATGGTAAACTCAACAAGGCACTGACAGGACATGCCCCCTAGGCGTGGCTAAGTAAATCTGTGCCCACCTGCTCTCTTGAAAGGAGCTGCCCACTACATGAAACTCCACCTCCCCTCCTCAGCAACTCTCCTGAATAAATTCTTGTGTGTCACCTGGCAGTGTCTGTGTGTGTGAGAGAGAGATGGATGTATGCACTGTGGGACATGGGTGGGCAAGGATCCTGAGGTCAGCATCAAGAATCTTCTTCAGTTGCTCTCTACCTCATATTTTGAGATAGGCTCTTTCTCTGAACCCAGAACTTACCAATCATGCTAGCCTGGCTGGCCAATGAGCCCCAGAGATCCTTTTGTCTCCACCTTCCCAGGACAACCAAAGCCTAGTTTTGTTTCTTTTTCTTAGGTGCCAAGTTTTTCTTCATCTAGACTCAGATCCTCATATTTGTGTGGCAAGTACTTTATGACAGCTTTGCCCCTACCAAGGACCTCCCTACTACACATGACAATACCCACCAGAGTGACCCTCTGTAGCTCTCTACAGAGGGTCCTCCTCAGAGAAAGAAGGCAGGTGTCTGAGACTAGGAGCAGATTCCTTCATGTGGATTGGAAACTCTCTCTCTCAGTTCCTCCCTCCCTCCCTCCCTCCCTCCCTCCCTCCCTCCCTCCCTCCCTCCCTCCCTGCCTCCCTCCCTCCCTGCCTCCCTGCCTCCCTGCCTCCCTCCTTCCCTCCCTCCCTCCCATGCTTTTCCTGCCTCTCCCCTTTCCCCTCACCCCTCCATCCACATGGACAGGCACACAGCAGCTAACTCTCCCTTTCCTGTGGTAGAAGGTGCTTTGGCTGACAGCTGTGGTGACTTCACCTGAGTGGGCACGTGGACGGATGCTGAGGAGCCAAAGCGCTTTATACAACTAATTGCAAACAGCGCCTGGCTGAGAAGCTGGCCCTCAGCCTTTTGGCTGCAGGGGTGCAACATTGCAAGAGGAAGCTGTGAGCTAACAGTAGGCTAATTAGGTTTGGTGGCAGCTGCTCTTTGGGAGGGTCCCTGCTTTTGAGGTAGGTACATTGTATGTGCCTGTGCTCCATCGAACGGTCACAGTTTGGAACAGGGAGGTCCAAGTCAATTTGTTGAATGTGTCTCATGGGAAGGTGACTTCACTGGGGAACTTGGCTAGTCCTGTAGGATTGTATGTGATGCCGGCATGACCAAGCAGCTCCAACAAGGAAGACTCCATCTCTGTGAACAAAAGTTCACTTTTGTGTATATTTGGCTTCTAGTAAAAGGAAGTCCCAGCTACATGGATGCTTCAGTCTCTACACTGTAGCCTTTGCTCAAGAAAGACAGGTTTTGTGGTGTGGCGGTATGAGCCTGTCCAGGAGTGTGAAGAGTTGGTTCCTGGATTCTGTTGCTAAAAGATGTGAGCTACGTTTGAGTCACCAGTCACCATCTGTGAATGAGACCCTTGTCATCATCTTATAGGATGTTTTGAAAATGAAGGATTGTCCGTGAAGGGCCTCGGGTAGTATCTGGTACCAGTACCTGTGATGGATTGTCTCCATTGTCAGCTGGGTGGTGTTTGGAAATCTAGGACACATGGTTCTGGGCATGTCTGTGAGAGTATTTTAAGGACATTTAATAGAGGGAAGATCCACCCTGACTGTGGGAAGCACCGTTCAAAGGGCCAGAGTCTTGGGTAGAATACAAAGGGGAGACCAAGCAAAGCATCAGTAGTCAACTCTCTCTGCTTCCTGTCTGTAGATGTAATGTGACCAACTGCCACCATGACTGCTCCACAGTGATGGACTGTGGTCCCTCCAACTGAGAGCCAAAGTCAACCCTTCCTTCTTTGAATTTCCTTTGGCAGTTATTTTTTTTCAAAGCAGTTAAGAAAATAAACACAGTAGTATTTTATTTTCGTTGTTTATTCACATATACATCATCATCTTTATCTCTGTATCTCTGTGTATATAGTTCATCCCTGACTATATATCTCAATATTATTCATCACTATCCCCCATACATCTCCAACTCTACACCTATAGCGATACTATCTACTATATATATATATATATATATAGTATGTATATACATACATACATACAAATTAATATGCCTAGACAACCCTTTATGAACTCCCATTTGAAAACCCCATCTTTCAATGAAAGCTGACTTTGGATAATTTTTTAGCTCTGCCTTTAGCAGCGTGCTTTGGTTACTAATCAGCTCTCATTTAATGAGCCAAGCACATGCCTCATTTAATTTAATCTGTACCAATAGCACTGTAGCATAGAATCCAAACATCTTTCCCTTGGAGGACACCCAGACCCCCAGTGGTTCCGGCTTGCCCAGGGCCCAGCACTGTCTTCCAGGAGGATGCACCTCTCTCTCCCCCGTGCTGTGCTCCGTGGTGGTATTCCTGTCTTGCTGAATAGGCGGCCTTCTTCCCTTTCAACTTCCATCTGAACTGTTGACTCTGCTCGCTTGCTGTGTTGCTCTCTTTAGTTCGGATCAGCTTGTTCCTTTCTCAAAGCCAACCTATTTGCACAAAAGCAGTAAGGAGCCCGAAGATTGCTGAATATTTAACATTCACAGGCAAGGAGCCACAGTAACCAAGAACACTTGAAACATGACCCAGACAAGGGAGGGGGAGGGAGAGGCAAAAGACAAGGAGACCTCAGCAGCGCACTGCTGGCTTGGAGAGCTGTCATCCCTTTGGTTTTCAAAACCAGCCATGTATTTTGCTCAGAGGGTAGATCGGCACCGCCTTTGTCTTCAGTAATGACCTTTGGTGGCAGACCTCAGACAAAGGAGTTCGGAGGGCAGTGACACTCTGGACAATCACAGGGTGCTAAGGGCGCATTCATCCACTCTTCATTCATTGACTCATTCATTCATCTACTCCTTCAGCGGCAAGGGCTTCAAGTAGCTCAGGCTATGTCAAACTTACTACATAGCCAAGGATGACCCTGAATTCACAATCCTCTGTCTCCACCTCCCCACTTGCTGGTATTACAGCCATACCATGCTAGGTTTATGCAGTGCTGGGTTTGAGACCCACATCTTTATGCACATTTGGCAAGTATTCTACTAGCTGAGTTATATCCCAACCTGCTAACGATATTTTAAACAGGTAGTATCTTCCGGTTAAGGACCACAGTGGCAGCTTAATATCTCCAATGGGTTATTTTTGGCTTTAAATTTTCCCCTTCATGAGGGAGATGGGTAGCTGAGAAAGATGAGTAGAGGGCAGGGGGAATGTCTGTTACGCTTGAGCCAGGGGTTACTCAGGCCAAGCTCACCTGCATCAGTGTTCTCTCTGTAGTGTGAAGGAAATGACAACCGTCCTGTGGAGAGTCTGCCCGCCAATCTGTGATCCTCTCTTCCCAAACCTACACTACCTGAGACCCAAAACAATGAGGAGCCATAGGCACCACATCCCGTTATGAAGGACTCACGTTAATAACAGCAGAAACCTTGATCCAATTCCCCAGGAATCAGAGACAACCTGACTACAAGTACATGAAATGAGCTACCCATCAACTTTATAACATGGAACCTCTCCTCTCTCTGATACCTAGAAGAGGTGACCTCTCACTTTTTGTCTCATGGGCCGAATTCTCCTCAGAGCCTCCACCATGTTGCTGTCAATCTATGGCATTAATGACTCTCCAAATGGATCTCTTACTGTAAAGGACAATTTGCCTAAGTTTTCTCCTTGTGCCTTATTCTGACCAAATGGGCGAGAATGGGAGAGTAAATACTTTGCTTCTGATGTGAATCTTGGAGATCAGCTTGCTAAGCCTTTCCATTCTGTGCCGGCTGAGGCTATGTTTCTAGCTGTTGGAGCATACCGGCTATGTCGTCCATATTTCCTTCTTAATTGTGGACAGGGAGGCATACATTTTCTGAGTGGAAATGCAACGCCTGTGGATTGAACTGAATTGGTCTGTCATGTTACATTCGAGAAAGTGTTCTTTAGTGGACAGCAGGAATGCAAGGCCTGAGTTCTTGGCTGCAAAGGCAAAAACACAGAGGAGTAGAGATGACAGGTGTGTGACATAGCCAGGGCTGGCAATCTTATAAGCCAAACAACTTGTGTGCTTGGGGAGAAAAGGACAGGTTTGAAACAATGACACCCGAAGTTGATGAGTATTACATTAACATTTCCCAGGGAGACTAAACAAATGCCTATTCATCCCAGATGGGTACTCACCACAGTCCAAGTACAATTTCTCCTAAGTCTATCTCGGTGAGATCGAAGAGTTTATTGGAATTTCTTACAGAAAAAGAGTAAGATGTTACTTACAGGAACGTGGGTGACCTCCACAGCAGCTGCATGACAATGTCCCACTCCATTGAAGATGACAACCTCATGGAGTCCTGATTTCAATTAACCTTACAATTTCTAGATAGATTGGCACCTCCCAAGTTCATTTGCAGCTGTGTGTGTGTGGGGGGGGGGCTGAGACATAATAGTTGGGCTCACAGATGAGAGTGCCCTGATCATTCTTCCCTCCATCTACTGTGTGTGTGTATGGGTGTGTGTGTGTATGGGTGTGAGTGTGTATAGGTGTGTGTGTTGCACACCATCGTGTGTATGGGTATGTGGCATGCTACTGGCTGCATTACCATACCATAGACCTGGATACCATTGTATTGATTTTTATATGCCATGGCTGCTGGGCCAAGTTCAAGAACACATCCCCTTGTGATATGAAGTACTGGGGGGGGGGGGGGATAAAGAAATATGGTAGAATTTTGCTTAAATTTTTGTATTTTGTATGGGATACAGGGTGTCCTTGATTGCCTGAGCCCACCAGTTGTTTCTTTCCCCAGGCTAGTTCTCCAGGTGTGACAGTTAATCTTGATAATCAGTTTGGTTGGATTGAGGGACACTTTGGAGATAGTAAGTTATACTTCTGGGTGTGTCTGTGAGGGTCTTTCCAGACATGGTGAATTCAAAAGGACCCTGACTTAATCAATAGCAAGACATTCAATGCAGCATGATGCCAACTGTTACTCCCAGAGTTCCTGCTCAAAAACTGTGAAATCAAGTTACAGAAAGAAAAAAAATCACGAAAACAACAAAAATCTTACATGTTTTAAGTAAGTTTGCAGGTTTTGTGTTGGGCCTCACAAAGCAATTGTTGGCTCGAAGTGATCAAAGGTGACCTATAGGGAGTACAGTGGACAAATCTGGACCCATTGATAGAGTCAAACTTAACTAGACTCCAGGGAAGCGACAGGATTCAGGAAGTTAGATCCAGGATTCAGAAGTTAGATCCTGGTTGGAGGAAGTAAGTTGGTGGGGGGTATGCCTTAAAAATTACATTTTGGCCTGGGAGCATCCCAGCTCTTGGGAGACAGAGGCAGAGGCTGGTAGATCCATGAGTTTGATACTTGCCTGGTAGAGAGGACAGGACAGCCAGAGCTACACAGGAAATCCCTGTGTTGAAATACACACACACACACACACACACACACACACACACACACACACACACACACACACACACACACACACACCTGAGCCCCTTCCTGTTACTCTTGTTCATTTCCTGGTTGTGAGGAAGTGAGAAGCTCTACTTTGCCATGCCTTTCTTCAGTGGAGTTTCTGCCTTCCCATGGACCCAAAAGCAATGGACCGTGGATAGAAAGCCCTGAAACTGTGAGCCAAAATAAGACTCTCCTCTTTATAGTGTTTCTCTCAAGAATTTGTTACAGGGATAAAATGAAACAAAGAAACAACAAAAACCCCAAACCCTTATGCACTAGATCATATCTTCATCTTAATGGGAAGGGTGAACTTGAATGTAAACTTGAGGCTAATTGAAAAGTCTGAGAAATTAAATTGTAGGAGTGGAGAGCGGGGTGGACCAAGTGGCACGTACCTGCTAAGAGTTCTCAGCCATGTGCATTTGGGAAATACTGAGGCTGTGGCTGTAGAATGATGAGGATGTTGGTTTCGCACGTGAGATCAGACATACACTACCAGATGCCACACTAGCGTTTATTCAGGGGAGTTGCCGAGTGAGTACGAGGGAGAGAAGCAGAAGAGAAAGAGAGACTTTCAAGTGGCATCTCCTTTTAAGAGAGTGGATGGGCACAGACCTAGGTGTAGGGGATTGTGTTGTTTCATGGTAAATAATTGTCCCACCCACTGGTTTAATAAAAAGCTCTGATGGCCAAAGGCAGGCAGGAAGTGTGGGCGGGGCTACCAGACTAAGAAAACTCTTGAGAACAGGAAGCAGAGAGCATAATGCCAGAGAGAAGCCGAAGAAGCAGAGGACAGCCATGCTGCTGTGAGAAAAGGTACCAAGCCCCATGGCTGAACAGGTTAAGAGTCATGGGTTAGTTTAAGGGTGGAGAGCTAGCAAGTGATATGCCTGAGCCTTTGGCCGATTCAGCCTAAAACTTGTAAGCCTCTGTGTGTCTCTGAGCGTCTGGGCATCTGCGGGTCTAAACCTTGAGTCAAGGCCCGAAAGTCAGGGCCAGAAACCTCCTACTACACCTAGGGGCCTGCCATGTTGGGTTTACCACAGTGGAGCCGTGGTAACATGAGTTTTTTTTCTATTATGGGCTGTAGAGGGCTAGCCTCTGAGCAGAATGACCATCATCTTCATCAGAGCAGCTATGACTATATGGAAGAGATCCTCAAAATCAGGCCTGTTGACTACTAACATTGTCCCATAAGAGGAGATATGGGGGGGGGGGGGTTCATTGAACCCTCTCCTGCTCTCAAAGACTCCCTCCTGTATTTCCCAGCTGTCCCAATTCCATGTGTCAATAGGAAGTGCTAGAGAATATGGCACATAGGTTAACTGGAGGGGGTTGGCACTCCATCTATGCAGATATGGGGAAGTTGTCATCCAAGCTGGGCTGACGCTTTCTGGTAACAAAGCAGCTGCTTTGGGCTCACCCATATCCCTGTAAGCAAACTCCTCATTTATACTTGCAAGTACGCCCAATGAACTCGCTCATTCCGCCAAGTTAGAATTTGGTGGAAACATCCTTTGGTTTCTGTTGGTAGCTGTTCTAGTTAGCTTTCTGCTCCTGTGATAGACATCATAACCGAAAGCACCTTGGGGAGAAAAGGGTATTTTTTTGTTTGTTTTGGCTTACTATCTTGCTCACAGTATATCAGTGAAGCATGCCAAGATAGAAGCTCAAACAAGGCAGGAACCTGAAGAACAGAGGGTAACCGTGTACTGGCTTGCTCAGCCGGCTTTTTTATTCGACAGAGAACCATATACCCAAGGGTGGCACCACTGGCTGTGGGCTGTGCCCTCCTATTTCAATCAAGAAAATGCCCTCTATATATGCCCACAGGCCAATCTGAAGGAGGCAATTTCTCAGCTTCACTCTCTCTTCCCAGGTGTCTCTAGTTTGTATCAAGTTGAGGAAAACTAGCCAGCATGTAATTTATAAGAAAGTTATAGGAAATAGTCTCTTCAGTGTTGGCTGAGATGTGATACTCAGCCTTTAAAAAATACTTTATTATTTTTTAATTTTTGAAATTAAAATATACTTACATAATTTCCCTCATTTCCCATCCTTCCTACAACCTTTTCCACATACCCTCCCTGCTATCTCTCTCAAATTCATGGCCTTTGGCGTCTTTTTCCTTGGTTGCTGTTGTATATGTCTAAGCATATAAATACAGCCTGACTGGTCTGTATAATGTCTCTTGGATATTTGTTATTTCAGGCCAAGCACTCAGACACATCTGAATATGGGTTTCTGGGAATCCATTGTATACTTACCTATGAGGGGACTTCCATGCTTACACCTGGGCTCTGACACTGGATTCTCTACAGTCACCTCTTGCTTTATTTTGGTTTTGGGGTTTTGAAGACAGAGTTTCTCTGTGTAACCCTGGCTGTCCTGGAACCATTTTGTAGACCAGGCTGGCCTTGAACTCACAGAGATTTCTCTGCCTCTGCCCCCAAGTGCAGATCAAAGATCAAAGGCATGCACCACTACTGCCAGCTTTACGGTCACTTCTAAGAATGTCTCAAGAGCTTGGGCTTTAATTTTAAGGTTCGTTAGCACTTATTGTGAATCCCTATGGAATCTGTGACTGGATGACTTCATATTAATGCTGCACAACTCGCCTCTCCCTCTTTGTGTATGCCTTCACATACGCATCTGTTCTGTGCTGTGAGTTTCTGTGTATATGTGGACATGCTGATGTACATGATGCACACATATGTGGAGATCGGAAATCCACATCGGGTCTCATCACACCGTGTCTTTTGAGTTAGGATCTTTAATGAATCTGTTGGTCACTTAAACAGCTAGACTGGCTGGCCAGCAAGCCCTAGGGATCTGCCTGTCTGTTTTCCCTGCTCTTGGGCTACAGATGTGCAATGCCACTCTTGACTTTTACATGGGCTCTAGGGATCCAAAAGGTTCTCATGCTGGTGTACGAAATCTTCTCAACCCTGCAAGACTCCCCATCTTGAGAGTGTGGAATGAAGTCACAGAAGACAGGCTATGGTGGTTCTCAGAGCAGAAGAAACTTGGTTTGGGGGATTCTATACATTCCACTGAAATCTTCTGGCCCTCAGAAGGGAGGGGGGGGGGGCTGGAGAGATGGCTCAGAGGTTAGGGCACAGACTGCTCTTTCAGAGGTCCTGAGTTCAATTCCCAGCAACCACATGGTGGTTCACAACCATCTGTAATGAGATCTGGTGCCCTCTTCTGTCATGCAGCAGACCATTGTAAAATAAAGAAATAAATACATCTATCTTGAAAAAAAGAGAGAGAAGGAAATGGGGGGCTGTCTGAGAGCTTTCAAATGCTAGCTAGTGCTGTAGCAGGGCAAGCATGTAATCCCAATACTCCAGAGATGGTGGAGAGAGTAGCCTCCAAGGTCGTTTTTGATTACATAGAGAGTTGGAGGCCATGGGGTTTTATGAGATCCTGTCAAAAGAAAAATAGGAAGGAAGGAAAGGAGAAAGAGAGGGAAGGAGGAGGGAGAGAAGGAGGGAAGGAAGAAGGAAGGAAGGAAGGAGGGAGGGAGGGAAGGAAGGAAGGAGGGAAGGAAGGAAGGAAGGAGGGAGGGAGGGAAGGAAGGAAGGAGGGAAGGAAGGAGGGAGGGAAGGAGGGAGGGGAGGAGGGAGGGAAGGAGGGAGGGAAGGAAGAAGGAAGGAAGGAGAGAAGGAAGGAAGGAGGGAAGGAAGAAGGAAGGAGGGAGGGAGGGAGGGAAGGAAGAAGGAAGGAGGAAGGAAGGGAGGGAGGGAAGGAGGGAGGGAGGAAGGAAGGGAGGGAAGGAGGGAGGGAAGGAAGGAAGGAGGAGGGAGGGAAGGAAGGAAGGAGGGAGGGAGGGAAGGAAGGGAAGGAGGGAGGGAAGGAGGGAGGGAAGGAAGGAGGGAGGGAGGGGGAGGAGAGGGAGGGAAGGAGGGAGGTGAGGAAGGAGGGAGGGAGGGAAGGAAGGAGGGAAGGATGGAGGGAAGGAGGAGGGAAGGAGGGAGGGAGGGAGGGAAGGAAGGAGGGAAGGAGGGAGGGAAGAGAAGGAGGAGGGAGGAAGAGAGGAGAGGAGAGGAAGAGGAGGGAGGAAGGGAAGGGGCTGGTGATATATGGTAGTAGGTAAAACTGCTTCCAAACCTGCCAGCTTGAGTTTTGATCTCTGGGCCCACATGATAGGAGAGGACTGACTTTCTAAAGTCGTCTTCTTCTGAAGAGGCACATTCATATAGATATTCAATATATAAACGTAATAAAAACATAAAATGAATGAAAGAGGGACAAGGAA